>QUSF01000007.1:30283670-30501345 GCA_003676055.1 Chloebia gouldiae | reverse complement strand
TCCTTCCTTCCTTCCTTCCTTCCTTCCTTCCTTCCTTCCTTCCTTCCCTCCTTCCTTCCCTCCTTCCTTCCCTCCTTCCCTCCTTCCCTCCTTCCCTCCCTTTTCCCCTCTACCTATTTGCTACCTATGTCTCTCTCTTTCTTTTGCTCTTCCTCTTCAAGCCCAACTACCATGTGTCTATATTAGAAGATAAGGGACTAACATATACCAATTTCCATCCCAAGTGTATAATTCATCAATAAAACTTTGCAAGTTTTTGTTGGCCCTCTGATTTTTGTTGTTTCTTTTTGACTGAAGGCATCTATGAGTCTTGGGTGTTCCCTTTCCTTCAGGATGGGACACCGCACACTTTGCCTCTTCTTTCAGAGCTGGCAAGGACTGGGATGTAAATTTGTTGTTGACAGTGCCAGTGACATTTAAAAATGTTTAGCTAGCAAAGAGGTTTCCTCAACCCCTTTTCTCCTTCCAAGCATCATTTTTAATTGTAAGCATAGACATCAAATACAGATAGATAACCAGAAAGCCTTACAACTAGGAAGCTGGTGTGCATATTAAAATTCCAGTTGGAAAGAGCCTAACATGCAAGATCACTTGTCACTTTTTCTGTCAAATTCCTGAGTTATTTGACCCCTTTCTTCTTCCTCCCACCCAACCCCCACTTTCAAAATACCAAAAGCAATTAGAGCACATTACAGGTTAAATCACTTGTTAAATTTCAGTTTTAAAGTCAGAGCCAATTCTGAATTATTGCAAGCAAAAAAGTACCTTAATTACAGTAAAGCTTAGGGCACTTAACTCATCCTAGTTGCCAGATTTCAGGAGGATTATTGCTATTATAAAACAGAGCAGCAATACAGCAAGGCAAGACACTGATAACTTCCCAAGTGGGATGTGAAAAGAAATGCATTTTTCCAATAGTTGAAATAGAGAATATGATGCTATACTACATTTATAATGATTGGTAAATCAAACTCTGCATTTAACTCTCTGAGTAGATTTCAGGTGGGCACAGAAATTCACTTCAGGTTATTCTCCTCTTCCCTCCAAATGAATTGACAGCCTGAGGGGAAATCCTCTACCTGTCTGACACTAATGCAGACTTTCCTAACTAATACTTTTCACCTATGACAGTCACAGGTCAATCCCAGTGCTTGGCACTTGGGATAGAGATGGGAGCAAATCAACATTTTCACAGCAGAAGAATAAATGAGTCTGTTGCTGTGATCACCCTCATGTTTTGCATGGCAGAAGGGCTTCTCACTCTTAGATATTAGCTAAGGGACCATTAAGTAAACAATAAAAAAAAAGTGTTGTCTTCTTCCTGCCCCCCTAAGCGAGGGTGGTGACTCCAGCATTGTAGCTGGAGCCAAGTCTCAGGTGAATTTTAATCCTTCATTATTCAGTACATACTGTTTTTCCCCTTTCCCTCTAAAATGACAGTCATGCTGTTAAGCATAATAATTGTTCATGAGTGAGCGCTGCTTTTTGTCCCTCTTGATTTTGCCTCTAAGGCAGGCTTCTTACTCCACTGAGGTCAAGGGTCACCTGCTAAATCATGCATACCCACAATCCCTGGTGAATTATGCAGTTGACAAACTGCCGCTAATGATTAGTACAACCTGCATTAAAACCCTGGCACTAAATTGATATTACTTGAGTGATGGATTACACCTCTAATGAGCGGATTATTGCCACAAGTGACCTTGTCGGCTGAAAGAGTGTTTCAATATAACTAACATCTCTCACACTCCCGTGTCACAGCAGTTCTAAAATAATATTCTCTCTCCTATGTGATTTTTTTTTATTCCTACTTTGCTTTCTAGTCCCTCAAACGAGCAGGTAATCTGTAAACAGCACCTCTAATGGGATTAGTCATTACACTGTACCCCAATTAGTACAGTTTCATGCCTCTGAAATACCCAGTGCACAAAACGATAATTTTTTTCAGTCAAAAACTGCTGTTCTAATTTTCCTCCCTGTTCTTCAGAACATTGAAGTCCACTTGCAAGCACGTTTTCTCACTGCTGAGGGGATCACATGGCCCTGAGATGTCAGTAAATTTGTTGCCCTTTTACGAAGAAATAGATTGAATGATGGCTGTGTACTTCAGTGCTCTCTCAGAGAAAGTCATCACTGCCTAATCATATTGATGGGACAGAACATGGTCAGAGCACCTTCTTTATCAACACACTCAGCCGGAGTTGATCACCTGCCCCACCTGATCACCCAGGACTCCTGAGCTCTCCCAAGCAGGGCTCTTGCGCTCTGTGTGTGCTTGTGAGCGCTGGAGAAGCATGTCCAGCTACCCTGGTGTTTCATCGGGCGCAGTTCAGGCAGCAGAGCTGCCGCTCACAAGCAACCAAGTGCCAGTTAATTCACCAGGAGGGAGGAAACACGTTTTACTAAATGTTTCACCAAAAAAGAAACCCCTCCTGCAAAGGGACTGTGCTGAAGACGAAGCCGCAGTGTGTCTGTGGAGTTAATAGACCCCTCATGGAGCCTCCTCACGCCATTGTCTGGACACAGTTAGTGGTATATTCACAACTGCCTGTCACGCTACACAAGTGCAGATGAGGCTGGAGGGGACCGTATATTGATAGAATTAATTGAGCATAAGCCATGCTGACTGGCGGGGAAAATCACATGAAAGAAACAAAACACACGTGCCTGGCCATTTCTATGTTCTAACAAAGAATGAGCAGCTACAAACAAATAAAAATCGTGGCGCAGGATGTCAGCACGAGCTCTTTATTATCACTGGCATTTCATTCCCTGAGGGATCTGCACACCCCTCAAAACCAGGACTCATTCCCCCAAAGTCAGACACGTTATATCAGATAAAATCCACTTTAAATAAATGCAATATTAAGTCCTGTGACAGCCTCTGACAGGGTCAGATTAAATCTCCTAGTCCATATTGCTTCCCTCTGACTGCAGCCTCTGCCTTCCCCAGTTCTCCCTGCCTCCATCCCACACACTATCTAATACATTTGATGTTCCACAAAATGAGGAAAAACCCTAGTGCTATAGCTATAATGAGAATGTGTTCTCGGGATGCCCATTAATTAATCCTGGGAGACCTCTGCTCCCCTGTGCCATACCGTTAAAGCTGCAGGCAGCTCAGATGCTCTTCCTGGTAGTTCCCAGGGATGCAGCAGAAGTGAAGAGGAGGGTTTGCAGGGCATTCTGGGGTAATGGCTCTGCACATCCTCCTCCCCTCTGCCCACAAGAGCCCTTGCCTGGGCACATCCAGCCCATGCTTGCTTAACTGGACGTCTGGCCCATAACAACAGTGTTGGCTGCTTTTCTTCCTGTTGCAGGGTGTGAGAGCGAAAATGTACAATGGGTTGGTCTTGAGATGCTATACCAAACGTCAAGGCCAGGCAGATCACCCTGTGCACATGACAGCTGGCCCAAAAATAGCAAAGGCAGCAGGAGTCAGAGTCACCTAATGAGCCTCCTCTTACTTCAGCAGGTGTTCATGTTACAGGCAAGGCCAGCGATCTTACACTACAGAGGCCTCTGCTTCCTTTTCTTTTTTAACATTCCCAGCTCCCAGGTATGCTCTGGGACAGCTCTACAAAAACAGGAAAAAAAAGTCATGGCTTGAAACTGACAGACACATTCATCTTAATATTGCCATGGAAAATCTAGCAGGGAAAAAAGTAGAAAGGGGGAAAGAGAATATTAAAAATAAAAAAAAAAGCCTCAGAATAGAGATTGCCAAGTACCACACAACACCCAGCTTAATTTCCTGTTGTTCGTAGGAGAAGTTAACAAAACAACACGGAAATATCCTGTCATCCCCTCTGTAGTGATTACAGCATTTACAGTAGCTATGGGAAGTATCCACAGGCAGCAACAGGATTTGCAAGGATGCCAAGACTAAGACAACTCTGTCACCTTAGGCTGACATCAGTGACATCAAACATAAAGTATCTGTCACATGCATTAGCAAACTCACACATGACCAGTCTTCTAGTAGACGAAGGAAGAATGGTACTGAAGGTTCCACAAATCATGGAAATGCAGAGGCAGGTGAGGAGGCTGGGGGCAGGATCACCTTCCTGATGGCTTAGACCTGAAGTGTCAGCTTCACAGACCACAATGAGTCAAATTGCCTCTTGCCCTATTAACCTAATTTTCATCTGTCCATTTGCAATTAAATCCTTCATTGTTCATAAATGTAGACAGAGAAATAATTCTGTTCTAAGAGTCAAGATACCACTGTGGACAATGCTGATGACAAAATTTGCACTCTTTCCAAGCGTGACTTGGGTTTGAGAATGGTGTCTGCTGCTTCTCTCTCTGCTGCCTGGTGTAAAGCCTGAATACATTCCAAAATTATAAAGAAAACATATACAACCATTTTTTTTCTTCTTCTCCCCAGCTCTTTTCCATTCAGAATCAGCAGGGAATAGATTTTGTTTGTACTTATTTATAATTGTGGTATAATGAGGAATGTTCAGAGAGATGTGTTTGGCATCTCATCTCAGAAGCCCGTGCCTATTTTGATATTTTCCAAGCATAGTATTAGATATGTCAATGGTGGCTTAGAAAGATTTGTATCGTGCACATATAAGCTCTACACTGGAGGAAGGCAGATTTACTTTCCTGTGGGTCAGAAGAAGAAACTTTTGGCTATACTGCTCCTTCCAGTGAGCTAGTCATTGCCTGGTTTTTGTTTGTTTGAAGATGTGGCCCAACACCTGCTATGTCCTATTGTGTTAAATGGCTTGCTAGAGTAATTTGCTTTTGGCAGCAAATTGCAGACATGGGTGCTCTGTGCTGAAACACTTGTAATGCCCACTTAGCACATATTGCACTAATATTTTTATAGTTATGTATACAGAGGAAAGCTACTCAAATATTTTCCACAGAAAAACAGTTTACTGATGGTTTCCATAAAATGCTGCTTCTTTCCAAGGAAAATTTTACTACTGACTGAAAAACTAAACAACTGAAAACTAGTGGGCTTTTACTCTTGAGGCAATAACCAAAAAAATGTTAATTAAAAAAATGTAGAAATGGTGATTCAGAAAGCAGAACAGCTTTTCCTGCAGGAAAGCTTTATAAAACAATTCAGTGTTTTACAAGATGTATAGTTTTTATGCTCCTCTTTTATATACAGGGCTTTTCTGCCCTGCTTCATACATAATGTGTAGCAAGCAATAACCAAACATAATGCAATCAATAGAAGTTGCATCGGCACAACAAAACACAGATACTTGAAAGATCAGTCACCAGTGAGAGAGAGAAATTATAATGCCACTTTCACTAACTCTTTCAAAGACAGTCTAAGATACAGAGAGTCTTTCTGGAGGTGCCTCTCCAGACAGAGATCTTTCTTTCAACAAAAGACAGTCCCTGCTTCTATTTTAAAAATAACAAACAGTTGTAAACTCTCTTAGATGTGGGGGAGAGATAACTAATGGGCCTTAAAGGCTTTAGAAACATCAGGCAAATAAAGGAAACTCAGAACATACCCTTTCTATAGTGCCTTAAAGTCCATTACTAACAAGAGATCAGGGGAAACTGAAGACAATTTTTCTAATAGGCTTGCACTCGAAATCCTGGAACTGTATCGTGTGATAAAAAGCAATAGCAGAAAACATAGTTTGCTGAAGCCAAGAAACAGCTTAGTTTTTCTTACAATCTAATTAATTTGTTTTATTTCCCATGGCTGTAGAAGCACTAGTGTTTGAAGCATTCTGAGTTAAGCACAGAGATTCAAGAAAAGAAATCATAAAACCCATGAATCACTGTGGGTTCAAATCTAACAGGTTTGGGCATCATTTTCTAAGTAATCCCCTTTCACTAATATACCAAAAATGCACACTGAAATCCTACACTGGCAGAGAAATTAGAGGACTAGGTTTTTTCATCTACACTTTCTCTGGTTCCAGATATCTGTGGTTTTATTATTACAAATTATTTTAGGAATCCTTTTTCCTGTAACAATGAACATACTTGTTCTCTGTTTTAATCATTGAGAGACTCAACAAGGCTAATATTTTCATATATATTATGTAATTTAAACACTTGGTCTTCAACTGTGATGACATCCCAGGAGATTACCCCTCCTGCTGGGTGTTATCATTTACATTACATAGCTCCTATAAACTTTTCTTTTTTGGTGGAATAAAGTAAAATATTGACTAAATTAAAAAAAAAAAAGGGGGGGTGGGAGAGGAGTCAAACTGTGGGGTTTTTCTTTCCTGAGCTTTTAAATTTTCCAATTGTCTTTCCTCTTAGGATGGTCAACCATGGCAGCTATTCAGAGACCACACCAGTATGAACTCCATGATTATATGCTTGAAGGCTAGCCAGGACTAGTAGGGTCCTCACATTTGGACAAAACTGCAGTACTCTTAATCTTGATGAATAATCTGGGTTTGGTCTATATCCACCAATTAAGTTGTCTAACGTCAGGAGCAACAGGGAGCTGGAAGGAGCAGAGTTTTTGAGTACTCCATCAAAGCCAAAAGGTGACATGAGTAGTAAAGCACTGTCAAATGTTAGGAAAAGCATCACTGCATGACATTTTGTGAACAAAGCAGACTGAAAAAATCTGTGTATGCTACAGTCCAAGGTGGAAGTCAGGCAGAGGTTGAAGGAAATGTCTTTGCTTTGCTGCTTAGAATTATAAAGCCCAGTGCTTTAGACTTCTCACCCCAAGCAGCTTTGTCTTATGTGAGCAATTCTACTTTGGTCATAGGAAACATTTCCATCAGTATGAGTTTATGTAGTTGAATCACAATATAATTTCCATGTTAATACGAATTGTCACAGGAAAATGGAAAGAATGAAATGAATATACACAATTAAACCTGCCATTGTAGTTGGCCAAGGTAAAGAGCAACAGGGTATTGAAATGGAGCTAATATAAGCACCTATGAGCTAAGAAATACACTGCAAGTGAAATGTGCATTATATGCTAAGTATTAAAATGTAATGTTCTTCTTTAATGATTCCCACAGAAGTAAAACCCACTTTTTCAATGTTTGTGGTAATCCACTAAAAGCACACTGTGGAAAGACCTTAACGATGTTCATTCCTTCCAGCAACAACAGATACAGGCAGCATTGTTCATTTTTTCAGAAAAAGGAATATTTTCCATTTTTTTGTTCAGTTTCTTTATGCTGTGCAGCACAGAACATAATTACTTTACACTGTAGGCTCAAAAAGTCACTAAGCAGCTGATAAAAGGCAAAGAAATCAGTATGATTTTCTAGCTGAAAAAAAGGGCTTTTCTTATTGGAGCTGATAACTCTCACCAAGGGCTCCAGGCTTTTGTTACATCAATTTGAGAAACTCATAATCTCTGCATTATGAATGTTCAACCAGGATATTTTCTGTTGTAGTGTATCAAGCACCTTCAATATCACAGCTCCTGTTGTCATTGCTGGGTAAACAGCTTTTGACACGTTTTCAATATGATTACATTAGAACAAGTGGGTCATGATTGATAACCTAATATTCAGGCCATGCAAATCATCAATCACAGGAAGTATATTAATTATTCAATGAAACCATCTAATGCAAGAATCAATGTTGGAAATGAAGAAAAGAAACTCACAGCTCCCAGCAGAGGTTACACCAGATAATAAAAAAGGAATACTAAATAATCTCAGCCCATAATCCTGTTTAATAAAATCCATTTATTTAGCTGTCAAAAACATGATACAATTATTAAAAAAAAAACCAAAAAAAACAAAAACAACAACAGCAAAAACAACACAAGATAATGAAAAACTTTTTTTCTTGTGGAAAATATACTTTCACACTTTTATGCTGTGATTAAATGTGAAATCTAAAAATACATTGTAAATAATGAGAATAGCTGTGACATATGTGAAGAAAAAGAATCCTTAGAAAAACAGGTGTTCTCAGATGTTCTTGGTGAGGTTAAATGAATTATAACAGTATGACACATAGTCTGCAACAGCCCAAGAACCTTGCAGATTTCCTACACATCACACACACGTGGTGTAACTAACGATTCTGCATAGGAGTTGACACTGTCCCTCCTTAAACAATCCAAAATTACTCAGGTAGCCAAAGCAGCAGAAAGAAGGATCTTTAAAATGTTTGCCATTCTTCTAAAGTGACAGAAATTGCGGCAAAAAAGATTTGTAATACAGAAATGGAGCGGCATAACAGGCAACACTGGAAGTTGCAAACTTGATGACCCAACTGGCTGATGTGTTGCTGTGATGGTGGAGGGAGATTTGATGGCACTCCCTTGAGCAGGTAGCTCTCCACAGGCACTTGACCCATATTCTCTACTGGTTTTGACTTCTGCAATTCCTGAAATAATTCATTTGAAGCAAACCCCAGGGTATCTTAAACATAAAATCTCTGGCAATTAATGTTGGCATTATCAGCATCCACTTAGGCAGGGAACTATGTACAGACTTCTACATTTGCCTTGTAATATAATTCTATATGACTTTCACTCCATCCACTCGCTTGCTGGTTATTTTCTCCTTTAGCACATCTCATCCCTAGCTCACAAGGCCCTTTGCAATTTTTGGCATACCATTGCTTAGGCTGCCACTGAAATGATCATCTCATAGCCACCTCTCTTTTCATTTTAGCATGAAATCCCTTTCTCAATGTGCTTTCCTTCTGCATTTTAGTATCAGATTTTCAAAGCATACAGTTTATTCCTAGGATGTGTTTTTCTTTCAAAGGAAACATCAAAATGTATCGGTGCTCCCTCTGCACTCAGATAAGCATGAGATTTTTCACAAAAGTTCCACCCACCAGAATCAGAAAGAAAAGACAGGAGCATCTGACTTTGACCATAAATGCAAAGAAACCCTCTTGGAGCTTGTTCTATTTTGCTGTGTCTAAGATTTACAAAGGTCTACATATCCTCCCTGAGTGGCAGATTGTGACAACATGCAATAACAAGTCTACCAGAATGAAACAGTGACCCACCCCACTAACCTTATCTGAACCATGCCTGTCCACCGACAGAAAGGCAGAAATTATCTTTTTTGTGTGGCTAATACCACTTTATCATTGCCAAGAAGTAGATAGGCTCGATCATGAAACATGGCTTTCAAGATTATATGCAAAAAGGACAATGACAGCCATAGCAGGTTCTTGCAAACTGCTCCAGGAAGGAAGCCTTGACTGATGAGGCAGCAGCTCCATCCACAGCATCTGCCCAGTGAGGTACACCCAAAGATTTCACTCAGCCAAACTTACAGGTCTCCTAGTTTATCTTCCTGCTAGGAAATAGTATAACAGTTTCAGTACATACCTGCTTAAATGGTGCAGTATCTGGCAATGAGAGGTTTGGATTCCTGGAGAAATGCTACAGCACAGCTTGTGATTTTCTTCAGTGTACAGGTAGAAAGCCACAGCAGCACAGTAGCAGCACAGGGCAGTGAGTCCTCACAGAACCATTCACCACTCCTTTACCTGAGCAGATTCATTAACAAAGTCTTGATTTTAAAATATAATCTTCTAAACAAGCTGAAGAAGTGAAAGTTTCTCTCATTTCATTACTATGTTTGAAACGTGGTCAAGCCAGCTGGATTTTCTGTTTATATTGACTAGCTTCTGTTTAAGCCCTCAGTAGTGGGTTTTGCATACTTATAAGTTCCCAGGGGTCTTCATGACTCCCATGTTTGTTCCTGCCTCAATATCTTTCAAGTACTTTTCCTGAACATTGGTTTCTACTTGTAACCCCTTTATTAATACCCATTATAAGATGCTCAAGGTCCAAACCGATGCCAGTCCCAGAGGGGTTTCAGCATCTGAAATACAACCTTCCCCCTGTTTCCAAATCTCTTCCCTATGCAGAGACAAATGTTAACTGAACCCACCAAAAAAAAAGCTTGTAGGGTTCCAAAGGCAATCAGGTTTTAGGAATGTAAGACCTGAAAGGACTTCTAGGTTGAGAGTTCAATTCCTTGTTCTTACAAGGACTAATCATACAAATCCCTTCATGAAACTCCTCAGAAGATTATCAGGTTCAATCAGATTATAACTTTTTTTTTTTAACAAATAAACATACATATGTGTAGGTATATTAGATTTTGGGCTTACCATACTATGGCGAGATTGTTCCATAGCCTCACTGCTGTAACAACTAGAAACTCAATAGAAATTCTGTTATAATTTTCAGGCACAAAGCATTCATGAGCAGTTTCTGCTCATTTATTTTGGAATTAACATTGTTCTGTAGCTCATCTCTTTCCTTGGAAGCAAAAAAATTGCCGAAAATGCAATAATGCAAAAAATGCAATAACCCCCATATTTGAAATGGACTATAGAGTATAGAGTTTCATGTACATAGAAATAGGAAGTCTACAAACAAAAAAAGCTTCTTAAATTGTATAGCTCTTAAATTGTAAGCCTCTTTCAAATTGCACATTAATAAAAATCTTCATGTCTGTTTTCTAAAGAGATACCAAAAATAGAAAAACATTGTTGAGTAGCAAAAATTCTTAAGCCAAAGCTTTAGATGTTGGACCAATAACTAATGAAGGTCTACTAAACTTCCTAAGAGAACGCATTTGTTTTACAGGAAAATGGAAATTGAGTGTGTTCAACTCTCTCCATTCAGTCTGTAACAGGGGAAAAATACAGATATACACACAAAGAAAATATGTTTTCCTATCAAGAATATCAGGTAGTTATTTTTGGAGAATATGGGGGGCGGGGAAAGTAGAAATAAGATCACTTCATCTATCTGAAGAGATTTCAAAAAAGTTTTTCCAGCACTAATGTGAGTAAATACAAATCACAAACAGATGAAACCCTGGGGTCAAGCAGCAGTATGACTGTGCCTTGTCATTGCTTTTCCTATCTCCACAGTGCAGCTTTTCACAGCCCCCTGCCCTATTGTGCTGTGACTCCCAAGTTCCTGGCAGAGCTCATCAGGGAAGAGTCAATGACAGAAGCTGCAAGCAGCTTTCCACTATAACACAGCAAAGCACTTTAAGACTCTGTTAACAGGAATGTGCTGATCACTTATTCAAGCACATCCAGTTTTTCTTTTAAAAGAATTGAAATTATGGCACTGAGCAAAAGGAGTTCAACCACAGCTAAAGCATTTTGATCACTACAGAAGATAGTGTCATGCAGGCTTTTCTGATTCATGCCAACTCTTGCTAGTATGCTCAGGCTTCTCCTTTAAAATATTCTTAGTATATCTTTTATGTTTAGTTCTAAAATGCATTGTATTTACTCAAGAGATCAGACCAAGTTTCTGTTTCCAAAACATTTAGACAGACTTTTTTTTCTTTTTAATTACACAAGAGACTAAAACATATTTCTGGTCCAGGCAATTATACATCTAGGCATTCAAAAGAAAAAAAAAAAACCAACCATTTTTCTTCCATACCCCAATGGACAGTTAATTAAACACACACTATTTCAGCTGTGGATTATCTTTTCAGTCTTCAAATCAGACTATATATATTGGTAGCTACCTGGCTTCTTGCATGAAGAAGTGGAGAAAAAAGTCCAGGTCATACAAGAGGTGACAGAAGCCACACCAACAGAAACCTAGTCAAAGCACACAGAGTCAGATAGTCCATCATAGAATAGAATTTGGCCCACAGTCTGTATCTTGAAGTGACTAGCTTTATCTCATTTTGAAATCTTATTGTAACACTGACTTAATCAAACCATTAGCTTGACCCCATGTATCCAGAAGCAGAAGATAAACTTTGTCAATCTTGCTTACTGCTGAAAAGCCTTGGACCAGACTTTCATGTTGCTGCTCCCTAGACATGTGTTCTTGTCATAGCACTGAATCTCTCCCCCATCCATTTTCACTTATCATCTTGAACTTTCTTTCCATATTATGATATTGCTCATGTGAAGAAGACCAGAACGACTCCAGAACATCACCCTGCTAATGCAGATCTGCAGGTTTTAGGACCTGTGCTGGTCTCTCCAGATGGATATGCGTCTCCTCTCTGTGCCTCAAGCTCTTCTTTCCGTAGTACCAATACACTCAAAGCCCTGAATGTTCTCCCCAGTGTAGCAGTCTAAACCTTTTCATTCAAAACCTCAGTGTGGATTGCAGCTTTCTTTTGTAACCACATTGGAGTTTTCACTATATGAGCCACCAAAATCTGGGAACTCTGGGCTCATTGCCTTTTAACTGATGTGATTCATGTGCCTTATTTTAGGCAGTTTCCCCTTCTCCCTCTAGGCTAATCTGCCAAGAGAAGGATGTCATTTCAGCCAATCTTGAAAGCTATTTCATTCTGCATCAAAGATTTGACTGCGAGTCTCTTTAGGTATCAGTCGGATCAGATATCAGATTTCTCACACACCCAAGACAAAATCTTCATCACCTGGCTGAGGGGACGAGGATGAGGAGATGGAGAGGTACCCAACAATTCTATCTTGTGTAAAACTCAATGAAGTTGGTGTGTCTGGAGAGACTCTATTGGATTGAGCCCCTCACACAAGCAAACAGAAATACTTAATTTATGGATCCAAGGAGAATTAAAACATAACAGAGACAGTGAGCTGCTAAGAGTCAAAAATTAAGTACGTATGAGAAAGACCAGGAGAAGAATTTTACGTTCTCAAAAAAATCAAATGTCAAAAACTTGTGCAGCTGCAGACTTAAAGCAGTAGTTGAGCAGAATTTGTGAGATTAAGATACCAAAACCATATTTGAAAATTTTGGTCCCTTCATGAATTTGACTCTCATTTTTCAGCACCTTCATTTTCTTTCTTCAAAAGAGGAACAGGAGCACTCTTTTCACAGGAACATTGGAAAAAATGCATGCAATAAAGCCTGTGAGGGGATGAGCCTTACAGGAAAAGCATAAGCCTTTGAAAGAGAAATTACAATTCATAGGTGGATTTTGCAAAGTAGGTCTTTGGACAATGGCAGACTTCCAGAAAAAAACATATTCACTCTGGAGCAATGAGGTCTTGTACTTAGCCCAGGGCTGTGCTGGCTGGCCAGAAGTTAGTCTGTGATACCTGAACACCATTGTTTTATTTATAATACCTGATGTGTTGCGATGATTGTTATCACACCATGGTGTACAGGACTCAACATGTGAGGACAAAACACATGCAGAACATGCTAGTCCCTCACTCCACCCTGCTCCTGATTTGAGCTGTCAATGTAGTGGAGAAAGAAAGTCTGCTCTTCTTCCATATCAGCCTTCATCTGCTTCCTCCATCATGGAAATTGTCCAGAGTCCCAGAGAAATTTTCACAGGCATTTGTTGTATGCAAATAGCTGCCAAATAAATCATTGTATATTGCAGCACAACCCCTGAGGGGGTTTGTACCTATGGAACTTGCTACTGTCACTCCACTTCCCCATATACCTTAATCATGTTATTCATTCAGCAAGAAGGATGAATGTTAGAGCATGAGACTTTAATCCCTCACTGCTGAGGATCTGATTCTCTGAGAGAGAGCAAAAGAGTGAGCAGGAAATCCAGAGGAAAAAACTTCAGGTGACAGTCAAATACCATTATTTCTCAGCACTAAATTTAAGCAAGAGTTGTATTATAAAAGCATCTTCCTAAAGATGCTCCTGCTTCGGGAGAAATTTGTTGCATGAGCACACATTGATTGTGCATGTGTGCATGTGTGTGTGCACACATCTGTAAATACAGGGCCTAAACAGGATGATTAAAGCAGAGAATTTTCAAGCTTTTAAAGCTCCTGAAAAATACTTCCCTTCTCTCTCCCTCTGTGTGCTAACTCCATGGATTACAAAGTAACTTTACAAGAATGTTTCTTCTGTACTCCAACCCTTTGAATTTTTTTCCATAAACACAATAAAAATGAAATAGCAGCACAGCATTTAGGGGTAATCTAAGAGCCTGTCTCTTTAATAGCCCCAGTACATTTTAAAGGTACTGGTTTATTTGATAGCACTGCAGTCAGTGCCCTCTGCATGAAGGGCAATGCCTATTTCATCATGCTGCCCTTGACAGTAACCCTGATGGATTCCTTCCACTAAGATTTAAGCTCTCAGGCCTCTGTTAAGACTGTCAGAAAATATGCTAACTACCAGGTCCTAGACAAATCTAGAGGAAACTAGAGAAACACTATGTCACACCCCATAATGCCCCTAAAACAGTTATGGTATAACACTAAATGACATTGATACTTTTGCTTACCTGTATTCAAGAGTGTTTATAATCAGCAGACCAGAGATCCAAGTGTAGTTCATTACAAACTTCTCCCTCCAGCTGGCTTTATTATTTCAAAACCTATGAAAGTACAAGAATTCAGGCAGGGAAATGCAGATTTTGGAATTTCCAAACAAATTGAAAAAAAAAGAGCTAACACAACATAGCCCAGTTTGGGTTTTACAAGAAGCACATCTAACAGATTGTTTTTGTGAACATTTCCTCTAAGCCTTACGAGTGATGACTTAATGAGCAATCTTCATAAAATCAGATCCACTTACATAAGGCGAAGATGAGGTCTCACTTTCTTTTCCAGTACATCTTTCTATCTCATCCCTGCTGGAGGGATGACCTGTGTTGATTCTCTGGATCTATTTTGATGTAAAGCTGTTTGCAACCCTGCTGACTCACTTCTTGGCCTCATTCCATGTCCTTTATCCATCAACATGGGAAAGAGTACTGCCTTTTTTGAAAGCCTCTACTTCTGAGAAGCAACAGAATGACAAAAGTGATGAGTTATTGAAGTTAGATACGACAGAGGTGTTAACCCATTGACCAATTCATCAGTTTTAGTAATTCATTAAATTAATAATATTATAGCAGATAACCATAAACTGTATTGTTCCTGTTGAGGAAGGGAGTAGGAAAAATCACTTTTATATTCAGACTACTGTAAAAGTTTGATTTTTTTTTTCCAAAACCTTACCTATCAATCAGATTTCCCAACAGGCTGGTGACTGTGGGGGACTCACTACCACATTACCATTATTCAGAGATGTTGTGTTACATTGACACTACTTTCATCCTTCCAATACTTATCAGTCTCCACCAGACAGACTTGACACCTTTTTCTGCTCTGTAAGCTCCACATGACTGCTAGTTTTCCAGGTAAGAGAAACCTGGAGTGTGAGAACAGAAGCATAGAATCCCATTTCTGCTACTGCTACCCAACTCTGATTGGCCACAGTGCACAGCATAGTGACAACCGTGGCATTCCTGAGTCACCATGGATTTGCTGCACACATTTTATAGTCAAAATACAAAAGATTGTGATGAGGGCTGGTGATACAAAGCCCTCCACACTTCTTGCAACCCCTGCTAAGCTAGGGAAGAATAGTAGTTTATGGACAATCTCAGTTTACTCTCTTGTAAATTGTTCAATTACTATTGAGCATTCTATGTCAACAAATGAAAGCACAATGGTTAACATTACAGATTAATTGTTACATCTTGGTCTATAATTAAGCAATAATGTGTGACTAGATTTTCAGGTACAGGAATTAAAAAGATTATGATAAGACAGTATCTGGCATGAAAATTTTGCTGACTGTAAAATCACAGCGCAACCTTGAGCTGCTACCCAAAACCATTATATCATCTCAATTTGCATCTAAGATGGGAATACAGTACAGGACTATAGAATCTGCAATATTTGCAAGCCATAATGGAGACCAAGAGCCTAGGTGAGGAATGTGCTCTATATTTTAGGACTTTTAAATAACTTCTATAATTTTTAATAAATGAAAATACTTGGGAAATGTCACCATTTTATATTTTCATGTAATCCACAAGGAAGGTAATTCTACATCAAGGGTTTACTACACAGTACTCCACAACATGCGACAGTCTAGATAATTATGCTTCATGGACTCTCTGTGGATGGACCATGTCATGCTCAACCTCAGAGCTTCACTGAATTTTCCCTACAGCCACTATTTTATGTCTGGCCAAGAATAGCAACCATATCTTTAATCCACCAGATCTGAATGATTATCCTTGATCCCAAAGCATTCTACTTCTATTCCAGTACTTGTCCAAAGAAGGTCATGACAAAACCCCATCATTGCTCAGCCCATCCCCAACACTAGAAAGTCTTGCATCAAGATTGAGCAAGCTTTATTTGTACAAGAGGGAAAGGTGGTGGCCTCATGTTCTGATTGTCTTCATGAAACCACAGTTGTATGGGCAATTGAAAAATAGTTGTTAAATTTAAGCACACAGGTGCTTAAATCAACGAAAAGATGGCTAGGTTATGAAAACATATCCAAATCCTTCCGAAAGTGAGGGTCTGTGCAACACAAACATAGTGAACAATTCACTGCTGAATGGTTTGATCAGCCAACACATTTCAAGAAATGATGTAAGAAATAGTTTTCTCATTATTTCTCATTTAGACAGATTGTTATCCTGGGAAAAACTTATTTAAGAGTACCAGCATGTACTGTTGCAAATTAATGACAGTTACTTTCTCAAAGATATTTTACAGGAAAATGATTTCTTATATTATTCACCACTTTTCTGAGGCTACATTGTTTGGATTCAGCCTTAAGTTCAGGACTCAAATCCAGACACAAACATATATCCACTCTTAACCCGTAATGTCACCCTGGATAAAAATGCGATTAGTATTTTCTCTTAATTATATTTCTGCTAGTACAGCCTGCATTTTCAAAGATGCTCAGGACTTTGTTTTATGCAGTGTGCAGATTTTCATGAGGGCACATACATACTGTTAAATTACAGAGATATTTAGCATAAGCAAAAAATAATTATGCACTTTTTTTCTCTTTTTTTTTTCTCCTCCTTTCTATATAGTCAAAGTTCACTGGCCAACATCAGCATAACAGCTATGCTGTCAAAAAAAAATAAAATCCAAGTAATAATGGGCAGAGACTTTGTGAAGAAATTCACCCAACACATTTCTTATGATTTTTTAATCTGGAGAGACATGTTTTACAGAACAAATAGGAATGCACAAGCACTACCCAAGTGACCTCGCAATGCAGCTTTTGCAAAGCTGCAAAGGCAAGATGTCATGCCACAGACCAGGCTTTTATTCTTTGCCCTGCCAGCAGCCTGCTAGAAATTTTGGGCACTCACCTTAGCTCTCAGCCCCTCAGTTATCTCATCTTTTGGGGAGGGATAAGGCTACAGCATACACTTAGCTCTATGGCTGAAAACAGGAGTGCAGTGCAATGGCTGATCTTTTCAGGAGTGTTATTCCTTCTCAGAGCTTGAGTGAATTTGGGCAGGGCATGGAGGCAAGTGGGAACACTACAAACCAAACCATGGAGGACTTCTCCTCATTAAAGCCATCAAGGTGTTGCACAGTTCTGGCCTAGGGGTCTCTTCCAATGTGAGGGATATTTCTGGGACCTGGGCTTCCCCCTCACTTCAAAGTGTTCCTGCATAGCAGCTGCTTTTGGAGAATGCCCTTCCACAAGTCTATACACACAGCCAGCCACAAGCTGCTGTGTACATGGAATCATGGAATAACCTGGGTTGGAAGGAACATTTAAAACCATCTGGTTCCAAGACCTCTGCCATGGGCATGGATATCTTTCACTAGACTAGGTTGGTGAGAGATGCATGCAACCTGACCATGAACACTTCCAGGGATGTGGGATCCACAGCTTCTCTAGGTAACCTGTTCTAATATCTCATCACCCACAAAATAAATTTCTTCCTAATACCTAATCCAAACGTTTTTTTTTTTTCAGTTTGAATTAATTCTCCTTGTCCTACATGCTTTTGTAAATAGACTTTCTCCATCTTTCTTGTGGACTCCCTCCAGTCACTGGAAGGCGACAATTAGGTTACCCCAAGGCCTTCTCTTTTCCAGGCTGAATATAAATATATATGAATATATGTATATATGTCATATAACCAGCAACCATTTTTACAGACTTCCTTCTGCAAAAGAAAGGGTCACAATTAGGCACAGGGAATGAAATATAGCAGATTCAGCCATGTCACAAAGCACACGTGTGAGCACATGCACACTACATACCCACACTCACTAAGAGTCAGGCTCTTACCTTTATTGCTGTAGTACAAAAGTAAACCAAAGGAGTTTTTATCAATATGTTTCTACCTTCTACATTTTTATTGCATAAGATCATCAGGTGACATTCTTACACTCTAATTTCATGACATTGCAATACGTGTAGAGATGCCTGAAGGGTTGCTCCCAGAGTCACCAGCTTAGAGGAATGCTTGGAAAGTGTGAAGCCATGACAAGAAGTTTATGTCACTAACCAGTGGCCACCAGTGGCTATATCCTTTTGCCTGGGGCTTGTCTAGGCCTCAGTGGCCAATGTCAGTTTCAGCATCCTAAAGCTGATAGTATCAGATTGTTAATGAAACATTTTCAAATTCTGTCAACTAATATGATCAAGAAAATAAGTTTTTTCTCCTGTGTCATATAAAATCACACATTTCTACCCATAAATAGAACTTTCTTACCATACAAGTTTATATTTTTTCAGTGGTAATATCATTGCCTCAACAGCATCAAGTGTCAAGGAGTGGTGTGGATAAGTCATGCAGTATCTGCAAGATAGTGGTTTAGGTTCACATGAATTACCCCTTTAAGGAGTTGAAATTCCTAGAGATCTGTGGGCAAGGGAGCCCCATTCCAGGCTGAGATAACCCTTTGTGAGGGTTAGAAGTCCATGTGTTCCCAAACACAGCTCAGCTTCGGCACTACATCATCACCCTGTCACAGCTCTTCAAGATTCAAGTGATGTGAAAAAGGGAAGTAGCACGGCAAATATATTTGGCTATCAGATGTTAAAACTGGCCAGCAGGAAGCCTGATAATTGCATTTCTACCAAATGGGAAGTAATATTTCATTATTATTCAAAAAGATACATTTACCAAGCTCAGAGTAGGTGCCTTTTTTATTTTTAGCTTTCCTTGATGCAAAACGGAGGAAAAGAGCAAAGAAATTACTCAATAAAGGCTCTCAAATGTTGTACCTTGGTAGCATATAAATTTTTATGTGAGTTTTTCATTAGTTTGAGACAGGCCCAACAGATATTTGAACTCCTGTAGCCTTATTCTTGGTTTTCATTATTTTTCATGTAAGGAAAAATATATAAATAAGAACCTTCGATATATCTATTTTATGTCCTTCATCTCTTTATATACATTCCTCATGCTCCCTTCTAATTGTCCTCTCATGCTGTAACCTTTTCATTTTCCCTAGATAAAGTGTTTGGGCATTACCTTTTATAACTTCTATCCATTGCCCATCCTATTTATGCTCTGTATTTCCAATTATAATTATATCATGACAATCCAATACTTTCAGTGTTCTCTAGTCCTTGATTTTAAGAGTTTTTTTGCTTTTTCATTACTGCTGCTCCCTAATTTGTCCACTGGCAAACTTTTTTGCAGCGACTTCAGGTCAATTAGAAGGCAGTGATCAAATTATTCTAATATATATTACCATGTATTTGTTAGCACTGAATTTCATCTGACATTGTGCTCCCCAGCCACCTAGCTTTAAGTCCCATCAGAGTTCCTCACAGTCTCATTTCATCTCGACTAACCTAAATAATTTTACAGATTTTGCGATCACAAGGTTTTTCTCCCCTAGTCCTCACAGATTATAAATGGGTTTGTTAAATGCTTGGGATCACACACAGCAGCATCATAATATCATGCTGAAAATGGACCATTTATTCTGACTCTTTTTTTTTTCCCTGAAAATCAGCCATAACTGGTGTCAGAATTTTACCCCTCTCACCTCCCCTAGAATGGCTGGATTTTGTTGACTTAATTTTCTTAGCAACTTTTTTAAAATAAAAACTGTACCTGCTAGTTCTCAGAAACTGAACACAAGTAACATGTAGTCCTTACCAGCCTCTCAGGTGCTGAATATATTAATTTGGATGGATACCACATCTTTTGACACCTCTGCTTCCTTAGTCAGGGAAAGTATCCTTGAATGCTTGCCCTGTTTAGACTCTCCCCTAGGCATCTGCTATTGGCCACTTCTGAGACAGAAGATGGAATAAATGGGCCTATGGTCTTGCTTGGTACAGCCATTCCTATGCAGTAATCCCATCTTCATTATCTGAAATATTAGGTTTCAGTTTGGGTTTTCCCCAGACTCCCTGTGATGACGAATGATTTAAAGAAAACATTAAGACAAAAATGCTCGAAAGTGACTGATTTCAGATGGCATAAGATGACAGCTTTGTATCACGTCTGAATGTAAATAACTTCCTGCTTACTCTCCCCTTCGAATCTTTAATGGAGACAGTAAAATAAGACAAATCTTATATTAGTACACCCTCGAGCCCATCAATCATTTCCCTTCCTCAACAGAATACAATTACCTTTGTATATGATTTTTTCTACAGTCTTGAATCCACATGACAGTGGACTCAACCACTTTTCAATGAATTAAGAGAAAAATATTTTTGAGATGCACCTAATGTTTCCCATGCTGTTATCTATATGCTCTGAAATTACAATTTTTTTCTTTCTTTTTTTTAAGGAAGAAAAATAGCAGACAAGCACATATATAAAGCAAATAGTTTATAATCCCATGACTGAAGTCAGAGCTTCACAAAGGCTGTATTTCTCGCTTTTCTTGTGATATTTGTGTGTTTATGGTATGAGGAGGACAGTCCAAAAAGAGATTCAGTCACTTCCAGTTTTAAAGATTATTATAACACTCATCATTATTTAACTCTAGATTTGAGTGACTCAGTCCTTGACTGTCTTATTGACATCAGTTCAAAATCCCCTAGCACTAACATGAGGCTCCACATTGATAGGTACTTTAAATTAGAAGCTGAAGGGTCTGGATGAAGGGCAAGTTAATAGCATTGACTTTGGGTTGCTTTTGTACCATGACAGATGTGTATGCTTTTGACAGTAGGAAGATAAATCAGCACTGAATATTTGGGTAATATTCCTCCTCTGGGCCTGTTGCTTGCTGCCAATTTTTCATAAATATGTGAGTTTTAGTGCACTGGTGATTTGGCTTTGTACTTTTGGTGCAAGGTCTGACATCTGGACCACCCAGGTGAAAGTCCACTGCTATTTTCAGAAAACAGTTGACTCTAAATGGGAATGTCCCCTTACAAAAATGATGTTTGGGGGCTAATCCATGAACTCTACATATGCTGTGAACATCTGCTTACACTCCAAGGTCAGAAGACCTCTGAAGTAACAGAATTTTTCAAATAACAACTATTTTTTTGCATTCAAGAGCCTCAACCCTAGACCCTCAAATCTGAGTGTTACAGAGAAGAAATTACAAGGCAGGTTGAGGCAACTGCTTTGGGATTCTTTATCATTGACTGCCATTTAGCCTGGAGACGCAATGTTCCGCCCACAAATCACATGTTCAGTAACCAACACATTCAGCCACAGCCAGCCAGTAATTGTTTGCTGCACAAACTCTGTAACACTTCATTAGTTCTGCCACACATCTACTTCCACTGAAGGTACCTTTCCAAAACAAAAAAGCACAGAGCAACATTACAACTTCCATCTATTTTTAGTGCAACTTAAAAAAAAAGTACAAGAAATGCAATTGAGGTAAAAGGCTGCTCACACTGTAGTTTACATTTTAAAGCAAAAATATGACCTGCATTTTTGGTTTGGTTTTATTTTTTTTCTGTCAATCTTACATTTCTCCAATGAGACTGTGAGAAATGTGCAAAGTTATGTGATCATTTCTGACAGTTCTTGGCAGCTGGGCAGGCAAGCATTGGAAAGGATCTCTCTCTCCCGATCCAAGATTAAATTTGGACTGAAACACAGGGCTCATTTAGGCAGCAATTAAAGGACCTTATAGACTGAGGGAGAATGAAATGATAAATGCAAAGAGGCTTATTTAATGGGGATATTAAGTAAACTGCTGGTAAAAATGCCCATTTATCATCCACTGATTCCTAATTGGTTTCCTGTTCCTGCCTGCATGTGGCATTTTCAGAAGGAATTACCTTGCTTTAGTGCGACTGTTGCAAATGCAATAAATCAAGGCCATAGATTTCTAGCTAATTTAGATGGAGACTAAATTGGAGCCAAAGCATGCAAGAGTGCTTGCAATTAATGTTCATTACAACTTTTAGCTTCAAAAACAGGAAGGATCATTTTAATGCACCATTCCCAAGCAAGGACATTGCTTCAAGACTTGGCTACCCTTTGTATGCTCAGCAAAAATCACTTGCCTTTGTAAGCCACTGGCCTTTCTGAAACCTTCCCAGGAATCCAGTTTGAGGTCTAGCAACCCTTTAAGCACCTGTACTTCCAGAAAATTCCCTTTTTTTCCTTTTACACTTATTTACCTCACCTGTTATAAAGGCCAACTTACAAAAAATAGCTTACATTCACCATATCATTATTGATATCAGCCACCTAATTCCAGCAACATAAACTTTATTTCCATCAGGTGGTGGGAGAAGGTGCAATTTTCCAGATGAAAAATTAATGAAGTAAACTTTAGTTTCCCAAGTGCAGCTTCAGTAGATGGTCTAAAGTCTTTCAGTATATTTCTTTTCCAAGGGTTCAACTTTGCTGAAGAGAGGAAAAAAGACTTCTTACTGTAGGAATGTCTTTATTTTGCCATTCTCCCAAGGTGCTTTAGAGATGGAGTCTGTGTCTCATTTTACGGCATTTTATTGTTTGATACAGCAAGCTGCTTTTGAAAACATGCAGCAATGCAGAGTTTCTGCAGCTTTTGGCATTTGCTCCACTTGAGTGTAGACTTGATATGCAGCACTGTGAGTATAAAGAAAACTTGGGTAGCTGTTGTGAGTTCCCAAACACAGCAAAATGAACAAAAAGATATTCCACTTCCTGAGTCCAGTGAAGGTCATGGAACTCATTTATATTCAGTGGAAAGAAGATTGGTTTGCTGGGTCTGAATCCCCCCAAAAGTTTTTATGTATAAGTTTCTCTTTGTTTCTGTCACACACTGAAAAAAAAATTCCTTGCTTGTCTTTTGCTTTCAAAAAATACAAGTGGCACAATCTAAATTACCTCATAGCAATCAAGAGAAAAAAAATTAGACACAGAATCTATCCTTGGTGTCACAAAACAGACAACAATCTATCTTTTTTTAAGACCTGAATCCAGCCACAGACAGATGTTTTGTTCTCTTCTGCTTGGTCATTTAACGTTTAATTCCTTGTTCTCAGTTTGGATCACCACTCACAGAATTAACATTTAGAATTCACAGCTTTCAGTGTTGGCATGTTTGTTGCAAATGATAAGTTTTGAGTGGAATAGGTTGAAACCCAAGTGGGTGATAAAGAAATCCATTAACTTACTGACACACAAATCTTCCATCTTCCTCTGTAATGTACCCATGAATGGTTAAAGGCAGTACCCTGGGGAAGATGAGGGTTACACTTATTCTCCTCCCCCAGCCATATGTAGATAAATATTCATTGGGAAAAAAACCTGACATGGAAATACAAATGTTGGTATTAATGCCCATTCTGAGAGTCCATACTGTGAAGGAAATGGGCCGGCAATCTGAAGATCCAATTTCCTTTTCCCAGGCTCTGCTACCAACTTATTATTTCATCATATGCCGAACATTTAATTTTTCCATGCCTCATCTTCTCCCTCACAATAGCGTGTCTGAATTCCACAGATGGGAATTACCATATACAAGCACTAACTACTTTCACTTTTTAATTTTAAGCAGCTTTAGGATATTTACCCCTGAATGCCAGGAGCACAAAGAAACACTAAGGCAGGCCTGGGAATGCTCTGCCGTGACGGAAAGCAAGGCATAAATGTTGCTTAAGTGAAACAACCTGTCTAGCTCTTGTCCCAGTCACACTTCTGTTTCAAAGCTTGCTGCATACACAACTGAAATGACTTAGTGTTAAAGGAAAGTGTGGATTATACAGAGAGGGAGAGCACTTAAATTTGCCAGTCTATCTAAGAATTCCCATTGGTTTGATATTTGATTAAGCCAACTGAGGTTCTAGCTTAAGGAAGATCACATTTAATTTACAAAATACTTCAAACAGTAGAAAATTACAGTTTAAAAGTACTTATTCCTTTTTTCTCCCCTACTTCTACATTACTCTAATACCTTAATAAATCAGGGCCTAGACGACCTCTGAATTTAAAAGTCAGAAGCAGATTTTTACCAGCAGAGCATATAAAGCTGTTGGGGCCTGGTGCACTGAGCCATTACACTTCAAAAGGCAGAGAGTGCAGATCTTCAACTACAGTACTTTCAATTCCAAATAACTGACCAGAGCTTGATCTGACATTAATGAGTTTTATACTGCTTTAATGCCATTGACTGCAGTGGAGCTACTGATATCTTTTTACCAAGGAAAGTAACATCAGAATCAGGCCTCAAACCTCATGGCTGATAGGTTCTCTTACCCAAACAGCTCAATAATTTGCTTTAAATCCTTCTCAATTTACCATTCTTAAGGCCTCACAGTCTTCAGAAAGGAAGATATTTGGGTTTTCTTTAAACCAGATGCAGCTTGTCTGCCAAGCATTTAGTCCAATTAAGTCCCAATTTTATATCATTTTTCAGCCACATGTTACAATAAACAACAGAGTAGAAAAGCACATATGGTTTCTGATATAGGAATAATGAAACTCAAAGAAAGAAAGAATTGAATTTCCTGTGGTTACTTTTAAAAATACAAAATGTGTAATATTTTAATAGACTAAAATCAGTACACACGGAATATTACTTGGTCCCAACTGAATACAAGGTCGTACATTAATGGAAAAGTCCTGATGATGCAAATGTAGAGGCAGAACACTGTACTAAATAACTGGGAATTTAATACTCAACCAAAATCATATACAGAATTGGTATACATCAAATCCATTGGCAAAAGGGGAGAGCACGTTTATGTTAAAAGCAGCTGCCCATGGCAGTGGTGGTAGAGTGAACAGATTCACACCTACAAATGAAGAGCAATTCCTGTGTTTCCACAGGGGCTGCAAGATTGCAAAACAGTTGTGGAGAAAACGTAATCAGCCCGAAGCGTATTTAACTCCATCAAGTTCTCATGAACTCATCAGCAAAACACACGTTAATACTGCAGTCAAACAGATACGGTCAAATGTGTTTCATTTCTTTCAAATAATGTGCCTGTCCCATAAAAAATTTCCATAAACAATGTGCCCTGATAATCAATTCCCTGTCTTCTTGTTTTGGTCTGAAATGCACAGATTTGACAAGGGGAGATTAACACAGATTAAGGGCTCTGCAGGCCCTCCAACATGAAGACCCAGTAATGCATGTGCTACTGGTGTTTCCTGCATGTAGGCTCCACAGAATCAATGACCATCCAGGGTGAGGCAAGTTTAGCTCAAACCAAGGCCATTCATGCTTTTGACATCATTGGTTCAATCCATAACTTGTCACTTCCTGCACCAGTAATCCTACATGTACCATAAAAAGACTAATTTCAGGGGGCAATAGGTAATACCCACAGGGCACAACCCTCAAACCTGGATGTCTTACAGCAAGCTGTGAAGACTGAAAGATGTTAGGTGCAAATTATTTATTACCTGTGGGGTTCAAAGGGAAAGAGTCACAGAACTCAAACCTTCTCTACCTCCATTTCTTCATTATTTGCCATTATTTAGGAAAAGAAAAGAAGTGAAATAACATGTTGACCTGTACAGCCCATCTCAAAACAATCCTGTGTGAGGAATGCACTGTTATTGACCTTCCCCTTGGTATATATTAATCCACAATACTGTTCACATCTGTAGGGTGTCAGACACAGAAGAGAAACAATTGGTGTATGTAGAAAGCAGCACAAAGTAAAACAACAAGTAAAACAATCTGAGTCTCCTGAACAGTAAAATTCAGCAATCCACAAGGGTAAAGTGACCACTACAACATTAACTGTGAGGACTGACAGCTGAGAATTAATTTCATCTCTATTATTATTTCAGGTAAAATAGTCTAAGTTATACACTAATTTATATGGAATCACAAAGGAAATCCTATTTCATTAAGTGGATGAAGCATTAATGTATTACCCTTTCCATTTTTATCTTCATTTCATAAAGTGCCTAACAGGAGGTCAAATTAAGAGACCAAATTAACATTTAAAAAAGTCATAGTGAATGTTATACCGCAGTGATTCTAACCACACTATTCTTTATCATGATGGTATCAAGACTATTTTAGCCTTGGTACTCGAAATTAATAACTGTTATTTCCACAGGGAACCATTTTTCCTGAATGTAAATCATTCAGCAAAGTCAGGCAGAAGAAACAAAAGCATTACTCATTTCAAACGAAGGTGTAAGCAGAAGAGGAAGAAAGAAAGCTGAAAGTGCTAAATCAGTTCCCCATTCTCCCTGTGTAAGCCATACAAAGGAAGCCCTCAGCAACCTCAACTCATGTTTGTGACCAAAACCAATGGAGTCTACTCTAACCCAGTACATCATATCAGCTACTTTGAAGGCCTTTCTTCAATTACTGATTATTCAAAACAAAATAATGTGACCATTGCCCACATAAAAACACATGCTTGTGCAAAGCCTTGTATACAATTACTCACCAGAGCAGGTTTCCAAATCAAATTCCAGCCACAGTATTTTGGTTGCTCTGTTTGTTTGTGGTTTTTTACATCACAGGCATTCTCCTGTTAACACTATTTCCTAGCCTTTGCTATTGGTAATTCATATTATCCTTAACTAACATTAAAAGTTTATCACTCCAATATTACTAGATCAGTTTTCTAAGGAATTTCTATTTTATTTGTGTAATGTTGTTTATATGTCAAATATGTGTCAAGTCTGAGGGCACTGAGAGTTTAATAGCTTGGAGTGACTAGTGAAATCACATCTGGAAATAAGCATTGTTGGAATGTGAGTAATAAACTCATCTTACCATAATAACAAACAGGAAAGATTTCTGTATAGAAATACATGTTTGAAGAAATATTTTTTCTATTCTAATCTTCAGAAACTCCAGTATACCAGGTTGTAGCTGGACCATTCAATTTAATTAGTGCATCTGCTTTTTTGCCCCTTTCCTCATTATGAGCTTTCATTTGGAATCTTTTTATACACCAGTGAAGATAGATTTCCCACATCATGTGGGTAGGAAATGAGTAAGAAGAGGAGTACCAAATGCAAGTGAAGGACTTGGATGTGCTGTCCTTCTACCCCCCTTTTCCACCAGGAGGCAGCCCATTACCTCCATGTGTTTTCCTGAGAGCTGCTCTTTCTGGGCAAAATATTTTACAAACATCCTATTTCATCAGTGGCTGGCTTCCCCACCATTCTCCTACTCCCACATCCAAGTACAGCTTTTCTGTTGGCTGGTATTATTTCTCATTTTTGAAGGTTATACCTTCTTTTTGCGAGATTCACCTCCTCCTTTGAGACTTCCCACACTATGAGAAGAACACAAAGACAGCTCTGATCCTTCTGCCAAACTCTGCTTCCTGCTCTTCCCCTGTCTTTCAGCAAAGTGCATTGTCGGCCAGTTGCTAACATGGAAAGAAATGGCTTCTATCAGTGGCTTGTAAGCTCTATTGGGAGAAGAGAGGAAACATGACTGGGGATGCCAAGAGAAAGTCCTCCCTGGACAGTTGGTTTTGGTTCTGTGGATAATGTCACTGAAAACGTATCTAGAGATCAAGGTATGGAACTTCTTCAAGTTCAGGCTATGTTTGGCAAATCCTGAAGTTTCAAAAAATAGCTTATCAAATTCACAAAAATTTGTATCCTGGAAGATTTGTTTCTCCGTAGCTAAAAAAAGTTATTCTACTGCTAAGAATTACTGCTATTGTATTGCACAGGAATTGCAGGAAACGAAAGGAATAAATATACTTGAAAAGTCCTTTTTTTATTCAGCACGGGATGGCTTTCTAAGCACCTCTCAATGTCTGTTTCTCACAGCTATTTTTAATATACGTAGTCTTGCAGAGATGTTTAGTCAAGATGTGCTATGCTGGTCCAGCTGGCAGAAAGAAAAACTTCCCTAAGGAAAAATTCAGTTAAGGTCAGTTTTTTTTTATTGTCCTCGTCTCAAGCACTGCTCAGAGTGAACCAGTCCTACTCAGCCTATATCTAGCCATTTTGGCCCACTGTACATCAAGGACAAAAGGTGTGTCAGGCAAATATGTCACGAAGAATGTGTGTGTCTCTCTCAACTAGCTGTGAAGGGATCAGTAAATAATATAGACTACCTGGACTTGAAAATACCTAAATTGTAAGAAATAAATTATGCTCATGCCCAAGGTCATGAGTTAGTCAAAGGCCATTTTATATTGACACACAATAGAAATATAGTTTTGTGCCAGCTCAGCAAGGTCAACCCAGTAAGACTGAAAAGAAGGGAGAAGACAATGAGATGCTACTGTTTGTACTTGGCATAAATAATCCACCCATCTTCTGGTTTTGCATAAAATAAATTCACAGATATATAGATGGGGAAAGGAAACAGGTATTGTTGGTCCTAGCCTACAGTGCATTTGAAAAAACAAAGCTTAGGAAAGGCATGTTCACTTGAAGCTATATTCTTCTTGACCAGGGAAAATTTTTTCCCTTCCTTTCCATTTTGCCAGGGAGTCACTGGTATGAAATTACAGATAGGACAAGATTAGGAAAGGCTCTTCAGCAGTTCAGAAACAGAGAAAAGAGTTTGGAAAATAATGTTCAGTGTTTTAGAACTTGCAAAGAGTCCAGCGTGGGGCAGGGAGATAACAGATCTAGCAGGCTGGCAAACAGAAAACAGCAAAAGGGTAGAGGGGTTGTGGGTCCAAAGAAGCTGCTGAATGAGGTTATGTCGGATCATCGGTCCACATGTCTATTGACCACATGGAAAACAATATTGGAAAACATGCCAGAATGGCCACACTGGTCAGTCATCCTGATGGCCGTCCTCCAACAGGTGGAGTGGATTATGGAAGGAAGAATGATCTGTTTTTGTACAAGTTATTGCTGGATAGTTCCCAGATGTGTTAATAAAGCTGCAAGCTATTCAAACAGCACCTCAGCATCTCCTCTGACTCTTCCTCTACCTCTACCCTAATCTTGAGAAAACAAGACTGTTAGATAAGCCAGTGACCAGCTTACTTAAGGAGTCTCACTTTTTGTGAAATAGTGCAAACTTTGTTAGGAAAAAAGCATAAA
The DNA here is from genome assembly GCA_003676055.1 of Chloebia gouldiae. Lineage (NCBI taxonomy): Eukaryota > Metazoa > Chordata > Aves > Passeriformes > Passeridae > Chloebia > Chloebia gouldiae. The sequence continues at coordinate 30,472,300 of QUSF01000007.1, read as the reverse complement.
ATTTCCAGGAAAATCAGGAACTAATGGAATTAAGCTAATTGGCAAAAAAAAAAAAAATGGAATGACAGACACTTGACACATTTAAAAAATTGCCCTTTTTAGGTAGGATCACAAACAGAAATCCAAAAATAGTTTTGTATAAATCTGTGCAAGTTTACATGGGTCTCATAAATAACGTGCTTTTTTCAGGTACCACAAAAATGGCAAGATAGCTTACTGAGCTATGGCTTTCTGCCTTTACAGGTATGGACCCTGTCAGCTGTTCACTTCCCCTCTGCAGCTGGAATGATACTCCTTGTCCTGGCTTTTCAGTAAGCCCGTGGCAATCAGAAGTCAGGAAACTAGCTTAGTATATGTTTTCCTAAGCAATGAAAAGAGACATTCAAGCACACAGAAAAATCAGCAGACATAATGAGATTAAAATACTCCTGATGATTTTGCTATATTTTCTAAAACACTACTTTTGTTTGAAAACAGTGACGTTTATAGCCCCATTTAATGCCTTTGCAATGTCAACTAACTGTGGCCAAACAGACTGAAATAATAGCTGTATTCATTTAATAGAGTGTTAGCTTTGAAGTTTAGTTATCGGGGTAGGAACTCTCCACATTCAGGGAAATGCAGACTGAAGTACAAAATCCACTTGGCTGCAGATCATTTCTATACCATGTCAGTGCAAGGAGGAATTTAAATTGCGTGCCTGCAGAAGTGAAATCGGATATCTAGACTGTCCTTATTGCCTCTCACAATCCCAACATCTGATCCAGTCCATACAACCTCTCACTGATTTCCTTCCAAATCCTGACAAATTCTCCTCTTTAGAGTGACCCCTGGGAAACAGGAACTTGATTGGATTGGATTTTTCATTTCTACTGCTGTCTGTACCACCCTTTGGAGCATCCAGCACTGCAGCTTTGGCGCAGACATCAATAGCCACATAAAAAATCCTGAGACTTTGGGAACCATCCCAGCTATCTGAGAACTCTCCCAGAAGATGGAGGGACCTTTCTCTGCTGTTTAACACTTTGTGCATTCATCTCACCTCCAGGAGAGTTAACACACTCTCCTCCCAGAGCAACAAAAATTGTCACCTGCATTGCAATAATGTAAATTGGGTTGATCAATCCAGCTGGCAGATCTGACCTGTGCAGACCATCCATCCCAGTATCTTTTTTTTCTATGTTCTCAAATGAGATCAAGAACAGTTGTTAGGATGGCACAGAGGCTACAAAAACCATTTGGAAACCTCTTGCACTTTCAGGACATGGTTGGGTGTTTGGAATTATGAGTGGCCACAGCCACATCTGACACTGAGATAGTTGCCAGGCTGGCATTCAACCCTAGCCTGACTGATAAATTCAGAACAGTTGATTTTAATGTTCCCAGGGAAGTAAGGAAAGAGAACAGAAATCGCACGCCTGGAGCAAGGCAGATCTGCTTGGAAAGAGAGTTACTCCTCAGGATTTAGGGCTCTGTAAGCATTAAGCCTAAGGGTTTATAAACAGGATTCCAAATCTTCTCTGAAAATGTCACTGCACTTCATCCAAACAACCCAAACTTGCTGACAATCAAACCAATCTTTCCCAAATCCAGCAATGGCCTTTCCTCACAGTGTCCATTCTCAGCTTATAGGCTTAAATGTCAGTGGTTTTTCATAGAGTTTACTTCTCAAGCAATGCTTAAAATGCTATATTTGTGAAAACACAAAACAATTTAATTTTTGTTCATCTCCAATACCTCAAAAGAGATAATGGATTTCATTTAAACGTTTCAAAAGTTAGATATGCACCATTAAATTTTTTTACTTCTGTGCCAATAAAATCAATTACCACAATTTCTCACACAATTATTTGAAACGTCAAGGTTTTTTTTTTTTAAAGCCATTCTATATAGTTGAAAAAAAACACAATTACTTTGACTCAAGTCATATATCTATTATATCACAGTATCTTATTGCATTATTTTAGGATTATAATAAATGAACATATACTATTGATATGAAAATACAAGATCAAATTCAACAGCTTTACTGTGATTCTAACCATCATTTTAACCTCTAACTTCTAAGTTCTGATTTTAAAGCTTTATTCACAACACTGATTGCACAAGAATATGCAATGAACTGCCCATGCAGTGTTCATGGTAAACAGCTTTGTATCTTCTCCCCCAGTATTAAAAGGTGAGATAGAAAAGCACATATTTCCTAAAAAATAAACAAACAAACAAAAAAAACCCCACGCTTTACTTCTGACAGATAAATCCCCTTAAGCTAAAAAAAAAAACAAATAGGAAGCAATAATTAGGATGAGTTATCCAACATGCAAATCATCTCCCATGGATTGCACAGGAGCTGCTAAAAGTTATTCAGCAGGTTTATCCTGACATTGGATTCCTTTAAAAAAATCATATCCTGGGAAAAAGGCACAAAGGAACAAATGGGCCCTGCCCTTTCACAGAACATCTGGCTGACATGTAGCTTGCTAAAAGAGTGTAAATGATTTAAAGAAAGGAAAAGCAGAAATGTACATCAAGTGCCATTATTTTATCACCGGCTTTAATCACAGGCTGCTGTTCAGGATGGTTTGGGATGTTAGTTGTTACAGAAGAGATTTCTATACCATTATTAGTACCTCTGAACAAATGCAGTGAGCATGGGAAAAAAAGACAGCAGGAGGGAGAGAGAGTGAGAGTGAGAAGGAAAATGTAGCAGCGGTTAAAGCATAGTTTAATAACTCCAATCTCAGTCACTTTTTTCATATGCATTGTATGTGCAAGTCCATAGTACAGCATAATGTGTCATAATTTGGCCTCCAATTCTGACAGCACTGCTTGACTTGGGCATTAAATCATTGCCCCGAGGAATTCACATTCTGGCAATTCCTGATGGTAGGGCTGTCATCTCCTCCCACACATGACCTATCATTTTTGACATGATTGAATCAAAATTAGTCAGTACATTTAGATGTAAATTAGAGACATCCAAGAATAATAATGAGCACAAAAATATAGCTCTGTGTAATTGACACGGCAACAGCTTAGTACAGTCTTCCACAGTGTCCTCGAAATTATTAATATCATGATAACAGAAGTACTGTATCAAAAAAGTGAGAAAACTTTTCCTTTTTTTTTTTTTTATTGTTAGAGGGGCATATTTAACTAACCCTTAAATCCTTGAGAAAATCTGTAAGTGTTCACCCACCTAACATTTGCATTATCCATGTGGTCCTAACCAGAGAAAGACTTAACCGGACGTCCAAGGAGCACGTGAGGGCTCTGGCGTCCTGCCCCACTCGTGTCCCATCCTTCCACCTTCAGCACCATTCCCCCTCAGTCACTGGTCACTGCCTGCCCTGGGGCCACCACAGGTCCCTGAGGGGGATAGCCAGGCACTGCTTCAGGAGATGATGCCTTCCAAAATCATCAGGACTCCTGTGCACTTTTCAGCACTGCCCCATAGCAACATTGTGCCCAGCATTTTCCCCCTTATAAGCTCCTTTTTCATGTATTTTACCAACCCGGACAGCTGACACCTTCAGGAAGATGCCAGAAGACACCAACACCCTGCTCCATGGGCCCAGCTCTCCCCACACCTCCCTGGATACTTCTGTCCAGGAAGAACCTAGACTACCATTCGGTTCCATCACCTCTTCCCAGACCTGGGGAACAGTGAGGAAAATCCCCAGTTATCACACAGGGGAGAAGGGCTGAAACTCTTGCAGATAAATTATGCTGGTCCTTCCTCAGCGCTCTCTCCTTCCCTGGGCAAAGGGCCCTCCATGTCACCACAACCTGAGGGAGTGCCCACACCCAGAGTGGGTGTGAGAGGTACAAGAAAGACACTGACTTTAGGGAGGAGAAACACCCCAGCTCTTTAAAGAGTAGGGTGTGTAACACCCCCAGACTACTCTTCTGTCAGGTGGAAAGAGAGGAAAACAGGAGGAGCTCTCAATTTTTCTGTTTCCCTACTTCCAAAAGGTTTGGGTGACTTCAGGACAGGAAGGTGCCTGAGAAATCTTGAAACCAGAGCCACTTTACATGCTGAACTAAGGCAGAGAAAAACAGGCATAAGATTTAGAAACATTTCCAAGAGGTTTCTGTGTTTTCCCTACAGACATGTCATTTAACATTTCTGGTGGCCCTGCTTTACCCACAGGCTGTGCCAGCTCTGGTGACCTGGAGGAAAGGCTGCCCACCATCAGCTGTCTCAGAGTCATGGGGTGCATCACAAGGGGAGGGTCTGATTTTGTTCCCATGTGCCCAACAGGAAAATAAAACTGTTTAGAACCCAAACAGTTCAGTGAATCTCTATCTCTCTCTCTCACTTTTTTTAAAATTTATTTTATTTTTTAATATATGGTGGGAGCATTTACATGTGTTAATGTGGCGCTCAGTGATCTCGATATCCCAAGTCTGTACTGCTACCTTGAAGCAAACCTAAAATCTCCTGGGGTCATGCCAACATCTCAATGGTTGCGTACTGAGTATCTCCCTAAAGTCTTTGATTACCATGTTGCCGGGGGAAAAAAAGAAATTAGCTGGAACCATTTCTGTGTCAGTTGTCTGTGATGAAAGAGGAAGTGCCCAAGATTACTATGTCCTCAATGCACTTGCCATACCTTCACTCAACAGAGATGTTAATATTTTGAGTAACCAGGTGAAGCAAGTGTCAAAGCTGTTTTATTGGAATACTTTTTTTCTGGAAGCCACAAATCATAAAACCATTTCTGAAACAATATTGCAAACACTACAAAAGTTTCCCTGTGCAGAGCATATATGGCCAGAAACACTGCTTAGTGAAACAAGTGCTGATAAGAAAAAAAATTTCTACCCCTTGCAACTCAATTTTCTGGAGTTTTCAGGTGTCTAGCCCCTCTGAGAATGTGGCTAATGAGGGCATGTAATTTGTGAGGCTTAAATGATAAAGCTTACTGGGTGAAAAAAATTTCTTTGTATATATGGTCTCACCAGTTCTGTTTAAACAACAAAAAAGAAATCCAAATACATAAGTATTTCTTATGTATTTCAGGCAGATACTAACCATTCTTTTCTTTCACAAGAGCGTAAGATAAAATGCTAATTTTCTATTTGTTTTTGGGACTGTCACTGGATATTTTCTGCCTTTTGAGTTTGTCATATCACCCAATATGTGCTAAAGTATCATATCTTGCATTCATAACAAATTCAGTAATGGGCCAGTTGCTTCCTGGGGTTGAGAATGACAGAAAAGCTAGAGAAAATAAACCTAAATCCAGGTGCATCTTACACCAGATTTTTCTGGATGATATTAATTCTGTAGGACCTATCAACTGGACTCAGAAAAGGTAGCAGCAATTAAACTCATGGGAAGATTGTGTACTGGATGACCATTCTCATATTAACAAACCTATGCCAATTCAGCAAAAATGAAGAATAGTATTTCAAAATACTGTTCATATTTGATGCAGAATGCTACCAAAAGGACTAACACTTGCAAATGTAAAATAATGTTCTTCTGGCAACAAAGGGCTTTGAAATCTACACAGAGTGCCTGGCTTCCCTTCAAGGACTGTCTGAAATGGCTGTCCTCACACTTTCTCTTAGCAATGACCAATTTATTTAAAAGAACGATCTCTTTTAACTCAGAGGATGTTGCTTCTAGTGAGATGACCATTGTAGTGGGTAGGCACCAAAGAATAAAAATGAGGTCAGAAAAATGAAAGAGGAATCCCCTATACTTTCTCTCTGGGGAACTGAAGAAATGGAGGACAAAGACTGAGAGCAAATATATAAAGTAGGAGGTAGAAATGGCATTGCAGTGCCTTTTTCGAACAGTGTTACTAGGCTAGATTCAAAAGTTCCAGAAGAAGGAAAAATGAAGGAGTTGGCAAAAATCCAAGTGAAGCATATTTCCCAATTTATGGAGGATGCAGCTGAGACCCAGTGAAGTTCCAGTGAACTGCCAATGGGAATGAGCAGGAAGAGGAAAGGCCTCCATTTTAGTGTTACCAGAGTTAGAAATCTAAATTCACCATCTACAAATTCAGGATGAGAACCTCTCAGTAAAGTTGAAAATAGCCAGGACATAAACCCCTACACCTAACAATATTCTATTTTAAGTCCTTACATTTTGGGATTGTGAATTATGTTCTCTCAGCTTCTGGTAACACCAGTTCTGATAAGCTCTCCCTGCAGTCTGCACTACATTTAGCAATCCAAAAACTCAGGATATGGACTGAATTCAGCCTCTCCAAGCAGGCACAGAAATGAAATTGTTTCTGAGAAGGACTTGAGCAGGCTTCTAAAGGGTACAATAAGCCCACACAGCAGACCCCTTGCATTTGCAATTGTTTGGCTGACTCAAGCATATACACCTCTCATTTGAGTCCTACCCCTTCAAAAGTTTACACGGTTAAATCAAGGGGAGAAACTGCTGCAGTAAACCTCATGCCTGTTATGTAAAACCTGTAAACCTGTTGTGTTGTTTTTCCCTATGCAACAAAGTGGACAACATTTTCTTCTTCATGAGAACACATGGGTGGGATTGCCCACATGAAGTAGAAGAGCTCTGGCTGGTGCCTGCAGAATCAGGAGCCTACTCTTTAGTCATCCAGCTGGTTGTGTGCAGTTCGGCAGATTAATTGCCAAAGCAATACTTACACTTTTGTATCTGCCTTTTTTTCATGTCCTACCCTAATGGTACCAAGGAAACCAAATGCAAAAAACAAAGGTATTAAATATTACATTATAAGAGAGAGCATAAAGCGCCTTGATAAGGCTGACAAGCCAGCCTTGTGGGAAAATATTATAAAAAAAAATTCTCTTGCAAACTTTAGCTATGTTCTTTTGAAACAAGCCTTCAAAAATTGAGGCAAATCCCACCTCAGTATGATATGCAGCAATAATAAAAGACACATGCAATATACAAAATTTCTGTCTGATAAACAGATTAGCCAAGCTACATCATATTAGGTAATTAATACTTACTTAGTTTGTCAGACATGTTTAGGGGAGCAGCTGATTCCTGAAAGTGTCATTATGCATATAGGCAAGCTCCTCTGGCATTTCTTTACTTGACCAAGAAAAGACTGATATAGTTAAAGCCATAGGGTCTCTGTATACAGCTGTATTTAATGATTGCCTCGACATTGTATCAATGACTGGTCTAACTAGGACAAGGTGAAAACCCGCCTCCAGCTCTATAGAGGCAGGAAAGCAGAGAGTATGTTTATTATCACCCTGGTGAACAGATATTCACAACTAAAATAATAACACATTGTTATAAAAAGGGTGACTCAAAATCCACCTGAAAAGAAGAATACCAGTATTTTACAAAAGTGTATTGACAAAATAAACTATAAACCACATAAAACAAATTCTTTGGTAGTAGCTGTTTTGATCTCCTTTGCATACATAGGTAATTTTCTTTGTACTTCCACTACAGCAAATGCTATATATTTTGAAAATTCTGAAATAGTCTTCATAGCATCATGGAAATATTCTATTACTACAGAGCCCTGCAGAGATTATAGAAAAATTTATTTAATCCCCATATTATGTTCTGTTTGCCTCAAGTAACCAAGCTTTTCGAGTGGCAAGAAGTATTCAGCAAAAAGCATTTATCTTGGGAAAAAAAACCAAAGCAAAAAAAAAAAAAAACCCAAAAAACAAGTGAACAAACAAAAACCAATCAAACCCACAAAACTTTCTTCCTCTTCCTACATTTGAAATTAAATGAGGTTTTCTAGTCTACAGAAGTTATCACAGAATATGTCATTCCATGACATTGCAGAATTTATGCAACCCCTGCTATCCGTCTGTGTAACAGAAGACTGCATTCTGGAAAGTCATTAGCAAGTTAACAAACCTGGAGGATTCCCCAGTAGAGGGGAAAAACGGAAATTTCATACTCATTTGGCTCCTTTCATAAATTCCTTAAGGTGATTCATGAAGATATTCTCACAGAACTCTAACATTAATTCAGTTGTCTTTTTAGGCCCCATTTTCTGGTATCTGTAACACCCAAAGTACCATCTCTTGTCATACTGTATGACAACATTTCACAGTCTCACATATATCCTTTATGAATAAAAGCGCACTTTCACAAGGACTGTGCACTGTCTAAAAGATTTTTCATAGATAAAAGGTTTGTATAGGACAGTAACTGGCTTTATTTGCAGCATTCCAAATCAAAATATTTTCTTTAGACCATATTAGGTGTTATCCAGATTTCAAAACATGCCCTTTATTCACACATAATCAACAAATTCAAGAGTGAGTCTCAGGAAAAGATCATCCTCTAATTCTCTGGGCTACCTTGGAAGATATTTTAACTGCTGGATTCTCAAGAGTTTTCCCTGAACCCTTTACACACATTGTCCATCTGCATCTCTAATACCCTTGTTCCTGAATGCTACACCTGCTCTCAGACCAACGACACAGATGTTTTTTGACCAGATGTTGAAAAAAAAAACAAGTGTTCTCAAGTGGCTGCAGTACAGTTGGTCTTGTCTTGGATACTTTTTCTTTAATTAATTTATTTATTTTACTCAGTTCATATAATGATTCTTTCATCTAAAAATTGAATGGGGAAAAATCAGCAGCTCACATGAGCATTCTATGCACATTTTCAGTCAGAAGATGAACTAGAAAACAAATGCAAGACACTCTGAATAAACATGCATCTCTTTTTATTGTAAACGTAATAAACTAAAAATTACCCAGTTACATTCTTTTGAACATTTAAAAAGTGGAACCAAAAAAGTGGGATTGTTTAAGAACAAGTTCCAATGTCCTCCATAGTAGAAAATATATTTTTTAATAAATACAGAATTTAACATGGAGATATACCATGCCTCAAAAGAAGACTCCTTGCCGTGTTTTGAGGTAAAGGATCACATGGTAAACAACAACCACATACTCTAGGTTTTGGGTGTTTTAAAGACACAAACCCTGTTGATCACTTTTCTTCTTGTTTCTCGCATATTTGATCATCAGTTAAATAATAGCATGAACTCCTAGACAATCATGATTAGGCTTCAGAGTCAACAAGATATTGAAGTGAAAGGACTGAATATAGGGCATTCCGAGCTGCTGTCTCCAGTTATTACAGAAGCTAGAGGCAACATGGCATCAATTTGCTGTCAGTCCAAGTGGGGAAGGCTATTTTTGCAATTATATGCTAGAGGCTATTTTTAATGAAGGATTAGAATTTGGAGCACAAGATGACAGCTTCCTAAAACAATAGGGCTTGTTCAGCTGCTGTGAGCCAACATCATTCATCTGCTGAGTCGTGGCCCTGATCCGTCAAAGCACTGGATCTTCAAGGAGACTATTTGCATATTTTTCAGTTTTATTACTTGAGAACCTGGGAGCTTTTTGTCATGGGCAAGAATAGCACTGTATGGACGCCAGCAAAGCAGCCCTGTCCCTAGCAGTTTACAGTCCAAGCTTTCTTCAAGTTTAGGGTTCTGTTGGACTGAGGACTCCCTAGATCTCCTAATCCCATTCTAGTAACACAGATGTTATGAGACAGTGGGCAAGCATAGTATTTCTCTCTTCCAAACTGCACCAGTTAAAAAAATGACCAGGGAGGAATATTAATATGACAGTAGGAAATCCTTACTTGGGCTAGAATACACAGAGAAAAATGCAGTTTACCAGCCCGTAATTCTGAATCCAGGCTGATATTTTTTTCACTTAAGAATAGGAATGTGCTCTTTAAGATTCTCTTTTAGAAAGTGCACTCTCTTCTAAGGAGTCTGCAGTTTGGCTTCAAAAGTCACCAAGTGCTTTATTACATAATTAATTTACCCCATGAAGCCATACTGCAAATTCCTTGGCTGAAAGCTACTGTCTTATTGAAGGGGTAAGATGGATTCTCAGCTGCCAACTCTTAAGCTTAGTGAAGTAACAGAATTCAAATGGGCTTAAATTGTCATTTTTGGAAGAGCTCTGTTTCTCTTAGTGTTTTGGCACATTACAACACCGAATGTTGACATGCACAAAAATCTAATACAACATGGCGAGTCAAATTATTTGGCTAGTGTCACTCTGCAGAAGCATGTCACTGTGTTAATACTCAGATTTGATAGATTTTGGAAAAATGTCATTGTATATCCAGTGTTCAAGTTCTTTCTGCTGGGAGTGTAGTGAAAGCTATCGGACCTCTTATGTTACATAGAATGCTCTAGCAGGTACTTTCCCTGAAGTTTCGTAGTCATAATGTAGCATGCAACTGCAGAATATTACTCAGAAGAAACAAACAAATTCCACTGTGAGTACAGCTCAATGGGAACTCAAAATGTCTTACAGTGGCAAAAAAAAAAAAAAAAAAAAAAAGAACAGCCCTTAGATGCTTAAGCAGGGAATGCAGGAACAAGAGAGGATTTATGACAATGGTGAACACATGTGGTGTCTATTCTCTAAGAAGGAAATGGAAAAAATGGAAAATGTGGAGAAAGCATCCCAAGAGCTAAAGAAAATGCTTTACAATGAGACACTCTAGGAGCTGAGTATTTACTCTTTTGAAGCAAGACTGAGAAGTAATATGATTTCAATAAGTAAATATCTTCTTAGGTAGCAAATACTATAAAAAATTCTAGAAGAGAGATGTATAGCAAGAACCCAAAGGGTGGGAAGCTTAAGCTTTATATCAGAATAAATGTATCTGGGGTTTATGCTGCAGGAGGGTGATTAAGTTTTAGAACTCTGTTCCACTTGAAATAGTAGTATTCTTTCACATTTTTGGACTAAGTCCTTGTAAGACTGGTCACCATTATGAAGATATTCTTTCACTGAAGCACAAGTTATTTGGATTTTATATCTGTAATTGGGGATATGTATGGGTCTGTGATAATACAAAGCCTAGATGACATGATAATTTCCTGGCCTTCAACTCTACATGTTCTGGGAAAAAAACATATAATTTCTTCAACAAGGATTTTCTCTCTACATTAAAATAGTCATATTTAAAACCACCTCATTCTTAAGTCCCTGATTCTGCCCACTGAGTATATTATATATCAGATTAGAAAATTCAGCCCACTAGTAGGCAAACAGGGTCACCATTCTATTCAACTCAATATTATATAAACAAGGAATACCAATAACCACTACTCCCAAGAGCCCACATTTCAAATCTGACAAATGAAGGAGAAGTATAGCCAAAATTACAAAAGCCAAATGTTCTGTTGATTCTACAATTATTCTTCATGAAAGGGCAGTGTAGTAAGAATACTACCCTCCTAAGGATATAGTTACTTGCTTTGTCTGTATCACTTTCAAGCTCATCAACAATGAGGGAATAAATTACTGCAAATAGGTGGATGTCATATCAAAGTAAGTACTACCTAGTGTTCACTGGTCAAAGACATTTAATTCAATAAGCAATTGGGTTACACAGGGAAAAAATAACAGTAAAATAAGGCACAGTTATCAGTCCAGGCTCTTCTCAACTGGGTCATTCCAATAATATTAATTCAGAATTCCGCATGGCATTACAGCAGGTCCAGTGGCACTTGTTAATTACTCCATACAGATTTCCCACAGCTATAAAGATGCGTCATAAACACAAAACCCCATAACTGTCTTATAATCACAAGTGTATTTTTTGCATGCTACATAATATAACTGGTTATGGCAAATCAACTACCTCTAGAAACTAGAATTTTGAAACCCTTCTACACCCTGAATGCTTTCTGTGGCTTCCAAGTCAGCTAATATATTTGCCTAGTGTAGATCCTTTAGACTGAATGTACATTTCTAATGTGCAGTTGTGTATAGCATAGGGAGAGGTACACCAATAGTTAAAATGCTGTAAAAGAGAAGAGTTAAAACACATCAAGGTAAACTGGAATAAACACACACATAATGAAAAAAAAAAAGAAACGTGGGAAAAATATACTAATTTTAATATGAGACTGGCAAAAGAGGTTTTCTGTAGAAAAACCTCTTTTGTCCAACAAAATATGTCCCACCCTAGGGTGCACCCACAAAGTCCTTGGGGCACTTGACCACTCCCTAGAAGATGCCGGCTTCACCCTGAGAGGATGTCCAAGGACCCACATCCTGTCTGCAGTGAGGGTACTGCTCCATGCAGTGTCACAGGAAGAGAGGTTTTTTTAAGAGAAATTTGGGCTGTTCTCCATCTGTCCCATCTCTTCAGCTGGAGGAGCAGACAGGGTGGTTGCTCCTCTGCAGATACAGGGGGAAAACTGCAAATCTTGGCAAATCTCTGCTAGTTCCATTTGGTTTTGCCTGAATTACACACAGATATTTCTTTTTTCATCAGACACCCCTGAACCTGATACAGCGTGCCACTTTTGTGGGGTTTAAGCCACAAAACAAATTACAATAGACAAAAACTCAATAAAGTTTTGTGTCCTTTGAGTGCAAGATTTTAAAAGTGACTAAGTGATTTTGAAAGGTTTCCATATGACACACACATGACCAGCAGAGACCTCTTTAAAGTGTCCCAATTTACAGAGGTCAGATACTCTTCATTTCCTTAACATCTAGTGCTTTTCAAAGCCATTGAGATGAGAATTCAAATGCTGAGAAACCTAAAATCACTAAATTGCTTTGGAAAAACTTGAGTTAAAAATGCACCTAACTGCAAGAGATTGATTTCAGCTGCTTGACATCAAAACCCAACAGTTACCTTTTCAGAGGCCAAGAGTAAGGCTTACTTTCTCTGATAAAGTGTTCTCCAAAAGGAACTCATTGCATCTGACGGAAAATTAACACAGGGCATAGAAGATCACAAAAGACTATGACCTTTCTCCTATATAAATATTTAATCAGGTACTTGACCTCACCGGATTACAAATTAACAGTAATTGGGACCCAAAAGGTTTCCTCCTCTTAACAATTTTTTTCAATTGAACATGTTATTAAATTGGTTCAACTATTTTTTTTTTAGTAGAAGGGAATTTGTTACGAAAAATATATTGAGGGACATTAGGAAGACTGCCATGCGTCTTACCAGTTTTCTGTATCCATGTGTTCCCCTTCTTCCACACAAAGAAAGTCACCCATCTTACCTAAGTTTCATCTGAAGAGATTGTAGACAGAGGGCACAATGTATTTTTTCCAGGACCTGAAATTCCAGACAGCAGGCAAGATGCTTAGAGACCCCTGTTAATATCCTTTTCACCTTGTACATGTAAGCAGCAGAAACAGGGAAACTTCCACCAAAGCTTTTGATCATTTTTCAAAGCAGCAAAGGATGGATTTTGATCTAAGCTGGAACTTCAGTTCCATTCAGGACAATGATTTTCCAGCCTGGGAATTTTGTGTGCAACCATCCTATTAAATAACATGCACATGTCGTAAAAATTATATGGGCATGGCTGTCCACTCACAGAGCTCATGACTCCATAATCTACACTCAAGCAAAACTACTACTGAAGTTTCCAAGAAGATTTTCATTTGCCCTGGGCTTTCTGACTCTAAAAAAATGTTTCTTTCTTCATTAATGTAGCAGTCTCCACAATTTATGCTATATTTTTATCAACAATACAATTATTCTCCCTGCATTTTCAAAAGTTCAAAAAGCATACAGAAAAAATTAATATGGAAAAAAACAGCCTGCACATTTATGGGTGAGGACTTTTACTGGACATAAAATAATTTGGTTCAGCTGTGTGCAAGTTAAAAGAGAAGAAAAAACAAAATAGCAATTTTGTGGGATTCATTACTTTTTCTTTACATCTGTAATTCAAAAACAACTTTGAAATGACAACTCTCTGCTAGCACAGATTCATTCTATCTGCAAAAGGCCATGGGCATTTTTAAATACCCTTCCTCACAGGAAAAATTCCCATGTCACAACGATCTCTGCCCTCCTGAACAAGAAGGGTCTCTTTCCCTGGGACTACACGTGTGCATCTTCCATGTCAGCAGGCATCACAGTGCTCAACACAGCTCAGTTGCAACCTTCCAGGTCTAACAAAACCTGCTTTGGATGGCCAGAGACCACCCTAGATACAGAATGTGAGGAAGAAGCCTGTGGAATGAAGAGCTCAGACCAAGCCTGCCAGTGGCAGCAGGAGACAGTTTTACATGTGAACTGGCCATAGCATGGGTGAAAGAAAAACTCAAAGAAATTACAGTGGGAAACAGGTCTTCAAATTAATCCAACTATTTGCCAAATTAATCTCAATTGCAGGGCTGATGGAAGTACAAAGGTGACTTTGAGCCCAGCTTTGACAGGTAAGTGCTGGTGATCAAGGGGACATCTTGTTCTTGAAGCTTTTTGGTGCCTGTTCATCATGTCATGAAGACCAAGGTCATGCTGGCACCTTCACCTTCACCCTGGCAATAGCCAAAACCATGTTAAACACCAGGTTCCTACAACCCACAAGTGGTGTACTAGGCTTGTGCTGGGGTGGCTAACCAGGGGAATTATCCAGCTCTTTCATACAGTGACCCTGTAGCTCTAATTTAAAAGAAGAACAGGGATATCAGCCAAATACTAAAATTTAAATAAGTGTTCCTATAAGCTCAGTACTGAGATGATACATTTTTCTGAGAAGTCCATTCACTGGCTCAAGTCCCAGAATGCAAACCAGGTGATGTATCTTCACTCCTTTTTTCTGACAGCAGTAATCTTGCCGAGGTCTGTATTTCTGGGCTGTGGCAAACACCTGGCGACTGTTAGTTCTTTGTCCATTTTGACTTCTCTAGGCTGTTTGCCAAAAATCACAGTTATATGTTGTTCTTTGATTTAGTCGTATTTCTATGTCTCAGGTACCTATGTAGACTTGTATAGATGACTTCCTTTTTTTTATTTTCTTTCTTTCTTTTTTTTTCTTTTTTTTCCTTTTTTTTTTTTCCCAGGGTTCCCTTGTGCCAAGTGTTTCCTGAGCAAATTCTTCCTTATGCAGAGAGAGTGTGCTTTGGTGTGCCTCTGACATCTATGGTTCAAGAATTACTGGAGTCTTTATAGGTATATATGGATATCTATGGGATTTGAGATGTCCTAACATGTCCGCAATGGTCTCCAGCTTTAGTAATGCACAGGTCTCCTTTAAGTCCTGCACCATTCCTTGTGGATGTTTCAGGTATGTCTGTGCATCTTAAATGGCATAAGAAGAATCAAGCCTTTGATGTCTTATGTTAAAATGCATACGCTGTAGAAACATTTGGGAGTTCAGAATTTGTGAAGTACAATAATAACCATTCGCTTTCTTAACAGTTATGCATCAGTTGTAACACACTTGATCACAGCTAAACCTGTGGTCTTTTCAATTAGTGATATGCCTTGAGAGATGCTATGCTTATTCACATAAATCATGTTTCACTTCTGATTTTGGAACCTGGAACATATCAACAATAGAGGCATTACAGGCTAACTTACAGAGGTCTACCTGATGAAGTTAAATCAGTCCCCACTTATGTTCACTATTTCTGATATCTGCCTCATCTGTGAGTAAAGTGCAACTTCACTGGTAAGGTTTTGACTAGTGTCCTTCTTGATGAACATCTTCCCTACATTTTACTTTGCCTTACTGTGATAACTGCAATTTTTGTACTTCTTGTGACTGATCTCCAGATGATCCAATGTGAACATAAGAAATGTTTTTGTTTTTTATCATTCTCTGCTTATAGTTCATACGACTGCTTGCATAACTCGTCCCATATCCAGGGTAAATACAGAGCTTCATACATTTATAGTAGTCACACACTGTGTTATAGCTCATTCTAGGTCATCTGGTTGCTTACAACTTAATGTCTTAGCAGGACCTCCATATTCCCAGCCTTCTTTCACCCTTTGGGTATAAATTGCAATAAGCTTCCTTGGTAATAAAAGCAGTTGTGATAAACTTGCTTGGTTTCAGTGAGTCCTTTCTTGTGTTTCATAAAATGTTATCTATACTTAATGTCTTGTCTTGATTCTAGACAAAAGTCATAGAACCTTTTATGATTGTTGCATGTTCTATTTAGAATATACATTCATATATCTGTCACTGCCATAGCCCTCGAGACCTCTGCGGTAGGTGAATAAGGTATCATTTGTTTTGTGGTCCGCCTCTCTATTAGCCAGAGATTGACAATTTGGAGTTGCTCAATTTGAGGATGTTTCTTCTTGCAATTTTTAGTGTTCTCTACAATCATTCCTGATGTTCAAAAGCAGTGCTGCCCATTTCTCTTGTGTCATTCACATGTATTTTCACCCCAGGGACACCTCTTAGTGTTTGGGATTTTTTTTTTGCAGTATGTTAAATGATTCCAAAAGGCAATCCCAGGAAGCAGCATCTGCAAAATGGTGATTTGAAAGCAAATTCTGAAGTGTTCAGTGTCCAGGGGAGGCTGCCAAAACCCTCCCTCTGTATCTAATATTCTGAAGAACTTCGCTTCTGCCATCTCAGCAAACATTTTGTTTCTTGAGAGCAAATGGAAATGTTTCCCTTTTTAAATGATCTTGTTCAGCATCTTGTGGTCACTGCAAAAATCTAAGACCAATCCTTTTTGCTATTTTTCTCCACAGCTACAAAGAACAAGCCTGTTTTATTGCTCTGACTGATCCTGTGAATGAAGCCATCTGTTGTCATGTTTTGCTGCGCTTTTATTAGTGCCACATGTAAGACATTCTGCATCTTCCATTAACTGTACCTGGAATGTCAACAGGTGACCCCTTTTTTTCTGCAAGCACACTTCACTTCACGCATTGGCACATTCACGTCTGGTTCAGGTTGTTCCTGGGGCTATGAATTTACTGGACTTTGGCACACATTTCAGTTACGAGACCAAACTTATGCCCATGGACCACTTGCTCTCCTTAATGCATTACCACAACGTCTTGTTTTACTTTTTGTGCCTTTGAACATCAGTGACACTTCACACTTGGCCAGGCCTGGAATTTGTCCCTTGCTTTCAGATTTCAGTCTCACCTTTGACTTCTCCAACTCCATACTTTCTTTTGAACAAGTGTGTTTCAGTTTTTCTCACTTCTTTCATTTGTGCTCCTGGGCCTAATTTGTGCATCACATGGAGGCCATTTGTGCTTTGTTTTATTAGGCATTCTTTTGACTTTGCAGCATCTTTCTTTGTTGAGCAAATGCACAGCTCACCTCTGCACATTATTTATTCATTTCATTACCTGCTCTAGTCTGAGTGATTTTGCAAACACATGGCTTGTTTTCCTTTCTTGATATTGTCACATATACTGGTTTATATTCTGGTTTATATATACTGGCACATATACTGGTTTATATTCATTTACATGAGCTGAAAAAGATACTTTTGGTCCTTTTTTTAAAATAAAAGTACCTGCCTTTCTCCTACAGATCCATTTGGCTAGTGTTTGCAAACATAGGCTCAAGTATTTAGACTGAGAACTTTCAATTGATTCACCTCAAAGTGAATCAGCTTTGAACAACGTACCTTTTACAACGTGCCTAAAGTCCTCTAATTTTAAAGAATCCCACAAACAAGGGCACTTTTCATTACCCTAAATTCACAAGGGCTGGCTAGTTCTGAGTCTGCACTAAGTTAGCCTCTCGTTCCATTTATATTATTGATAATATCTCTTCTAGAGGATTTTTATTCCCTGATGGAACTTTGAAGATCAGATGTCCATTTCATTCACTTTGCTCTTGCGAAAAATATGGTTTATTTGGCTTTAGAGTATTCATACAGCCTCCACACATCTGCTTGAGCTTTCTTCTTACCTTTTCAGCATTCACCATTCTTTTCAAATATTGGAGATTTTTATCTACTCCAGGCACTGGTTCTATAGTAGAGAGAAAAATAAATTTCTATTTTTCTGCTCAAGGAAAGCTTAGAGCCAGTTGTCTCTTCTTTTGTTTTTGTTTTTCTAGACCTTGAAATAGATCCTCTTGGTGGCCTGCTGGTGAAATTGCTAAGCTACCACAACACATCAACGGTGTCTCTCTTTGATGAAAGCAACATCTCCCATCCATAAGTCAGAAACAAACCCATAAGCCACCCTGTGAGCAATCACTGCATTTCCAGTCCTTATGTCTCTACAGACAATCTCAGAAGATTTGCAGATCTGCCAACCCTCCATCAGTTTGTGAAAGTTAGTCCTAATCAGGACAGGGAAATGTCACACCAGATTACACTTCCCCAGATTTTTTCCAAACCCAAAGCACTCTATTTCACTTCCCTCTTCCTCTTACCATTTGTTCTCCTTCTTGGACTCTCAAGACCCTGGTTGGTGATGCATTGCACAGGCAGACCTTCAGATTGGTGTGCCAGTAAGGCAAACTATTAAATTTGGAGTTGTAGCTGTTATGGCAATGCATCACATACATACAGGCATCACCTGTAACTTCCTACTTTTAGCATTGTATTTTCCATGAAACCTGTGGCATTATTTTATAAATCAAACAAAAATGACCATGAAAAATGATGAATTTGTGTTACAGAAGATTTGAAAAACAAGCTAGCACATTTGGATTCAAATGTACGGTCAAGTTTTAATATACTGCAGCTAATCTCAGAAAACCTAAAGGAATTTGTCTTTCCCTTTTTTCTGAACCTGACAGGCTTTATGTGAAACTATTTTGAACAGAACAAAATAGTTTTGTCTCCACTCCTAGGTAAGAAAACACCTCACTGACCATCATCTCCATGAGCTATTTCTTGAAGCTTTTCACTTACTTCTCACAACATGGATACAGAGTTTTGCCTCATATTTGCTATTAGCACACAGTTGGAAAGTTGCATAGGTGGACCGGAAATAGTGAGATGTTTGGGTTGAAGTTCTGTTTTTTTCCTCATTTATTCTTTTCTTTTTATTTCAAATGGAAAATTTGTCTTGGAGGTGGTTGACTGCAGACTTAACCAGCCTTGTGTAAGGACTCTGAAGTTCATTTAGATCAGAATCCTCAGGATTAAATTGGGCCAAATAATCCTAGAGAAGAACTTGCCCTTTAGCTTTGGGACTTTAACTGTCAGGTGTTCTTCAAAAATGTAGCAGGCAGCTGAAGGCTAAGTATTCAGCCCTTTATAAATAGGTTGTACTGCTCACACAAAAGTGAGCATGTCAAAAGCGTTACATGGAGTGCTGTGGTGAGAGGGACATAATGTTAGGACCATTGTATTTTCCTGAGTTTAAACCTTATCCTGAATGTGGTGGATTTCTGATCTGCAGACTGCTCTGAATAACCATACTGATCTTATTTTAAATATATATATATATATGTGTGTGTGTGTGTGTGTGTGTGTGTGTATTTTTAAAAAAACCCAAATCTACTTCAACATACTGTTTAAAAGTGTGCATGCAACAATGATCCCAAATGAAAATACTGATGTACTCTAATTCCCTTAGAGTGGCTTGCTCACTTATTTGCTTTTGGAAATGAAAGAAACACAATTCCATCCTTATACATGAAAGGGTGTATTGTCTTTAATGTTTAATTCTTTATTCTCATGGTTTGACTTTATATTATGAGTCAAATATTTGTACTCAAGGAAAGGTATTAATCTCAAACCAGCCCAATTATGTATCTATGTTCAAACACAGGGGAATCCCATTCTCATACAACACCACCCAAATTACTTAGGTGCCTGCAGGTGTTCCCAAGATGGAATTGAATGATTTTGGAATAAGAGAAGGCTCTGGAAACCCATCTAAAAGAAGGTACCAAATTTAAATTTTGTAACCAGAATCAAAATCAAATCTATAATTAAATTTCATTAATTGTAAATATTTTCATTTTTAAATATAACTGATAAGTAGGAATTTTCTTATAGCCTATACCATCCAGCTGTTGTAGCATTAGAAAAACTGGTAAGTCATGAACCATATAAAATGAATTAGAAGGAAAAATGTGCAATTAGCTGGCCATACATATTATCCAATAGAGATGAAAAAAACAGAAGCAACACAAATGGTGAAAATACATTTTTCCCAGCATTTTTTCCTCCCCCATTATATTTGAACACTATTTTTTTATTTTGTACATAATTTCATGTGTGATAATTTTTCCATAAGAATTGTGCTTGATTTTAACAGTACCCACAGTTACACCCTTAATGCTAAAAATCCTGTTCCTTTGCATGAGCCTCTTCTGCTAAAGTAAAAATATGCATTGCCATGCAAGCAGCCCATCCCACTGTGCATTTCATTTGTGCATTGAGTGTTCTCTGTAAATAAGAAAAACCTACAAACACTTAGCATCCAAACAATTGTTTCTTTTAATGTAGAAACCCAAGCTAAGGTCTAGAATAGGCAGATATTAAACTTGATTAGTCTAAATATACGCCTAAGGACAGCTTTATGGTAATTCTATGTATCGCCCCCTCTGCAGTCCATTGAGTTAAAAGCAAAAGCACAAACACAAGGCAAACATGGAAAATGCCATTACAGTATGTTGAGAAAAGCAGCAACCTGGTATCTATGAAAATTTAATAACCATTGACTTTTTTTTTTTTAATTTCTTACTGCAAATCCAGGACAAACTTTTATTTGACAACCATATGTCCTTTAAAAGAGATCCATAAGTCTTCAAATAAACCAGACTGTTCTTCCCTCTCTCTTTCCCCCTCTCTCTCTCTCTCTCAATCCCTCTCTGTCTCCCCTTTTAATGCCCACATCTCCACTATCAGGAACAAATATGATTTCTGATTGAACATCACTTTATTTGCCAGTTCTGTGGTCTTTTCTTATCTTGTTCCACACTTCTCAGGCTTTGTGGTTAAATTATGTATTAAGGTCAATGTCAAAACACGGAAGATCTGTAATCTACAGGGAGCTCCCTTTTATTCGTTATTACAGTGAAGGCTGAGTGCAACTGTCAGGGAGCTTGGGATGTGCTCAGCATGGAGGCTTGCTACACAGCAGGGCTCTACAAAGCCTCTCTCCTTGTTCTCCCAGGACGAACCCTTGATAGATTTACCCAGATAACCCATCTCACTTTAAAGCTCTCTTGTCTCTGCTTCAATCTGAAAGCTGTCAAGTGCACCTATATAGTAATGTCATAAATCAAACGTAAAATGTGTACACTGGAGACACTGCAAGTGTCATGTATTCACTTGTACTTTGAGATCTTCTAAAGTAAAATGGTGTCAGAATAAGGAAGGCTGGGAGGAATGTTTTTTTCCTTAAAAACGACAGAATATTTGAAGAGGTTGGCTGTAAACTTTTTTTTAAAAAAGTCCTGTTGTTATAAAGCCAAAATCTAGTCTATCCTAAATTAATCAGGGACAGCTATTTAGTAAACAACAAAAAAAAAAGTTTCAGGAGATCTATCTGTAAACAATGTGATTTAATGCAAGACTATGTATTGATTTTGTTTCTTTGGTTTTCTTCTTGACAAGCATTTGTCAACATGGATTTGTATTAGCTCCCAGGTTTGTTTATTAAAGACGCATCATTCTTTCCCTGAACTAGAAACAATGCTCTTGCAACACGAGTACCACATCAGAGGGATCCTAAAACAAGATGCCAAGCATGACAAGAAAGAAAAGGAGCCTTCTATGTGGAACATGCCATCACTGAACTTAATTTGTTTCATATCTTTAGATAAAAATAATTTTAATTTTTTTATTGGCAGAAAAGGCTTGGTATTTCTTACATAGTGAAGTCTGCAATTTTTTTTTCTTATAGGAGGAAAGGGTTACATTTGCAATATTCATATTACCTCAGAATCAGATAACTCCTAGCAAAACATCCTAAAAGTTGGTTGTGCATTTCAGACTTTCTTGACTTTAAATGTTCTGGCTCAGAGCATATCTATTTTGAGGCCAATCTGCATATGACACGCAAGTAAGGGAACTTGTGAATCAAACTGTATTGGGAGGTCATTAATCTGTGTTCCACACTGTGTCTCAAACAAGTTTACATCATTAATCTGCAAAGAGCACTTAGCATTACTGTGAAAGAATCTCACCCATTGAAGCCCTTAAAGAGGATTGTCTCTCCTTTTAAATCATCTGGCAGTGAAAAGTATCCAGTTCAGCTGGGGTCCAGAGTGTGTGCATTTTCTGGTGAAGGGCAAGGTGAGGCCCAAGAGGTGTTCAGCTCTGGAGACAGATGTGTGAGTCTGAGCTAAAAACCAGCTGGTGCCAAAGGTCATCCCAGAGGGTGCCAGATTTTTTAGGCTGGGGAACCAGCCTGAATAGGATGTGATACTAGCTTTTTCATCCCCCTTTTTAGTGTGGATTGCAAATCTCTCCAGCTCCTTCACCAAACATACCTCTGGTCTGCTTAGGTTCATGGACATACTTGGATCTCTTGAAGCTATAAAATCATTCATCTTTATTTCTGATATGTTTCTGATATTACATCATGCAATATTCCAAAAGGTTTCAGGTACAAGCAGTGACCTTTCCTGTACTCCATACTACTGACATACTACTGACTCCATACTTTACTACATGAGGTGTTACTTTTACACTTTCCTAATCTACATGCTTTGTCTTGTTTTCATTTAAAACAAAGGCATTTCTGCATGGTAGTATCTGCTTCATCCTCTTTCAATTTGAAAATGATGCAGAAATGTTTTGCCATCAGGATCTCAATATGATCTATCTGGAGATGTACTACAAGAATATAAGAGTGACTATGCTAGGTCAAGTCAGAGGCCCATTTGCCCAGTTCACTGGGCACATTTTTTAGCAGTTTACCCAAGATCCATAACATGGAAAAAGAGCAGAGGAATGTCAAAAAGAACCTGATTTAAAGGAATCCAGGAAGCATTAAAGACTGTCTAGTCTTGTTGTCATCATCTGGAATCTTTTGATTATTCCAAGCAGGAGAGGACTTTGTGCTTTTCGCTTTGAAGTGTAACTAGATCTACAACTCTATTAGTGTTCTTATGTAGAAAGACAAGACTTTATGAGAAGCACAGTCCCAAACTCAGCATCTCCTTTACCAGGAGAAAATTTTTTATTCTGTCTTAAATATTTCATTCATCATTATTGAAGATGAGAAAGTCTGAAAAAAAGGGTTTTTTTTTCCTGCCATTCTTCAGCCAGATTTCTTTGGAGTAATTCCCAAGCAATGGCAATACTCTGTGTTACTGGAATTTAAAGACTGTGATCTCACCAGTTGTGTCTCTGTATTGTAGGCTTAAATTCAGCTAAAGGAGGTATTGGCTATGACAAAGAAAATACCTTGGCTGAATGCTTCAGTGCATGAATCTTTGTGCACCTTTTCTTTCTCAGGTGAGTAACATTCTACTGAGACTGGTTATTACTAGAATTAAGGATTTGCATTTTGAGGATCGTGATTTTCCAGACTATTGAAATAAAGAAAAGGTAAATAGAGCTGTGCTTTTAGATAAATATACAGTCTAAGATATCAATAGATATCAATATTTTTCTCTAAGAAAAATAGAAATTGAAATAATTTCACTTTATTTAACTATACAAGATAAAAAGGCCAACCTGTATTCAGATTTTACTCAATCCTTCCTCACTTGTTACCTTTCAAAAGTACCTCTGTTCAAAAAGTACCTTGAATTTACCTGTTTATTGTTGCAACTATTCTGACACAATCTTTTCACCCTTTTTGTTCTTAAAAAGAGGCAAGTAGGTTTGTTGTTCAATGTTCTGCTTTTTGTAGAAGTCAGAGTGTATACCCTAGAAGCTCATGGTTACATTATTATCAGCAGTAGCTGATCAAAAGAGGAATGAGCATTCAGCAATACAAATCACATTATTATCCATATTTTGCACTTTTAAATTCTTTTCAGTGTCAACATTCCTAAGTTGCAGGAGTAAGGAAAGCAACAAGAAATGTCACTGAAACCCCTGCAGATTTTTTTAACAGGTCACTGTTAAGAGAGAGCAAGTTTAAGGCTTTCTTTAAATCCTTGCTTTTATATTCACAAGCGGTTGAGTGTCAGGCTCACCACTGCTCCACTTTACATGTATGCTTTTCACTTCAGAAGGAAAAGCCATGGTGCATCTGAAACAAACCCTATCTGAAGAGCCATGAAAATAACTTCTGACTACCAGGCCTAATTAATGCCTCCATGCTGACCTCTACATCCAGCCCATATCAAAAATGTTACAGCAGTGCTGATTCAACATGAACTCAAGATCAGGCAAGACCTGGTACTAATGAATACTAATGAACAGTAATTACTGGAACTCTGCCACAGAAACCCACTGCAGAGACATATGCTAATAGGCTTTACACAATCAGGCACAGGACTTCATATCCACTAAGAAACTTCTGCTAGACTGAAAGCAAAAGGAACCATATGTCACATGCAACCCTGCTTGCATGCATTTCCTCCCTGACTCCCTTGTACCTGGCATCCAGTTTCTGTCTCCCATACAGGCCAGTTCAGACCCAGTTGAGGTCTGTTTTCCTTAGCTGGCACACAGGGTCATTTTCATAAACTTGTTGGCTGAGTTTGCTTTTCTATTCTTGTTTCTCCCTCAAGATGGGCAAAACTCTCTCCCTCAGGATGGAAAAAGTTGGGGTTTTAAGTTTGGAGAAGAGGAAGCTCTGGGAAAATCCTATTGCAGCCTTCCACTACTTGGAGGGGGCTATAAAAAAGAGAGGGTAAACTTCTTAGCAGGGCCTGTTTTGGTAGGATAAAGAATAAATGTTTTAAAATTAAGGAGGATCTCTTTAGATTAAATATAAAAATGAAATCTTTTACAATGAGGGAAGTGAAACACTGGAACCGATTGTCCAAAGAGGTGATGGATGCCCCATTTCTGGAAACCTTTTAGATCAGGTTGGATGGGACTCAGAGCAACCCGATTTTGAAGATATCCCTGTTCATAGTAGGAGTGTTGGACTAGATAATGTTTAAAAGGAGCCTTCCAACTTAAACTATTCTGATTCTATAAAAACATAACCTAAGGGAAAGGAATTTTAAAAAGATAGATCTTTGCAACAATTGTGTAGATAATATTTCTTGTTAGTGGAAAGATATAATGGGAATATAGATCAGCATGTATGATGTCTGTATCTCCCCTGATACATACAACAAAAAAGGTATCTTCCAGAAGCAACACATGGGATATTTTCAAGCATGATGGTGGCCAGTCTGACAAGCATCCTCTCTTTTATAAAGTCCAATGCTGGTTCTGCTCTACTGAGAGAATACCCTGACCTCAATAAAAATGGCTCCTCATGTTACTTTGATTTTCTTTTCATTTCTGAGGCCCAATCCCTGCAGTAAAGGAATAGTCAAAGGAGTAAATGTAATGTAACCAAACCCCCAAGTGAGATGTTTATGCAATAAACTTACTATTCTGAGTTAGTGCGAGAGGCAAAGTAATAAGTACATAAGTAAAAAAATCAGGCTTAGGGCTGAATCCAGCATCTAAGGTTCTGAGTGTGAAGCAAAATAGATTTAGAACATCCCAAAATGAAAATTGAAGAGGCATTATGTATTCCTCCCTGGACTCACAGATATTTGAATTGCACAAGCTCTATAATACCTGTATTTTTATTGAAGCCTCCTGAAATTATATAATTAGAATCTCAGCTTTCACTTTACTTTGTAAACCATTTTCTAACCTTGGTAGGTACGGGCAAGAGCTTATAAATATGACCCACATGATCACTAATTGCTCCAAAACAAAGTGTTAATTTAATAAAAAACAAACAACAACAACAACAACAACAAAACAATGCTAGTATTATTTGACTTGATTTAACTGTGTGATTTAAAATATCCTCCCCTTTGGAAGTGTTGAATAACAATACTTGGAACTAAGGGCTGTGTGCAGATTGTATAGAGATTATGCTGAGAGTGCAGCCTGTCAAAGGATTTGCACCCATCTTTGAGCACAATAACAGTGACTGGCCCCGGTCACTCCCTCTGAAACCCCTCAGCTACCAGGATGTTGCTGGTCACAGCTCACTCAAGCTGTTAAATTTGCTGTGTGTTGGTGGTAGCTTCTGTGCTGGTCCTCATGTCCATAAACATATAAAGGAGCTTCAGGAAGGAAAAAATAACCAGCATTGTCAATTTCCACAGGGACAGAAAGAAAAGAAAAAGAAAAAGGGCACACAGCAGTTTTACTTCTTCATTTGACTGCACATTCCTACCCTTCCTCAAAAGATTTGTGAGAGTTCAACTTTCCCCCAGCAAGAGATGGGGAAAGGACAGCACTTGTTTACCTGATATAAGGATGAGAAATGACTGATGTGACAAAGAGCTGCACATTGGGCCCTGTAGGGTTATGACCAGTAAGGAACACAGGGATCTGTGGTTAGCACTGCCAGTACTCAGCCACTAGCTTGGCTGTGATTTAGCACTCTATCCACTCAGATTTGTTGTTCCTTGTGACTTTTTCATGCTCAGTTATTCTCCAGGTATTTTCTGCCTCTGATCCTTAGTGCCTGTCTTTTTTTTTTCTTCTCCATTTTCCCCTACTGAATGTATGGTTTTCCTACTAACTCACATTTTCTCATAATTCATTCTACCTCTGACTTTTAAGTTCAGTGTTCATTGAGCTGGTAATGGAATTTCTTGTTTTGAGGCATTGTTTTAGCTGGTGTGTTCATTCAGAAAGGGCAAGGGCTGGACCTGTTTACATTTAAAAGTTCTTTTTGACTAGAGTAGAAATATTTCAGATTTTTCCCTTTAAATAGAAGCCTTAACTCTACAGAATCTGAACCTACCACAATACCCAGAGAAATGCATCAAACAATAAAGAACACCCCACGGATGAGAGGTTTGACATCTGGTTCTTGACTGGTACATCTGGTCAAGAATCTGGTACATCTGGTACATCTTGACTTCTGTACTTGTGCATCTCCTCTCCAGCCTTCTCCCTTCTTTTATCCCTGCTGCATTCATATATTGCTAGCTGAAATTGAACTAAACAGGACATCATGATGAACCCATAACAATAAGTAGTACCAGAGGTGTATTTATCACCTGTACTATTTAGGAAAAACAAGCACCTGCCCACTGAAAGATCTCAATATACTTGACTTTCAATCTGAAAAAGAAACAGAATTGTTTTGCTACTGCCCAGTCAATATATGAAAGTCCATATTCCTTGTCCTCTAAGATGTTAGTGGAGTTATCCCAATTCTAGAAGTAAAGCAGTGCTAAACTCTTCTTGTCTCCTAACCAGCAATATTCTACCTAGCACTGCTAGCACTGCCAAACAGCCCTTGCTCATTTAAGCCCCTCCTGAAATTCCCAGGGCTGCAGAGTTTACAGAAGGTTATATTCCTTCTTGTACCTTTTTTTTCGCCAAGCAGGAATATGATTTTTTTTTCCTCGTCTATTGTCCAAAATTAAGAAATCAGTTTAACTACAGGTACCTGGAGCTGACTGTATTATTTCTGAAAATAGATCCACAGAATCTTTAATTAGTCACTACAAGCAGGAAAAGAAATGTAATGTCTGTCTGCTTTGTTTATAAAACTGCTCCTCCTCATTTGTTCATCAGAACAAAAGGCTTTCTCTCAGTCAGTAATCAAGCTATTAAACTAGAATTGGATTTTTCTCAATCAAGCATGTTTTGCAGAATTTAATACATTAACAATTTTGATCATCTTCATCAATGCATTCATTTTTATCCATGTTTTTCTCCTACAATTTTCCTGTAGCTGATATAGCCAAAGAAATTCTCAGTGCTAATAGACCAGACTTTACCAACACAAAGGAGATACACACTTTGGGAACTTTTAATTCAACCAGAAAACGTTGTAAGCATTCATTAGCATTTTTCAAACTATTTGAGAGCAAACAGTGAGATACATCACCCAGTAAAATCAACATTTAAACACCTTCTAATTGCAGTGGAACCAGAAAGTATATCTGAAGGAAAGTGCTCCTGCCACCAAGGTCATTCACTCATCAGACATATAGTCCCAGAGCTTTAGAGTTCAGTAAGTCATAAAAACCAAGATTTTATGACAACTTTGGCACCTGTACCCTTAAGTTCCTTTAAAAATACATTGTGTAGTTCTGGAGATTAAAAGATGTGAGTTCAATGCCTTGAATACTTTGATATCAACAATGCAAGAGTCACATATGAGCAGAAATAGATCTGTTTTCACAGTCAGCTATAAGCTTTGCCAGAAAGATTCCCATCCCACCTGGCAGTCCTTTCTTATACTGGAAGACAAAAACATACCCTTTTCTGACTTGTCCTGTTGAGAATATGGTAAATTTGAGACACTTGTAAAAGCTGGCCTGTTTCCAAATCTCATCTGCCATTTCTGAGTTATTCCTTTTTAAATGTGGTAAAACTTAATGTGTATTTTTGTAAAGGATTCCAGGTTTCAGGGAGGCATGGAATAACTGTTGCTTCATTCCTAACAAAAAAATTTCTCTGAGTTATTAGCAATACATTGCTTTCTACTCATCTTATTCATCAACATTTGGGCACTCTGGTAAGTATCTGAAATGTTTGAATGTTCTAAAATACAGCATCTTTTTAGCCTAAGTGGCACTTGGCTTCAGCCTTCAAAGTCCAAACAAAACAACACTGGCAGTATGTATCATTAGTCCCTCCTGAGCTTGCTTCCAATGTCATGTTCTTTAAAGAGCTTCACAAGTATTAAGAAAGTTCCCCACTTCTCTGTAAGACTAGATATCATTATGGACTTTTTAAATATGGTAGAATTCATAAGGGATGAAAGAGTTAAGCAATTTTAACCACACAATACATCAATTCTTGACTGGGACTTGAGCATAATAGGTTTACAGAATCAGGTTGCAAGTTGGCTGAACACATTACTGACAACCTTTAAAATATGTGGTAAGCATAAAAAATTCCCATGTCCCAGCAATGGAAAGAAGTTAGATGCTCAGTGAGCAGGATTTTACACAGTATTAGTCAAGAAGCACTTAAAGGATTCAAAGTTTAATGAAGGATGACAACAGGTCCTGTGTTTGCAACTTGAGTCCTTAAAGACCAGTCCAAGGTTATCAAGACAGAGGCCACATCAAGGCAAAAAAGCATAGATCTTGCAAGGCAAGTCACAAAGCACAGCAAAACTACAATCCAAAGCAGATAGAATAAAATATAAAGCATGCCAGATGGAGATATTTTTAAAAGCTAAGGGAAACTACGATCCTACAAATCTTTGGCTGACATCACTTCAAAACTAGTAGAATCCAACATACCCTTCCCATTACTAGCTGGTTATGGGAGCGTTAAGCTGTTAACAGTTGTTACATCATCAAAGAAGACATTGCTTTAATATGCTGTCAGAACAACATGCACCCCTTAAATATTTCATAAAGAAATGAGAACACCACTGTGAGGGGAAGCAAATGGTGTTTTAACATATATCTTGATGGTATCCTTGTATTGCATCATTCAGGGCTCAGTGAGCAGGTGCTTAAATAACATATTGAATAACTGAAGTTTCTGGTCTGGAGGTGGACCAAAAGAAGTGTGTCATGAAAATGAATCATTCATCCTTTATGCTTTTTTGTAAATAGCAGTGGAAAATATCTGGATTTGATAATCAATGCTGAATATATTCTATGAATTCTGCAGATTTAGTGATTGGGAGGAATAGCTGATCATCTTGGTGACTGCTGGAAGAGTAATGTTACGTACAGATGTTTGCCTAAGTGAGATTTTTCACTGATTCCACTGCACCATTGAGCAGGTCCTACAGTGCTGCAGTCTAATTTAGTTACAAGCAGGTCAGAGAGTTTTTAAGTGAATTTTTAAAGACATGCTCACTCAGACTCAGTGTTCCCATGCATCTTCATTTAGTCATAGCTCAGTACTATTGGTTTTTACCAATAGTAAAAATAGTTTTGATGTGAAATGTTATGAGAACATTTTAAAAATATTTATAAAGGGTGGAATTAGAATATTGTCTCCAAATTCACGTAAAGTTTGAACGTCTCACTTATAGAAAAATTGCCTCTTTCTCCTTTAAATTTCCTATCTCCTTTTATCCTTCAATTTATTTAATTGTAAATCTATTGTAGGAAAACCTTATCCTGAGTCACCTCATCAAAATACACATAGTAATTTGCCAAACAGATTTTTTCATACTGATGGTAATTTAATTAAATGCATTGTCCTGCAATGTTGGAGAAGTTTCTAAGCAGCTAAGTCACAGGACAGTAACTGTGCAAATGGTTATCTGTCAGTAATGTGGGAGGAAGGTCTGTCAAGAAACACCAGATTTTCTGTTTTGTGCAGGAAAAAGCTACTAAGAGTGTTACTGTTGGTCCAGGAAACTGCTGGATGTGGCAATACCCCTTCACAGAATCTTGCTCTCATCTTAAGGCCAGTGCCTTTGACGCACAGAACATTTCACAGAAGGCAACACAGCGATACCCTCCAAGAATCTCCATTCTTCTGCACTGAAGACATGTATGTTCATTGTTGAAGGCTAGTACTTGTTATTAATTCATCTTCACCCTGATGAAGGTTGGCACTTGTCAACATTAGCAAAGGACCTCAGTTGCATTCCTATACCTGTACACCCTAATATACATGGAGGTCCAGGCTTAAGACAAACTTGTTGAGGTAAATGGACAAAACTAAAAATCGTGTGTGTATGTGAATAATTATATTGCCAATGAACCGACTTTTGGTTGTTAAGTACAACAGAACCAACTTGAGGTTCTTCCTCTCTCCACCTTCCATAGTCAGCTCCACCAGTTATACTTCATTCTTTTGGACAAGCTATCCAATAGCAAAGCAAAAAGTTTCAAAATACCACAGATTTTTGTTTTCACTTCTCCTATCTCTGTTAGATTAATGGTGAGATGAACAATTATATTACAGAATGTGGAATAAAAAACAATACAACACTTTAGTACTTTCTTTTAAACATAAAGGCAGAATAATTTCACAGTGCTTTGCCCCTACTCCTTCACCCTGTTAGAATACTCAGCTCTGGAAAACATAATAGCCTGTTGCTCTTTCTGAAACTCTTCAGCAAGATGCCTTTTAACTGAGAGCTGTATGAACACACAGCTGTCTCCTAAGAGTAGCAAAAGGGAAACCAAGGAAATGAGAGGCAAAATGGCCCCTGAGACCTTCAGAAAGAACTTATGGCAAGACAAGGACAAGAACTCTCCAGGAACTCTCATATCTCCAGGAGCTGGAGATATGAGATTTCAAATATATGTTTTATCTCTTGATAGCAGTGCTCAAGACACAAGGAGTACATGATCAATAGCTCCTCCATGTCTACAAAAGAAAATTAAAGAAAAGGCAAAGGCTTTGGGAGAAGTCTGTCATTGCCAGTAAACCAAAGTCACAGAGGAGCAATATATTCCCTCTTTGCTTGTGCAGTTCTTCAGTCTCGTACTCCTTTTTTGGTTTTTATTTCTCCATAATACCCCTGCCCTTATCCAGAATTGTTGTCACTCTGTGTAGAAAACAGAAATCTTCAGAGTTTTGGCACTGAAGTTCTAGGTAATGCCTCCCTTTGTTTTGCCACTACTACCCTTTCTGCATGCCTGAAAGAACTGCAGAATGAGGATACAGACAGTGAAATCCTGCCACCCAAATCATAAAGGCAAAAGAGTAGAATTTACCTTTTAGTCAATCCCTGACTGTACTGTGTTGTCCCTGCAGATGCCATTCTGCTCTTTTCCCACTGTATCCACAGTGTCAAAAATGATAAGCCAAAAGCTTTTTGTAATATAGCTGAAAATATATATTTCCCAAGTCTCCTTTGAGATTTGATTGTTCCATTTTTATCACAGATGAGATTTTGTATATGCAAGCACTCTTCCTCCTAGCTTCTTTATTTTTTTAATTGAAACTACCATTTCTCAATTTTTCAATAAATTCTTTTTACTCTTGACAAAATCTTCCTGATTCTTTCTCTGAACTCCTGTTTCTTTTCTGAACTCAAATATTCTATACAATTAAATTATCATCTTTCTCCAGTATTTAGCATGAAGAGTCTCACTGTTTAATACATAAAGTCATGTCTTTCTTCTGTCCGATGCTTAGTTTTTTCTTCAATGTTTGTACCTCAAGGAAGATTCATATTTCACCAAAATATCTAATAACAGATTAAACATATACCCCCTCTTACCTTCAAAAGAGCATATCTAACCCCCTCTTAATGTGTTGAGGTATGTAGCCTTCAGTTTCTACTGAAGACAATGAAAATATAGATTTTGTCTTTAAAGCAGATAATTCAAGCCCTTGACAAACAACTACAGCAAATACAGGAAATAACCAGATGGAGACATTATTTCCATAAATGGAGGAAGACACCAGGCTTGAAACCGCAAGTCTTATGCCCACATGTGCTTGAAATCCATTAAAATACTCCTGTAAAGAAATAGTGAAAAAAAATCTCAGAATATCATACGACACAATACAACCTATCAGAATAATAAATCAAAGATTCTGATCATGATTACAGATATTATCTCTTATTACCTGCAAAAGAAAATATAAGCCAGATATCCTATTTTGTATCCAGAATGTCTCTAGCGGCTTAGAAGCTTTCTAATGAATATCAGCTTAAAATAAGCTCATCTCCTTAGAGAACTGCTTCTGTGAAGGCAATATTCCCAAAGAAAACCCATGACTGCTAAATAACCTTTGTTATACTCATATGGCAATGATCTGGTGGCCTAGGAAGCATGTACCTTTTGTATAATTCTCAGTAAAAGTTATTTTTTCCCTGGGAGGTTTTAAGAAAATATCCCTTTTAAATGTTGATGTAAAACTAATTCTCTTTCCTGACTGATTAACAAAAATTATTGCTGCTGTGAAGGAGAAATGTCAATGAATGTGACAGCAACCCAGGCTGTAGAAGAAAAACAAAGCCTGTAAAAGAACTAAATAAAGGTGCTTTCAAAATAATCCACTTAGGTGATGTGAAATCTTTTAAAATCTCTAATGTAAAAAATTCTTTTTTGTTAGTTATGTGTATTTCATACCAATTTATATTGAAGAATCCTAGCAGGCTCATGATGTAATTCTAATTCATCCCATGAAAGCTACTGGAAAGTTACCACATAGCACCTTTGTGCTAAATAAAGCAAATCAAAAGAAAACCCGTTATTATTTGAATATGCTTTTCTGACAGATATAGTGCAGTAATGGGGAAACTTTTTCAGCAACTAATCTGTACCCAACATAATTACAGTATTTGATAGTTTAGTTTTGACATATTTGTTACTTACCTCATTATCTTCCTATAAACCTAGATCATAATATTTAATTATATTTTCTAAATCCTCCATCCATGCTGGAAAGTTTTAAGCAGCATTCTTTCCCTTACAGTACTTCTGGAATATGTTGTTTGATTAGTGCATGCCCTTTCCTCATTTAAATATGCTAAAATACTCACCTCTTCTGATTAGCAGTCTGCCATGCAAAGCCTTTGTGTTGTACTTTCTACTGATTTGTACTGAATTTCACTGAGATCCAAGTGTGTGTCTCCTCTTTTCTATTGAACTCATTTATCTTTGATGGTCAGCCTCACATGTGCATTTGGTGTCAAGTGTTGGAGAGAGAAGCAGTCACAGAAAGGCCCCTGCTCCTTACTCTTAATTTTAGTACTGAAGGGAATGTGGATTCGATGCCTAGCAATTGCCTTTCAAGTCAGCAGCAGAACCACAGATAATTATCAGAGTTTGGATTTGAAAATACTGTGCCAGACAAAAGGCTTCTTGACAAGTCTGCCTCTAGGGGATGGGAAAACGTAGCAGGATGAAAATCACAGTGGTCTAGTACAATGAGAAAGTAGTATACAACCAGTTCTTGGGTCAAGATCCCACAGTGGTTTCAACATATTGTTGGTACAATTCCCAGAACAGGGGAGGGTTGAATAGGTATCATGTGTCTTACTGTCTCAGTATTTCTAGAGCTTTAATAAATCAAAAGTTCTTCTTTGTTGGGTATCTTTTATTTCAGCATATTTCAATGCAAATAAAGGGCCAAAATCATTACATTGCAAAAACAGGGTAAAACCTGGCATACTGATGCAGTTGACAGCTCAGGTGGCAAAACTGAAGCCTCCAGCATCCCTTTATCACTGGCACACCTTCTGTGCTAACTGGGCACATGTGGGACCTCTGCACTGACCAAGGTATCCCAGCAGGGAAGAGAAAGACTATGCCCAAAATTATACAAAGAACAAAAAACTAGACCTATATATTCAAGTCTTTTATGTACATGCTGCAAATCTTTTGAAGAGCAGTTAGTGTATCTTTACTGAGAGACAGTAGAGCTGAAATCACTAAGGTGTCAGCTCTGAAATTTTAAAATAAGTATCCTTAACACCCTCACACAGGCACACCTAATTTTTCAGCTCAGTCTCTGCTTCCCTCAGATGAGCAGTCATGGAACAATGTGCATTAACCCTGAAAGGTACACAAGGCACTCAGCACATCCTACAGATTCAAAAGAGTCTCACCAGC
Source organism: Chloebia gouldiae (assembly GCA_003676055.1). Lineage (NCBI taxonomy): Eukaryota > Metazoa > Chordata > Aves > Passeriformes > Passeridae > Chloebia > Chloebia gouldiae. Next base: position 30,438,044 of record QUSF01000007.1, on the reverse strand, counting down.
ATCTCTGAGGTCAGAACTGAGCCTATGGGCTTTAAAGCTCTGCCACCATTCGACAATGGCTGTTCAAACCACTTAGTTGCATTGGAAGCATATGTGAGGGCATCATATTGCAACCAGTATAATCCATACAAAAAGTATACCATTTGCAGAGCACCCAAGCCCCAACATCCAAACTCAGCTCTGCAACTCCATTACAGCAAAGCCAGAATGGGTAGTCTTCCTCTGGGATAGGTAGACAAGCTGTTTTCAGTCTGTCTGTATTGCTGGCAGCTTTTTTGTCCATGTGACTGCTTCTGTACGGCTCAGAGCTTGTAACACCCACTCCCCAAAACACATCCAGGTGACATGGAGGAGGTAAAAAGCCCTTTTCAATCCTTCCATTCCTGAAGCAAAATCAGGTTTGGCCTTAATGAACAGTCAACTAGATGCAATTAAGAAGTGGGAATGGTGAACAGCAGAGGAGGGAATGCCATCCCAATAGTTCACTGATTATTCTGTGACAAAAGAATGGACCAGGTACTGGGAATTCTTCTCAGAGGAGAATGATTAGATACCATGACGCAGAAAGGAACCTTTTGGAAAAAAAGTGTTGGAAGCCCAAGGACCCAAATGTTTCCATCTAAAGATATAATTTTCAATGTGCAAAAACAATGAAAAAAAGAGGAACTAAAAGAAAATATTTTTCCCCTAGTAAGGAAGTCTGATAAAAAGCATTCTTTCATCTAGCATTTGATACTCAAATGCACTTTCCCATTCACAGTTGGATGGAGATTTTTTTCAAGTTCAACCCTAATTTATTTATCTTAAAGCAGGCAATGTACTGTAATTTTACAATAAAGGACTCCCAATCAAAGCTTACCTTATCCAGAGGTAATTAATACAAAGATTGTTGAATTAAAGATGTGAGTCTTGACACTTTGGCGGGGGGTAAGGGACATGGTCTCAAAGGCACAAATTATGCCTGAAACAGACCAATTAACACCATGTATCTTCTTTTATGTTAACTTCAATTAAGGTTTCTTAAAATTTTTAAAGTTATTTTCTTCTTTACAATCTCAGAATGTCAGAAATGTACATCAAAGAAAAACGCTTCAGTATGAACACCATAGGTAACGCTCATTTGCACACAAATCTGCATATTGGAAAGGAGTTCAGAGCCCATTTTGCATGAATTATTGCCGGATGTGAGTCAATGAATTAAACAGCTAAAAAATAACAACCATCCAAGTGATTATAAGCTGCAACTACTTATGTTGACATAATGAATTTCAAAAAAAAGCATATCAGAATTTAAGTTAAGTTATAGTGGAAATAAATAGGTGATTTAAAATACAGTGTTAGTCAGGCATAGGCCTGTGTATTTTACAATACTTTTCAAATTCATTTTGCTTAGCACATTTCACATATCTTGCACTGGAAAATGATATTTTTTTTTTTTACCAGATGAAACAGAAATGGAAAAAAATTCACACTCTCATGTCTCTTGGTTTTGACAGTAAATCCATTGGCTTTTTTTTCAGTATGTCATCTACATAGCTTTTATTCTGCAGTCACCCATCTAAAAGATCACTTTGTCCTTGTACAATTCCTCTTGCAAGCTGCCATCTCTTCATTTGCCACTGATTTTCCAGACCTTCCTTCTTTTCCTTGTGCCACTGTGCAAGCAACATTTTCCTGAAACTGTCACAGCAAAAAGAAATGTAGGCTGGCATGACTACTGCAAAAATCTATTACTAAAGAAAGAGTCAGTTCTTTGAAGGGTAAAATTCTAATCACAAATAAATAACCAATTAAAAAGCAGAACATCATAAGTTTTTAATATAAAGCTCTTTTTTTTGAGTCAAATTTATTCCTTCTAGGACCTGCATGTGGCTCCCTCTGATTCCAGTTTGCTCACCCCTTATCAGAATGAGCTGCAAACAATAGACTCCTGTACTGCAGCCTTTTTTTTCTCCCTCACAACTTCCCCACTCATGAAGCAAGAATTTTTCTTTTCAAGCTTCTATGCTATTTGTAATTGTTTTACTAACTGCTTTATTAATATATTTGGGGTTACAGACTTTCCTCCAGAATTCATAATGAGTGTACCACAGAGCTTTTTCTATATAGAATTCAAATCCCAGATTGTGTAAGTGGTGATACGTGTCAGTTGATTTGCTTCTCTCCTTGTTAGATGACATCCCTCTTATAGAAAGAATAGTAGCTTGAGAAGTCTTAAGTTGACTGCATTTTTCAAAATCAAGAAAGTGCTTTAAGAAGAAAGTGCTAAGTAGGATCGCAAAAATTCTGGTTGAAAATAAGGGGAAAATATTCCACAGTGAGAGTGGTTATGAATGGGAACAGGCTGCACAGAGAGACTGTGCAATCTGTCTGTCCTTAGAGACATTCATAACATGAACTGGAAAAACTCTGAGCAGCTTGATCTCACTTGGAAGTTAGGTCTGCATGGAGCAGGGGGTTGGACTAAACATCCTCGAGAGGTCCCTTCTGACCTAAATCTGTACATGGCTCTAATATGTGACTCTACAGACTCAATATTAATGGAAAAAGAAATTGACTGGGCCAAAAGTCTGATGTAGTTAACAGCAATGTCTACATTTTCCTACATATTTTTTCTGCTCTCCTAACAGCTGCCACACTCACTATGGTGTTTAAGCCAGTGACAATCCTGAGCGCATGCCCAGAGCAGAACTTGGGTGTTTTTGTGAGCAGAATGTCTGCTGTGGGTTGCACTTTTCTATAGGTTACAACATTTATTATAGTAATTATAGCAGCTTGTTCTTTAAAGAGCATTAGGAGAAGTAGAGCATGACCCCAGCTTCCACTACATTAAAAATGACTTAATCATTCCCAACCACCACAGGAACAAGTAATGGTTAAGGTCAAATTCAGGTTTTGTATGTACTTTTCTCTCTAAAGACCCTCAAGAGTTTGGTAGTGATAATAAATTTTACACCTGTACTACCTCCATCTTTTTATGTTTGTGATCACAGGGCAAAAAGAAAAAAAAAGGGGAAGAAGAAAGAAAAAGCCAGATCAGCTTAAATTGTAAGGGCTCACATTCCATCTGTTTTAGCTCATTTTTTTTTTGTCTGAGATGTCAGTATTTTTTAAAGTCCAACTGTGATAAAACTTATCTTTGATCAACAATTCTGAAAACACTGGCCCTTGGCCAGACTCATCTGTTTCTTCAGTTTGAGCTCAATTAGAAGACTCTACTTTTTCATGAACTCTGTCCTGAAATTCCTAAAGAACTACAGTTCCAATGGGCAGGAGCCATTCTCTTGGGTTACAGGCAACTTGTGCTATCCCTGCTACCAAAAGGAACCTTTTATTAAAATCAGTAACAGAGCTTGATCCTTCTGAGCATCCCAAATCTTGCTCACTGAGATTAAAGAAAATACTATTTGTATTAAGATTGAATTAAGGCTTTAGTGAAGGAACCCAATCTCTTTTGGTTTTAAACCAGAAAATTTCTGCCTGTAATTCTGGCTGTTTTGTTCCTCAGCTGCAGACTGAGAAGAAAGACTATGGTAGCCAATGTTCAGCCAGCTAATGGAATTATATCAGCAAGTTGGTATTTTCAATGAAAAGCCTGTGTATAGACACTTATGTGCAAGAAATGCAGATAGTCTGTGCTGTTTTAGGGTTCATAGTGGACCATTGTCCAAAAATGTGGAATCACTGCTGAAAGCAACAACCACTACTACAGGGAGAAGGGGTCATCCATTTAGCACTTCTTCTGAAGAACACCAAGTCTGACCAGGAGGCCCAGCCACTGTTTCACCACCATAATACTGAACATGAGTCTAACTCCTGCTTGGTCAACCTCAAAGAAAACAATGGAGATACAAACAAAAATAAATAAAAAGTTTAAAAGTTTCTCCTTCTTATGCACTCTTGCTATATCTGGACAGAAATAGTAAGGGTTATCTATGCTGCCATCAGTCATCTGCCAAAAAAAAAAAAGACTGAGGTCATTGGCCAAGTAGGATAATTCCACACAATATTGTACCAGGGCAAGGTAGTAGAGGAAGGGACAGGTTATTATGGCTATTTAAGGACCCAAGCTCCCATTAGAAATAAACTGTAAGGCACCTGAATTGCTGTATTCGAACATCAAGAAAGCAGCGAATGCTTTTATCTATGGCCAATTCCTTATAAATAGAATGGCAGAATTCAGTCTGTAATCATCATGAACCAAACTCTACAGAATTCTCACAATTATTTCTATTAGGCCAAGAAATCATCTCCAAAGATAAATTAGGAAAGTACTCTTACTTATTTAAAGCTAGATTAGACAATTCTCCAGAGAATATTTGGGAGGGGGATGGAAGAAGGGGGCAGTGAGGACTTTGTTATGATTAGACTGAGGCATAAATAGGAAGATATTAATGCAGGGCAGCATTACTGAAACAGCAATGTTGTTTTATGGGGTTTTTGTAATCTGAAACTAGGGATATTCTCACTTCCCACAGCAGTCTCTGCCATCCCCAATTGCTCCTACTACACTGACCAGCAATAACGCCTTGTGGCTTCTCATTCATCTGCAGTGCTCTAACTTGTACCTTTCTTCTCATGACATGCCAGAAACAGGGAGATATTGTGCCTTTCCCATGAGGTTGTGTGTGGCTTTTGATTCCAAGGTTTACAGCCCACATGCATTTGATTGATCCAGTAGGGCCTGGACTCTAAGAGCAGAAGTCTTAGAGCAATATGGTCAACAAAAATGCAATTTGGCACCTGTGTGCTTCAGAATGAGGAATGCATAAGACAGTCTCCAGTCTCCTCAACGAGGAGCATATAAAGATGTGTTACAGATTCCCTTAAAAGTAGACAGCCTTTCAGTCCACACTTAATAGGCTTCAGAAAGTGTCATGTTTCCTTCTGTGTGACAACATGTATTTTGGTTCAGTTTGCTGGAAGAGTAAGTTCAAGGCTAACAAGACAGACACCTGGAAATAGTGAGATGTTTCCTCAATCCCCTCCCATTGTAAGGATTTACATGTATGCAAGTGATGGTAAAGCAAAGTTCTAGTTCAGAAAAATCTGTCCGTGCCCACTACCTAAACCTAAATATATGCACCATGTACAAAGGACAGAAAAGCCAAGAACTGCAGGCAATGTATGCTACCCACAAAGGCAGAAGCCCAAGGGAACCCATAAAAACAGGAGAGGTTGGTGCTTTGAGAAACATGGCCATCTACTTTTTAATGTCTTTCCTTTTTTAAATTATGGGTGACTCCGTCCTTTGTTGCTTGTTTGTTTTTAGAAGAATTACTTCTGTCTTGTCATCTTAATCCAGAGGCAGTGAAAATTATGGAAGGTGATTCTTCATCTGTTGGATTTCTAATTCTGACCCATAACATTACATTACCGGTACCAACAGGCATCAACATACAGCACAGCTTCTCAATAAAACAAGCCTTTTCTTCAAGTGCTTTCTTAAAATGAGTTTTATGTGCCTATCAACATAAGCCAGAGTAGTGTGTATCTACACTTCTGAATTTACCAAGAAAATGGGATGTGACACCCAGCATTATGGGATATTCAATTACTACCAACCCACCTGCACACTTGGCTTGTCAAGGCCTTGTGATTGTGTTCTCTTCCAGCTTCTAACATCCCCACAAACATCACTTGGCATGAGATCTTACTTTTTTCTCTCAGACTTTAGTGTGTAGGTTACAGATGAAGCTAAGGAAAATGTTCCAAAGACACACATACTAGAGCTGAGCAGATGGCTTCAATAGGCTGGGTGGCACACACACATAAAAGCAAACATGCTTGAAGATGGGAAAACATTCTGTTGGTCTAATTCCCACCCTGCTCTCCACCATTTTTCTTGTGATGAAGCTCTGCTTGTCACATATCCCTGCAGGAATAGCAGGTGAAGACAGGTATGCAAAATACCTACAAGAGTGCTATCAAGAAAATCACAGTTCATGGAAATAAATAATACTAGCACTTCTGCTCTCACCATGAATGCAGAGGGGGACACATTGTGAATCATATCACACCACTTACTAATTCTTGCCTCAATTCTTGCCCTGAGTCCCCACTGCTACTTACTGAATACCAGTCCTTTCTAATAGTTAAAAAAAACTCCTTGGTATTGTGGCATTCCAGAAAGCACAAGCAAAGCTCATACCCCTCTTCTAGTGCATGATCAATGGTGTTTTGCTGCAGCTCACACAGAAGAAAAGCCCATCATTGTGACAAGTAGACCTTCAGAGACCAAGGCCCACCCCTTCCTGCCTCTGCTGTGTGTGGCCTTTTGGCTTAAAAATGTTTTCATTTTGCTGCAGTCACTATATGTTTTAAGCCAGAATTTTGTACTAGACTTTTTCAAGAAAAAAAATGTTCTTCTAAGTATTGTTTATGCACCCAGGGCGAGGCAGAGGCTGTGCACGTGAGGCTACAGAAATTATCACTGCCCTGTTCAGCCACTTGCAGACGCTGCACACAGAATTGCTTGTGGCATCTCAACAGAAGACAAGAAGCTGAGAAGCTGACAAGGAGGAGAAATACAGACCCTTCCTTTTTCTTCCATTCTGAAAGAAAACTTTTAAAATGCAGACCTGCATTTCACTCCCTCTCAGTCTCATACATCATCAAAGTTTCTGGAGTAACAGTAACTTGATTTTAAGTATAAGAATGCACAGAGGACTCCTCTCCCAGCCCCAGTCTGCACATACAGATATGCTACAAGACATTTTCCAAATCCTTCCTGGTGAACCTGGTTTAAAATCAACACACAAGCAGCAGAACACAGGCTACATTAACAGATTCTTGTTGAAGACAAAATTAGCAGGAAAGGAAGAGGTAAAAAATCACTGTTGCATCATCTCTGAAGCACCACTGTGTACCTCTGATCACTTTTATTTCAAGTGATTTACTGAAGGATCTCTCAGTTCAGCCAAATACAGGCCCCCAGCAGAAAGCAAGCAGTAAGTGGATGCACTCTCATCCCTGTTTATTCTTGCCCAATATATTAATTTTTCCATTTCCACTCAGCTTGATGGGCACATATTGATAATTTCCCATCATTCTAGTTAAATACATTTGTAGCATTGATATCTGCAGAACCATGGCTTCTTCTAGACAATAGTACAAAGAAAAATAAATTCATGTGACTATTAGGCTAACATTTGACTCTCTCAAGTACTTTCTTAGTGGTGAGAATTTGTGTCAATGTTCTGTGTCATGGCTAGCCTAGGACTGTGATCCAAAAATGGTCTTACCAGAGGCTGCCGTTATCACTATCACATTATATGGCAAATTTTAAAGGTAGGCAAAGGTACACTTCCAAAAGATCATGTTAGGAAATGGAAGCTCTTCCTGGAGACTGCCTAGACTGTTTTATTGTACTGCTAACTCTCATTCCCCTCAGAGGATTGCATGTGCCACTTCTCAGCTATTCACTTCTCTTTATTGCACAATGCCTGAACAAACCTGAAATTATAAAGTGGGAAAAAAAATCTTGGGTTTATTTTTTAGTATTTGGGTGGCTTGATTCTCTGTTGCTTTTTATGATACAGTGAAAACCTGCGTGACAGCTAACTCTTGTGATAGAGCACTTCATTTTTTCACAGCGCTGAGCAGCCTAGAAACAAATGTCAGCTATATACAAAGATGCAGTAATTAAGTAAACCACAAAAGTCTCTTGGCTTTTAAAGTAATGCTTTGTGTGAAAGTTGTGTAGCAGAAGGCAAACTAACCCACAGGTGACTGTCCCAACCACATCAGTAACAGCAAGGCTGCTTCTGTCTCACAAACAAACTCATATTCATTGCATTAAGTCCAGCTCAATATGTTTTGGAAAAACAATGCAATCTCAAAGCTGCAACTGAGAAAGGTAAACATATATATTAAAAGAGTACAAAAAAGATTTCTTTAATTATCTTCTTTTTTATATTATCCAATATTTTTGCAGAGCACAAGGTAGAGAAACAAGTGAGGTGAGTACAAGGATGATCACTGCTTCTGTTTATTCGAGAAGTCCAACTTCACATGAAATACTTTTTCTTTAACTCTTTGAGAAACAAGTCATTAAATATGAGCAAGAGAGAATATACTCATGACTCGGGTTAGGTTAAAAACAGTAGTATACTTTCAGTCTCTTTTTACACCAGTTTGCCAGTGTTTCCTTGGCATGAATATTATCTGTACTGCAGCTAGTTAAAAGGGACCTGATTCATCATTTCTTCCTCTCCTTCAGACAGTAATATCTGAGAAAAGCACCATCAAGCCAGGAGGACAACACTCAGTGAAAATCACTGAAAATAACTACTAGAGATGCCAGGCAGCATTAACAGGAGCTCATGGAGAGAATCAGAAATTAATTACATCTAAGTAATTAGAAATGTCTATTTCTTGCAGGTTTTTTTCCTCAAGCATTTGCCCAGGACTTGTGGATAATATTTTTGCCCTTCCAGCTAATAGAATTTAGGGTGGAAAAAAATTAAAGCAGATAATTTCACATTTTTATGAATTCCAGTGGGTTCTAGCTAGATCCAGTGAAATAAATCTAACAAACTGTTCGTGCAAACAAATTCAGTATTATAATGTATTGAAATGCTGATTTAGGTATCGTATCAGTAGATTATACTGTCATCTAGTGGCAACTACTTAACTTGCATTCCAAAATACTGGAGACCAGTCTACACACTGCAAATTCCTACCACGGAATTTTCCCTTGACCAGCTCTCAAAACCAGCCAAATGTTCAGGGAAACTTTCAAGATCTTTCACCATAATCATAGAAGACTTGGACATACATTGTGACCTTGATCCTCCTGCACACATTGAAAATAAAAAGCCCCTAGAAACTATCTCAGAAGATGCATAGCCCCCCTAAACTTATCCTACTTCCTAAATAGTGGAAGGTAAAAATCATGAGCATAAAGTTAGAGAAAAGCCAGAGTCCTCTATCAAGGTGCAAATGAAAACATACTAGTCCCTAACACATCACATTAGGAACCATCGGGTGCTATTCTACTCTTTTTTAATAGGAATGCATTTTACTTGGATGTCACTGACATAAGAATGCATAAAGTCAAATACTAACTTGGAAACAGATTAAGCAATAAACTTACTTTTTTTTCCTTCACTGGAACTTCCAGATGTTCAGAGAACAGAAGTAAATGGAAGGAAAAGGACAAAATCATTACTAGATGAATATGAGCAATGGTTTAAGCATGATTAAAAAACCACAAGCTTGTTTAAGAGCCATAATTCTAAACGTCCACCTCATTCTAACATAAAACTGCCCATAAAATAGTTGATTAAATGATTGTTAGAATCCATCCACTATTGACAGAGCCAGACAGAAAGAGCACAGTGGCATTAAACAGTTTGCCAAGCTAAAGTACTGACCAGTATGTTCAGAGAAAACCAGTAGTTTTCAATTTTCCTATGCCACCAGCCAAAGCATACAGTCTGGAGTACTCTGCTATCTTTTACTTTTCTGAAGGATAATACAGATATGAAAGAGATCTGAAAAAGAAGTCCAAGGAGAAGAAGAGGGAAAACAGGAAAGAGCAAGCAGATTGAGGAAGAACTGAAGGATGAGCCCTAGGGAAAATTGTACAAGACCTTTGGAGCCAGATGCTGACTGGAAGTGAGGAGTGTGGACACAGATGCTGTTACTGCTCTTCAATCATTCTGGTGTCCGGAGACAGGGAACAGTAAGGCTTGGGGGAAGGGAAGATGCACAGCTCTGTCTGTGCCCTTGTCCTGCAACACAGACCCCCTGCATCCCTCTCCCATAGATAAAGCTCTATCTGCCCAGGGAAACAGGTGTTTGTACACCCAAGAAGCAGCTCCTTTTTTCTGCTCACAATAGCACAGATTTAACTAGCCCTTTCAAAGACACGTCATGACTCTTATAGTCAGGTTTGGCCTGCAGCACTGTGCCATTATAACCATAGCTCACTTTTAAAGTGTCTGTATATGAAAAAGCAGGCATGAAAAATAACATCTAGCAAGGAGGAGGTTTTTCAGATATGTTCCTGTTATTGGTAAAATTTTGTTGGGATTTTTTTCTGGGCAGATGGTTACACTGTTTATCCAGATTATTTTATATTCAATGTCTTGCACGTTCTGATATTTTGTTTGCTTTTATGGATTGCTGTGGGAAAGATATTAATGTTTGCTGGACTAGAACTTTGCGTTAGACTTGTGCAGATGTCCTGGTTGTGAAATCCTGTGTTCTCCATTACCTATTATCCTTCTCCCAAACCATCCAGTTCTCCAGTGAATTCTCTTTATATGGCTGTAACAAGTAAATTTTCTGGCTTTCGCAAATCATGACAAATGGCAGCATTCCAGAATTTATTTACACTTATATTTTTGCAATTTGCACAAATGAAATGATCTACAGGAAGGGATTTTCAGTAGTATAAATACATGTTATCACAAAGAACACATTTGTAACAGCATTAAAGAAACTTCAAAACTAAAAAGCATTTTGATTGCAGCAGGCCATTTAACATGCATACCCCTCAATGAAATTAAGCTACATTAGCTAATCAGTGAAGAAATAAGAGAAGCAATATCTTGGTGTGAATTAACAATGCTGGCTCTGCAAGACAGTAATTGAGATCTGAAACATAAGGAATTACAAACAAGAGACCAAAATATTCAGAATTAGAACACGTTGTAAAGTTTGACAGCACTCTTACTTAATGAAAAATTTATTATCTTTTCACCAGAAAGGCTTGACCAAAAAATCAAAACCAAGGGGTGACAACTCACTCATCTAACTGTGTTTGTAGCTCAGGTTTATAGAGAAGAAAAGTCCAAAAGGAGGGGTAATTTTTTTTATCCTGTTTCTAGACCTGTATTATCATATGGTTACTGCTACCAGTACTCACTGCCACAAAAGCAAGCAGTCTTGAACAAGAAACTCCTGTGCTAGGCACTGCACAGAAAGACACTGGCCTTCCTTAGGTACCATGCAGGAGACAACAGATGGGTGGAGACAGATCATGTTCTGCAAGGACTTCAGGGCCAGGCAGGAAGGACCAGTCCCAGAGCTGGGCAGCCCAGCTCCACTCTGCACTTTGAGAACAGTACTTAATCAAGGTTAATAACACCCTCTACAAGAGATAATATGATGAATTGTCTCCACTTCATAGATGGCAAGACGATCTCAGCAAAAATACTCCTTGAATAAGCACAAGTTTTACACATACAGATGATGCTGATGATTGTGCTGTACTGATGCATGTCAGGGAAGCCTGTGGTACCCCACAAGGCTGCCTCAGCTGTCCAGGGATGATGTCCAGAAACCAAAAGCCTTTCAGCATAAGCTGTTCACACATACATTTCTTCCACATTCTGTGCCCTGCCCAGCTCATGACAGAGCAGGGGCCTGGCTTGAGTGTGCCCATTCTCAGCCCCTTGCCTTAACTGGTGAGGATGGTAGCCCTGCAACACAACTTCTCTGCTACAAGCTTATCATTTAAGACACACTACTAGTTTTAACTAGTTTTAACTTCAGTTTTAACTGCTGTAAAAGCACAAGAATTACAATCTTATGGACCAACCTAATGCTCATTTTGTACGCTCTTATAATCTTGTACTGATCATGCATTTCACTTTTTCATTATCTTTTTATATTTCATTATCTTTTATACATCATTATCTTTCATTTGGCAGGGCAATGGGGAAGGATGGAGACAGAATAATCCAGATAAAGAAATACATGGGGAATACAAAAGAGATGTGTATTAGGTTGTAAGAATCAGAGTAAGTCTATTCAATTTTGAAAAAGTTGATATGAAAAATGATGCAGTAAATATACTAAAAATGAAGTGGCAGGTGGAAGTGGTTAATCCACAACTCAGTCTTCACACAGGCAATCAAAAGCTGATTGTCCATGTTTACATCTGCAGTGAGCTCCACTGCTGCTCTTCTGATCAAAAATTCCAGTCCTTTAGGTTGCTTAGGCCTAAGACTATGGCAACTAGGGTAAAAAATTGAAATCTGATCTGTCTTGGTAAGGGACATCTTGTCTCCCATGGATATAGTTTCTCAAATTGTAGACAGTAGAAATCATGACTGGTAGCTAATGCTTTGCAGGATATAAGATTTCTAGTAGTCCACACACCTATGGAGATGGAAACTAATGGAAGGCAGCTTTCATGTTGCACATGTATGCTTCACTTTCTTCAAAGCATTCTCATTCATTGTTGGACTGAGACAAATACTGGACTGGCTAAACAGTCATTTTTGAGGCATTTCTACAAAATCAAGCTGTGCTTTATTCCCTCATAACTTCTTAAGGAAAAATAAAAGTAAGACTTTTCATTTTCCTGCCACAATAAACAATAAACATTGCCCCAGCTTTTCACAATACAGGTAGCAGTTCCTCCGTCTTACTACTGCAGTCACAGAAGGGTTTGTGATGCTCTGAATTTTATTTTACCAAAGAAGTAAAAGTAATAGAATCAGAAAAGTCATGTAGATTTTGTGACATTTTGAAAGCTGCTCTGAAATTGTATAATTTAAAAAAGATATTATGTCCCATCCAAACCCTGCTCCCCAAGGCCAACCCCAGAAAACAAGGCCACAAGGCCAATGAAGAAATTAGAGAACTTAAGAACACAGTGCCTGTTTTCAATACTGACTGAGAAGGACAGGGGAAAAGTGCCACATGATCAGTGAGTCTGGAAGATTTTAGAGTTCAAGGCTTCGTCTGCAACACAGAAACTTAATTCAAGAGCTCCTTCTGGTTTCTGACTCCCACCACAAAACAAAAGAAAAAAAAAAAGAACCCCAAAGAAACCCCCCCAAAAAAACAAAAACAAAACTAAAAACTTGTTTACTTCAAGAGTTTTTGGGCGTTCCCAATGAACCAGATTTATTTCTTAGCACTGCTCCAAATTTTCAGAAAAAAACTGGAAATGTGCCTGGTGCTGGATATAATCTCAAAGAATTTACAATGAAAATGGATGAGAGAAACGTACTCCAGTTTTACAAAGGTGGAACCAAAGCCTGAAATTACACAGAATTAGAAATCCAATTTATATTCCTGAACGTGATTTGAAGCCTTACCTACAAATATATCTGTCTTTTAATTGTACAAATTTACTTTATAATTTGTCTCATTTACAAAGGTTATTAAATTTTACACCTGAATATAAAAACACTGACACAATTTAAAGAATTAATAGGAGAACAAACAATGCAATCTTGTGTCCAGTGCAGATCGCTACAGCGAAACTTCCGCTGAAGTTCATCAGCACAGAACTTCCTCTTGGCTAGGCACCAGTGCCAGCCAAGGGAAACTAAAGAGCATTCAGTTGGCTGAGGCTGGGATGAAACTAATGTGCCATAATTGTCTGCTAGTATATCAAGACTTGTCCTCATTTAGACAAGAATGAACAATCTGGAACAGCAATATCTTAGTGAGAAGATTGAGAAGTAATGGCAGAGAAGAAGCAGAACCACAGATGACATTAATACTGGCCATACATGCAGAGTGAAGCACTCTACCCTTGTTGTGTCACTTTCCCTGCACTGTGGGAATGCAAAATAATTCTCCTTTAAGTGTTCTTTAGGAACCTATATTCTTCCACAGAGCAAGATCCTGTTGGCTGCCATGTCTCACATGAGTGGTGTAGGGCAGGTGCTCTGCATTGCTGATGGTTTACCTTACTCTGCTATGTAATGTCACCCTGCTAATGAAAGAAAATGGAATAGCACTTTCTATTTAGGAATCCCAGACTGGTATGGCCATGAAAATCATGATGCTGTTTCATTTTATTCCCTACTCTGATTGCAATAAGTTTTCTATTGTTCTAATAAATTATGTATCTTTGAAGTGAATGCTTGGCATAGATTTAGATCCTAATGGTTAGTGCACTATTTTTCTCTTGATACACCAGGGAGACATGAAGCGACATCCTTATGGAAGTTTTGTTCTAATGAACTTCCAGACTTTAGCTAAGTATATGTAAAGGATGGATCTCAGCAGTTTGTTACTAACTGGAGATTAGTCCTGACTGTGAAGGATGTCAGATTCCCTTGGGCTGCATTTACTGTTCGGTATGCTCAAAGGGATTTGTTCTTAATGCAGAGCTCACAGATTAATCTGGTCCCTCCAAGGCACGGAGAAGATTTGAGCCAGGCCCTTCTAGTGAAATAACACATTCCACAGCTACATATCTTCTAATAATCCCCAAAATCATGTCTCCTGCAGAACTGATCATATGTTCTAGTCTTAGGCATTCCTGCAAAGAGCAGGGAGTCGGATTCGATTATCCTTATGGGTCCCTTCGAACTTGATTCTAATTACAAATAAAGTATCTGATATATTAAGCATGTCTCCTTGCTTATGAACCAGCTCTTACTTCTGCTGATGTTTTTGTTCATAAATTGCTGCAAACAGCTTGAACAAACAGGAGGTGGTTTGCCTGGATCATTTACTTTGAATATTTGACATCTGTAATTTACACTGGGTGATTCCTACCTTAGATCAATAGTCAGACATTTGTCCTTCTTGATTAGATGATAAAATTTAATGAGAGAAGATACAAATAGATAATGAATAATAACAGCTCTTTACATTAATATTGCATTACACATTACTTAGCCCCAAACCCAGACATTAACAGATCCAATGTAATTGACAAGCCACAGTTTAAGAGGCCAGCAGACATTGTCAAATGCAAGATGAGTGTAACCAAATTTATTTCAAGTTCTTACATTGCAGCATCCAGAAAGCTTTAGCCTATACTGCTGTGGTATCTCTAAAAAAAGAAGGTAATTTGTATACACAGCTGAGGTTTTCATAAGGCACAGCGACACAGAATTGTAGGAGTCACATTTTTCCTATCTCTTTTCATTTCACCTAAAAATTACACTCATTCAGTATATTTCTGCAGAAACTTCACTAAAGATTTTGCTTAAGTACCTTTTTGAATACAGGCCAAAAATAATAAAATTAAGAATTTAGGACTACAGAAATAAAATTAGTAAGCTAGTGTGCCTGGGGGAGCTTATAAGAAACCACCATAAAACAGTAACAGTAATGATCTCATAAGAAAAGGGGGGGATAGTGTGCACATTTGTGTGTTTATGTTTATATTCAGTTACTCCTGGAAAAGTGTATTGCACAATATAAGCCAGGAAAGCATCCATGAAAATTATTTCTAGAAGACACAATAAAGACCATACCAAACATATTAATATAATAGCTGCCAGGAATAATTTCATGTATCAGGTACCCTCTTTCTCACATCATCTGCTTGCAGGACTGAACACCCAGGGCATGATGGGCTATGAGGGAGATACTTGCTATGGTACAAAGGTACCATATAAAGTCAACTCTTAAAGTCAACTCTTTTTAACCTCTGGAGCTGGTTAAAAACCTCTTGCAGGGAAACTTATTAGGGCCTCCGTTATGCATAAAATAAACTCATAAAAACTTTCAGTGTCCTGATACAGAGTCCACTGAGGCAGTGAAAATCTCATTTTATTTTGATGACAGTGGCATTGCCTTTCCTCTTCTCTACTGATTTGTTACCTCAGTCAAAGTCCAGCTCAACCCTTCAATTGTATGATGACAAACCCCAGCATCAGAAAACTTTTCCATGACTTCTGGAAATTAATTTTCTATCTAAAAAAGGCAAGGTCTTGAAATAGTAACACGAGATGTTTGCATTCTCGTCTTTAGACACCACAGAATCAAACGTACTTACATCCCATTTTTAAGTGTTTCATTCCAAAGACTTAAGAAATCATTCTGCTTTTGTAAATGAAAATATGTTCTCTTGCACAGAAACTTGCTCCAAGGATCTAAGGCTTTAACATAGACATATTTAATGAAAGTACAATGGTTAACTTGTGTCGTCTTATAGTTAACTTTTGTTAACTATGTTAAATAAGGCTGTATAGCCATAGATCTGCAGGAAATAGCTTCATTAAACAGTAAATTTGGCATAAACTGATCTTCTAAGGAGTGAGAGTATTTGTCAAGTCAAATCAACTCTTACAGACTGTTTTAGACACAAAAATACGAAGACGGAATGTAAGAAATGTCAAAACACTTCTTAATATTTTTTCAGAAACATCAGCACATTGTATCCTCTTTTTCCAAATAAGACACTGATATTTTCTATTTGGAAAGGCATTTTTTCCTTACAAATTGAATGGAGGTTCATAAAGGAGGTGTAAAAAAGGGTTAAATAAACTGACAATTAAACACAAGGAATTGCCTGAAGCCAGCTGGTCTTGGCATTGTTTTTTTAAAACCAAAATCTTCAAATCCATTGCAACTAGCTTCAAGGAAACCCATAGCTTCTTATCTGTGAGTAGTTGAAATTATTTAGAAGGATTTGCCTCCCTAAATTTGACTGCCATTTTTGGCAACGTTTCCTCAATGACCTTGAGTACATCACTAACAATCTGTGCTTCACTTTCCTTGTCTATATACTTGAATTTCACTTGGATTGTATTGAAATCATCTCATGTCAAGAATACCATTTACTAGTATGGTTTGTCATTTACTTATCAGTTTATCTGTAACAAGGCTGCCCTGTAATGTCATTGTCATCTTATTAACTGGGAAAGTAGAGCTTTACATGTATTTTTATCCTAGTATGGATTACAGCAGCTTGGTTGGTGTGGTTATTTCCATTCCTCTAAGTAATCAAGTGATTTTTGTAGTGTATTTGTAAGCATTCCTAAACTGTACAGCTCACACTTGCCCCTTGGTGTTTTCTTCAAAAATAATTTTATTTAACTTTGAAAAATAATAAAGAGAAACGCTGTAGAATGCATAGTGCAGTACATGATTCCTTCCCTGCTGGGGGAGGTCCCTTGCCCAACCTACTGCATTCTCATGGTTTTTGCTTTCCTCTCAAGGAAATTAAGTGAGTTTCCACAACTGAGCTTTAACCACCAATAAAACACCAACCCTCTGGCACAGGCCATTACCAGCAAGGCAAAGCAGCTCACACAGAAGCAGGTACTTGTGCCTAATCTGTACTCTGGGACCTCTCAGACGTTTTGCAGTATCAGTTACTGGGGTAAGCCATCGGGAAGGTATTTACACACAGCAAGATTCCAAACTCACTTGCTTTGTATGACACTTGGTGGTCACATGGGCTTCCAGGTGACACAGGACAGGGACAACATGAGGCCTCTGCTCCCAGGGGACCTGTGAGGGATGTAGCTTTGCTGCAGAGCACAGAAGCAGCCACAAGTAGTGCAATTTGTCAAGTATTTGATGACAAAAACTCTCTCTTTCAGCAACAAGCAAGGAGCAAAAATATTAGACAATTCCCAGTATTTGTGGGTTTCATTTTGTAGTAAATTGAAGAATTTGGCTCCTTAATCATAAGAACCTCAACAAATGTGTTTATCTAAATTACACATAGATTATCTTCTACAATGCAAATGACCTCTTGCCACATTTGCTCTGTTTCTAGGACCAGGAAAACCATCCTATTCTGTCCTGCCTCACCTCCTAAATAAAACAGACCAGGGACTAGTCTCTCTCACATCCCCACCATTAAACTCTCCCCAAGCAGGATAGCCAAGTCCAAACCATCACATGGCAACAGCTCCAGGCAGACACTGGGCTGCCCAGCAGAGCACTCAACTGCCCCAGCCAAAACTCACATCCAGCCCCTTACTCTGGCTCCAGTTTCTGTACTGCTACTGGAACACCTTGGGGGCACCAACAAACTTATCTGGGAGGGAAGGAGAGAATGTCACTGCTACTGTCTCAAGGATGGGATGCTACATCACATGGTCAAGGCTACAGCTGTTGCCTGTGGGAGAGGCAGACAGAGTGCCTTCAAAAGCATGAAGGGGTAAATAATCAGCTGATGTGAATTTAATGAAACTATGGCAATGAGTAGCAGGAGAGGGTATTGACCACACTCAAAAGCACTTATGCACAAATGAGAAATCAAGGTGAAACTCAGGTCACCTGCAGGACCTACCATCTCTTTGTGGAAAGCAGAGTAGCTACTAAAGACTGGGTTTTGATAAGCAATTTCATAGCTCAAAGGCCATCTGTTTCATAATTTTCCAGTTTCTGATAACAAATGGAAAAACACTTTTTCTAAGCAGAAGTTCATTTGTATTCTTGGAGATGTTATTTGTTAAACACTTTAAATTAGATGATGTTTCGTTGACGGTAATGGTTTCTGTAACTTCATCATTTTAGTTCAAATTCTTAACAGCACTCCAGTACAGGCTCAGTTGCTTTGCTGAACTGAAGAGGGATTTTACTCTCCACCCAAAGACAAGCAAATTATTGAATTTGCAGGGCAACTTTCTAGAATTCTTCCTGGAACAGAGGTCAGAAGAAGCATGATCTTCCTTTTCAATCCAAATCCATATTTCTTTTTTTTTTTTTAATTAGGAAAAGATCCAGATTTTTCTGTTCCTTGCTAAAACAGTCACAGAATGTCTTCTATCATCTCATTCTCTTACAGAAATAAAAAAGTATACATAACTCCATAAAATATGTGTTTGGCATGAAAACCCACAAATTTGACTAGACATTGTTACATTTGTTAATACCTCTTTCACTGAAGGACCACGATTGTGGATGAAGGAATCTCTCCAGGTTCCCAAATCATTAATACATATTTTTAACAGGGTATTGTACTTTTCTATACAGACACTTTTATAAAGTGATACCCTCTGCAACAGTCATATAAGCTTACTTTTAAAGACACACACTCAATTCCTGTTGTAATCTACAGCAAATTTGTGATTGAATTCTATGTTAAATGTTCAGCACCTGACTCCCTTCACTGCATGCCAGTATGGACAACCTTTCATTCATGTACTTAAACTGTGTTTAGAAGGTCCCATAGGTGTTCTCAAGATACCACAGAAGACTGATAATTAGTTCACATGCTACAGTTTTTCTTGGAACTTTAAAGCTGCACATTAGGCTTCTTGTTTGTCATTGCTAGGTACTGCCTTATCTGTCTCTATTCTTGCTGGGCTCTTCCTGCTATTATGATACCCAGATTTTTAACATAAAAATACCTTGATTTTAAATAGATTAGAAAAAAAAATTTTATCAAAGGACCACGTTCTTTATTGTACTTTCAATAAAATAAGTTAATTTGAAACATGAAGTAGCCCCAGTCTTCAGAAACTCCATTTCCTATGAAGGGACATCTCCCAGAAGCAAATCTTCCATCATTTTTTGATGGTCTGCTCCAGGCAAAATCCCAAAAAGTTCGGTGGAAAATTTTGACTCTAAGGTTTATTTTGCCTCTAAGGTTTGCCCTCCACTAATTAATAATAAGAATGATCAAGCTGTCAGAGATATCTGAGGAAACACACACATTTGCTGTGGCAGAATGGCACAAGCAAGACACATTCTGCCAGTACTGTGCACAGTCCAACAGAGAAGGTTCTTAAGTAAAAGGGATTGTTCTCTGGAGATTTTATTTGTCTTAGGCTGGCTTAAAGAAATGTCCTCAGAGCATTAGTTTCTTTTTATTCTTTTTTTTAAATAGTCATTACCACAG
The DNA here is from genome assembly GCA_003676055.1 of Chloebia gouldiae. NCBI lineage: Eukaryota > Metazoa > Chordata > Aves > Passeriformes > Passeridae > Chloebia > Chloebia gouldiae. The sequence goes on along the minus strand of QUSF01000007.1, from coordinate 30,418,531 downwards.
CAATACCTCTGCAAGAAAAATATATGGTAAGAAAAAATACATTTGAAAATTTGTTTTCTTTAGAAATCTGGTGTTCTCCAAGACTTATATTGATTTTTGTTTTTTTTTTTTTTTTAATTTGTCTTGAGGAAGCACTGATACATGCATTTTGACTGGTTAGAAAAACCAAGCAAGAATGACTGCCAGATATTTGCAATGTACATCTTTTCCATTACTCCAAGATGAATACTGCCCTCTGCTATAAATATAGGGTCTGGTAGCATTCCCATCAAAGTTAGGGGCAAATTTCCCATTGACTTTAACAGTGCAACAGAGGGCCTTTACAGAACAGACAGAGCACCTTTTTATTTCTGGATAGGAAATAGAAAAACGTGAGTACCAAAGTTTCTGATCAAAAAGAAAACAAATACACCTTATGGGCTTTTTAATAACTTTTTCCCCAATAAAAACCATAAAGTTGGTCAGAAATTATTATACGTTTGAAAAGAAGGCATACTTTCTTTCTAGCCAGGTATTATATCATTCAATCTCTGAACACAGAGATGTAATATAAAGTAATAAAGAGGAAATACAACATAAAGTAAGATTCAGACATATTAAATTGCTTAATGAAAACACAAGAAAAAGACTGAGTAGAAAATATGGTTTCTTTTATTGAGAAAAATTCCTCTTCAAAAGCTTGATCAATAATAACATTCATATTTCCTGACTTATTTTTTACATTTATTTTTTTAGAAAATTATTAAATATCTTTAATGAATATAGATTGTCATCCTTCTGCAGCCTGGCCTGGCAACATCCTGGATAGAATGCTCTCTGCTTATTCTGTTTCCCCTATGACACTGACTGTTCTAAGGAGCACTTTTCACAATTTCATTTCAGATCATTTTTGTCACTGACTTCTAGCCAGTAAATGTCAATACATATTTGCAAATGTACCTGGGGAAAAGGAAATCCTGTAGGATCATGCTGCTGGTAATTTCAAGACGAGCTGAACACTTGTTAACACTTAACATTTTTCTTCTCTTGTACTGCAGAGCAGATTGAGACTATGCGAGTATTGTAGACAAACCACCAAGATTACTGTTTCCATATTCTTTGGCCCTAATCTATTGTCCACAGACTGCTAAATATCTGGAGTATAGTGACCAGGATGGTACCCTATGGGGATGAGGTGCTGGGCACAGAGCAGGAAAGGAGCAGGTGGCTCTCAGCCATATGAAAATCTTTAAAAGTTTGACCACTCCCAGTTTAGCCCACTTATTCTCTATTTGTTCTATGACATGACATCAAGACAGCAATCCCTACATGTATGGGAGAACTGGTGTTTTGGACAGCAGATATCCAAAAAATGACACCAGGGCCAGCAGACAAAATAGAAAATTTGTGGAAGTTGAAGGCCCTCTGGACTGGCACCTGATTTCTATCTGGGAGCCTTCAGCATGGCATCTTTTATACCTACTCTTCAGCAACTGGTCCCCAGCTGATTAAAAAAAAAAAAAAAAGGCTTTCATGCTGACAAAAGCTTCCACAGGATACATGATCTGCAAACAGCCGGATCTCCACATTTCCCCACCCCAAACCACTGGAGATTGAGCCCAAAACTCTTCTTCCCTTCATGATACTCATGCGTGTCTCTTGAGGGATTACTAAAAATTAGTGAATATCATCTGAGGCTCCTTTAACTGCACTTAATAACTAAGGGGCAGGAAAACAACAGTGTGCATGCAGAGTGCAGTGTCTGGTTTGATCTGCACCCAGAACTGAGCAGCAGCAGGAAGGTGAGGGGGCTGGAGCCCCCCACGTACTACACATGTCACCCAGCACCAGCTGCAGCATGGGAGCAGCTTCTGGAGATGCTTTGGGTGGTTGTGCTGGCATGAGGGAAGTCACAGAAGGGGGTCAGACAGATTGAGAGTATAACACCACAGAGTATAGAAGTAATCTTATTTACATATCTGAGTTAAATCTGGCTAGTTTGTAGAGTATCACTATAGGCAGTGTGCATATATCATCTGGAGCATCATCTCCTTCCAATATAAACCTCTAGCGATGGTTTATAAACAGAAATGTGGTGAAGCTAGAAATAAGCTGTCACACCAAAGGCTGACATCTCTACATACTGAGAGTATCTGAGAGATATTTTTTTCTCATTAAAATAATTGCATTTGGTTTTCTCAGAGGAAGTAGAAATTACAAGAAAAATCAACATTACATTACCTAATCTTTCTCATTTTTATTTTTAATTCCCTCAGCATGGGGCTGAGATAGCTCTGCTCCTTTGCACCGAGCGCCATGACAACCAGTAGACCCACCCTGTATCTGCACTGCCATTCAGCTTGTTACCTCAAGAAAAATGCACACACCAAACGCTCAAATTCTTTTTAAACCTATTAAATATAAATAACTAATATGATTTGACCTAGATAGCTGAATGTAATGTACCATAACATCCCAATATAAAAAAGACCCATACTGTAAATGCATTTATAAATGTCATGGAGACGAAGTAAAGTTGCTACAATGAGTTCATCAGTTTTATTATAAGAGAATTTTTCCTTAAACAAAATGTTTTCAATATCAAAAATGGGAGCATAGGATTCAAGAATTTAGGTACTCATTGTATGCTATAATTACAAATTTCTATGAGCAGTGTAGTTAAAGCATTTCATACATATGTACTTTTATAAATTATATACATCATAAATCTGGATAATTAATATCCCCGGAGAAAAAGTGTATTTTAAGTTTCCCTTAAAGATCTAGTATTTGCACCTTATTGGAACCTAAAACTCAGAGGTAAAGTACCACAGCTTTTAGTATTTGTCAACAAAACAAGCTGTAGTTACATGCACACTCAAACACAAACAAGCAAAATAAATATATATTAGCTCCTTGCCATTAGCCATTACACAAACATGATTTATGAATAGGTGTATCCAACTCAACCAGCAGTCTTGTGTTTCTCCTTCATCTTGTAGTTTATCAATATGCTAGAAATCTCATGTGATACCAAATGTCCAGTTTGCATTTGATATGCAAATACCAACAATATATCCAGTTTTACTTCTTGTCCTTATACATTATGTTACAATTTTCACAGATAATTTATTTAAATGTCCTAATGTTATCCCTAGGAAGCACCATCATTCTGGCATCTGGCCTTTACAAGAGAAGGTAAGATTCTCATCTGAAAAATTACAAAGAACTTTAAGATCAAGATCACACTCTTCAGCTGATGCAAGGCGTGCATTTAATTAGCACATCTTTGCCTCTGACAAATTTAAATGATTGTATCTCTTGTTGATACAGGAAAAATGTCTAGCACTTGCACGCTTAACCTATAACTGCTTTAAAGATGAAGGGCTTGGAGTTGTCTGGCTGATCTCAACTTAATTCAGTTTAATTCTCATGTTCTCTAAACAGTATTTTCCCACTCTACTGCAGCTTTCTCCTCAAACATTTCTTCAGTCTTCTTGCCTTGTATCACTGAATTCCCTAAGCCTTAATTTTGTATTTGGTTTAATTTTTGTCCCTTAAATGTCTCTCTAAATACTTAATTGCTTTTTCAGTTTCCCAGATAACATCCAGAGACGTTCAAACATTAATGGCCTTGCTTCCAGCTACTGACCAACCATATAAATCTGTTCACACACCACAACTCTCTTCGTGAAAATTGGGCTCAACTCTGTCCTAAACTTCAAGACAAAATCTGTTTGAAATCTGCTGATTTAAACCAGTGTGCCACAAAAAAACACAGTTGCCAATACAAACCACCCACCTTCATGACCCTAATGTTTTGACACATTTAAATCTGTCAGGAAGTGCAAAACAAATGAATTTCATTTATAGCTGGGAGACAAATAAAATTCTTTTGGGTGGGGCTTGCCCCATAAACTAATTCCATTAGATTCAGCATTGCCTTTCATCCAATACCACATCCATTCATCTTTTGCTCAGAAACAGGAAGAGAAGGCTGCTGCTTCTGCCATCCTTGATTCAGACCACATGAACCCCAGCTCAAAGAGGCACAAGTTGGCTTGAGGCTGGAATTTGGTCCACAGGAGCTGACAAAATTACTTTTTTCTCTGCTTGAGATCGAACTACTTGCCTAGAAGTGCAGCCAAAAGAAGGACTGTAGGAAAACATAACTAAACTGCTTGTACATGTTGTCCTCTGCAATGTTTTACAATCTATCATGTTCTTATTTCTCTCCTTCATGACAGTCTAAGTGGGGGAAAAAAGATAAACATTTAGCTAACATATAAGGTCATCTCAATGATTTATTATTGGGACCTTCTGTTTATTTGTTTACAGCTGTTGCAAGAGAATTCCTTTCATTAAAGTATCACCTGGGTATGACTTCCAACAGAAAATATATTAACTGGAATTAAGTATGAAGACTACCAGGTATGTAGAGCTGTGCCATAGAAATGTATTGTTATCTGGTCACCTCCTGCATGTTACCCCATATTTTTAAAGTTTAAATGAGCATCTGAAAGAGGAAATTGAGAGTATAAGACTGAGAGGGAAAATATGAAAAAAACAAAGTATCAAATAATCCCTGTTCAAGATATTTCTAAACAAAAAGATAACTGGAGAAATGAAGCCCCATATATGACTCAGAATTAATTGCAGTTTTCTATTTATTAAATATATGTGCATTTCTATGAGCATGAAGAGAAAAGTGTTTCCAGCAAGAGAAGAAGACTGACTGAATGAAACATAAGCAGTATTAGCCACAGCCCTTGGGGACCCAAACCAAACAGATCATTGCTCATATAAGAAGAAGGTAAATAGGGTATAAAATGTAAAAGTTTGACAAAATTCAGGACTACAGTCTGACACTGTAGAGGATAATAAGCAAAAGCAAAAAAGATAGTAAGTGATGTCAGTGGTAGAGAAATCAGCTTCATTACAGGCAGAGGTACATAGTTCTGGAAATTTCTTATTTTGAAACAAACAGTGAACTGTTTTTGCTGAATCAGTGGCTATCAGCTCCAGAGTAGTGTTTCTTTTACCAACAGGCAATATTTCTAAACTGGGTTTCAGCTGAGGGTCTTGGCAAAAACCAGCGTGGATAACATAGGCGGATTCATTCTGGCTGTGTTTGTGGAAGCACGGGTATACACATGCTACTCAAATTCCCCAAATCTTTCAGACCCAGGTGGACATTGTAGGAATCCAATGTGAGCCATGTTTGCATTTCAAACAATGATCATGTGTATCCTGCCTCCTTCTTCAGCAAATGCAATCCACAGGAAAACAAGATACCAACAGATCTGTGTTCTTGCATTACATCACACTAGTGTTAGGGCTTTTTAGGGCTTCTCTGCCTCTTACCTTCAACAAAGTCTTGAGTCTATCAGTGTAAAACCCTGTTTGGAGTTCAAAAGAGGGGAAAAGGAGGTTCGGTGTGGTATTTGCTATGTGCAATGTATGTGTGAGAAAGAAAAGATAGTCAATTTCTACCACATTTAAGGGTAAGGACTTTGGCATCTTTAATTTTTCTCCTCCCTCTATCACTCTATAAAAGCAAGGCTTCTTTTAAATGTGTTGTTTGGGATTTTTTTTTTGTCTTGTTTTTTTCTTCATTTTCCATGCACTATTTCTCTGGCATTTTCTCAATCACAAAAATCAATAGATACTAATATCATGACATGATATTAGCAGGTGTTAAGGGTGTTGGATTTGCAATAACTTCTGGACACATAGACATGCAGTTTATAATTTTTCCCCCTTTTCTCTCTTACATACCTCCCAGGGCCTCATGCTAAGACCAGACAGTGCTGAGATGGCATAATGCACATCTTTGTTTTATGTGAATCAAGTGGTCATGAAAGTTTTCTGTTCATACAAATATAAAATTACCTTTGCTAAATATTGCATTCACTTGTACAAGGCCTAGGAATAACAAAACTTGCTTCTTTGCTTGTGAGACAGATACGCATAACAACACTTCTATGCAAAATTCAACAACTAAACCCACTGTGACAGTAAGTTTTGCCACATGGAAAACGGACTTCTTGTTTCATGCTGTCTTTTCAGACTGCATTTCATATGCACTGCATTACAGGGAACAGTTACATTGCAAGAATATTGTAATATTGCCTTTTATAGCTATATTATGAAATAGTGCAAAAAGAAAGGAAAATGCTTTTTCAGTAGACCACCAAGACAGTATTACACTTTGAGAGAATAAATAGTCCAGACCCATGCAGCATTCAAAAACTGCTCCTCTGCACAGTCATAGGTTTTATTTAGACATTCAGAGCAAGGAATATTCTGCTGTAAGATTTATAGATACCACTAGTTACTGGGAAAGAAGTCTTCTATTAATGTTTTTTTAAGACAGTTTTATGTGTCTCCAACATATCATTGACCTGATTTGCCATAAATACATTGCTGTTTCAACTACCTTGAAAACAGTAACAAAACCCATCAGAACAGTCAGTCAGTAATGAAGATACACACGTTACTGCCTCACAAGTAGCTCAAGGCTGAAATTTCTATTAAAGGAGAAAATAATTAAAGCACTAGATTGGAATTGCTCATTTTAATGCTGCCTAACCCATGACAAATAATACAAAAATTCTCTTGTGATTTTGAAATCACTACAGGTGAGGAAACATTACAAGGAAAAAGAGAGGCAGGCATATGTCTTTTTATATGATAGGAGAGTATTTGTACTATGTCATTATTATTTAAGAGGACAGAGAGGTATTTATCTGATGCATCAGATTTGATAAGGAGGAGAGAGGTGATTCTTCCTTCAGTGAATAGAAAGCATAGATACATACAGATTTTTCTTAACTCACAGCTACAAATATACTGCATGTCTTCTCCTAATAGCTAGTGATGCAGTTTATAAGCTTCACTTCAGAAAAAGCAAATCTAATATCCCCAGTAAATTTTCAGGAATTTTGTAGTGCTGATGACATAATGTATCTCAACAAATGTGACCTAGAGGCACTGCAGCATGGCAGTTACAGTACGTGCACAGCCTCTGCCATATGCAGGTGCCAAAGAGGAGAAGAAGCAAGAAAATCCTTTCCCTTTAGCACATTCACATCATTCCCATTTCCTGAAAGACAGGATAAGCACATACACCAGCTCCTACAATGCAACGGAACAAAAAGGGTCCTCTAGCTGTAGCAGTAATGGGAGACTTACTATGTTTTTCTTTGCTTCAGGATTTGGAAGAGCTGTCTTGCAACTGAGGTCAAGATCGAAAGTGAGGTTAATACAAGTCTCCAAGTGTTAAGTGAAGACTCCTTCACTTAAGGAAGGAGTGAAGAATGGAGAAGAATTTTCTCACACTCTTTTGAAATAAAATTCACCTGTGAGGCCTTTAGAGATTCTAGTGCTTCACTTCTTCAATATAGTTACAAGTATTTCATCTTGTTTCTACAGAATGAAGAGGAACAGGTAGAGGTAACATACACAGATCCTTTACCTCTCAAGTTATTTAGAAGATATTAATTTGAAGTTTCCTTATTCATCCTCAGAGGAGTTGTCTAAGGAGTTCAATATGCGCAGTTATGTATTTTTAAGCAAAACACTTAAAATTGTATCAGTAGCATACATGCTGATGGGTGTTTTATGTTCTGTTTATCTAAAAGCCCATTCAAGTAACTGTGTTTCAGCCTTTGGGAATGGCAAGAAGGGAGGCTTTACTTGATGAACTGCACAGAGTTATCATGGAGCAGTCCCTGCACACATCTCTAGCAATATAATTTTCATGTTCTTTCTTCATCAGACAGCAGCATGGTCATTAGAGAATACAAGAAAGAGTTTTCCAAAGCTTAATAAGGTTCTGCCTTCTACATCTATCAGTACCTTGCCCACAAGTACAAGCTTTTGTACTTGACTATGGACCCACCAGTATAGGTTTGATCTACTTTAGGTTTTCTAGTTTTTCCCACTGCTCATGTCCAAAGAGGATGCTTTCAAAGCGCTATCCTATACAGCATCACCTGGAGTTTGAAATTCAAAGAGTTTTCAGCTGGTGCTTAATTTTACCCTTTCACTTTCCCCATTCAAAACCTCCCTTCCCACTAGGCAACGATGACAAGTCCATCATCATGCATATGTATTATTCTCAGCTGAATTCTATCTTTGGCAATCAGACTGTGGTAAATAAAAGGTATGGCCTAAAGAGGATTCTGCTTTGGTTCTTATTTGCTTGTAATGCAGAAAAGAAAAAAAGGGATTATTCTTCTCTTTTTGTAAGAGCTGGGTATCAAAAGAAATAATTTAGTGTTGAATATTTGTACCTACCAATCTGGTATCTTTTCTAAAACAGACTGTTCTGCAATACAATCATGTAACCCAATTACATGATTGGTTTTATCTTTTTATGTGCATTTCTTTCTTCCCACTGGCAAACTAATCATTAGATTGTGCATTTGTGCAAAGCAACCTCTTGGACAAATTCTACTTGAGAGCTTTACCAAATTATAGTTGTATTTTAATAAGCCCATGTTCCAACAGACAACAAAGTAAACAGGAAAAGCTCTGCTGGAGACAGACTTTCTGGGCTTTTCAGCTGTTTCTGTATGTAAAATGATTAGTACATGTTTACATATTCATGCATGGGGGAGAACAAGTTCATATTTAACTGTCAATACGTATATGTGCATACCACAGGACCCAATTTGTTGTTCTTAAAAAAAACTAATAAACAAGGCTTTGTGAGTTTACTTTTCATTAGAAAAACTCAATAAACACAAGTCTGGCTTTCTCCTGATCTGCTCTCAGCATGTAATCTCAACATAACTTATTCTACCCAGTGAAAATGTTCATTGTTTATCAGTTTAAAATTGATCCCTCTTTTCTTGTTTACTGTTGCAATAATGAGTCTGCAGCTGAAAGTAAAGAGATTTATTCTTATAAATAAAAGAAACACAGTCATATTCATGTTAACATATTTCCCTGGTATTATAAAATTATAATAATGGAGAAACAGGAAGGGGATTGCCATTGTGCAAATTTCTTTTAAATAGATGAAACAAGTCCATGAAGTATGGGTTTCCAATTCTGGCAGCTTCTGCCTGCCTTTATTCCACTTATATTTTACTGAATAAAATTATCTTCTACTATGCCTCTCTGTCTTGGTAAAGCAATATCCAGCTGGTCAAAACATTAAGTATTGCTAAAATCATTGGTATCTCAAGGTATTCAACATCTTATTTAGACTCTGATCCAAAATATACTGAGATAACTGATGCATTCCTCCTACCAGAGTACAATCACATCACAATCACGTGGGCAGGCTCTTTTTCCACCAGGTATTCTGTAATGCTCTACACCATTTGCACTGAACTCAACTGTCCAGAAATCATGGTGTTGAATGTGGCTAGGAAATTCCTTTATACCCAAGGAGTTTACAACTGCCTACTGCTGGCTAAAGCTGTTAAAGACCCTTAAGGATTACTCTCCCAGCAATACGAAGGGGAGCTGGAATGGTTCCTTTGGCCAGCATATTCTGGCCCGCAAAAAATCTGTAAGCTGCTAAAGTTGAAATCTTCAGAGGAAAAACAGATTTGTATCACATGTTCCAGCAGTCATAAAAAAATTTCACCTACTCAAGTGAGTTCCAAGTCTGCTTCTCGAAAATATCTCTTCTACTCTTTGTAGACTTTTCTAAATATCTGGCTTATCTAAATTCACCACAGATAAACCAAAAGCAAATTAAAGAACTGCATTAGAAAGGGTAGTTCTGTCCTCTTAAGTATTGATGCTTATTTGATGGGAGTCCAGCAGAGGTCATGAGGGAAAGTGACTTTGTACTTTTATCCCTCCATTCTCTCCCTTCTCCTGGAGCAAAATAGTCTAAGAAGACAAAGACTAGAGTTGGAGTAGCTCTAAGGAGCCTGGCTCATCCCCTTGGCTGTAGTCCGTGATGCAGAATGGTCAAAAGCAGATGTAGAATGTTCAAAACCAATTGAACCAGCAACTTGTCTCTAATGATGCTCAGAACCTTGGGGACAGGCAGTTCCATCCAGACATGTTGGTCTAATAAAGAAAGCACTTGTCTCCTGCTCCATCTGTGTAACTTTTCCACATGGTGAAAAACAGTAGGGCTGAGCAGAGCTTATCACCCTACCCAATGGGAGCTGCTGACTATTGAATGCCTAATATCACAACCCTAACACTGTGTGGAAAAGGGTTTTGATACTTAAAAATCCTTCCCAAAGGTATTTGATTAAGTAGGTCAGTCTCTTTACTTTACTTTACTACAGAGCAGCCATTAGGCTGCAGTTTCAAGCAGTGTTTTCCCATTTAAATTATCTATCTTCATTAAGGAAACAAAAAATACATGTGGCCTTTTACATCATTGGTTTGGCCTTGCAAGTACAAGTTGGTACCCAGCCTCAACTCTCACTGAGGTAACCTGAGCTGAAGATCTCCAGCATTTATCTTAAAACATCTCACAAATCATGCTTAGAGCCTTTGTGAAACCCTTTTCCTTCTTTGTTGCCTACGTCTTCCAACCCATCTGTTTTTAAAGTGATACTTCTGAGGGGAAGTGAAGGTTTGCTGATACATCTTGCTTCTACCTGACTGCCACTTTACTGCATAACTTCTATTTCACTGCATTCTCCAGCAGACCATACAAGTCAGTTAAAAAAGGAAGGACATTGGTTTTAGTTCCCATTCCCATACCTTAGGATTTAATAATCAAATTTCTACAGAAGACCTATCCAACAGAACTTGATGCCCAACCATTGAGGTTTTAATTTATTTTGAAAAATCAAGTGCATTTTATATTTACTTTTCTATTATTTTGGTATAATACTTTTTCATTTGAATAACCTTGGTTTCATTTTCTGCACTATATATATTCTTTTGTTCCCATCACTCAAGTAACTGTTTAATGGTTAGAAACAAATTAGCATTTGTTTGATCTCAGGTGTCTTTCTGCTTAAAGAATTAGCGGTGCTTCTGATAATATATACTCCAAAGGTATATTGTTTTGAACAACTCTTTTGACCTACTTGTTTTCCATAATGTTTGAGGTTTCTGTCAATGTGATTTCTCTTTATCATTTTCTTCCCTTCCCTTTACCAGAGGCTGATTTTCTTCTAACAACCTATTTCAATTCAGTAAAACTCCCTTTATTTTTTAATTTTCTCAGGTTACTGAAGTCCCCAGATTCCAAAAACATTAATTTTACATTTTGTCAAACAGAAGGAAGTTCAGTAGATTCAAACAGAACCAGACTGAATAATCTTACCTATGTAATGTCCTTTTTCCTTCACTTTGAAAAATTCAGCAACTGTAGATGAAATTCTTGTTCCTGTGACAGGCTGAAATGAAAATTAGAGTAAGCTTTATTTCATTAGATATAAAATATAAAACTCTCTGTCACTTTAAAAAAAATTATTCTTATTGCATTATATAAGTAACATGCAGACAGTCCTGATCTATCTAGTAGGCATTTTATTTTACAAAGACCCCAATCTTTCAATCCAATCTGAACAGAAGAGCCCTTTCACTTCCACTGAAAGCCAGTGAATCTATTAGGCACTAGGCTTATAGAGGTGTTCTGGCACTTTAAAATGCAGACTGGCTCATAACAAAATCTTTTTAAAAATGTACAGAAAATGAATTCTCACTCCAGCTCGTATCTGTGTCTACAACATAGCTCATTATGTTTTAAACAGGGCAAAAAAATTGAAACATAATTTTGGTTGACATTAAAAAAAAAAAAAAACAGAGATTGAAATTTCTCTCCCATGGAAAAAGAAAAGGATAATTTAGAGAATGTTCAGAGAATGGACATTTGTTTTAAAGACCTTTGAATCTGTGAAAAAACAATTCATCTCTCTGAACTCTGTAATGTGTTCTGAGATGTGGTAGGTAATGTGTCATTTCCACTTCCAAACAATACCAACTGCAGGTACTCACAAAGAGGTAAAAGGCTTCATTTTGCATCTGCGCATACAACCTTCGCACCACTAAAGAACGAAGGCTGGGCTCGCTAAGTTCAGATTTTTAAAAGGTGACTATTTTGTTGAAGAGCAGAATAGCTTCATAGTCAATATAGTATGCTTTTAATAATAGAATCATAGAATTGCTTGGGTTGAAAGGGACCTGAAAGACCACCTTGTTCCAATCCCCCTACCATGGGCAGGAACAGCCTTTACTAGACTAGGTTACTCAGAGCTCCATCCAACCTGGCCTTGAACACTTCCAGAGATAGGACATTCACAACTTAATAATTATACAGTATTACAAATACACCAAAAAGGCAATTATCAGATTTTAATTATTACACTGAGTTTGAAGATTTTCTTTCCAGGTAATTTCTCAGAGGTGACTGCATTTGTCTTCAAGATTTACAACACTTTCAAATTACTTTTTATAGAATATGATTAAAACTTCACTAAGTTTTAAACAACACTGGAGAAAATCCAAGCTCAGAACTGGTAGTTGTAATATGAATGAAAGGCTCCTTAGAATTAAAATATATTTAAATGTTTGGCTATATATGAAACCATCTATTCTAACTAGAAAGACCATAAATGGATATGTAATGATAAAGTGTTAAAAATTATCCCTTACCAAATACATAAAGGTTTCTTTAAATATTATAGTGACTTTTTCTTGGAAAGAATAAATATTTAGGAAAAGACTGCAAACTAAACTAACAAGTACAGACATAGAGTAAGAACTCCTGAGATATCACAAGCTGATTTTATGAATCACATTGTAATTTACAGAGTGAGCTTATGAAGTTGAAATATTAGCTTTCCAGGATCTTACTAGGAATCTCCTTTCCTCTACCATTATCTTCAGCATTAGCTCAAAGGCCTTTATCAACACCTCCTGCCCTGCAGACACAGTGCAGTGATCCAGTTGTGCAGCTGAGAACTGAGCAAGCACAGCAGCTCTTGGCTAAATCACTGCCTGTATCTTTAATTGTTAGTGTTTCACAGGTGCCCACACTGGGCAAGATCTGGCTTATTTCATAAGTGCTTGGTATCTGCACTAAAACAAATAAAGAGAAACTTCAAAATAAGGAGAAAATTATGCATCATTATGGCATAACACCATCACACTTTCACAATGATTTTGAACATTTATCATTTAAAATTAGGAGTTAAGGAGGGAAAAGGGCAGAAATTGTTATCACAAACTGTCTTAGAGAGAGAACTGATTACAGTCCTTTACTGATTACAGTAAACATTTAAGAAGTCTTTCTAAACAAGGCAATTTTATCCATATAAATTGTCGTAATTAGATATTCATTACCTCTCCCCACCAATGACAAACAAGCTAAAACTGCAATGGTTAAGGCTATGAAAAATTGGCCATTCCATGTTCATATGGACTTCTACTGTCTCTTTTGAGAGAATGTTACTGTCTCTGATTGAGATTGTTTTCTGATTTATACTTTAAAAAAAAAAAGTTTTTAAAAGTTAAAAAAAAAAAGCTTGACAAATATTTCATTGTCCCTAAATAGCTCACTACTGCCACTTGTTTGGAAAAATGAAAGGTAAGTTGAGAAATGCACCTTTTCCATTTTCATCTCTAATTGAATTCTCTCCTGACCCCCTTATTCCCCATGGCTGTATTTCAGGTTTTGATGATAAGAAAAAGAATTTTGTATTTGGATAATACAATTTTCTCACTTGCCTTCAGCGACCTTCAGCTCAATTTCCTCTCCCCAGAGACACTGTATATTATAGAATTGAATCAAATTCCTTATTCATAGAAAAAAAAGTTCCAATTTAATCTGAATATTCAGCATTTTACACTGGTCAGGGTGATGGATGGCAAATTGAAATGCTTTTGGTTCAGGTAATCAAATGGTAGAATTCAGACTTGTATTGAAAAAAATAATGAAGTCTATTCAATATTCTCATAAGGTGCAAAAAATGCACATTACATGGTAGAACTGAGGTTTTTTCTTATTATCTAACCAATAACATTTCCACCACAAAAACTATAGTAAAACATTAAGAATTTATGAAGGTTAGAAGATGTGAAAAGCAGACACCTTTGGGGGAAAATGCAGGCATCATTGTAAGAGTGCTCAAATGAACAAGTACAAAACTGGGGGAAAAACAGACCTATTCTCAGTATGTACCTGCAATGTTCAATTGTGGGTTACTGAAGCCTTTTAATATGTCTTAAATGCTTTTTGAGAAAGAAACACAGCCCTTTTAATCACTTCAAGTTGTTTGACATTGATGGAAATGTTTCATTTCCATCCCTGAAAGATTTGTCAAATAATGTCATCAGGTATCTCATTTTTTTCCAAGGACTATCATTTAATTTTGGAAAATCCTCTTGCAACTTGTGAAGTTCAATCCTAAAACAACAATTGATTTGAACAACACCAGCTTGGCACTACACTATTGATGAAACTTACTTGGACATTTGGGCTTGGACACGATGTCTTCAGGAAAACAAGTGTGTAAGGACACTGCATAAATTTAGTTTGGTTTAAAAATTCCATCAATAATTACTTTCCTCCCTTCTAGAGGTGCACAGAATTACACTGTTTGGTTTTCAAATACTGCATACTGTTTATTTCTTTACTAATTTTTGGAGTATTTATGCCAAAAGAAATGCCTAACTGTAGGCACCACAAACACGTAATCAAAAATGTGATGCAGCAACCTAAATGTTAAGGCACGGTGTTAAAAATAAGTCCTAGGCTGCCCTTAGTGACAGTACTAGAGTGTGTGCCTCCTCTGTGTTTCTGCTCTCACCTCACACATATGAACCTGGTGTACAGGCATTATCCAGGACAGCAGGATGAGGGGAACTCCTAGTCAGAGAAACTTCCCCATATCTGGCAGACACACCTTCAGAACTGGGGAAGAACATTTTTCATCAATTTTCCTTCTTCCACACCACAAGTAAGCAGTGCTCAGACTTCATCTTCCCCTGGAGAAAGAAAGAGCTCTGCATGATGCTCGGTATGCTCACAGGGAATTTATGTTCTCTAAGTAACCTATGGGTGCAGTTTGCCTTATCAGTTTGTGCAGCTTCACAGCCACAGGGTAAAAATGGAGGGAGAGGCAAGTGGGAAAAGTATGCACAGAAGCACTCTGAGGAGCAGGATAAGTGCTCTGACTATCAAGGATAATGGCTTTTTTAGAAGTACTTACAAGTTAAAGCTCTTAATGCTGAACTAACTCTTAAATTAAGAGATATTGGCAGGAAATGGTGAATGATAGCAAGAACCTGTGATCCACCAGCAGTTGCAAAGAGCTGAACCAAAGAATACATACAAATATATTCATTTCAGTCAAGCCCCAGATTAAAAAAAAAAATACATTTTTTTAGCCTTTCCCATAAGAGGAATTTAGGAACCAAACATTACATGCACCACTACATGGCGTAAGGGTGGTTCTGCAATGGAAGCCACTAATAAGTACACTGATGAACAAGAAAATAAGAGCCCAACTACTCTTCCCACGTCCCTTACATCTTCAGGACTTGCAGGAATATAAATAATTAAAATGCACAATTTTATAGGTAAAAGTGAATAGATACCAAATAGCCAAATAGATACACAGTTTGTAGTGTGTTATATAATCAGATACACAAAAATTAATTTGAGGTGTCATAGAAGAGGATTTAAGCATGTGATTTTCAAATAATTCAGGTAGAAGCTTGTCCTCTGTCCTGAACAGGATGGAAAACAAGTGCATAGTTCTGACAAATCTATTATCTGCATTTCAAGGTCCAGCACTAAGGACATTTGCTGCATGAGTTTACTTCTGCTGAGTTATTTGGAATGTCTTTTGTGAACACCTCTATGGGAATATTAGAAGTGTAAGACACATATGACAGCAAATTTTACTACAAAGTAAAAAGGAAAATTAGAAAAATATTTTGTGTTGAACAGTTGCATTCCAATCTTGTTCCTTCCAGAAGAGTTCTTAGTCCTTGCAGAAGCGCTAAGTACTGAGTCAGGACAGTCAAGCTATGTGAGGAAGTGCTTAAAAGTCAGGAAACAGCAGCATTGAAATACTAATACAAGCTAGTTTCAGGTTACCATGGGGACTATTCCCAAAGGCCATATTAGCCTATGGCCACTAAGCCCCATGGGGGAACTTTCACAACCAAGGGATACCAACAGGTTCTTCTGGAGGGCAGTTCAGATCAGGAAACTAGCTCCAGCCCAGAGGAGTCTGCATCACCCAGATAAATTTAGCCACTGTGAATACTCTTCATACATTCAAATTACATTCTTTAGCTGCAATTATTTTGCCCGGGATCATGTGGAACATTATGCAAGCTCTGTCTTCTTCCAGTGTGCACTTTTCTCATTTCCATTACAGTCCCATGTTAGATCTATACCTTGGCAGTTGCTGACTGCTGTCACATTTACTTTTTTTTTCAGTTGGTAGTATTAAAAGGTAAATGTTAATTACAGGGACTATTTCTCTAACCTTGTCTTTGGGACAGAATATTTAGTTGGGAACAGTATGGTTCATCACAGCTGCAGCCTATTTGATAAATGCTTCTTAAAAGCCAGACTCCTTGTCTGCTGGATATGCTGCCTCACTGAGGACTGGGGGAGTAAAGCAGCTCAAGACAGCCATTGTTAATGCTCCTCCTGTGCTCTTTTCAGACCAAAGGACAAACACGGTTGTGACAGTGTGCAAAATACTCTGGCCCAGAGCTCAAGTGGCTTTTGTTCTTCGTCTGTGCGCTAGCCCCAGGGAGTCTGGAGAGGAGCAGAGGTTCCCATGTTAGCTGGCACAGCACGCGTGAGCTGCTGATACGCTCTGAATGTACGCCAGCTTGGGTAGCAATTTAATAAAGCAGCTGAAGCTAATGCCATTTTTTGGCACCACATAAAAGAGTTTGTTGTAGGGTCACATATATGCATATAAAGGGTCATGTACCAGCAAATTTTCAGGAAATAGTAGACATGCACATTATTAGACTGAATTGCTGTCTGGCTCCAATATCTAAAATATGTAGCCAACTCTTAACCCTACGTCTCAGCATTCTGATGCACTTAAATCAGAAAAATATGTAGGGTTTCTGTGTCTTAAGTGAAGTTTCTAGAGTAGGAGAATATCAAGAAAGTCACACCAGATTCTATACAAAAATACTCAAAGAGCAATATTGCTGGAATTAGTGCCACTACTGATACAATATTTTGATTAATAAACACTTTTCAAAATCTGAGATTGCCTCTAAAATCTTGATTTTAAAGAAATTATCTGGGGCTCTTTTGGTTTTTTTAGGATTTTTGAACCAATAATTTTATATTTCCAATACTTTCTTTGCAACTACAAGGACTCCTTTTAACATGCACGCTTAATGGAAGATAACATTATTACATAATCATGGGACTCTGGAGCTTTATAAGAAAAACACTAAATCTTATTAAACTTGTGATAAAATTATTGGTGTTGGCACCCTTGCAGACATATGCCTAGAGCTGCACAGTGTTTTCCTCCTCTAACTACTGTAACTAAAAGGACTTTAATGAGAGCAAAAGAATGTGGCTCTGTCTGCCCAGAATCTTTTGGAATTTTCACTTTTCCCTAATGAAAATGAAAACAAATACTTTTCTCTTTTTTTCCTGTAAGCTTTTACAGACATCTGAACTGACTTTTGTAATGAAGAAGGATTAAGCAAACTCAGGAAAATTATAAATGTGGTTTGTATTAGTGTACTAATTAGCTCATAAATTTAGAAATAGTTAATCTTTTAGTTTTGCTGAATGAAAATAGCAGTCAAATAGCAGATCAGTACTTGTAAATGGAGTAATGCAGCAGTGAATTAAACCCCCCAGAGCATAGGTGTCTGATCTCATAGCATTATGAAAACTGGAAATCTTGCTACTGACTTTGAAGAGCATAAGGTGAATTCAGGCAAAGTTGTAAAATATTACTCAAGCAGCCAGATACTTATAAAATAATAATAAAAAAATGTGATTTATTAGGTGTGTACTTCTCATTGTATTGTAATCCAACAACTAACTATATTAATTATTTTTAGTTCCATGAGTGATTAGAGCAGTGGTAGCTGGCAAAATTCTGTGGTTTACTGCAGCTTCTATTTATTGCATCTATTTATGTACATGATATTCAAAAGACCCTGCCCTGTAAATATTCATATTATTACAGAAACAATTGTGGATCCCAAGTGATAAAAATATACTTGTCCATTATACGATTTATATTTCTTTAGAACTGCCAACGTAGAAAAAGAGTAGAGGCGCTGTTTTACACTGCCCCATTGATAATCTGATGAAATAATGAAAAGTAGATTCTATCCCAAAACAAGTTTAGGTCTCAACTCTTCAGACTGGGTCCTAGCCAGGTGATGGAGATGCAAGAGCCAAGCACCTGGGCATGGTAGCAGACAAGTAGCTGGCAGACATTACAGGCTGCTGGATACAAGAGCTCAGAGTCTTCTCTCCCCTTTAATGACTGCACCAGGACAAGGTTAGAAGAGAACTGGGCTCAGTAACACTCAACGTGGAGAATGAATGGACTCCCATTCTCACACCCCATAAACATCCTCATGCACACCTTGTTAAACACCACCCCAGAGACTGCATTTCAAGCAGTTTTCCATAAACTCCATGTGACCTGGATACAATGCTAGATAAAACCATCGGATAAAATGCAGCACTAGAAGTATGTGAACCTGGGATTAGAAGATCAGGGTGACTTAATGCAGAATCAGTCTTCACATATGGACTGTGGTAAACATTGCTCAGTCCAAGGCCCCCGTGGAAAAAACCCAACACACCAACAGTAATTCAGTAAAATGCATAAGAACTGCTCATTGCTAGACCTCTAATAGTAGGAATTAATCTAAAAACATGATGCAAACAACTGCTGAATCAATTTTCTTCTTTGGCTTGTAGTGCACCTGCTCTTAGAGAATCAACATTTTATACTCTTTTTTTTTTCTTGCAGAGATGTAATATTCCTGCATTAAACCAACTGCTCAGGTAAGGAGAGAGCCAGGGACAAGGACTTATTCTAACTACATGGTGCATGTAATAAGGTGGAAACAAAATGTGTCTTCAAGTACAGAACATTTAAATACCCCCACTCACAATGAAAGCTGGCAGGTTATAAAAGAATTTGTAATTATATCTCTTATTTGCTCTGAAGAAGTTGTGCACCAGCACAACCAGATCCTATATTACTGCAGTATTCTACCTCAAGGTGGTAGAAGACGGAAAATTCAAGCCTCAGGTCTCAGAATTAAGCTCTTCAGAGAGCACTCCTGGCTGCCAAACATGTGCACCAAGTCAGCATTGCTGACATATTTTGCCTGCTTATGATGCTACTTCTGGAGGCCATATGACCTACAGTTCACCATTCCAGCTCTATTTTTGGTAAGCTGCTAGAAGAAAGGATGGAGTGGTATGGTTAGCTGGTATGGGTACATAATTCAGTGGATTACCAGTTACTACCATTTTCTTAATATTTATCTTCATTTTAATTGATGGAGCATAAGGCATGCAAAACCCTCTTAATTCCCCTCCAAATTAGTACCAGGACTAGGAATCTGAGTGACAGTATGTTAGACTTTATCCTTCACTTGATGGAAAGTAACATTTACACCCCCCTGAAGTCTCTCTGACTGCATACCATAAGCAGGTTTACAAGGAACCTCAATGAACCCATCTGGCTAAAATTTTCAATAACAACAATTTAAATAAAAGTGACTGGTTTGTCAGAGACATTCAGCACACCTGCTTCCAACTAAGTTAGCACATCAGGAAATCGAGACATAGTTATTTTAGTACCTATATATAGGTTAGAACTGGAATTCACATGCCTAAATTTCAAAGTTGTGAAATATGTCAGCAAAAGGATTATAAAAGAATTATAAAAGCAAAAGCCGAATCAAAATGCAATATTGTCCTTAAAGAAGCTTTCAAAAGAGGTACTGTAGTTCTCTTCTCTGAGTGACAGGCTATCATAGTTTAACCCCAGTCATCAACCAAATACTACACAGCTGCTCACTCACTCCCCCACCAGCAGGATCAGGGAGAGAACTGGTAAGGTAAAAGTGAGAAAACTCATGGGTTGAGATAAACACACAAAATGCTCCAGAAAGATCCTGCAGTGAACTGTATTTTGATTTCAGGCATGTGTTCCACCTCAACTTGCCACTCTGTTTAAGGATGACTGCTTTTGAGATGGGATGAGAGTACATCTGACGGAGTCCTGTGCAAGCAAGTAAATATAATTCTCCAAACACATTTATCCTATCTAACTTTGGACTTATAAAATGTGGTTATGTATACCTCAAATACTAACTGAGATTCTTATTAAGTAGTGGAGAGGAACACTTTTAAGTCACGATACAGCTGATCTAGGTTAGATGTCAACCTCTGGATAACATTTATCAGGTCTTAGAAATGTTGCTGTAGCACAGAGAGATTAGAGACATCTCTTTATTACCTGTATGTCTAAGTTGTACAGACCCCAGGTTATCAGAAAGAAGCCCCGCTCTCACTGCAAAATGCTGATAAGGAATGGAAATATTCATTATGAACACCACTGCCCTGTGCCACTGTACACAGTAAGAAATAAAGGCAAAGGAAGACTTTGATACTTAGCCAGGAACATATATTGACAGTACTGCTAACATCACACTTGCTGAGTCAGTACTAGTGAAGCAAAATCAGAAAGGAGCTGTAGGCAGCAGAGCCAACAAGAGCCGGATGTGGCTCTTCAGTTTCTGCACTGGGGTTAGTACCTCCACACACAGCATGGAGGGAGGTACCGTGCTACACCACTACGGTGTCCTAACTCCACTGCACTGGGCTGTTAGGCTCAAGCACCCCTGTTATTAATTGGCTCAAGTTACATCAATGCACCACTCTGCTGCACTTATTAAATAAGTGCCTCACCTAAAGCATAGTCTGTGTCTTTTACAGCAATGCTAAGTGTGACCCCATCACTAAACTTTCAGGTATCAGTTGGATATTGCATGCTTGGTACTTTAATATTTAAAATTATTCGGTGGATTTTTAAATCCTTAAACCAGAGTGATACATTTCATAAAAATGGTAAGACCCTAGAAGAGATTTTTTCCATTTTTTCAATGTTTTCCATACATTGAAAGCAACATAAAAAAGGTTCAGCTTCTGTACTCACCATGTCAAGTAAGCACAAGGAAATAGCAGCAAAAAGGATTTTCA
Organism: Chloebia gouldiae; assembly: GCA_003676055.1. Classification (NCBI taxonomy): domain Eukaryota; kingdom Metazoa; phylum Chordata; class Aves; order Passeriformes; family Passeridae; genus Chloebia; species Chloebia gouldiae. Next base: position 30,397,371 of record QUSF01000007.1, on the reverse strand, counting down.
AGTTTCAATTCTCAGTGGAAGACCTGAACAAAGAGGTTCAATTTAGGTATTTCTCCACTTTTGCCCAAGTTTGAGCCCCTGTATCTCTACAAACACATACCCCTACCAGTAGACACACTGCTGAGCAGACCTGATTCATCCAGACACAAGTTCAAAACATCTGTCTCAATTACCAGTTCTTGTACAATCTGGTGAGGATGCCCAAAGTGTTTTCCTCTTAACAGAAGGCAGATGTAATTGATTCCTCTTTCACACCAATGTTATCCGTGACACAATCTAATGAAGTCAGAGCTAGAATTGCTTTGAATCTACACTAGCATGCATGAGAGAACACTATGACTGTGTGCATCTCTCAGAGGGTTTATTTCATTTCTTTTTTTCTTATTTCTCATGTTCCTCTGGGAGAGCTCATTGCCAGATTCAACAAAGGGCATCATCTCTTTGCAGATGATATCCAACTCTACAACTCTGTCAAGTCAGTCTCTGATCCCCTTCTTCCCACCTGTCTTCAACATGTCAATCAACAGATGGCTACACCATCACTAAGGAATGCTTCAAAGGCATTCAAAATGTTTTAAAAGTCCTCTTTGTTCCATGTCTCTTGCTCTGCTATCAGTCTTCGTAATTCAGTCCTTCAGTTCTCTGCCAAAAATCTTGCTGCTATCCATAACACAGGGTTTTAAATTTCTTTTCTCTACTTAAAAGCTACTTCCATATTATATACAGATTTATCCGTACTTTGACATCTGCTTCCGCTGTGTTATGTTGAATGTTTTACTCCAGTTTAAAAAAATGCCATTTTGTCTACTGTAGCTTTCCAAAAACGTATTTTCTAACTTCACCAACCAATGGGCAGGAAACAGAATACTTCAAAAAGTGGAGACTCCCTCAAGAACTTTCAACGTCTTCTTAAGTGCAGAATCTCATTTTGAGACTTGTGAAAATATATTGAAAATATATTTCAGTGTCTACAGCTGGAAGCTAAAGCCTTCTGATAGAGTAATACTGGGTTTTTCCAGATGACTGTTATTATCAAAATATCATTCTGGTATTACCTAAACGTAATTGTGTTGGACTGTACCAGATTTCTCTCACAGCATCTTGGCTTTTGTTTCTCCTCAGCCCTTTCTTATCTCTGTATCTTCTCTACAAGCTTCCAAAAATGAGAAAGCATGCCCATTCCTTCACTTACCCTATTTTATTCTTACTTGCATTTTCAAGCCTTCCCTTCAAACCACTGTATCATCTTTGGTTCAGTACGGCCCCATTTCCTCAACATTAATGTTCCAACAATTTGTAATAATAACCTGCCATAAATCTGGAGTGTTTCTGCTGGTAAAGGAATTGGCAGAATGTAAAATGGATTAACAAAAGTGAAGTGTAGCCATATGAAGAAACCTCAGTGCAGTGGAAATAGGGAAATTGATGTAGAAATATCAATGCGTCACTGATGTAAAAAATACCAAAGGAAAAAACTATATGGGCCAATGGAAAACCACCTAAACCCCACTGGTAAGTGCACCCAGGGAGTCTCAAAGGGGTGCCCCTGAAAGCTGACAACCACAAAATCCCAGTGTATGTTTTCCAGTACAAAAAAGGGGCTGCAAACAGATTGGCATACATCGTTCTCTTAGTAAGAGGATTATCCTTCTATTTGTTACTGCCTCCACCTCCTCTTTCATCCCATCACTTACAGTCCTGTAACACTAGTGGTAACCATAGCCATTATGTAGAAAGAGCATTTAGTGTTCTCCTTTTAACAGCATTTAGCAGACGGAACCAGCTCACTTTCACAGAACCATAGAATGGGTAAATGGTGTAGAACAGATTACAGTGGGTCATCTGATCCAACCTCTCTGCTAAGGCAGGGTCATCCTAGAGCACATGCACAGCATCCAGATGGTTCTTGTATATCTTCCACGAGGGAGACTCTACAGCCTCTCTGGGCAATTCGTTCCAGCAAATGTGGCTATCTGCACAGTAAAGACATTCTCCCTCATATTCAGGTGGAGCTTCCTGTGCATCAGTTTCTGGCCCTTGCTTCATGTACTAGTGGTTGGCACCACCAAGAAGTGTCTGGACCCATCTCCTCAGTATCCCCCCTTTGGATATTTATACACATTAAAAAGGTGCTTTCCTAATCATGTCTTCTGGAGGCTGAACAGGCCCAGCTCCCTCTGCCTTTCCTCTTAACAGAGATGCTCCTGTCACCTTATTCCCTTTGTCACCCTCTGCTGGACCCTCTCCAGGAGCTTCATGTCTCTTGGGCTGCGGAGCCCAGAACTGGACACTCCAGATGGGACCTCACCAGGGCTGAGCAGAGGGGCAGGATCACCTCTCTCGACCTGCTGGAAGTTCCCTTCTTTATGCATCCCTGGATACCACTGGCCTTGTCCCCGAGGACACACTGCTGGCTCAGGGACAGCTTGTTGTCCACCAGGACCCCCAGGTCCTTCTCCGCAAAGCTGCTCCCCGGCAGGTGTGCCAGGTTATTCCTCCCCAGGTGCAGGGCTCTGCAATTGCCTTTGAATTCCAGACAGTTCTCTGACCCTTTTTTTCTGCCGAAGTCTTTCTGAAGGGCTTTGTGTCATCAGCCACCTTGTTGAGGAGACACTCTGCCCCTTCATCACTTTGCCGGCTCCTCTCAGAGAGCCAGTGAGGAGCAGCCCGGGAGACGCCGAGAGCTTGTCAGAGCTCTAAGCTGCGCACCGGCGGCGGCGGCGGCTCCGCGGTGGCTCGGGCGGGGCAGGGCGGGGCAGGGCAGAGAAGGGCAGGGAAGGGAAGTGAAGGGCAGGGCAGGGAAGGGAAAGGCAGGGCAGGGCAGGGCGGGGCAGGGCGGCGCTGCGCCGGCCCGGCGGTGCCGAGCGGCCCGTCGCCGTGGCGGCGGGCGGGCGCGTCCCGCGGGGCGGAAGGGCCGCGCTCTCGCGAGATGGCGGCGGCCGGGCCGGGCCGGGCCGGGCCGGAAGGAGGCGCGCGTTTGAAGGCGGCGGCGGCGGGAAGGGGCGGCGGAGGCGGGACGGGGAAGGTGAGTGTGGCTCTCTCGTGGTGTGGGGCCACGTCGCTCCTGAGCTGCTGCGGCGCCGCTGCTGCGAGGCGAAGTGCGGGGCTCGGCCCGGGGGAGCGAGCCTGTGGCCGCAGCGCCGGCTGCCCGTGCCCGGGCGGCGCCGGGCGGGCCCTTCCCAGGACCGTTTCTTTCCAGGCGAATGGCGCTTGGGGATGGCTGAGCGCAGCCGCCAGCGCCGTGAAGGTGTTGAGCTTAAAAAAACTAGGGAAACGAGGTGGGCTTCATTTTCAGAAACAGAATAACTCAACTGAGAAGTTACAGCGGTTTGGAAAGTTTTGGTGGTGCAGTGTTAAAAGGCTTCTAGTTCTGCCGTGGGACGAGGATGAGTTTTAGGTTTTAGTAGGATGTTCGCTTGCTAGGTGTGAAAAACGCCAATTACTTCGTTTTTAAAATTTTAAAAGTTTAATAATAATAAAATGGTTATGAAAATAGTAATACAATTAGAGTAATAAAAATTTAGAGTTAGGACAATTACAAGACAATAAAAAGCAAATAATTACGGGTGTCCGGATGCTCTTGGACACTATGTCACGGAAAGCATACCTTGTGAACAAAGGAATCACCCTTAAAACAATACATTGTTGCATGTTTATATATACTTCATGGTTATGCATGCATTCTATTTAAAACAAGAAACTCTGTCTGTTATATGTCAACTGTTTCCTTTAATCCCCACAGCATCTTCGAGTCTGAGGAAGGCCTGAAGAAATTAGCTTCTTCTGATAAGAGAATCATAAATTCCTCTTCTCTGGAAGATATAAGTGTTCTGGGACTGTTATCTCAAAGCAAGTATCTCATTCCTTTAAAAAACCCCACATACATAGTTTCTATTTTAACATTATGTTATAACCTAAAACTATATTTAACACACTATTTGAGAGAATTAATACTTTAACATAAGCTTAAGAATTAATACTTTAACTTTAGCATAACTTTATGACATTACCCATATAATATTCATTTTAATATTTGCGAAAAGCCAATCATAAAATACGCATTTTTCACACTAAGTGTTACTTGTTTCCAAATTGAAGTGCTTGTTTTAAAGCTTGTTTTGCCAAGTATTTGTATACAGAATCATTTAGGTTGGAAGACACATCTAAGATCATCATATATCTTTTATTACATGATTTATGCATATAGATCAAATTCTGTTAAGAGCTTTAAAAAAAAACTCAAACGTGAGGAAGTATAGATTTTCATTTGAACTGTGCCAAATCATTAAGTGATTGGATGCTGAAAATCTTTATGGTAACTTTGGTTCTATTCTCAGTGTTTCATTCCAGTCCTCTGTCTCTTTAACACAAAAAAAAAAAAAACCCAAAAAAAAGCAAAAACAAAAAAACCTACCAAAAAAACACTAAAAACCTGTTTGTTTCAGGTGAGTAACTGAACCTGAAATCACACTGTCACAATTCTTGAGCTACACTGGATTTTACATTAATTTTGAAAAATTGCAAAAGTGAGTGTCAAATAGGAGGTTTTTAAAATACCAAATTACAGAACTTTGGGAATCACTCACATGAGGGGATGCAATATTTTAAGTCCCTGTAATAACCTCAGAATCTAATTTGAGCCTTCAGTCTTAGTTCTAAATCTCTTGACTGAAAGACTTGCTTATTAAATCTTATTTGTTCTATCACCAGGATTTAGCATGAACTGCTTAGATACTTACTTCATACTTTATGAACATACTTTAGTATGTTCAATTATAAGTATTTTCAAGTCTTATTTTTCATAATACATATGTTTGTAATGCATATTCTTTGGGGATATTTGTAATATTTGTTAGCTATCTCTGAGAAAGCCCAAGTGCAGTTTCTTGGTCTCTAGTCTCCACCATTTACACAGTATGCTTTTAAAAGAAGTTATCCATTATTTAAAAGAAATTGTTGGAATTTACTCTGATTTTTGGCTTATACTTATAAAATGTTGTTGAAGTCACATGTTAAAATATAATTCTCAACTTTTATTGGTACCTTGAAGGAATAAATATTAACACTTTGTTAAATAATGCTTGTGAAACACTGAAAGGTGAATGGAATATTGATATGATTGTCAAATACTTTGAATTTGAACTAACAAAACAGGAGAACTGGCAGAAAATGTCACCTGGAAAAGTTCTGCAACCTGCAGTGAAAATGAAGGTGGATGAACTCTTTTTGTGCTGGTTGAGTCAGCCTGCAACTCAGCTCATACTGAAGGACTGCTTGAGAAGAATCAAGAATAAGGAGAAAACAGAGTTTGGTAATGCAGATTCAGGAAACAGTAAAAATGAGAGCTTCACCAGTAAAAATTCCAATTCCAAGCAGTGCATATTAGGAAATACCAGGTTGCCTTTGATGTCTTTGAGTCCTCCTCAGCTGTCTACTACTCTTCCATTGGCGACTCCAGCTAGCTCAAGGAACATTTCTAATGTTAGAGCAACACATCGATCCTCAGGGACCAAAGAAGTGAGTTTGTTTCTTATTAGATTTATTTGTTTAAGTGGAACTGACTTTTGTGTTTGTGTTATTGGCAAATTGTGTAAGTAAATAGTTTCCTTGGAGGAGGTATCAGAAGTGGACTGAAGTAGCTGCACTGATCCTAAAATACCAATGTTTGCATGCCATTAGTTAGTGCATAGGTGGCCTGAGCTTCCATAAGATTATCTTAGGTCCTTGCCATCTAATTGTGGATGAATTTAAGTCCTGTGTTTGTGTTCCTTTTATAATATATTGCCTTGACTGCAAATATTCCTTTGTCTAATGATACCAGGCACTGTTGTTAATACAAGACTCAAATTTGGCTTCACTGGATCTGCATATTAACAAAGTAATTGTTTTGGTGCTGCATGGTACACTCAGCACTTCCTGCCTAATGAGCTCTTTATTTATAACAGACAATGCCCTCTCTGCAAGGATGACAACCCTGCCCCCAACCTGAAATATTCATTTTAATCTTGCAATTCAGTTCAATCTAGTTTCTAGCTCTTTTCATAAATTGTAAAAACAAAACTGGATAGAAAATGTTGTCATGACTGACAAAGTGTTGCTTATGTATGATCAACGACCATAGAATCATAGAATGGTTTGGACTGCAAGGGACCTTCAATACCATCTAGTTCCAACCACCCTGCCATGGACAGGAACACCTTCCATTAGACCAGGTTGCACAAAGCCCCATCCAACCTGGCTTTGAATACTCCCAGGGATGGGAGATGCACAGCTTCTCTGGGCAACCTGTTTTAGTGTCTCACCATCCTCACAGTAAAGAATTTGAATAATTTGATCTAAACTTGCCCTTTCCCCCTGTCCTGTCACTACATGCCCTTGTACAAAGTCCCTCTCCAGCTCTCTTGTTGGTCCCCTTTAAGTACTGGAAGGCTGCTCTAAGTTCTCCCCAGAGCCTTTTATTCTCCAGGTGGAACAAGCCCAACTCTCTCAGCCTGTCTTTTTTGGCAAGGTACTGCAGCTCTGTGATCATCTCTGTGACCTTCCTCTGCACTTGCTCCTGCAGATCCACATCCTTCTTATGCTGAGGACCCCAGAGGTGGGCACAGCACTCCAGCTGGGGTCTCACCAGAGCAGAATAGAGGGGCATCATCACCAACCTTGCCCTGCTGGCCAACTGATTGACTTTACAATAATAGGGACTTGTGTTTATGTATAATCACCAGCCAGGCAGCAGGGCATGGTGATTGATTTACTTTTTTGTTGTTGTTCACACTATTATATTTCCTATTCTAATGAAATGCAGAAACTCAGTTAGCAGATGCTCACTTTATTCTTGTATCAGACAAAAGCAAGCAAAGGAAGAGTTTCTGTGAAAACCCACTGTTATTTACTATACTTGGATTGCTAACTTGTGTACTGTAATTTCTCTTCATGTGTCTTGGTTGACTGCTTGAAGTAAATCCCATAAAGAAGAACTAGAAGAGGTTAATGAAGGGTAACATCCTTGACTTAACTGGAATTGTTTGTATAGTGCTGAGAGAGAACCTAGAGGATTAGGTTGTTTGTTGCTTGAGTAGACAGGGCAGGGAGAATTTCCAAGCAATGAGAAATCTATTTAGGTGAACTGAATCTTCATCCAAATGTTTCTTAATATCTAAGTGTAAATTGCATTTCCAGCTGGCATCAGCTCTTAAATACCACCAAGAATTGTATGTTCTGCCATGGCAGTGTATTTTCTCTTAGAAAGCACAATGTACCCCACTTTCTTCCACAAACTGCCTCATGCAGTGTCAAAACTAATGCCTCTGCTGTTGTGCATCTTACTATGTTTCTCAGATCAAGCCACAATGGTTTTACCTACCTCATAAGAGTTTTAAGTAAATTTGAGGCCCTTATCTTGTTTCTGTAAGTGGAAGAAAATGTTTCAGATACTGGAACGTTTCTACAGTACAAGCTAATACAGATTTAAATTCTAAACAGCAGTCCTAGAAAATGGTCAAAGTTAATGTGCTTAGCTCTGTGTGAATGAGGGTGTTAATAGGAAAAGACTTTTACATCCAGACATAAAGAGATGGAGAATTATTTCTGTTTGGACTATGTAAGTCAATTTAAGCATCTTACTAAACTTTTTCGCATTGTGCACTGGAAGTCTAATAAGGCAGCATACAAACAGTTAACTTACTTTGGCATGATACATTTTCAGTATCACTGAGCTAAATCACTGCATTTGATTATGGGTAAGGCTGCTGTATGCCTTTTTCCTGTTTCTTAAAATTCTCCTGTGACTTTTTTGAAGGATACTAAACAATAAGGCTGATAACAGAAAACCACCATCTTTAAGTAATTACCAGGAAGTAAATATGAATCTGTAGAAAAACAAGATTTTCATGCCACGGGTTTCTGTACTTGTTAGCAAAACATGTTTGTCTGAACAGGAAGCATTCTTAATTAGAATCTAATTAGGTATGTAATCTTTTATACTTTAAACAGTAGCATATGAGGAAAATAAGTTGGCATGCTGATGGCAACCATTAAACAGCATCAAATATACTGTAGCTGTCAGCTATTGTATTCAAGGAGATCTTTGCTTTTTTCAAGAAATTAGCTTGTAATTGAAGCCTCTGGGTTATAGTTCTATCCCAAATTCAGAAGTTGCCATGTATTTTGCTGAAACACTGATGTCTTGTCAGAGGAGAATTGCTGTCTTTCAAGACAGTTGAAGCCCACCCCTGATTAGCAAGTCAAAAGTACTTATTCCAATAATGAAAGAACCTGCATGGTCTGTATAGATTTTTTTCATCTGGACAGGTCACTTAAAGCCATGCTATGAGTAAACTGTTGACTTAATCCGAATGCACATTTTAAAATCTGTTCAGAACTCTACCATGAAAATTCATCTTTCAGTGTGTTTTAATGCAAATGAAAACAAAACAGTGTTTTTTTAGGGATTTCTTTTTCCTTTATGGGAGGTGTTTTGCTTTGCTTGCATGGTACCATTCACAGTGAGGCAGATATTTGACTGTACCCATTGTGTAAACAATGCAGAGTTGTGGTCACTTTGGTTATGTGATGTGAAGTGCTTGGTAGCACTGGGTAGTCTGCAAGTAGGCCTGTGATTTCTATGTACTATATGCTTCAAATAACAAAAACTTAGAGACATAAAAAAATTTCAGCATTGAAGTCTCAAATGTTTTCTGAGTGTATTGTTGAAGAAATTCTAGGGGTGTAACTTTCAAACTAGAAGGATAGCTGCTGTGGATTTCTTCTAACTCTTATCACGACTGTAGATTTAACAGTGTTTCTCTCATTCTAGATTATCCTAAACACATGGGGCATACACAATTGTACACTGTTCATCACACTGTCAAAAATGCCACTCCTCAAGGCCTAAAAGGTGCCATGGGCAAGATGTTTAATCCTGACCAGCTGGTGTGCAAGGCATCTGGGGAAACAATTCACAGAATTCCCTATGGGCATTTTGTGGGATGGTGCTGCAGAGAGAATGTGATATAATAAGAAATACTTCAGTTATTTTCCGTTTCTCTGCAGGGTCAACCTTTGATATAAAGGTACTTCTTGAAGTGGTTTCACTATATCCTTTATTTGATACTGTTCCTGCTTGTTACCCTCTGGCAATTAAAGCTCATTTTCCTCCTATTTCTGTAACTTGTAAATGTTTTTACTTCTTTAATATATGGCTGCTTAGCTTTGTCATGAATAACATTCTTGCCAAATTTTTGTAATCAGTTACTTGATTTAAATATAGTAGTACTGCCAAGATCCATTTTAGTTTAAAGGGAGTTTCATTTTTAGAATGAAACCTTTTAACATTGACTGAAGCCTGAATAACATTTAACAGTTGTTTTTTGAAACAAATTAATTCTGAGAGCTCGAGGTAGAGGGTATCATCTTACAAGGTGTCTGCATCTGAATTGCTACCTCACAGGTTTGTACCAGAGCACTGTTAACTCCAGAGCCTGGGCTGTGTGAGCCTTGTTAGCATTGCTGTGCACACCAGGTTGTGCTGTGTGGTCTAACACAAGCACTCCCTAACTCTGTATCATGCAAAGACAGTGTTAGTAGTGCCATGTCCTGTCACTAAGTGGGGAGGATGGTGGACTTGGCTTTCAACTCAAGCCCGTGACTTAAAGGGAGACTGTAAATAACCTGGTATCAAACTGATGTACTTTTACAATGATAACTGGGTCCTATGAGAGATGTCAGCATTAGTGTGATCTCAATAAAGCTCCTTCTCTGGTGCCAACAAAGGAAGGGCAGCCAAAAGTTCTTATTAAAGTCTGGAAGAGTGCAGCTATATGTGTTCGTGTAAAATCATTATTAATTGTGAGTGGGGTGACGTAATAGTAGTCAACATAAGCAGCACTGGTAGTATGTTGTGTTATTCATCTTAAGCTTTGTTGTACTGAATAGCTTGGAATAGAAGAACCATTATCCTGATTAAAGAACTGTTCTTTTTATTTGTAATTGGGAAACTGAGTTACTCACTGTTGCAGGGCTTTGATAGTGCTCCTTATTCTAACTGTATCTGGTTACCCTGGCATGTAAATGTTAATCTTGTTAGCGGTTATATTGATTTTGTTTACACTTTGTGCTTTATTTTTAAAATATAGTAAACTTTTGTCCTTTTTCAAAGTAGCAGTTGCACTTGTGTCCTACTGGAAACTCATATTTTTATATGCTGCATCCAGTCTTTAAAGTTTTTGGCATTTCTAGTACTGAGAAAGGGAAATCAGAATTGTGTGGCTTTTTTCAAGTTTGAACCTCACCTGAATCCTGATCCAGAATGACTAAAATTAATTCCATTTTGAATTATGACATTTATTAATGATAGTTACACCTTTGTAACTGACACTTAAAAGCAGACAAGAAAATGTTCAAAGCTATATCATCATATCTTACAGCTCATTACTTCCAGTTGCTTCTCTGTTCAGTCTTTCAAAACAAGTACACTTAATTACAGCTTTGCATCAGTCATTTACATCAGTGTATTTTTTTCACAGATATCCAGTCTGAGGAAATAAGGTATTGTTATAGAGGTGATAGCCTTTTTGGCTTTTTTTTTTTTCCTTTTAGGGATGCTTGAGAATCTTTTTTTTGAGAACCTCTTGGTACACCTTACATTTACTCTGTCAGCAAGAAATAAACTAGAGGCCAAAAGTATGCATGGGCTTACTTCAGTATAAAATCATAAATGCAGCTCATCCAGTGAACTAGTTTTTCTACTGTTGTTTCCTAGTCAATAGCAGCACAGGATTTTTCAGCAAGTCATATTATGAGAAAAATCTTCAAAATGCCAGTGTTAAAATCAGATGATGAGTCTTGGCAAATTAAGAGGTTATGCACATGCAATTGTCTTAAAGTTGCCTTGTTTTCATTATACTGAAGTTGTTGCATTGATTCAAGAAGATACTAATTAAGCATACTCATTGTTTTTCACAGTCAGCAACAAATGGTTACTAAATTTAGTGTTTTAACTGTGGCATAATATATAAATAACTCCTTTGTGTTGGGCTGTTAGTGTGGTGTTCTTGTCTTCCAGTTAACCACATTGTACCAATGTCTGGTAGATAAGATTAATTTGTATTCTGCAAACAGCAGATACAACTTAAAATGGATCCATTGAAACCTACAGTGACCAAGACGTGTTTTTAAAAGTGTGTTCCAGTACTTAATGCTAGATGTGCCTCTTTTGCATAGCAATCACGTGAAAAATAGCTAGAAACTGTAGAGCCATCCATGTACTGCTTCTTGACCACAGGTACTTGCAGGAATGATGAGCTCTTGGGATATGTGTCCCATTAACCTTGTGCATGCTGTTTAGTTTCATTTTATATGGAACTAGACTTGCATGTTTGTTCTATGCAGATCCTACTAGTAACTATGGCTGATTTCGGGTTAAGTGGGATGAACTGGAAGTCTAAAAGGAAAATGTACATGAAGTCTACATGGGAAAATGTAGGGGGAAACACTGAGTGGGTACTGAGGAAGTCATTGCCAAATATTTGCTAGGTGTGCTCAGTGTGAATTAGGTTCAGTTTGACCTTATTGACAAAACAATCAAGTGGCTTGACTTGATTGGGTTTTTTTGATTCAGCAGAACTAGGAGAACAGTTTCTATTGAGTTTTATTCCTTTAGAAGCTAGATTTATATTGATAAACAGTAAATCTTCTAAATTTTGTAAATATTTCTAGTAGATATGATGCATTGTAAATAATAAACCTTGTGGCATACTTTACCAAAAGGTAAAGCAAATTTGAAATTATGCAGTATTGCAAACAATGATGAGCTAGATTATTCTTCCCCCTGCTAAATCTCCATGAATAGTCTTTGACAGCAAATGCTGTAAGACTCCTGTTCTAATATCAGGTTTTAAACAAAAGATCACTAATTTTCTTCTCTTACTTGCTTTTCACATACTAAAAACTCCACCTTAAATTTTGACTCCTTGCTTATTTATCAAGTGACAAATTTAAGCCTAGTCTTTTAGAATGATTTTTCTAGAATGTTTGAAAAAAATATGTAAAAATTCACAATAAGACTTACAGTAATGGAGATTGCAGGAAAATCAGGAGTACTGTTTCCATTCTGGCAATGTATTTGTGACGGTTGGCCTCTGTAAGATGTCTAATTTCTTGGGTCTTTTTTCTTCATATGTAATGATTGCTCTTTTAGTTATTCTGAAAGCTAAAGATCACATGGTTACTAGTGACCACCTTCTTTGCTCTACCTTATTTCTTGACTTTGTCCTTTGGTGCTGTACCCTGCTTGCAATTTTGGACAGCTTTCAATTTATTTCTCTAGAAATCAATATAGTTTCTGTGGCCTACATTTCCTTGTATCAGCAATGCTTTCAGACTGATAGAACAAGACAATAGTATTAGATTCAAAGTCTTCATGGAAGTTCTATCAGAAATCCTGGTTTGGGTTGGTAAATTAGCCATTTGTGATTTTATTGACTTGTGGGACAAAGTCTGTGTCTTAAGCTTTCAGATTTGTTGGTTTTGTCTTAAGATCTTCAGGGAGGGAAATCTCAAGTGAAATTATAAGCAAAAAGCTGTCCTGAAGTTATCACTGACACAAAATTATTGTCTTGTGGTAGTCTGTTATTTTACAGTTGGTTCTTCTGTAGTATGTGTTAATATTCCTTGTTATAAGTTTGTAATAGTTCAGTCTCTGTACCCCATTTGGCTTCCCTAATGGTCCAGTCCTGAGTAGTTTGCCACAGTTTTCCCCACCAAAATGTATGTCAATCCACCTGTATACCTCCCTTGTTCCCTTGTCTCACCCCTGTCTTTCAAAGACAGCACACCCTTTTGGTTCTGGAGTATTCCCTCTCTTTCATCCCTTCCTTGGAGCAAGATTGGATTGTGAGGTTTGCTCCCTCCCCATGTGGGAGGCTTCTGTTGGGGAGCCCTTACCCTGCACCCCTCCCCTAATGCCCTTCTGTTGGTCAAAGGTTGTGTCCTCCCCATCCCTTAAAAGTAGCCCCTTGAGGTTCAGATTGGTTCACGTGTTCTGCCCCGACTTTGTCATTAAAGATCTGGAGACTCAGACAAGTGCCCTTCCCTTATTCCTGTGCCTCGGTTTCCCCGTGCTCTGTGCCCCTGCTGTGCTCCCCATGCCTCAGTGATCACCGCCACCCGCAGCCATCTCGGCAGAGACTCGGGGGTGGCTACTCGCGTGTCTGCCCTGCGGCCACTCGCAGGACAGCCAGCCAGCAAACCTCCATCCTGTGGCTGCTGAGAGCCAGACACAGGTGGCACCCAATGTGGGGCTTCTTCATTGCTGTGAGGCTTTCTCCACGCATCTTTGCTGCTGCGAGGATCGCCATTGCTCTGTGTCACCGCAGTGTGAAAAAGCAGCAGCGCTGCAGTTTCAGCACAAAAAAGCGGCAGCAGCGAGCGGTTCCACGGTTTCCACGCAAAGAAACCCAATTGACAGGCTGTACTGTGGGCAAACGTGCCCCCAGTTTATAAGCCGTGTTGTGCTACTGCCTCCGTGTGAGCACGCTGCATTTTAGTCAGTGGTACTCCCGGAGGAGAGAGACGTAGCCTGCTCTTGGTGTCTGGGAAGGTGTCTCTGGGACCAAGGACCCCTTCTGCAGTTTTATTTCCTGAAGTTGATAGTTTGGTGAGTTCTCTGAGGGTCTGGGAGTGACCTGGGGCTTGGGGGGTTGACAACTGTTTCCTGAGGCAAGGGGACACGCAATGCGTGGAGTGCTCAGTTCATCCCCATCGGCTTTCAGGGCCCTTTTCCCTTTCGCTCTTTCCTGCAGATGGTGGGTGGAAGTTAAACTAGGTAGACAGGATGGGTGCCAGGCTGTCTGCCCAACAAAGGGAAGTCTATTACCAAGTTCCAAGTACCAAGAGTCGCTGGGAGAGGTGGGTGTTGTGTTTTCAAAGGGCATTGTTAAAGGGTTCGTGAGGTGGTTGTTTTTTAACTTTCCAGATGTTACTTCGCAAGATGAGCAACATGTTGTGTTTTGGAAACAAGTGGGTGCTAAATTGAGTGATTTAACAAAGAGACATGATTCCTCCATTAAAGAGGGATTTTTGCAATTATTTCTGTTGATTTGTGATGTGTTAAAAGTGAAAGAAAACGGAGTTAAAAAACAAACTGCTAGTTTATCCTGTTTTTCCCCAGAAACCCCTCTTCCCCACCTTCTTTTCCCATTCCCTCTACCCTCACACCAGGTGGACAGAGGGGAGCAGCCCGTCCTCAGAAGATGCAGGGTTGCCACCGTCTTCCTGATCCCTCAATCCAATCTCTTTATCCCTGTTAGAAATCCTAGTTCTGAGTTCCAAGATGGTTCCTTCTCTCAGTCCACTGAAGCACCACAAAATGGCCTCAGCCTTGTGGCAGATGCTTCTTCTTCCCAGAACCCCTTCCTCTCTCTCTTCCCACCCAGACTCCTGATCCTCCCCTCTCCCTGGGTCCCTCCTCCTCCTTTGCAGGGGGGAAGTTTCACCCCACCTACAGTTCCGCCCACTGCTCCTCCCATTGATGTGTCATCACCAGCCCCCTCCTCCTTCTCCTCTGCTGCCTCTGCCCCAGTTTCCACCCACCAGCCTCCTGTTTCCCACGCTCCAGCTTCTGATTCCCACAGTAACAGGGGGACTGGGAGTGCAGTGCCAGGGAGACCGGAAGTGGTGGAAAATAACAACTCACCTTTCCTAGCCCCAGTCACTTAAAATGCAAGGGGAGACCATCCCAGGTGGGAACCATTGTCATATCAGAGCATCAAAGAACTTTGCAGAACACAGCGTGAATTCAGCCAGAAAAGCGAGTTTTTTAGGAGTCTTTTAAAAGCAACATTTACTTCAAACACACTGGTTCCTGCAGATTTAAAAAGGCTTTTTAATTGTTTGCTCATATCATCCGAATATAGGTTATGGGAGTGAGTGTGGAAGAGATTAGTGGAAGACCTCCTTCCACAGCTCTTGCAGAAGCTCCACTGATGCAGATGGGAATGGTATCACCTTTAATCATCTGGTCAGTGAGGGTGACTGGGAGCAGGCGCAGAAACAGGCTGGGGGGATTCTAAAAATAGTCTAGATCGAGTTTAAGGTGCTGCAGAGGAACCTTTCTTGACCATGCCACCCAAAGAACCAATCCAATCCTATATTTTTATTAAGCAGTCTTTTTCAGAGGCATTTATGGACTTTGTAGAATAGGTTCATGCTGCTGTAGAAAAGAGGGGAAAACCTAGAGATACAAGAACAGTTGATACTAGAAATAGTCTCCAGGAATGCAAATGAAGCCTGCAGAAAAGTCATCCTGTCACTCCCTTCAAATCCAACTCCCACCCTCAACCAGCTTATAGAGGAGTCCACCAAGAAAGCCATGATCACTGTAGAAAACACCCCAAAGAAACCAGCCTTGCAGGAATGGACAGCCAGCTCCAGAAGCTGTTACCCAAGGGAATCAACCACCTAGGAGGAGATGCTTCTACTGCCATCAAGAAGGACATTTTATAAGTCAATGCCCCTGCAAAGGAAGGGTGCTGCCAGGGAGGGGAGGGGCAAGGGAGGGGGAAGATTCCCAGCCACAAGAAAACTAAATACAGAGTGCGAGTCTGCCCCACGCATTGATAAAAATAGGGTAGGCCATGGCGGGGGGTCGCTGACAGTAATGCCAGCGCTCAAGTAATAACCTCAGATAAAAGAAAACCTTACTGGCTGCACCTCATGAATCCTATTTTCTTTCCTGACCAGGACTGGCAAGTAGTCACTGCTGTGCCTAGACTTCTCCCTCACATCCATCAGGTGGAGACTTGTAAGCACTCCCCATCTTTAAACTGCAAGTACCTTGTTGCTGGGGACACAGCACACTCCCTTTGAGATTGAAATCTCCCCAGGGATCCTGTCACTTGATCCTGAGCGATTCAGTCCCATGGCACGCTGTATCCATCCCTCCCACTTCCTGCAGGAGGGCCAAGTCATTACGCAGGTCATTCCAGTACCCTATGCCATAAGCAATGACCTGGACCTTTTCATTTATTTTTCTGAAGTTCTGGGAGAGGACAAGCCCCTTGTATGGTGTGACCTTAAAAGTGGGGGGCATTCCATGCAGTTACAAGGCATGATGGACAAGGGGGCAGACGTGACAGTCATTCCTCCACGCAAATGGCCATCACAGTGGGAGCTGCAAAGCGAAGTTCTAGATGTTGGGGGTACCCAATTAGCTAAAAGATCCAGGAGCATTGTACAAATTGAGGGACCAAATGGGCAATTGGCCTCTATACGCCCATTTGTGTTGAATTCCAAGTTCATCCTATGGGGGCATGATGCCATGTCTCAGTGGGGGGCCAGATTGGAACTCCTAGCCCCTCCGGATTTTTAGTGGCAGTCACTGAGGAGCACCCTACCGAGAAACTAAATTGGTTGACAGGTACACCAGTGTGGGTAGAACAGTGGCCGCTGAACAAACAGAAATTAAGTGCATTCACTCAGATTGTTGAGGAGGAGTTCGCCAAGGGTCACATCGTTGAAACCAATAGCCCTTGGAACTCCCTGGTCTTTGTCATCAAAAAGCCAGAAAGGGATAAGTGGCGCCTCCTCCATGATTTGAGAAAAATCAATGATATAATTGAGGACATGGGGTCTCTCCAACCAGGGATGCCATCCCCTTCAGTGCTCCCCCAAAATTGGTCATTGGCTGTCATCAATATAAAAGATTACTTTTTTCAAATTCCTTTTCACCCAGCCAATGCTCCGCACTTTGCTTTCTCTGTGCCCTCCATCAACAGAGAAGCTCCCATGAAGTGCTACTACTGGAGAGTATTGCCTCACAGCCTCAAATGGTCTCCCACCATCTGCCAGTGGTATGTCGCCGGAGTCCTGTTCCCAGTGCCTGCTAGGGCGAGAAATTGTGTCATATATCACTATATGGACGATGTTCTTGTTTGTGCCCCTGATGACAATGTGCTTGAGGACACTATCACTGCCTTGGCAGCGGCTGGATTTGCAAAAGGAGAAAGTACAGAAGCTGCCGCCTTGGAAGTATCTGGGCCTCGAAATTTCCAACTGGACCATCAAGCCCCAGAGCTTGATGACCCTGCAAAGACCCTGCAAGACCTCCAACAGTTGTGTGGGTCTTTGAACTGGCTCAGGCCCTGGCTGGGGCTCACCACGGGGGATCTGTCTCCCCTCTTCAACTTGTTGAAGGGGGGAGAGGGGTTAGATTCTCCGAGGGCCTTGACCCAGGAGGCAAGGACAGCGCTTGAGAAGGTGCAATCCACACTGGCAGGCCAGCAAGCCCACCATTGCTGTGAGGGCCTTCTCTTCCGTTACATTATCCTAGGTAAGTTGCCACACCTTCACAGGCTCATTTTTCAATGGGACACGGACCAGGAGGATCCCCTCCTAATCATAGAGTGGGTGTTCTTCAGTCATCAGTTGTCCAAAAGCACAGCCATGAGAGCTGATGGCTCAACTGATAATAAAGGCTAGAGTCTGTCTGCAACTGTTGGTGGGGTGTGACTTCACATGTATCCATGTCCCCATCAAAACATCAGCTGGGAAACTAACCAAGGAGACCTTGGAGCACTTGCTTTGCAAAAACGAGAATTTGAAGATTGCTCTGTAGTTATCCAGGCCAAATTTCTATCCCTCACCCAGTTCACAAATTGTTTAACAGAGTTTAATTTGATTCCAAAAGAAATGCCAAGTAGACGCCTGTTAAAGGCTTTGACAGTTTTTACTGACTTGTGGGTCTGAAGGGTCCCACAAGTCAGTGATGACTTGGAAAAATCTTCAAACACAGCAGTGGGAAGCTGACATTAAAATTGTAGAGGGCTCTCCTCAAGTTCCTGAGTTGGATGCAGTCATCAGGGCCTTTGAGAAATTCTCAGAACCAATTAATATTGCTACCGATTCAGCTTACGTAGCAGGAGTGGTGTCCAGAGCAGAACATGCTGTCTTGAAGGAAGACTCCAATCCAGTCGTCTTTGGCTTGCTCTCAACACTTGTATATCTAGTTTCCCACCGAGAACAACCCTTTTTTGTGATGCACGTGTGGTCACACACTGGCCTCCATGGGTTAATCAGTGAAGGGAACAGTAGAGCAGACACCCTAGCCACCCCTTTGCAGCTGACTGGCCAGCCTAACATCTTCCAACAGGCCAAGCTTAACCATCAGTAATTCCATGAAAACTTTCCTGGTCTGATCTGCCAATTCCACCTGAGGTGTGATCAGGCCAAGGCAACTGTGGCCATGTGCCCAAGCTGTCAGGAGTCCTCCTTACCATCACTGGATTCAGGAATAAACCCAAGAGCACTCCGCATTTATGAGGTCTGGCAAACTGATGTTACCCATGTGCCTGAATTCAGGAGGCTAAAGTACATACACATATCAGTGGATGCCTTCTCGGGAGCAGATTTTGCCTCAGCCCATGCAGGGGAAGAGGCCTCAGATGCACAGAAACATCTTGTGCTGGCCTTTGCGACCTCGGGGGTCCCCAAAACCATCAAAACGGATAATGGTCCAGCCTATACATCCAAGGCGTTCAGCAAATTTCTGCAGGAATGGGGAGTTCAAATTCGGACTGGGATACTGCACTCCCCCACTGGCCAAGCAGTGATAGAGAGGACCCATCAAACACTCAAAAAAGTCCTCATCCGCCAGAGAGGAGATGTAAAGGTTTTGTCACCGCAGCACAGGTTGTGTAAAGCTTTGTTTACTATCAACTTTCTTAATTGCTCCTTTGACAACCCAAACCTACCAGTCCTGAGGAATTTTTGCTGTCACCAACAACTGCCAGTCGAGGAAAGACCTCCTGTTATGGTGAGAGATCCAGACTCTAAAGACATCCAGGGTCCCTTTAAATTAGTTACATGGTGTTGTGGATACGTATGTGTGTCCATGCTCTCAGGAGTAAAGTGGATCCCCAAGAAATGGGTGAAACCAAACACTCCCACAAGAGAGGAAACTGAGTCGGAAATTGTCCCTTTAAATCCCCAAAATAACCCTGCAAATGATACAGTTGCATCAAACCTAAAATGCCACAAGGGAGGAGGAAGACCCTGACCCTTTTTCCCAGCACATGCAGTTTGCCAGTATTTCATAGTTGTGTTGTCATTTTTCTTAGACATCCACCTGACCAGCTATGAAGATTTAAGAATTGGGGCCTGTCAGGCTGGCTGCCTTCTGTTGTAAAAGACATTAGTTGGTTTATAGTTGTTAAATTTTTACTTTGTCTTTAGAATCTTAAAACTAGTTATTTCCACTGCTACTGCCAACCTATCCTCTTCAAAGACTGTGGTAGCCTCTACCACCACAGACCAAGAGTGGTGGGAAAAAAGTGCCCCTAAAAGCATAGAAGTTTAAAGAACTAATTTCCAGGATGGAGTTAGTACCTCTCCTCAGCCATTTTTCCACTTTGTAAAACAAAAAACAGGGAGATGTGGTAGTCTGTTATTCTACATTTGGTTCTTCTGTAGTATGTGTTAATATTCCCTGTTATAAGTTTGTAATGGTTCAGTCTCTGTACCCCATTTGGCTTCCCTAATGGTCCAGTCCTGAGTAGTTTGCCACAGTTTTCCCCACCAAAATGTATGTCAATCCACCTGTATACCTCCCTTGTTCCCTTGTCTCACCCCTGTCTTTCAAAGACAGCACACTCTTTTGGTTCTGGAGTATTCCCTGTCTTTCGTCCCTTCCTTGGAGCAAGATTGGATTGTAAGGTTTGCTCCCTCCCCATGTGGGAGGCTTCTGTTGGGGAGCCCTTACCCTGCACCCCTCCCCTAATGCCCTCCTGTTGGTCAAAGGTTGTGTCCTCCCCATCCCTTAAAAGGAGCCCCTTGAGGTTCAGATTGGTTCACGTGTTCTGCCCCGACTTTGTCATTAAAGATCTGGAGACTCAGACAAGTGCCCTTCCCTTATTCCTGTGCCTCGGTTTCCCCGTGCTCTGTGCCCCTGCTGTGCTCCCCATGCCGCAGCGATCACCGCCACCCGCAGCCATCTCGGCAGAGACTCGGGGGTGGCTACTCGCGTGTCTGCCCTGCGGCCACTCGCAGGACAGCCAGCCAGCAAACCTCCATCCTGTGGCTGCTGAGAGCCAGACACATTGTCTTGTGATTTCAGGGACTAAATTACACACTAAGTTAGCCTCTGATGCTGGATTTAAAGTAGTAGTGTACTTCCACACACCAGTCATTCTAGTTTGGGAAAAGATTATTTTGAAAGGATTAATTGAACATTCAGTTAATGTCCAAAAGATGGAAGTACTGAACAGCTTATACAGTGTTTAAATAAATTGCTGGACAATTATAAAATGTTATTCATGTTCTTGATACCATACTTCTAAATTACTGTCATCTTCTAAATTAAGGTGACACATTGTAAATAATAACGATCTAGAAATTACTAAATATCCAAAATGGCCAGTGTGACTTCCATAAGGCATATAATTAGACTTGGTTGTAAAAGCAGCTGTCACTTGTAGGAAAATCTGTGGTATTCTGAATCAACCTGAACTGATTCTTCATTTTAATCTAAGTCTGCCATTCAGAGGCTTATGTTGATAAAGTTACAAGTGCATATATTGTGGACTGTAGCTTCAGCTGTGGATAGTCTCTTTAGCTTCACAGTTAATCTAAAATGTAAAAATATAGCATCTTATTAGAGGAAATATGACTTTAATTTGTGTAATCCATAGTAGATTATTTTAATTTATCTTTCTCTCTTTAATAATCACCTCATCAGCATCTATTTGGGTGGTCCTGGTTTTCATGATCTGATGAATAGGGTGGTGTGAAGATCATGAATAGTAAATAGGCTCTATCTGCAGATCTATTCCAACAACCTTTTTCCCTTAAAATTCAGTTTATGCTGTATAAAATGTGAAGTGACTTTTTTAAAGATGGCAGAGAACGTGAGAATTATTCTCAAGGTTTGTAAACCATTCCTTTATTGTACAGCATTGGTTTTATAACTTATTGATGCTTCCTGAAGTTAGTCTGTCAGATGCAGTTAACAAACTGAAAAAGGCCCTTGCTATGTCTTTGGAGGCTGTGTAATCATAGCAAAGTGTCGTATTTTATCTTGGTTGTAATCTGATAATGGTCCATACCCATATGGTGTTTATACATGGCTTTCTTTTAGTAATGTGCAGAAAATCTGATCAGCCCCTCCTTCCTGGCCTACTAACATGACCATACATCTGGCATCTAACTGCTGTCTTTTTACTTACTGTCTTGCCTCCCAAGAATTCTGGATTCTCTTAACTGCTATGGAAAGAACTGCCAGGCATTATGCTGTCTAATCTAAGAGTACTGGAAAATTTAAATAATCATTCAAGAAGACATTACATGCAAGACTTCCCATTCCAGTGGGGAGGCATTGCATCCTACAAGAAAAAAATTATGTATCTAGGCCCAAATGCACATGAACTCCTTTCCAAAGGCGAAGGATCAGTTTCTTCTTGTGAAGGTAGGTTTCTTAACTGCACAATGTTAGCATCTAGCAGTTCATCAGTACGTCACACTCGCTCCAGCAACACTGTCCATAACTTTAAAGCAACCAGTTTCTGTAACTAGTTGTTCAATATGAGCTTAATAACTTGATTCCTTCTGCTATGTACGCATTCTAAGTGTTAGCTCCCTTGGGTGTTGTGAGTGTACTGGTGAAAAGGGATGACTCCCATCAAAAGGACAGTTAGGGATGCATAGTAGTACTTTGTTGTTCTGTTCAGCTCACAAATGCATTGTCTTCATGTTCTCTTTTCATGCACAGCAGTTACAAATAGGAAGTTGTTAGCAAAAAGTTAGTTTCATGATCTTTCAGTATAGCAAAGGCCAGGTATGGATTATCTGGTTTAGAAATAATTCTTGATAATATTAAATAATGGTGATAATTTAGTCACAATGTTTTTTGAGGGGGAAAAAAAGAACTCTGCATTTCAGGGTTGTTTGGTTTGAGTTTTCTTGTTCTCTTAGTCTTGCAAAGAATTGTTTCTTTTGTTTGTCTTCTAGTATATTTATGTAATTTCTTCTTTGTATTTCCTGCCTCATAGCAGCTGTGTTTTAGCAAGTATCCTTAGCTGATTGACTTCTTGTATAGCTTCCTGAACTATTTGTTTTTACTAGTGCCTTCTTTCCACTTTAAACCTCTGGAATATATCTTTAATACTACATTTGTCATGCCATATTTTTTTTTCTGTATTTAAAAGGTGCCGCCTTGCCTTTCTTCTCTTAACTGCTGTTTTCTGCCCTTCACTATTAAGTTACTTTTGTAAAAGGTTGCCTTAGTTGCATAACAGCCCTTTACATTGGCTGATTTGGAGATACAACAATTTTCTTTCCACAGTTAACCCAGAAGCCGCTCTTAATTTTTGCATCATCACAGGCTGAGGGATGACATTGGGTTCCATGCTGTTGCCATTGAGCTTGGCTATTCAGTCTTATTTGAATTTCCTCCTTATTTGAACTTGAAAAGCCAAACAGGCTTTCTGTCATCTTGGTTCACGTTTTATTGGGTTGGAGACTAGACTCCAGCAACTGAAATTTTTATATTGTTGAAAATTATTTTCTTGGGGGCTTCCTGTAATGCTGGGATTATTTTTCCAGATTTGAGATCACTTCCACTTAATCTCTTAAGACTTTAACATACTGTTGGTATATGCTTCTGACAAGAAATTCTGGTTTGCTAGGCAAATACTTAAAGGGGTTTTTAAAGTAGTCTTCAAGATTGGATTTCCTCTACAATACCCAGAATATTGTGTTATTTATGTTGCGTTACTCTTGTGTATGTTCAGATCTTTGTTAAAGTGGTAAACTCTTTGGCCACAGTCCCTTGAATCCAATCCATTCATAATGTGTATCTTTAGCTTTGGAAGGAAGCTCTGAGCATGCATTTTCCCCCTGTTTGTTTATCTAGCTAATAATAATCTGCCAGGATACTTGAACAGCTTCATGGCTGGCACCCAGATCTTCACCCATTACAGGATTTTGCCATAGCTTTCACTGGAGAGAATTCAGATTTAGAATAAAAGTAACACTAGAACACTTCCAGTTCAATATGGATGAAAGCTGACTTTGCCCTGTGATTAATTCATAACAGAAAAGGTTAAAACAGATCTTAGGGGATTCATGACCACATTGCTATATAAATGCTCTGTCTCCTTAAATGTGGCAATACAAACCCCTTTTCCATTTAGATGGTAAAAATTATGTGCTTAGTAGCCAGTTGCAATCTGTGGAACAACAAATTGCAACCTGTGAACAACAAATACCAAAGCATATAAATGGCCACTAGGTTGGAAACCATAGTGCTAAAATATATTAGACTAACAATGGGATTGACTTGCAACAATGAAGTAATATTATGACAAAGCATTGCAGAATATTCAAAATACTGAACCTGGTTTGCTGGTTAAGTTATGATGGATTCTGAGTTCTGTTTGAATAAAGGAGGGAAATACACAACTCCTTCAAAAATGGAGTTCAGAACATGTCTTTGTTTCTGACCCTCCTTCAGCAGGTTCAGGAGCTCCAGGCCTTTTAGGTTCCAGAATGGCTCTTCGCTCTTTTAGGTTAGTTCTCTCCATGTGACAGTCCATCACCTTAATGACATAATACAGCCACATCAAATAAGACTGTGAATGTAGCTGCAAATGGGAGTGCATCACCTGCTTGAAAGGGATGAAAATAGCAATTTGTGTGAGAAGATGCCTTTCCTTACCTCAAGTAAGGCCTGTTCTGCCTAACCTGAAACACAATCTGCCTTGCAATACAACCTTCCTGACCTTCCACATTTTGGTCTGGAATGGTTATCTGTTGCCAGAATAGGATTCCTCTCCTACTCCAACACCTCAGTCCTTCATCTCAAGTTCCAGGCATGCTGCTGTTGTGTACTCCATGCCCAGTTTTCTGTTGACTTCCCTGTGGCCAAGGTTTATCCCAGGTTAGTTGATTTAGTCTTCCTAAAAGACAGTGAGTGACAGCCAGATTTGCTCAATGCAGTTGGATAGTCTGGTCATGCCAGCTACAACATGTCTGACTCTTGCCTTGTCAATTCCTTTCTTGTTCTCCCACTTCCGAAAGAAATAAATATCTTCATAACGAGCTACAGTAAAGAAGCAGGAGGCGGGGGCAGGACTGGATACTAAATTAAAACCAAGAAAGCTGGTGTTTTGCCATAATTTACTTTCTACAATGTGTGATAAACTAAAAAAAATTATCCAATTTAGACAAATCATGTTTCACTAGCACTTTTTTATAGTTTCCTTAATTGAACAAGGATATTTACTGTGGGGCTTTAATACAGTGCTACATATAGAATGGCAGTGAATGGATAAATAGGGCTAAAGATTATATGGGAGTAAAATAGTGCCATCCAGTAAATGAAATCTCTGACATAGTGGTGAAAGAGTTGTTTCGGGCTGTGTACATTGTGTGTAATCAGAAAAATGGCTTTATTTAAAGTAGGAGGGATGAAAAGAGAGTGTATTTGGCCAGGTCTTTCCTTTTACACTCTTAGTAAGGAAACTTGTGCATGACAAGGTACACATAATAAACAGACAGTACCTCTATCATTAGAGAATTTGGAGGTGCTAACAGTGTTCACAGCTTGGAATAGTAAGAGTTGCCATATTCATAACTCTAATGGTGATATTTGGAAAAAAAATCTATCAAAATAGCAGCATTTCCTAGAGATTGCTAAGATAAAGGTACATACATTTAAATATGTAAAAACTCCACTAGTTATAAGTTAATGTACCTAAAACTGTAAAGGAGAACGAATTGAAGGTCACTTTAATTTTCACAGAAGCTTATCAGATTTCTGTTTCCATGAAGAATATTGATGTGTACTAAAACTTGGCCTCACCACCCCCATAAAATGTATTTGAGATTCAATACACTGAAAATAGAGTGGTAGCAGGAGTCTAATGCTAGTGAAATGTGACAGGTATGCAATCTAGTATGTGGATGCTAATGTTTGTAAAACTAAGAAAAAAGTATCCTGTCAATTTCTTTCAAATTTGTGACATCATTTATATTTCTAATGTAACCTTTTGGTAAAACATTATTTAAATCAGTGTTTCAGTGTGGTAACATTAGCTTCATTTCTGCTATGGTTTTTGTCTTAACATTTAAAATTTTAGATTCTTGAAATACAGTAACTTAGATATAGATCAATGTAAAAAAATTATTTATTGATTGCGTGAGCCATTCTGAAAGCCTGTCTGAAGCTTATTCTGTCATTGCCTTCATTGTCCCAGTGTAATAGGGTTCCCACTAAAGAACGAAGGAGTTTAAAAGGAATTAATTGCTGTGTAATAAGCCTTATCCTTCCGTGAGGTACTTCATTGAAGCTAGACAGTGAGTGTTTTGTGACAGAAGGGAAAGCTGAGGGGGATGGGAGGAGGAGGAAGCTAGAAAATAACCACGACTGGCCTCTCTGCATTCCTGTAGGGCTTGCCTTTTTTAAAATTGGAAGCTGCTTTTATAGATGCTCCTCCAAACACGGTTTTCATTTTCCATACTGTCCCATTTAGACTTTGGAATGCCTGGATGAAAGGGCAGGCCCCCAAAGTGACTTCCCAATCCGTTTTTGCAATTCCAGCCAAGTTCCCTTTAATGTATGGAGCGGGCGAAGTTGAGCTGACTCTTATAATATCCCAGAACTCGGGTGCAGCTGCTGCTTTAAGCAGCACTGAGAGATAATACAACAGCTCTGCTATTTACTGGGACTCAAGTGCCTGGACTGGCACACAGAGACATTATATGAAATCCGAAAGCATGAGGATAAAGGAGATTTCTTTGCGACAAGATCCTGATCTAAGAAAGGAGTTGGCATTGCTAGCTCGAGGATGTGATTTTGTTTTACCTTCTAGATTCAAGAAGAGACTGAAAGCTTTTCAGGAGATTCAGGTTTGTCTCTGTTCTTATACAATTAAGTTATTGTTGTCAATTGTACCTTTGCAACCACTCAAACTGGAGGCAATAGGTGGAAGCTGTTACTCAACTAGCAGCGTTTTGATAGTCTGTTCTAGATATGCTGATTTCTTCTGTGCTTTAAAATACTGTGCATATAGTTTTGTGCAAAGAAGAGGTGAGAGTTTGCTGAAGCACATAGTGCAGCTATAGTATGATGTTTGCAAGAGGTATATGCAGTAGTGCATTTAATGCTATTAGACTTTTTTTAAAGATAGTTTTCCTTAATCTGCATAATTGTAATCTACAGCATTTCCCAGGGGGGTTTAATTTACCTCTTACTGGAACTGGGCATGTAAAATATACTGAAATAGGCTGTAACTTCACTAGCTCAAACATAAGATGATAAAAAGTGCTTTCATACTTGCATGATGATCCTGAATTCCTTTAGATTGTTTATTTTGAATTCTTTATTTGGATGAAATCAGTTGCTGCTGCATGATTCACATGTGTACTGCTGCTGTTCTGTAGCAGTGAGTTAAAGCTACAATTTTAAAGTGTGCTTAAAACTGAGAATAGAAGTATTTGAAAAGTAAAATGAGAAGGGAAGCTACTTATACAGTAAATGTTCAAAGAGATTTGTTATCTCTTGGAGTGAGAAAAAGTGTACAACTTTATTTTTAGAAACTGAAATTTTGTATTTCTTTGAATACCCTTTCAGATATACAGTAGTATCTGAAAGCATTCACTTTGACCTTACCTCACCCTCACTTCTAATTAATATACTAAAAGTATATCAGTGAAGGCATGTGTGAATTTTTTTTCACCCTTTTTTAATTAAGGAAAGTTTAGCAGTTGAATAAAAATTACATTAACATAGAATTTCTGGCATTGTTAGTTATTCTAAATATAGCCTGCTACTTAATTTTGAATTCAGTGCACTAGTGTCCCTTTCAGGTGACCTTCAAGAGAGGGACATAGAGCCCTATGACCCTAAGAATATACTAGCCTTCTGTCATCTATTTGATTATTTAAAAATTGTTTCAAGTGATCTTTAAGCAATGATTATTCCTTTGTGCAAAACAGAGTGCCAGTGTGGTTTACACCATTCAGCTTAGACATGTGAGTTAAAGGAATTTTGACTTGTGTCTTCAGTGCTAAACTGGAGACAGGTACCAGAACTTGTTACTAGAGATAGCAAGAAAAGAAAATACTATCTTAATTGCCCAGAAGTAGTGGTAGCTGTTAATATTTAGGCATCTCAGAGGAGGAGGCAAGTTCAGTCTAGTCATGGCATCTTGTAAACAAACACAGCATTACCTTGTGTGGTGCCCCTTAATTTGATCTGTCTTTCATCGAGCGATAGTTGGATCGCTTGTACTTTTACAGGGCCTTTTTATGTTGACCTAGAAAACATCTCAGTGTAGTATGGTTAAGCATACCTCCAAGCTGCTAACTACTTTAGAAAACAGCTTGTCTAATCTGTAGGGGTTTCTATCTGTTCTAGGATGCTGCTGGCTATAAACTTGCAGTGAAGACAATGAGCAAATATTTTTCATTTCTAACCAGTCTTGCACTTCCTGGGTAAATGGCAACTGTAGAATAATGTATAATAAATGACATAGATTACAAAATTTTTTTTGAGCAAAACAAATTATAGTAGTATAAAACTAGAATATGAGGTCTGTCATTGCTCAGTTTGATAGAAAGTATTTTATCTGAAGTTGCTTTTTTAGGTGGTGGTTTGTTTCGACTTCATGATATTAGGGAGACCTTTTTGGAAGTATCATAAAAATTAAATATGAATACTAGTAGATGTTGATATAGAAGTGTATTATTTACCTGCTTTTTTATGTTAACATTAATTCCAATTTATCCTCATACGTTAGGTGCATTTCAAAGAATAGCTATTTATCAGCTACATAATCACTGAAGAAATTTAGTGTTAAAATTGAAGACTGCTTAGAGATTTTGTACAATAACTTGAAACAAAACTTTATCACTTCAGTTGCTAAGTTTTGCTGCTTTTGGAGTTTACAACCTCCTATTCCACTGAATGCTGAAGTTAAGCAGAAATGGAAGCCAATCTCTTCTTCCATATTTCTACTACAATCTTGTAATTTTATAATTTGTTAAACAAATTACAGATTCTCTTTAAGAGTTTTGTGATATTAAAACTAGTATCTTAAAATAAAAAATTAGTAATGACGCTGGATAGTGAAATAACATGTGGTTCAGAATCTGCTCTGAGGCAGGTTGGAATGACTGGGTCTTCCAGAGGTTCCAAGAATTCTAAGGCAGTGGCTTTTCATATAGGGCCATGTAAGTAAATAATCTTAGAGCATAGCACATCAGGTTTCTTGAAAATCTTTAAATAGACCATCAGTAGTGAGGTGGGTTGTTCTAGAAAGTGGTGGAATAGGCAGTTCCTCAGTTTTCATTTATTGTTGAAAATTGAAAAAACCTGAGCAAAGCAGGGCTTTATGGAGAAAGAGCAATATATAACTATTTAAATGTTCTCTATTACCTTAGGGAGCTAAATTTCTTAGTAGGTATCTCTGCATAAAATGAAGTAAAGCTTCAGTCCACCTTAGTCTGATGTTGATTCTAAAACCAAGGTCTTTCTTCAGTACTTAATACCTACGAGATAGGATATATTGAGCTGGGAATGCAGCGCTTCAAAAGTCACTGTTTCCACCTTGCTTGTCAATTTATCTCAAACTTTGGAGGGAGAGGAAACTATTACCTTGTCAAATGTATTGGCAACTTACAGATGTGAACTGAAAGGCTGAGAACTGTGTTTTAGCCAACATCTGGTGACATCCCTACCTGTCAGAGTTGGAATATAAGCAACACCCTTATGTGTGCTATATGAGGAAAATATACCTCAAGTTTGAAAGAAAATTAGAATAAAATACATGTGTGTACACTGACATGCTTATACATTTGTAACTCAGTGTTAGCTAAACTAGGAGAATGGGTATTTTTTGCTACTTAGAGGTCACATCACCATACAAAACTGTGGAATTCTAACTTTAAAACTAGACTTTTTAAAAATTCAAATTCATGCTGAATATAATGATTTTTTAAAAGGAGCTTAAAAATAAAACCTGGCCTAAGTTTTTAATTAATCTTCTCAATGTTAGTGACAGACCTGTGCGGGCATATTTTTCAATACTTTTAATGAATTATGTCTTTATCTGCTGTGCCTACTGGGTGATTCCTTGGTGTAGTTGTATGCGTCACAACTCAGTGTGAAAACGGAGAGCTACTCATTTCATGACCACCTGTTAATGATACTAAATGCTGCTTACACATGCTATTTATGTCAGCTGTATGAGAACTATTTCTTCAGCTTCTGCAGTGTCTCACAGGATTGGCTTGCCTTCTGGGTGAAGTAGCTTTAGACTTTAGTGCCTCTTGATCATTTTTACATTCCTTTGTTACCAAAATGCTACATAAATGCTTGTGGCATGTTCAAGACAGCAATGAACACAGAGTCTGTAGGTACTAATGTGTGCTGGGCTGGTATATTTGTGATGTAATGCACACAGTAATTCTTTTAGTCATGAAGATAAGTCTCATTTCTGATGCAAAACTACTTTCAAAAAATTGAATTGAGGCTGTTGGGTTTACAGCTATAGTCTCAGAAGAAGGCTATGTAACAATTAGAGGCTTCAGGCACAACAGCTTTCCTGTTAACATCAGTTTTCTAATTTAACATAATTTGTAGACCTTTTAACACCATAGGGGGAGGACCCAATATTATTTTTAAACAATACTTGTACATCAGGCACACAAATGCCTTATTAAAGAACACAAGTACTTGCTGGGAGGGCTGGAGATGGAATACAAATCCCATTCTGACTATACCTAATAGGTACTCTTGATGCTAGCTTGCTGATATAATGCCAGTTTTCCAGAGCAGATGCCAACGTTTAAAACAGAATGAAAATATATCGGCTGCCCACTGAGACGTACTAGTTAAGATGAGGTTTTTCATAAATGGTTCACTGCTAGAAGATTGCCAGGTTTTAAGTGCTAGTCTGTTGAAAAGAAACTGTAAGCAAGCTGGTAGATTTTTACCACTTCTGTAATGGAGACTCCTGGTTCAAACATAAAATATATTGGCTGCCTGTGATAGCAGCTTCTTTACCTGCTCATGTCTGGTGAGAAATCTATTTTTTAAATTATTATTACAGAAAATGTGTACTGTTTCTACAGAAAAGCCAATATGGTGAGTTTGTTACAGCTTACATGCGTTCATGATTTAAGAGTGTAGATGTCAGTTCCTTCTGCAGCTAAGTTTTGTGATGCAGCAATTCATACATTGAGGAGTTCAGATGAACTTATTTTTCCTCTTGAAATAAGATTCGCTATTCTTTTCTCCATTTTAACTAATACTAATAGTTGGTGGTGTATGACTATTGGTAGTCCTAGTTCAGCACATCTTCATATAAAATGTCCTTCAACTTTTACAGGGCAAGAGGGATATGAGACTGTTTTCACAATTGCCCAAATTAGAATTTTTCAGGACATCAGCAGACAAGCAGTTGACAGAATACTTACTCCAGGTGTTGACTTTGCAGCTCTGTAGCAAGGTTGAACTTGGTGACATTTGTTGTTTGAGAAGATTCTTCTTGAAGTCAATTGCATCTAGTGATTGAAGCTTGCTTTCTTGCAAACATGTAAGGATAAACAGCTATTGCAGAGTTTTAGTGGATGTCTGTCTTAGCTGTATGTGTTACTTTTGATGTTGAACTGATGGCCTGTCCTGACAAGGGCTGTTTTCTGTAGACAAATGTTAGAATTGCCTCAGGTGTACCTGTCAGTCCCTTGGCTGTGTACAATCAAAATAATCATGTACTAGGAGAAATTTACCAGCTTGTGCCCTGGAAACAGTTGAGGAACAGAATACACTGGGAAGGAATAGAAGAATTGATTTAATCTGTGATCAGAGTATTTTCTGAGGAAGCTGCAACTATATAACACACCATATGTTAGTGACTGAAATACTTAATTTGACATAATTCATAAACTGTAGTTTGTTTGACAGCAACTCAGAGGCACTAGCAGTCATACAAGTTGTGACTAATATTATTCCACTACTTTTGTCTTATCACAAAATTTAGAAGAAAATTAGAAAATTTTAGAAAATTATGTTTCATGGGGTAGATTTTTCTGAAGAATCTTGGGGTTTTTTCCATTTTATACTGTGTACTCTTTTCAATTTTTAAATTAGTAAGGCATGTGAAAGAGAGAAAAAATATCTCCAGTGGATAAAAAGTGTCATCACTACCAATGATTCTCAGAGGAAACCTCACTCTAGAAGCCTTTGGTAAAAGTTTTGTCAACAAATAGATCAAGTTACCAATGGATGTGGATGTAATGTGGAAAGGTCTTGTGTTCATGGCTTTGGGGGGCACAAGTAACTACAGCTTCCATTTTGTCCCTGCCCAAGTGTTTTCTGAATAAATCAATAAGCTCTTCATACTGCATACTTTTGATATTAAAGCTCTGTGTGACTGCACAAAGAAAAAAGTGTGCACCGTATTTGGGGATGTTTCTACAGCAATAATGCTTTTGCAATAGCATCTTCCCAGTTCCCAGCAGGACTGCATGATTTACCTGTGTCAGCTCTACCAAGCTGCAAATTGGGAGAATCCCAGTATTTCCAAAGTCAGAGTTGTAGAAGAACTTGAGTGAGACATCTGTTAGTGCAGCATATATATTACTGCAAGAGAGGAGATTGGTAAGTGTGTGCTGTAATGGTTAGGTATCGTGCAGAAAAATGCCAGTGTGCTATGGTATAACTTACCTTATGCCATGCTGTAAAACTTCATTATTAAGATTACAGACAAACTTACTGTTTTCAAGATGATTTCCAGTGCAGTAATTTCATTTTAGAGTAATAGAACTTGGCTGGGGGAAGAACCCAGAAATTTTCAAAGTTTTAAGTCATCCAAGGATCATCTTTCACAGAGGAAAAAATACTGTTTAGCACACTAAGCTGAATGGGAAATAGTACAATCAGTGAACTGTTGCAGTAAAAAAAATCTCATTAGTTTGTCTGGAAAGATGCTAATGAGGATGACACAGAAAGCAATACACTTCAACTTAAATAATTGTAAATGTCTACCACACGGTCAAAAGAGCTGATGTTACAGAGGACATGTTTCTCTGGGTTTCTTCTGAGGAAAGTTCTGGTAATAACCTTACTTTGTCTATCCTGAAACAGATTTTTGGAATGCACTTCATCATGTTAAAGTATTTGACATGTTAGAACAGGGTTTTCAAAACTGTTGTCTTTCCTCCATATGAGAATGAACTCTTTTCTAAATTATAGTAGTGCAGGTCTTTTATGGGATCTTTTCAAGATTTAAATTCCATAAAACTACTGATAATGTCAATTGTTTATCTAGAGGGAAATGTTGACTTTCACTTTGACGTCAGTTAGATAGTAAGTTTAAAAAGAAACATTTCTGTTATTTTATTGGTCAGACTTAGATTGACAGCAAGAACAGAGCAGAGGGATGAGAAGGCTGGTCAGGTGTTCCTTGTGAGCCTGCTTACTGATAACACTGTATTGCATTCACAATTGCTGTTAAACTGATCAAGTAATATACCTTGTATTCTTAAGAACTCACTGAATTTAATAAAGACTCGCACAAAAAAAAAATAATGTTACCCTTTGAATCTCCGTGTTGGCTTCCATTTTCTGTTGTGTCAGGGAACTTCATGCAGTTATTTGTTTTCATTGTTAGGCAGTTGATGAGCTTCACACATGGGTGGTTGCATGGATATTAGGATTTAAAAAGCTGAATAGCATATCTCTGCAGAAAATCCTCTTAGCTTATTACGCACTTCAGTTCATCCAGGTAAGTTGAGCAGAAAGTAGAATATATAAGACTAGAAGACCTAATCCACTGAAGAACTAGATTAATTTAAGTATTGCACATCGTAAACAGAGACCTTTTTTCTTTCAAATGCCTAATTAAAAACTTAGGAATTTAACCAGACTTTTATCTATTTGATAGGCAAACATCCCTTTATAGTATTTTCAGTATTTAATGCCCCTTTTTTTTTTTAGTGGGAGAGATTGTAGTGCATCACTTAGTAAAATCCTAATGTGAAGTTGGGTGTAAATATGAGGTATAATTTTTGGGGTCCTTTTTTGACTCTGTTGTATGCATTCCAATGACTTCTCTAGTGTGCACATTATCATGGAATCTCCTGTCAAATACTACAGCAAGAACTGACTGCGAACTCTGTAAATATTTTTAAATGTTTAGTGTTTGGCTTTTTTTCAGAGAAACAGGCAGAAAAAATGTTGGTGTAATCATCATTTCTGAATGGAGTTATCTTATTCTGTAGTTCTGTCAAAATAGTATAAATACCAATCAGTTCAGTCTAGGTAGTGATTGGACATGGGGGTTTTAAACTAAAAGAGGAGAGGAAAAATTCTTTCCTATGAGTGGGGAGGCACTGGTACAAGCAACCCAGAGAAGTTGTGGATCCCCCATCCCTGGAAGTGGTCAAGACCAGGTTGAATGGGGCCCTGAACAGCCTGATCAAGTGGGTGGCAACCCTGCCCACAGCAGGAAGGGTTGGAACTAGATGTCCCTTCAAACCCAAGTGCATATCCTAATCTCAGAGCTGTCTAAAAGAGTATTAAATTCACAAATGTATTTACCTTGCTTCCTTTTCCAGCAAGTCCTTTATAAGTGAAGGTTTACTCACTTGCATTTGAATCCACATATTCAACCTCTTCCTGGGACTCGGTATTTTTGACAGTTGCTACATGCAATGTTAGATATAGACATTAGTGAGCGTACATTATTAAAATATCTGGGAACAATTCCTCCCTTCCTTGTTATTTCAGCAATATATCCTTTAGTTGAATGATTGTGTCATAGCATCAGCTATTACAGTTAAGAGAGAAAGAAAAGCCCACACTTTTAAAATTCCCACTGTCTTTATTTTTTGCTTATAACAAAGTTAACTACTGAATACAACTCATCAGGGGGTAGATGGAAGAAGACTGTCTAGCTTGAGGAATTAATTTCTCTCTTTGGAATACCGTGTATCCATGTTCTCTGGTATATACTGATATATTACTAATATATTACAATTACTAATATATTGTAATTATAATATTGATTTTATGCTGTGATTTTAGTAATATTTACTACTATAAACAACTTCTGAAAGAATGGTTAGAAAAAGATTGGAAAGTTGCAAAATTAATTAATTGCAAAATTAGAAGTTTTGCCCTTTGAACAGTGACTTCAATGGGATGAAAACTTCCATTTCCTCCAGTGTAAAAATCAAGGCAAGTAAGTGTTGGGTAGTGGATGGTCCTTACAATTCTGTATGTCAAGAATGAAAACTGGTTGTGTATTAAAGGTTTTCTTGAATTTTACTATAGACAAATCTTACAGAAGTTTGTTTATATTACTGCAAACAAGACATTTTCAAGGAATCCTCACTACCCATCTATTATATAAAACTTAAACTGCAGCAGCAACTTTGCAATACACTTGCAGATCCTGGGCTTCGTATATACTTATTACAAAGTTTAATGCTCCCTTCAGTTCTGGCACTTCAGCACATATCTGTTTGAGTTATTTACAAGCTTATACAGCTGTTTTCCTTAATTCCAAGTATGCTGTTGTTGATACTCTTTCTCAGCAAGTTGCAGGGAAAATTTTCACTGACCAAACGAGTCTCCTTTTTTGAGTTTAGCTTCTTGGTACAGGTTTTAAAGGTTTTAACTTAAAACCACAGGAAAATGTAGATCACTTTCTAAATGTTAAATAGACCACTGAAATGGAGTAGTTTTGCAAAAAGATTAATGAACTGTTCCTGCAGATTTTCCAGTCAAAGATTTAATGTTAGCAGACTTCTGGCAGTTCTTGTTAATGAAGGAATTCCCCAGTTAAAATTATAATTAATTTTAGAACAGCCTAGTCTCACACAATTAGTGCATTTTGTTTTCCTGAAATAACAGAACTGACTCCTTCAGCTATGCAATATGTGCCTCTACAGAAGTTACTAGCACCTAAACAGAAAATAGTGACATTTTTAGCGCCCTTTTAATATCACACATTCCTTCATTAGAGCACATACAGCAGAGCAGCCTCGGTTGTACAAGAACCTTTTGGTTATTGCAATTCAGACTGAGAGAAGAATCTTTGGCCCTTCTTTGGACAGTGAGAAGAGGGAGGAGGTGTAATATCAACTTTATAGTGCATTAATTGAAGCTAATGGTGTTGGACTATGTGCTTCTCTCTTTGGTGCAATTCCTATCCCTGTGTTGACTGACATTAACAGCATAATTCAATTGTCCCATTCCAAGTTGCTGGTGGCATTTAAGAAGCATTAATATGTGCATAACATCCACGTGGCAGATGCAGTGTGAGAGCTGTGCTTGGAGCTGCCTGCTGGATACCACAAGGAATGTTCAAGGGCATTTTGTTTTGTGTCCTAGATGGTATTCTCACTAGATGCCTATATGTAGGCACCAAATAATTCTAGCAGAAATGATTGTGAAGTAATCGTACACTTGCTAATGTAAATTAAGCCCTTTTATAGTTTCTTCTTTTGCCAACTTTGAGAAACCAGCATGTGAAAATAGACATCTTTCAGTATAGAGAGAGTTAATTTATCTTGCTATGACAGATTTGTAGTCTATATTTGGTCTTAGAATTAATATTCTGTCTTACAGATTAAATATTATATATTTTTATAGTAAGCATGCTGAATTCAAATGTTTCAATGTAACATTTTCATCTTAGAAAAAATAATTTTTCTTCAACTATATGCTTAAGTTCTGAATTGGTTGCTGAACTTCTTCCTTATAATCTTTGTCTATTCCAGATTACAAGATGAAAAATTATTAAAAAGCCTCATATAATTCTTTTAAGTAACTTGTGCTTGGATAGGTCTTACTACAAATCCTGAATTGATACTTCCATATGTTTAAGAACAGCTTTTAACTTGGACCAATGGAAATAATGTATTGTGTAACTGAGATATCTAAATTAGTGGTTTCTGAAGAAATATAGTATCTAATGATCAAATTGAGAAGACTTTTTCTGATGATAGCTTTTCTTTTTCTCTTGGGATCTTTTCCAGTGTAGTCTTCCCTCTGCTTCTAACTTTCCTTTTAAAAGAAATTTTCCATCTGAGGCTCTAAATTTCCCTGGTTGTGGATTTTAAAAATGCCTTGCCTCTCTGTACTAAGCTTCCTCAAAATGCTGATTTACCTCATGATATTCACAACATTCAGGGAATGTTAGTCGTCTGTGATTTGCACTTTCCCTTTTCTTGGATGAGGCATTCTTCATCGGGCATCTCTGAAGAACTGGACCACCTGCTGCTCTGTGGCCATTTAAGCAGCTCACATGGGAGTGGTTGTCATAGAATCATGGAATATTCTGAGGAATATTGGAAGGGACCCACAAGGATCATCAAATCCAACCCTTAAACGAAGGACCTGTACAGGGATCAAACCCATGACCTTGGCGTTATTAGCACCATGCTCTAACCAGCTGAGCTAATCTTATGTCAGTCTGAGCAGTTCTTGGAAAGGGGGTAACTGCAAGGGCTCTTGTAAAGTGCTGATGGGTAGAGCTGGGCTTTTAGAATGAAACGAGGTTCACCCCATTACAGACATTGTTTGTAGTGCTGGTGGTGATTTTACCTAGAGAATAAAACATTGCTGTCTTTAGACTTCCTAAAATTTCAGAAGTCTGAAGTTGGAAGGAATTTTTGATACCCTGTAGCACTCTTATTTTAAGCTGCCTCATCAGCTGGACTGCTGAACCAATGATGTTATCTAAAGTTGTTACCTACAGGATTCTTAGAAAGTGACAGACATTGATTCCTGGTGTCACAGATTCATTTTCCTATATGAAATACAATTTGTAACATAGTTAAGGTAATTCTACAGCTATTCTAGCTCAAATGCAGAGGAGGGGAAGTAAAGGTTAGTTCAGGTGGTTTTTTTGTTTTGTTGGTTTTTGGTTTTTGTTTTGTTGGGGATTTTTTTGTTTTGATTTTTTGGGGTTTTTTTTTTGCATATGTAGTATTCCAGTGAAAGCTCCTGGGCTGGAACTCTGCAAATTAAAATCTGTTGTCCATAAGCACCTAGTTCTTCCACTTACATAAGGAAGGACTTCAATTGTGGTAGCAGAGCTGGGTATCTTTGCAGGCACTTTGGCAAAGGTGATAAGGAGTAAAATAAGGGTTAGGGTTTTTGGAGGGATTTTGGGTTTATATTCCCCCAATTCTGGTTGAAAATGAGAGATTAGATGCAGGATCTTGAACACATTCATCATTAGGACAAGTCACCCTATAGCAATGTTTTTACATTTGAATAGTGGTGTTGGGAATAAAAACTTTGATTTGTTTTAATTGCTAAGTTGGAGTTGTTTCCTAATTCTGTTTTTACTTTGCCTGTTATCTTTGTTTCTCTGCCCTATTTGACATTCTTTTGGAAACTGACTACAAGATAAATTCTTCTTTACTGAACTTAAATGCTTTTAAATAATTTTCTCTTGTTACAGGTCATCTGGGGGATTTTTTTGTGATATGGTGTATCACAGTTCTTGAGAAACAGATTTTTAAACTCTCATTGTATATACTTTACCCCAAAAAAATCCCACTGCAGACATTGTTTACTACCTCTATAGAATCTATCATTTTTTAGAGTAAAAAAAAAAAAAAGAAAATCTTCATCATAACTTCAATAAATAGGTCAGTGGCTTGTAACAAAATTATTATACTTATTTCAAAAGCTTGAAGCTGTAAAACTAGAAGTATTTCCAAAGGACATTCTTCCATAATGTCTGTTAACATAGAGGTTGAAAGGTTTTTTTCTGAAACAGATAATAGAACCTTAGTAATTTCAGATGTCCCCGTGAAGCTGTCCAATGTATCAGTCTTGAAATTTGATATGTTAAAGAATAAAGTTGTTTTTATTAAATATTTAACATCCTAGGAGTCTTTCTAAATGACCATTTTTGGAAATAGTAATTAATTTTTCTAATGTGTTCTTATTCTGTAATAGTTTATTCCATTTATAATCTGAAATCTTTTTGAAGGTGGGTTGAAACATAGAATACCAAGACATTTAAGACATCTGTGGAGGACTATGTGATTTCATGGTACTTGACTGTGAAATGTGTATTTATCTATTTAGGTTCAAACAAAGAAGGAAGAAACTTTGCCACCATCACATAGTCAAAACATTCCAACTTTTTATTTTCCTCGAGGATGTCCTAAGGAAAAAGTAAATATAGATGCTGTGATTGCCAAAATTGAGCAGACTTTTTCTGAATTTCCAAATGAGAGGGCAACGTTAGAAGACATGGGTAAGGTTGCAAAGGTGAGAACTTGCTGGCCATCTTCTTTTTGTACTGTACTCCTATGGAAAGGAAAGATGAGTTGTTCGTGCTTGGTTTTCTTGTATTGTGTCTTTCCATCTCCCACACATTAGTATT
Source organism: Chloebia gouldiae (assembly GCA_003676055.1). NCBI lineage: Eukaryota > Metazoa > Chordata > Aves > Passeriformes > Passeridae > Chloebia > Chloebia gouldiae. Next base: position 30,358,969 of record QUSF01000007.1, on the reverse strand, counting down.
TAATGATATTCTACATTGTTGATAGCAGTTATGTGAAATTTTCTGCATTAACTGTGTATCAAATGACCTTATAAAAAGAAACAAAACATTAAACCAAAACTTGAACTACTTTTTTTTGTTGCATAAACAACCAGATACTAAAGAACATTCTATGTTGTTCTCTATTCCATATTGACCAAGAGACTTAAGGCAAAAGCATTCCTAATATATGTTTTGTTTTCAGATGTTCACACAAGTTGATTTTTTTTTTTCTCATTCTGCTAAACCTCCATTATAAAGGCACTGCTAAAGACAGCATGGTTCAGTAACTTGAGATTATAGCTCTCAAGTTATTCCTGAAGAGCTACTTTAGAGTTATGGCAGAGTAACAAAATACTTGGCTTAGAAAGCAGCAAATATTTCTAAACTTCTGTGTAAGTTTAAAGACAATAAACTAGTTAAAATGAACTTGAATTTCCATTTTGTTATATTGAATCAATGCTTGAAATCTCCCTGCAAGTCATGGTCTTGGTAATGAGTCTCAAGTTCTCATCCATGTTCCTGTCACTTTGTCCAGGGTCTAGAAAATAGAAACTGTGACTGCTCACAAGAGCAGGACTGGGGCTTTGCCTCCCCAAAACATTTTTACTACTAAGCTGAGTGATAGGATGCCTGTCTTCCACAGGTCCTTCCAACACAGAAGTGGGGAGGTAGGGAAGAGACCCTTCTCTCTCAGCAAGGAAGCTGAAAGTTTCTAGTCACCCATAATTCAGTGATGAAAGACACCTTCCTGAAGAATACTGTCCTCAGACAGCATTCATCAAAACCATTTATTTTAATTTGGTTAAAATACTAGTTAAACTATTGCATGAGAGGTAATTGTACTTTTGCTCCAGTGACCTTGCACATGATGCAGTATTCACAGTATTTTTGGAGATCCTTGGGGATGCCAGCATGTCTGACTGCTCCCAGCTGGAGTCAGTTTTAGGCAAATTGGGTTCTTGGCTGTTACTGCTGTGGATGCTTGGCCTTCAGGTGCATGTGGTCACACTGGAGTTGGGAATGTGTAGCTGTTGGTACCCTAAATAAAGCAAGATACTGCTGCTCAGGGTAGGCTGGCCTGCTACTGGATAGAGGATGTGCAATGCAGGATGTGCAAAGGATGCAGATGAGTTGAGCCATCCTCTGAGCCAGACAAATGTCAATCTGCTCCAATTCAGAAGGTCTGTAAGTGTGCTGTCTTGAATTTAGCTTAAAGATATCCAGCTCCTGAGTGGAGCTTAAGATGGACTCTGTTCAGCTGCTTGGAGCACGGACAGACACGTGACTCACTGCATTAGTCTATTAGGAATGCTACCAGTTGCCCTGTGATTTGCTCTCCACTTTTGGATTTCAGCCTGAAGCAGTTGCTTTAAATGGATTATTTCAGAAGGTGAAGCTGGTTTCAGAAACTTTTTTTTAAAAAGTCTCTTCCCTAATGCTTTCTTCTTAACATTTGTAATTTTTGAAGGATCTATAAATAGAAGAGTAGCCCTCAGATAAGCAATCAATAAACTGACTTGATGTATACTTTAATTGTAGGCTTGTGAATGCCCACTCTACTGGAAAGGTCCTTTGTTTTATTGTGCTGGAGGTGAACGAACAGGATACGTGTCAGTTCATAAATTTGTTGCAATGTGGCGGAAGTGAGTAGGTTACTTTTTTTAGAAGTACTGCATTTTTTTTTCATTGAAATGTGATATTTTAAGCTCTGAATGTGATCCTGTCTTGTAAAGGGGAATAAAATGCTTTCCCATAATCAGCTATTGTAAGCAAGTTTCTACATGGGAAAATGTAACTCAATAATACTTGAATATAAACAAATCTTCATTTACAGGGTTAATAGATTTTTAAATGTTTGGCTAAATGACTCACAGTTCATGAGAAGTGAAAACCATGGCCCTTTCTTGTAGATGCCAATTCTGAACAAAGTGCTTTTAATTTTTAGTTATTTTCTAACTCTAACTTTAAATTGTCCTTTCATGTAATTGATTACATGGTGTACCCGCCTCCTTTAACATAAATTTAAGAGACACTACGGCTTTGATAAGTTCACTTGGAGCGTGGTTTAACATTTGTAATGAACTTTTGAATAAATATTGTTTCATAGGCCTTGCTCTAGGATGCCTGCATGAGGTAGCATGAGCAGTTTTCTGTGTAGAATACTAAATGGAAATATTTACATTTCAGAGTACTTCAGACCTGCTATGATGATGCTGCGAAGTTTGTTCACCTTTTGATGAACCCTGGTTGTAACTACTTGGTGCAAGAAGACTTCATTCCTTTTTTACAAGTAAGTTGCAACTGAAATTATTTCTAGGAAGACAACAAAATTATGAACTGGCGAAGCCCTGAGTTGTTTGAACTAAACATACTTTTTCATGGTCATCATTAAAGTTTATTGATAATATTTAGTGCAACTGACTTTGCATGATCCTCTAAGATGCTAGTGAGTTGTTTTACAGTTAATAGTTTTGTATAAGATGAGGTGTTTTTAAGCACCATGGTAAGATTTAAAATCAATTGTAGGAATAACACATGTATTGGAATCTTTTATGTTTCATAAGGCAGTTAAAGTTATTTAAGTCAGGGTAGCCCTTTGGAGGGCAAAGGAGAAGTGGGATATGAATTCAAAACCTAGTAAATCTTTGTTGGAAGAGCAGCAAACACCACCTATAGAAATGACCGAATAAAAGCTGAATTGGCTTTATAGAATCATAGCCACAGAATTACAAGCTGTGACAGTCAGCAGTGTTCAAAATCCTTAGCCTACCTAAAATATAAGAAAATAATCTTATAATATTTCTAAAATATAGGAAAGCTTTTGTTTTTCTGATTTATTTAAAAGATAATTTTATTTTTAAAAAGGTTTGTAATGTGATTTGTCTGAAGCCTTGGTGAAAACAAAGTTATCAGTTATGATTGTGGTAGTTAATTTGAACTGTCTTGGTTAAGGAAGCAGGTGTACTATTCTTTGCTAATTGTCTAATATGGTCACTAATAAATACTCCTTGGGATATTGTTATTCCTTTTTTTTTTTTTTTTTTTTTGCAGGATGTGGTGAATAGTCATCCAGGCCTTTCATTTTTAAAAGAAGCATCTGAATTCCATTCTCGGTATATTACAACAGTAAGTGATTTCTATCTGGAAGAGCTATTTTTTGGTTAACTAAGAAAATCAAAATTAAGATTAGTCAATATGTCTAAGTATCTTTATCCTTTGGGAAAAGTAGTGTTAGCAGTCTTCATTTCTACATAACTAGCAATTTTGTGGAAAAAAATTCTTTCTCAAGCATGATAGCTCTTCTTAACATTTTTAAGAAATTGCTGAATTTAATACTAGTAAGAGAAGCAGTGAATTGTAATAATGTTGGATAAGTTAATGAGCATTACACGAAGAGCAGGCTGTTACCTTAAACACTTGATTGTGGCTTTAGACTGCATTCATTAGAATCCTGACCTTAGTCTGGGATTAATTAAATGAAATCTTCAATGAAACATCTATGTTAATATGATTATGTTCAGTATTAAGTGAAATAATGATAATATTGAAGCTGCTTGCCACTCTTCTCCTCTGGGAACTTTTCTTCCAAGGAAGGTTTTTATACATGAAAAGTTTCATTCCTGTCTTCCCAGGGTTACGTGACTGAAGTATTTGTTCTGTACCCAAGGGAAAAATCAGTGATATTAAATTTTCTCAACTATAGACTAGACAGTCAATTCCACTGAAGTCTCAAAAGATTAAAATTCTTCAAAATGACATTCAGTTCACTTTCTTTGTGCATATGAAAACTAGCTTAATGAATATACTCCAACAAAAAAAGCCATGCAGTGTTGATCATCTTTTATCCATCTTATACTTTGACCCAGGTTAAAATTGTGGAAGGTTTTTTTGAGAGCATTTGGGTTTTGTTCGTTACATCCTTTTTACACAGACTTGCTGGCCTATCAAGTATGTCCTGTTGCATTAGGTTTTGCTTCTTGTTATCATGATTACCTGAGCTCACAGAACTTTCTTGTCAGTGGTTGAAGGAATTGTTCTGCCTGTGAGTTGTTTTGTTTCTTAAAGGATTCTTGGTTTTGTCAAAGCCTGCTCTGGTTAAAATTGTGAAAGCTTGCTGCCTGACCTGAAGAACACTAGGAAAGAAAAGGTCCTTCCATGTCCAGTTACTTTTCTTTGGAGGAACAGCTTATTTGAGTAGGTCTGAGTCTAGCAATTTTGAATAAATTATTACTGGAAGTATTTTATTAACAAAATTTAATGTAGTCTTCAACAGAAATTGGTGTTTAATCAAAAAATTGGTATTAAATCAGAAAGTAAACTAGTATGAAAGCATCAACAATATTTGGAATGCCATTCTGCAGATTAAGACATGACAGGAGCACTTTGCCTTTTTCTTGTTGTGTTTTAGGATGGCATAACTGTTCACAGAATCACTCAATATTTTGAGTTGGAAGGGACCCAAAAGGATGGAGTCTAACTCTTAAGTGAATGATCCGTACAGGGATCAAACCCACAACCTTGGCATTATTTGCACCATGCTTTGACAAACTGAGCTTGTTACACAATCTTCTAAAATTCTGTCCTGCAAGTTATTAATGATAACAATAGATTATTTTACCTATGATGAAAGAAGCCATTTCATAGCTGTGTTCAGTCAGCTTAACCTTTCTACATGAAGTTTTATCCAAAGGATACATCCAGTTGCAAACCAGATGAGCCATTCTTCTGCTGGGTTTTTGTATATACATATATATGTGTGTGTGCATATACATTACATACACCTCTTTAGCACATGTTGTGTAAGCCATGAAAGCAATCTGTTCTGTCTGCTAAGATATGTTATAGGTTTGTTGGTCAGTCTAGTTACATATGGCCAAGATAAAGCTGAAGTAAGTTAAAAATGTTTGCTGTGACAAATGAGCTACTACATTTACTCTGCCAGGATGTTAGGTGCATACCTGAACTACGAATTCTTGAAATTGTAGTCTCAGTATTGCACCATTTCTTCTCCCTTCTGACAAAGCACTCTGCAGAATAGTAAAGGCAATTCTCTGACAATTAGCTTATACTCTACATCAGTTTACTTTAGAAAACAGTTTAAGTCTGTTCCCAGTTGCCTTTACCAAACATTCAATTTTGTTTTTATTTTTAGACCGGTTAAATGTATAACAGATGAGATAATGACATGCAGAAGGATTAAGTTGCAAAGCTAAGGCAAAAACCTTTTTAGAAAAAATTGCTTTGTAGTATAAGCCAAAAATGGGCCTTCAATAAATTCACAATTAATATTAAGTTAATTAAGTTTCAGAAGCAGGATAATCTATTCTTCTGTCTGGAGTCATTGAGCCAGCTGTTCTTGTTCATAGTAAGAATGAGGAGCTTGCTGCTCTACAGTTCAAGCTTTCTTTCAAAACTTCATCAGTACATTATTCTTCTATTTGTTATTTAAAATTATTGGGTAGTTTAAACTATTTATTTGCTGCAATTGATGTTGGAAAAAAAACGCTTAGCCTGTAGTTGGGAGGACATATTAACTGCGGGAAAGGGGTTCCTAAGGAGAGGGGATTTTAATTAGTAACTGCTGTCTTGCAAATGAAACACTACACATGCAATACTGAGTCTTGCCAATTAGCAGGTATAATCAATCACCAGTTGAGCAGTTATAGTTCATAATATGCTGGGTTGTTTTTTTTTGGGGGGGGAGTTTTAATTTTTTTGTTAGTTTGTTTAGTGGTGAATGATTGACTTGAAATGTACATCTGGTTGTCTTAAGTCAAACTAACTGAGGTGAATACTGAATTCAGTTAAGTAGCAGAAAAAAGTCATATTTAAAGTCTTTAATTTGTAAACTAAATCAAAGAAAATTATAATGAATGTATGAGTTGCCTAAAATAGCCATAGAACCATTAGTTTGGAAAAGGCCTGTAAGACAATTGAATTGATGTACGTGTAAAATTTATTTAAACAAAAGTGTTGGGTACTCATGGATGCATTTGTTTCTAGTCCCAGTATCAGTCATGGGACAAGAACTAGTCATCTTTCCTGCACAGATTTTTTGGGGATTTTTTTTGTTTGTTTGGTTTGGGGTTTTTTTGGGTTTTGTTCTTCACTTGGAAAATATTAATGTGCTACTTTTAATGCTATTAATAGGGGTTTGTTTTTTTTTTTAAAGGAACTTCCAAATAGAGTGAAGTTAAATGGGGAAAAACATTATATTTGCACCTGCAGGAAGTATTTTTGTCTGATGTAGAGTTGTTGTAGACTTCAGAAGTAGCAACATCTGCTGTACTCTGATCCTTGAATAGTCCCAATTCTATTTCTGTAAATTCAATTATGAAGTAAAAAAGTCTTATAACAAATGGAGCTCTTTAAATCTAAAGCATTAAGATACATTAATAGGTTCATTAGATTATACCCTGTAGATCTGGAAGACTTGAAGTAGTGAAATCAACAATATACATATTTTGGATAGCACATGAATATTCTGCACCATTGCTGAGTGAAATATAGGTACTGCAGCATTGAAATAAAATATACCTAGATGAGGTTAGATGTAGATTTAGAAATTGTTTGAATAGTAGACAATATGACACAAGAGAAGTTCTAACTAATGAGAAAACAGAAATAGGGGAAAGATGGAGCTTTCTAATGCAGCTATACTAAAACATCTTTAAGAAATATTTGGACAGGTATTTAATTACCAGAGCTAAAGTTTCTTTCCATTTTCTGTTTCTTGCAGGTCATACAGAGAATATTTTATACAGTGAATAGGTCCTGGTCTGGGAAAATAACTTGTAATGAGCTTAGGAAAAGCAACTTTTTGCAGGTAATATTTAAAACTTTGCAAGACAGATATTTCTAGAAGTTTTCAAACTGCATTAACTAAAGGCTTAAAGGAATAACATAAATAGCATTTCTTCCTTTTCCAAAAAGTAATGAAGACCCAATTGCATTAATTATCATACATCCAGAATATGTTAAAGTGTAACTTTTTATATCTAGAGCTGTATACATGTAAATGTGTGTAGCAGAAGTTGGTCTGATCTACTTATTCTTATGTGAATGCATTCATTTTCTGCTGTGTGTTTGGTTTCACTGTATGATGTGCATTGTCCCAGAAAACAGAAATTGTTCCACTGACATAGCCTTAGATATTGACTTTGTTATGAGAACTCAGATCATTCAACCAATAAATGTCTTACAAACTCTTTCTTGTGTTCTGTTTATCCTTCTGATAATAGAATGTGGCATTATTGGAAGAGGAAGCTGATATTAACCAGCTGACAGAATACTTCTCATATGAACATTTTTATGTTATCTATTGCAAATTTTGGGAGCTGGATACAGACCATGACCTCTATATTGATCGGAAGGATTTAGCTCGACATAATGATTATGGTATGACAAATGAAGCACCTTTGTTTACATGTATTAAATGACTGTAAACTTTGAGCTGAGGAAGTGGTTTAATGCCAAGGGCAGTTTCATGAGTCTGTTGGTGTAGCTGGTCCTGCTGAGTCAGTGAACTAAATCAGGACAAGTCATCTGTGATGCTACTTTGCATCTACAAATACCACATTTGAGAAAAATTCTAAATTTTAATTCTGATGTTGACAAAGAAGTAGAGCAAATATCACTTAAATGTTGGTGTATTATAAATAGTTTTATTTGGCAATTTTTGGTTATCTTGGACACAATCTATTTTACTGCTATTATTCAAGTAGCATTATTTTTATGGCAAGATATGGAAAGAGTAGAAAAGGGAAACTTCAGGTACTTGGCTTATTTTGGAGTTTTGCTAACTTAGCTGCAGTGTGTTTTGCTTTAATACTGTTTAGACGTAGTTAGCAGGTTTACATTTGCTGCATGTATAATATGTAATGACCATGATTCTGTAGTCTTGCAGGCTTGTTCCTATTTTAAATATTCTTGTAGCTTGTATGGAACTGTTGGTGCTCTTTTCAGATGCCTCATGTGCATCTTAATAGTGTTCCTTTCAGGACTGGAAAGCTTAGTTAAGCAAAAGTAATTATGGAGTATTACCCCACGTTAAAAAGGGTGAACACAATTCTGATTGCTTCTGAAAATTTGCCTGCTAAAGTTTGACTATTCTTTAGGATAGTGAGAAAGGAAAACTGCTTTCATTTGAGTGGCTGCTCTATTAAGTTAGTACATTTTAGAAAGAAAGCACAACTAATACAGTGCCACCTGCAATTCAATTTTGCAAATTCTTAAGGATAAATTGAGTATCCTTTACAGAGGTAGTGTTTAGTTCAGACATGTCTCTAAAATCCCTGAAATGGTTTCAAAATAGAAGCATGGGTCAAAACCATGTCAAAAATAGACCCCTGTCAGAATCAGTAAGGTATGTTTATTATGTGTGATTGTGCCAGTTCTGTTTTGGTTCTTTGCCAAGGTCATGTAAAACTTAATGCCACTGGAAAACATGATTTACCTGTCAAAGAACTAAGAAATGCAGTTTTATTAATCAGCAAATTTTATTACTTTATTGCAATTTTATTACTATTTCTTCATTAAGTTTGGATTCAAAGCTGGGTGGTTGTAGTTTTGCTTTGGAGACTTTGTGTTAAGTGATCCTCTCTAAAAGGACTTAAAGGGATTAATGAGCACTACACTTGATCTTTCTCACTGATCTTTATATATAAGAGGAGAGTTCCAGTAAACTCTTCAACAACACAATACAAAGCAAAAATAACCTGCATACAGCTGACACTGTTTCAAACTTTTCTTCACAGCAATTTCAAATAGGATGATAGAGCGCATCTTCTCAGGAGCAGTGACAAGGTACTTATTTTGTATGCTGATCTAAATCCCATTTAATTTTTGCCTCTTAAATTGTGTGGTATTCCAAGGGAAAAACATGGCTCCCCCTCACAAAGGAGCAGTGAATTCAAAGATCAGTATTATTTAAACTGTAGTAGTACTCGAATGGTCTTGGAACCTTTGGCACAGTTCAAGTTTTTCACTCTTCACCCATATGATCATGGGCCACTGGATATTGTATGATTTAGCAGGACTGGGAATGAAGAAGGAAGAAATGCTAGCATCATTCTTTTTCATCCCTCAAACCTGTAAAATGTTCAAGGAGAACTGAACTTTTAAGTACTAATTGTAAAATCAATGCTTATTGCATCAATAAATTTACAAAAATGCCTCCAGTTGAATTAGTTCACATTTTTGACAGTCATTCTTCATGTCTCCCCTTGGGATTGACTTTCTTTTTTTGTATTTATGGCATTTTATTTATTTTTGAAATGTTTTCTAGCACAGTATCTGAGATAGAAAGCAACTGATAAACAGAAGTAAAAGCTGAAATGAGAGACTTAGCAGGACTATGTCTAGAGCTTACTCCTTTATCTGAGTTTCTTGGGCAAGACAAAACATATATTTTCCCACACATCTTGAAGATAAAACGTCAAAAAATTAATTTCATTATTGAAATGTATTATGTCTAGGAACTTCCTACCTGACTTTTTATTAAACAGGTTGACTATGTGCAGCTTACTTGGTTGCTGCAATTATGAGAGTAGAAACAGACAATTATATTCTTGCCATGGACACTTCCTGAATATATTTATTTCATTTTTATCTTCATATTTTCATTCAAAAACTTTTAGCTAGTGGAGTTCTGTAAAGATTTTAAGTTCTCATCACTTCTACCTGAATAGAAATTCTAAAAAGCACATGTATTTGTATATAATATACCAGCAAAAAATTTTTGGGATGGCTCTTCTGTTAACTATTAAGCACCTTATGAACATTGGATCATTAGGAGTAAACAGTTAATACCAACAAGGAAAAGAATCCTTAATTTTGGTCAGTACAAGCTAGGTGTTCTAAAATAAATTTTCTGTCTTTTTCCTCATTGGCCTCCAAGAGGTAGAAAAGCACAAAAAGATGGGAAGATTAGCTATGCTGATTTTGTCTGGTTTTTGATATCTGAAGAGGACAAGAAAACACCAACTAGGTAAGAATGAATTTGTTTCAGCAGAAATAAAGACTGACTTTGTTTTCCCAGTCCTTAAATGGGGACCACTGATGAACAGCTGCAACTCTAATGAGAAACTAAACTATAAAAACACGAGTAGAAAACTGGCCCAGTTCTGTGCATCATCCTTGTTTATCAGTGTCTCCTGTTGTTGTAGCTGTAGAAGTCTAATTTAATGACTTTTGAGAGGCTAATTCAATGTCATTGTTTCATAAATTGTGTGTGGCCTATTTATGAACAGGGCCATATGTTAAGGATGTTGCAGCTGTTTTATGATGCCAATGACTTTGGGGAGCTGTGCAGCTACTATCAGCTGTATGGTACTGATAAGGAACCTATCATGTGACATGTCACTAACTTGTTCAATGTGGGAACGTACCCAAAATATCAGTGTTTTCATGTACGATTCAATTTTTAATTGTCTCCCTTGATTTTTTTTAATGTAAAACCATGTGTTTTAGTCTTTTCCTTCACACCATTAACAAATGCGTTTTCAAATGCAATAATGGATGACGTAGCAAATACCAGCAACTCTTACCACAGTAGGTGGTGTTCAGTGACTTTCCATGGATTAGTGGAATGTACTCTTAAGTCTAGTTTTTAGTATTGCCTTTGAAACAGGCAACATGAATACTTGAAATTCTGTAGTAAGTTTGTCTCTTTGCTGTTAATGACTGAATTTCAGCATTGAATACTGGTTCCGCTGCATGGATCTTGATGGGGATGGTGCTTTGTCTATGTATGAACTGGAATATTTTTATGAAGAACAATGCCAAAAATTAGATAACATGGCCATAGAACCTTTGCCATTTGAAGACTGTCTGTGCCAGATGCTGGACCTTGTAAAGCCACAACATGAAGGTAATAAACTCCTTTCCCATCTTTAACTTTCTATTTAACTTTCTGGATTTAGGCGTTAGTGCAGCTTTAGGAGCACTCAGTTGGTATCAGTGGAATGAAGTCTTAGACCAACATTGTGTAATGCATGGGAGCTATGGGGCATTAAAAATGAAGTGAGCTAAGCTCTGAGAAGCACATTTATGTTATGTGGTTGCTCACAATCACCTCCTGAGTTCAGTAGTTCCCTTCCAGTCTTATGTTATGCTTCTGAAAGGCATTTAGAATATTTCTGTTCTGCATTTTAAATGAAACAAGATTTATGTATCTCCTCTATGTCATGAGGATGATAAAAGAAGGCTATTGAACACAACCAAGATGAGTTATTCAGGGTAACAAAAATGAAAGCCAGTTGAGAAGGGTTGTTGTTTTTTTTAGTAAAAACTGAATTATGTTTAAAAGGTGGATTAAGAAAAAAATCTGTTTTTCTAATACAAAAGACTAGCAGCATAAACTGATGCTTCACTTTGTAGTTTAGAAACAAAAGAAGACACTTTCATAAGGTTATCACTAAACTGTGACACAGTTTCTATAGAATGCTCTGTGTGCTGAAAAGCAAACTTTAATTTCTGGAGACCTGAATTAATTACTTAAATTTTACTTCTGTTTTGTTGGTGTTTGAGACAGTGCTTGGTATCTACAGGAGTATTAAATGTCTAAGCTCCCATTGCAATAAATGGAAACTGGAGAGCAAATCAATGAACCAAATATAGGAGTCTAACTTAAACTGGGAGCTTATGTAACTAGGATTCAAATCATTTGCTTGCTTGTGGAGAGCTGCTGCCACTTGAAATGGTGCAGTGCATCAGACATCTGTGTGGGTCTGACAGATACAGCACAGGTGCCACGGGGGATTTGTGTCCTTCTGGAGCACCACTGATGAGCCAGGCAAACACACCGGGGCCCTTCGTGACAGATGCAAGCGTGGCAACCATGTACAAATGGAATTTGGATTTTGCTTCCCCGTGAGGTCGTTGAGTTACACTTTGTTAGAGGCTGGGCCAGTATGCTAAGGAAGTACTGTTCCAAGTCTGGCTTTTATTCAACTCTTCCATAGCATCTTCAGTTAGCTCCTATTTGATTAACAATGGAAGACTGACTGTATTCTAGGTGAATCAATAAAGGGGAGTTTTAAGGATAGTCATCTGTCTTCACTTGTGTATCTCATATATTTTAGCCTTTCTGCAGAAGCTTCAATATTCAGCTTTGAAATACGGTAACATTTCTGAGCAACCTGACAAATACTTCTAAAGCTTAACACATCCATTGATTGGAGTCTTTAAAGTATCACACTATAAAAATCAAACAAAACACCTCTAAGCATTTAGCTTTCCTCTCAAGCAGTAAATATTGATCAGACTGGACAAGTGTGGCAACCCTGACTCTATGAAAAATTCATCTGTATGAAGCATAGTCACACACTGTCATCTCTGTCATACTTTTGTCTGCTCAAGTCAGGGAAGAGAAAGGGCTGCTGCCATAGGAGATTACTACCTCCTACCCAAGCACTCCTTGGGAAGGAATGGCTAACTCACTGGAGGCTTCTATCTGTTGAGGAAGCTTAAACAAATACCTTAAATGATTTTTAATAGCTGAGGGAGGTAGACTGCCTCTCACTTCAACATACTGACAGGCTGTGGGATATGACAACCACAGCAAGGAAAAGAATCTGAACCATTTCAAAGTTTTGTACACTTTGAAGGACACATCTCTAGGTGTGTATTTCATCTGTTTGCATCTCTCCCATTGCATTGAGGATCAGTGAAAAATGTTGTTAAGCAGTGATGACTGAGTAATGATAATGTACCTTTTGATTACTCCACTTTTGAGAAAGCATAACTTCAGCTCTAATAACTTTAATAATCTTATCTCATAATCTTCTTTACAGGAAAAATCACTCTGCATGATTTAAAGCGATGTAAGTTGACAAATGTGTTCTTTGATACTTTTTTCAACATTGAAAAATACCTTGACCATGAACAGAAGGATCAGTTTTCTATGTTGCGGGTGAGTGTTGAAGCTTTAAAAGTCTTTATAGCTACGTGCTTAGCAATTAATACTGCTTAAATTAATTAATTAATACTGTTTTGTGTACCATGCAACATGATTGCTTAGGATGGTGAAGGTGAAAGTCAAGAGGTCTCTGACTGGGAGAAATACGCTGCTGAAGAGTATGATATCTTGGTAGCAGAAGAGGCAGCAAGTGACCAGTGGAATGATGGGTAAGAATGCAGCAGGAGAGCTGATATTAATCCTCTCTACTAAACTACAGCCTCACCACCACTATCATTAATTTAAAAAAGAAAAAACACATCCTTCTCAAAAATGTGTGATTAATGGTGTATGAGACTATCAAGTACACATATGTGAGCCAAAACTCTTATTCTAGAATATGCATCTCTTTTTACAAGCCCTTGTTTTTAAATTTGTAACTTGGTGAATTGAACCTTCAGATGATTTAGGTTTTCTGTTTAAATCGGTGGTAAACTCATGGGAGAAACCCAAAGTGCTGCTCTATTTTAGTGTTCATAGTGGATTTTTAGTATTTAACTCTGCCCTATGTTGTTCTCTGAAAGAGCAGCTGATAAGCACATAATGCCTTTATAAAGCAGTTTTAAAGAACAAGAACTGCAGTATATAAAGCTCATTCTCTGCACAATCTTGTTAAGTAGATAGAAAAAAACATGTGATGAAATTCAGTAGTGGTTGGGAAGACATACATGAACCTGAGTCACCCTACCCAGGAAATGGTCAGTTTTTTAATCTGCTACCATAATCTCCACTGAGACTTTGTGGGTTTTTTAAAAGCTATGAATTATAGATTGATCCCACCTAAAGTGTTGAAGCTAACCTTTTTTAACTATCAACCTTCACTGGCTTGCATTAGTTAAACTTACATTTCATTATCCATCTATTCATCTGCATCAGCAGCAGGTGGTTATCAATAATTTCTGGGTTAACACCTGGGTTTTGCTTTCCAGCATCTGCTTAAAAGTACAGTTGCTATCAGTTCTTGGTGCTCATGCACATGTCAGTAAGACCTTCAATCCAGTATTCCTTCTCTTTTATCATACCTACTGCAGCTGTATTTTGTTCTTCTTAACTGAAGCCTCACTTCAGCTTTCTTGAAAAGAACTTGAGAGGTTTCTGGCAAGTACTTAAAAGTCTTGCATTTCACCATTTCTAGCCTGTAAGTACTCCACTGGAGCAGTGTGTGCTTTGAATCCTTTCAGTGGAGCTGCATTTCACACTGGAAAGTTCAGCATGTGATAAGAGAGTAAGCTAACTTAAATTCAGGGACTTATTATAGAACCCTGGTGCTGTTCTGGTTATGTTTCTTTATTATAAAATATTGGGATCTATATTCTTCCTGCAGTTGCCTTGTTAGTGTTCCAATATTTAGGCACTTCCTGGCATAGTTAGACTCTTTAATTATCTATTTTTTTGTCTGCTTCTAGGTATGAAGCAGAACTGAATCCTGTAGACCATCAGAAGGCCAGTGTTCTAAAGTATCAAATGGAGAAAAGACCATTTTTTGAAATGCCTTCCCATCTGGCTGATGTAGACTTGGATGAATATGACTACGATGAGGATTTTGAATAGAGGCTACTCATGGTCAGCACTTGCAGAAGAGAAGGGACAGTCTGCAGCAGGTCTGCTACACACTGCTACGTTTCAGTGGGGCTTCTTTCCAGGAAGTCAGCTTAGTTTTGTGCTAAAAATATCTAATCACTACACTACCTTTTAAGTAAAAGAAGTGCATTTATATGAAATGATGAGATTTTTGTATTTATTCAACAGTTTATCGTTTGTAAAATAGATTAAAATATTTATTTTCAGATGTTGCATAATTCTTTTTTGGAAGAATAACAATATTTGACTTAAGAGAAAAGTAATCTACTGTTTTTAAGAGAACTGTATAATTATCTTGGTTGATGTGTGGTGCACTGACCATCTCCATCTCACCTGTGAACAGGTACTTCTGTCCTGGTATGGGAGGTAAGGAGACAATTTACACCTGCAGTGTGCTCATGCTCATAGACAGCCCTCTTTCAGGTTTTATGCCTTGGCAAGGAAGAGATGTGACAATGAGTGCACAGTTCAGCACTCATTTACAAGCAGAGTTTTGTCTGACAAGCTGTGCATATTAGTAGAATACCCTAAAGTGAACACCCAAGACAAGTTTTCTTCTCTGGGCCTTCTTTGCCCCAGCTTTAATTTTGCATGCCCTTTTAAACTTCAGTCTTTTCATTTATGTTAATCATAAAAAGATTATTTAACAATGAATTCTGAGTGTTCATACTTGATCCAAAATGGGTGTGTTAATTCATGCAGAAGGAACCAATTTTTTTTAAACCCTTTGTATAAATGTTACTTGATCAGTGATGTGCACTAATCTGTTGTGGGCATTCAGTGCTTTTGTCTGTCCTCCCCTTTGCTTGTTTGCTATTGACACATTCCATGGATATTCATCAGTGTCACAGCAGCTTGAAATTGTTGCCTCACTCTTAACTGTTAAACAGGTTTTGTTGGGAAAAAAATGTACAAAAAGATGTAAGTTATTTTTTTGGTTGCAGTGTAGATCTTTTAAAATGTTTTGAAAACCTGTTTGTATTTTCAAATAAAGATTTTCATACATGTAATTTAACAGTTCTAATTTTTACATACTGCACACAATTCATGTCTTACTAATAAAGAATCACTCACGACAGGATGGGTTACACAGGTATGCAGTCTGGTTGGGTAATTACAACAAGCTGCATATGCCAAGCAATCAGCCCTCTCACAGGTTTTTCTTCATCCAAAAGAGAGTATTTGGTGAGCAGCTGGGAGAAACCTCTTGTGCTCAACTCCTCACACCAGCTCCTGCACCAATCTACACACCTGTATATCAAGAAACTCATTGCTGAAGTGCTGGTGAACCTTACTGAGGGAAACTTAAGTAACTGTAATACCATTTGAAGGATTTTGGTTAATTATTCCAGTTTTAATACAGACTCACCAATGTCCAATTTCTCCAAGGTTGGCTGGATACCTTTCACTAACTGCCCATGGTTTGGGGCTTTTAAACAGTACAGATACACTGAGCATTTCTGTTAAGCTCTGTTCCCTCAGGGAACGAATGGCTTTGCAGAAGATGGTCCTGAACATCTGTTGCACTGCAAGAGATTCATCTTCCTACCCTAAAACTTTTCTCAAGAAGGGGGCTTGTAACTGGGCAGCAAACAGCCACAGGCCTTCCCAGCATGCAGTGACACATCTGTGTCACACAGCACTATGGTGCAGGGTCAATCTCATCTGCAGAGCCTGTAGCTGTTGTTGCCACTTTGTGTTTAACGAAGTGCCTGTTAAGTCCTGCTCTCTACTATACTTGTGCTAACCAAGTCCCTTATTTCCTAAGTAGAACATAACCTGCTCTTCTTGTAGAAGTCTTTTTTCTTAAAATACATGAGTTTATGAGGATTACTGGACCTTGCCTCTGCAGAGTAATTCCCAACCCAAGCCCACTGTTAACAAAAATTAAAGCATCCATATGTTTGATGTAGTTCCAGGTATACCTATTTTCCTAGTCAAGCTGTATTCTGCCTCCTTGGTGCGTGCTTAGGCCTAGATCCACAAATCATCCACAGAAGGACAAGGGGAAACATCAGCACCCCAGTCCAGGTAGTGGGAGTCAGTCACTGAACCTGAGAACCACCTCCCTTGTGGCGGCCTGCACACCATGCACAAGGAAAATCGTGGATTCAATGTGGCCACTTCAGTGTACACAATACCTGGGCAACAGTCATGGCTTTCACTTCCATCTTCATGGGAATTCTGTGCTCAGCCTGTGAAATAACACAACAAATGCAAAGACCAGCACACATTTGCTGTCATTCTCCAGACGTGGTATAGGAGTATCACTGACACATTCAGTACTAATGGATAGCAATAGTTCTGTAGTTTATTTTACAGTTACAATCCAAAATATATATATATATGTATATATATATAAAAAAAATAAAGCTGATATGATTACTGCAATGTACAATTCAGGGAGCAGTGAGAAGGGTCAGTGAAAGCAGCCCACACTCCCCAGCCTACTGCCACTTAAACACTCTTGAGTCACGATCATTTGCAAATTCTTAATGCAAAAACACCCTCTTTTCGAATGGCCATATTTACAGTCTATTTACATTGTGTTTCCAGGCTTTTTCCAAGTAAATACCACATGATCACTGTACAAAGGACTTCTTCCAGAGGAAAATAGTCAGCTGGTCCACTGTTTCTTTCTTTGTTACTCTGAAGCCTTGACACAAGTTTTCCTGAACGTGTCCTGATGCTTGCAGACCTCTAACCACATCTTTCTAAGCAATGGAATTCAGAGATACTTTCAGATGAATGATCCAGGTTTTCCATTTTACAGTCAGGAAATGGCACTTGCCATCACCCAGCAGGTCCCAGTGCTCACAGTTGGGGCAGGTTCCTTTCTTCCCTGCACCAGGTGCAAGGAAACACACAGATCTCCATTTGGTTATCTCAAACAGTAAACACAGCCAGCAGAGCACTGCCCCCACATGCTTCAAACGAGCTTGTCTCACCTGGTTTACACTGTCTGTGATTCAGTGTTTGTCAATACCCTTATTCCAGTCCTGCAGCTGTGAGCTTTTCCAAGGCAACAACAAGGATCAGGATGCAGCTGAGTACTGATGCTCAGAACACCCTACCCTAGAACTGCAGCAGCCACCTCAGTAATGCCCACAACCAGCAATGGTGAGAAATCAACCACCATGCTACAAACTGGTTCTGGGTGGATGCCCATGGGCACAGAGACAACTTGATCCATGTCTCCTGCCACTTCAGTTGATGCTCTCATGCCACATTGACAAGTTAAACAATTTGCAGAAAAAACATAGCGTGTGCTTCACATCTGTTCCATCCTCTCAGTGTCTTAACTGTCCTACATCACAAGAAAACAGAGATTAAGTCAGTCCTCTACTATGGAGAAGACATCATGTAAGAGCCCATAAGGAATCTGAATAACAGTGTAGCATCTAACCATTCAGCAGCTTAGCCACAGAGCCAGCTCTTATAAAGAACTACAGCTTCCACATAAGAAAAGAAGCATTTCCATACCCCAAAAAGCCCAGAAAAGGCACTACAGAGAAAGGCACCATACTGCATAAGTAGTGCAATTTCTGTATGGCTTTAATCTTTGTCCATGGAGTTAAATTATTCTATTATCTAACTTCAGTAGGAGCTGCTTCAAGTACATGAGCCAAACCATCTACATTTTAACATGCATATGACTGAAAGAAAAGGTAGAAGTCCCTTTTTTTCCCCCTTCTAGTCCTCTTTAACAATAAAATCCCAGCATGTGTTAAAAAAACATTGGCTGACCTTTACAGCAAAATCTCATTTAAAAAGACAAAAATCATGCAAAGTCTGAATGTGGTGGTTAGATCCCAGATAACCAGTCACTGGAAATCAAGGGGTTGCCTGACTCACTGCAAAAATACTGTCTGCCAAGCACTGAGTTATGTTCTGAAGTGCAGACAACAGAGGGATATACAGGAGAAAAACCTGAAGGAACTGCTCAGCCCCCTGTAGTGGCTGACACAGAAACCTTTAGGGAGCAGAAGGGTTATGAGTAGCTGCAGCACAGGAAAAATCGTGGCCTTCCTTTCCCCCCCACCCCTTTCCTTGTGCAGTCACTCCACAAGACCCTACTGTAGAACATCCTGTCTGAGCCCTGGCACTCCACTGGCCCAAAGGGATAGAAGTCCTTCCCTGCTGCAAGGATGCAGTCCAGGGCTGAGCTGAGGCCCAGGCAGAGAGCTGCAGCTCTGCCAGACTTGGATCCCAAAGGCAACCAGTGCCCAGGAGACAAGCCTCTGGCTATGCTGGTTGCCACTCCAAGCCCACAGTGTTCTCATGCTTCCCTTCAAATCCCCAGTTTGTTCAGGGACAATTTAATCTTCCCAAAAGCCTTGACTGGAAAAGGGAAAGAAACATGGGATACTCCAGCAAGACCCCAGGGCTGTCCAGTGATCAGACACATTCTCAATCTTTCAATTTAAAGAGCAGAATGCAAACACCATTTCTGAAGCAGATATTCCCTACAGGCCACGCAGCAGTGCCATCTCTGCAATGTGTCAGCAACACGAAGCAACTGCAGCAAATGGCTCTTAATAAGGAAGCTTCACAGTATGGGGAAATAGAAAGGGGATCCTTCTTTTAATGCATCCTAAGTGACATTCAATCCTTACAAATGACCTAAAGATGTCTAGATACTACAATAAGGATTGCCTCTAAAATGTAGATCGAGCTGAAGGAGGAAACTACAATCGCAGCTGGAAAGGGAAGAGGGCATCCCTCTTTTCTCATCCTGAAAAGGTCCACAAAAGAGCAACCCCTGCTGCATAGCTACCCAGGAGACTCTGACCTGACACTGACCCACCAACTACAGCTGTCCTCAGAGCTGGAAAACCAGCCAGAATTACCTGGTCTGTACCAATGACATCAACATCTTCAATTGTGTCTTCTGGACCCTCCTCGGAGACATCTTCTGTCTTAACCTCGTCTTTGCTGGAAACAAAAAAACAACAAAAAAAACCCAAAAAAAACCAAACAAACAAACAAAAAAAAAGTCTTGAGATATACAGAGGCTGCACATGGCAAAAGTGCTTAAGGCAGTGTATTTCTCATAGTAAGATCTGCTGCTCATATCCACGTAAGGTAGCCTATAGTTACTGGCCCAGAATTTCCCAGTATGAAACAGGTTATGCTCTGAGGAATTTTCAATAAAGCCATTCAGAAAAACACTGATTTAAACAGGGGCTACCTTCATGTTTTATAGATTTTTGTTCTATTTTACTGTATTCACCAGGTCCATTTAACAAGTGTTCCAAAACATGGAAAAGTATGCATCTTCCCAGGATTTGTGTTTCACCTTTTAACCTACTAACAGGGGAAATGGCACCTAACACCTCAATAAATTAACTGAATTAAAGGAAAACACTGCAACTGAGCACTTTGCTCAAAAGTAGACTGCAGACTCCCTATTTCTGCAACACCTCTCTCACATCCAAGTTGTATGAGGCTTCACTGGGGCATGTTCGCATGCTGCACACCCACACTTCTCTAAAAGAAAGCCACAGGGTACACAGTGGTTAATAGCAGACCTGCAGAGACAAGAATCCTTTTTCATTTCCAGAGAAAACACTTATTGACTGGCTGCAGCAAACAGCCCAAGAGTAACTAGCACCACAGATCTCCAATCTGGACACGGTAAGTGGGATAGGGAACTTCCCTCCATCCTTGTCTTTTTCCACCCTCTGTCTCTGCACACTTGATATTACTCCAAGAAGGCACAAAAGCCCTGTGACAGTGGCAGGAGAAAGCAGCAAATGTAGATATTGAACTAAGGAAACAAAAAAACCCAACCTGTCCTTGAGACACAGCCCATAAGAAAGACAGGAGGGGCACATACCCTGAGCTCATGAAGTATTACAAGAAACCAGAAGGTGCATAGGAAGACCCCAAGTGTCAGTGCCAGAACAGGTTTGTAAGACATCAAACTCTCACCAGTATCTTCTACGCAGCCCTCCTGGACAAAGGAATGGCAAATGTTCCTGTAAGTGCATCTCTTTAGATTTCAGCCTCTTTCTGCTTTTCCCTGCTGCAGAGGGAAGCTGAGAAGCACAATGCTGTTCTGGGGCTTTGCTTGCTGCTTCAGCCTGGCTGGTTTCAGGCAAAGACCCTGCAACACAGAGTGAACACATTCTTCAGCCTCAACCTCACCCTCAGAGGACTTGAGATGGACATTTCCAGTATGTTCCCCACAGCAGAGAAACAATCGGGCCAAGCTCAAAAGAACATCTGGAGCAAAGCATTCCTTTATTGAAAGAGACAGCTAAAAGCCACTTAAAAGAAAATCCATTTAATTTGCCCACTGGTCATTTCTGCAATCTAGATTTATGAACTTGGCCCTGGTCCATAACTGCTATCAGTACTGCTGAGTCTGTATTACGCTCAAGAAAGGAGGGCCTTTTGGGGGTACAAAGGAACAAGCTCTCTGAAGGCAAGTCCCTGAAAAGAAGATTTATGAGAAAGAATGAGAAAGAAACTAAAGGACACTGTGAGAAATTTTCCTTTCCTCCACATGCAACTGCACATGTCCAGAACACTTAGCATTTTAATTAGCAATTGTTTTCATAATGGCTTTATTACATTTTAACTGAGTCCCACCATATCCATGCAGTGAATACTTCAAAACAGACTGGCAGTCCATAAATGCTGCCAAAGCCTGGATGCAGCCCATCTAAATAGAATTCTTTAAGGTAGGAGTATAATCTTACTGGCTCCCTAGAAATTCAACAGAGAGAAAAACCCTAGAAGATGATTTGGCCCAGATAATCTGGCATGAAGATCTGAATCAAGTTCTAGAAATACCTCTCCTGTCTCAATTATCTACAGGGCCTAAAGCAACAATGCCCTTAAGTTAAGAATTAAAAGCAATCAACCAAGTCTCTGGCTCAGACAAATGCCAGATGTTAGTACACGGTAGAATTCAGATAATCTTGAATTCTCCTCACTCGGAGCCCTCTGCCCAACCTTACTGCTATTGAGTGATCAAGGGACCCAAAACAACAACAAAGCTGAAGGTAAAAACCACAGTTCAGACTGGGAAGTCCTCAACACCCAGCACACCGTGGTACTCCACTGCTAATGCAAAGCATGAAATACATTTCAGCATATGCAAATTTACTACAGCAAAGCAAAATAGCAAATACACCAGTATTGCCAGCCAGATAATGAAAATACAGCTGATCAAGAACTGGGAAGTTTTCATACCATTAGACAATTTCCTTTTAAAAGAAGATGTCTTAGATGAGCCCACAGGGTGCCACTCTCCCAAACTGCCAAGGACAGAGCTCTCCTCATCTTCATTTGCCAATAAAGAGTTTCTGTACCAGACCAAAGGCTGCCATTTGTCTCCTTTGCAGGACAGTGGCTCTGTTATATACCTCTGTAAGTAACTGTACCTGGAAAAAAACAAAAGCAAGCATCAGGAAACTCACTATCCTTCCCCTTCAATATCTGGGGCAGGTATTACAAGAAAGGATTTTCACTTTACTCTCCAAAGGTGCAAACAAAACTGTTGAAGAGGGCACTATTTTTCTGTGAAACATCTGACATCTCTGAAGTATCTAATTAAAATGCAAATGTCTTCAAAGCTAAAAGAGTGCTTGAATTTTTAGCATTAGAAACAACACAAAATCCATAGAAATTATAAAATTACATCAGCTTCTATAGTTTCCTGTGCAGGTAAAGTCCGCTAGTTGCTGCTGCCAGTAGCAACCTGAACAGAGCAGAATTCTGTGAGGATTCACCTCTTCTGGTGGCCTTTTCTGCCTCATGGAGACAAAGGGGATCCCAGGCAAGCGTTGCTCCCTGTGATCAGTAGTACAGGAAACAGTACAGGTCAGACAATGGGGGTTTTATACCATAAATGTCTGTTCTGTCAAAATTAAAAACAAGAACAACCAGGTAAACCATTTTTTTTATATTATCATCTCAAACTCAATCCAATCCTCTCAGTAAAATGTCAAGTGGCTGCAAGAAGCAGATAACTGTTCTGCAGTTGTGGCAATGCATGGCATTTGGGAAACATTGTCTCACATCCCTGTTCTGTCTGATTCAGTCCAGAGATTTGACATTGGGCCTTCTTGAATCCCAGGTGAAGCTATCATCTTCCCTGGAGCAAAAAGGCTTTCTTCAAACACTCTATTTAAAAAACAGGACATTTCCAACTAAGTCTTTCTGACCCATTCCTACTTAATAACAATAGAAAAGAAAAACCAAAGTCTGACTCAGGATTAGGAAGCGGATACTCACCACATTTCAGCTACAGTTCATCACTTTAAAATCAAGCCCAGTGTGGTTAAAACAGACCCCACCTTAGCAAATACCAGAAGTGACAGTTTTAACACCAGAATGTGCAACATATTATTCTTTTCCCTTTTTTTTTTTTTTTTTTGATTAGGAGAGTGGCCTGGAAAATATCAGCCATTTCATTTGCTTTGCAAAACAAGGAAACCAGTGCTGAGAGGAGGTCAGGGTAAGCACTGGCTCCAAAACAATTAGAGTCTTGGACTCTGGGGGCCCCAGGGATCAAGCAACCCTGGTAATGGAATTTGTTGGTTTCAAACAAGCATGTATTGTAACTACAGTTTCAGGGTCTAATCCAACTGCTACCAATGTCAATGGAAAGATTTCTACTGATTCAGGAATAAGGCCCTTCATGCTGCTTGCTATTCAGCAATTCATTTCTTGTGGCATTTTGTGGCACAGAGCAACTGACAAGCCAGGTATTTTACTGCTACAGCCTATGCAATTACAGGGGAGAGGGTTAAAGTCCTTATACTTAGATGGTGTTGAAATATAGTCCTTTCTAACAAATGCTCACATTCTGTATCTCATCTGTTACAGGTACATTCACATATGTTAACATATAGACCTGGACATCAATCCCATGATTAATAAGAAAAATGAAAATAACCAGATGTTTGTTTCTCAAAGTTCATGTTGACCTAAAACATTCCATCTAATAATTTATGATGGAGCTAAACCTAAATATTTCTAAGAGGAAATATAATCTCCAGCCTCTGCAAGGCACTTTAGGCCTCCCAGAATAGAAACTGTTATTCTAGAAACATAGTATGAATGTACTTGTGGATAAATTGTAATTTCCCTTCTAGAAAATTTTATTGTTTCCCATTTGTTCCCTGCAGCAGAGGGAAGGCTCAAAGCAGCAAGGAGTCAAATGCATTCCCTGCTAGGTTCTGTTATTTTCCACAAAATTTTTCCATTAATAAACCTACCTGAATGTATCAAATGTATCTGATATATTCAGGAATATACTTCCAGAATATATCCTCTGATCAAGAGGTTTAATATAGTCCTAGGAAAAAAATATCAGGATTTAGCTTTGATCTGCTCCATCAACAATTAAATATTTTCCTCTTGTTTAATTAAAAACTATTCCCAGGGGGTAAATGAAATGAGTTTTTCAAGGATGATTTAACAGAAAACTACTTATTGCATGGGTGTCACCACAGAAGCTTACAGCTCTTTAAAATACAGACAGCATGGACAGAGTTATACAGAAACTGTCCAAACTGGGCCTGGAGCACTTCCCCTATGAAGACAGGCTGAGGGTGTTGGCATTATTCAGCCTGAAGAAAGGAAGGCTCTGGGGAGGACTTACAGCACCTTCTAGTACCTCAACAGAACTGACAAGAGAGCTGGAGAGGGACTTTCTATAAGGGCATGGAAAGATAGGACAAAGCTTTAAATGGCTTTAAACTGAGTGTTAGATTGGATATTAGAAAGAAATTCTTGACTGTGATCATGGTGAGGTACTGGAACACTGCCCAGAGCAGTTCTGGACTCCCCATCCCTGGAAGTGTTCAAGGCCAGGCTGGATGAGGCTTTGAGCAACCTGGTCTAGTAGAAAGTGTTCATCCCCAAGGCAGGGGGTTGGGACTAGATAATCCTTGAGGTCCTATGGATTTTATGAAAACCAATTTTAGTAGTAGATCTCAAAAATTCTCATCGGAGAAAAATGCAAGTATCACAAATGAAGTTTTCCATCCATACCCATGGATTATCTACCTTAGGTTTCTCAGGGTCTGTAATCAGTGTATGTAGACTACTTTTCTTCTGCATTTTGCATTCCAGCTTTGAATCAATTTTTTTCAAATGAACTGCCTGTGTTGATGGCAATCATTAATAAATTACGTCATGTGAAGTAACAGGAAAATAGACATTTTACTATTCTTGACCCATGTTATGTAAAATCCAGTTGATAACTCCCACAGAAGTTCTCCTCCAAAGTAAGACAAAGTGACATGGGAACAAGCAAGTTACACAGAGTTCAGAAAGATGTGACAGCTGGTTTTCTTCCATTTCTGCTGACTTAGTTTCAAAAGTAAAACTTCTCTTATCGTGTACTGGAGTGATTTGCTCAGAAATGCAAAAAGGCAGATGTGTCTTACTGTCCCACATCTTCAAATATGCTTTCAGGAAAATGGAAGTACCTGGTTTTACAGTATCTGTAACTAAAATACTGAAGTGCAGAGATCTGGATCCAAAATGAACAGCACTGACTAAGGAAGTAATGCTAAAGGTCAAACAGAAAGAAGAATGTTACTTCCATCTCAAAAAATTATCAGAGCCAAGGCATGTGAAGAAGGAAATAAGATACATATCCATATATCTCTCCATTCAGGTGCATAATACCCTACTGATGCCAAAAGAAGGCTATCACTCTTACAGCATTAAATGTAAATATTTAAACCACTGTAAAACATGGGCCCACTGGATAAAGGCACATTCCCGTGTAAATAGTAAATTCTTGGATTTAAGTATCTATATTATGAAGAGTGTCACATATATTTCTGTTCCAAATATGTTCCATGGAATCCACATAATTGAGGCCTGAAGCTGTGGAAATAGATAATTACAAAATAATGATCCCTGCATTATTTCTTCCACAACCTTTTGATTTACTTTTCTGTTCCGAAAAGCATTCCTGCCACTCCACTAACCAATCAAGTCGCAAATCTCTTCTACCAAATTAACAGCCTTTCCTTTAGAAGAATTGCCATATGTGGCCACAACTATGTAAGAAAAATCTAGAATGCTTATTTCACATGCAATCTGAAATAATTACTACTACAGAATTCAACAACTGTGTCTCAAACTAACAGCCTGAAGGGCAGACTGATTTCAGAGGTTCTCTGAAGAGCCCTTGAGCAAATTCTGCCACACTGAAGTTCAAGTGTCCTTTGTACAGGGATATACAAATCACAAACTGTGTATGATGGTTTACAAGAACTTAACTTACACTAGTTTTTTGTCTGGCTTTAGCAGCTTGTTGGAAAATTCACTGATGATTAACAGAAAGCTCAAGTTAGGAGGCAAACATTTTCCATCTACTCCAGTAGTTCCTTGAAAAGCAAATTCAATCCCTTCCCTATTGAAAGAAAAACAGAAAAGAACAGAGTAATAAAACAGATAAAACAGACAACTAACCCCATGGACAGCATGATGTTACATGGCACATACTTGTGTATCATGGCTACAGATTCTCTAGATTTCACTTGGTCCCAGCCAAATGTTAGTGAAAAGCGACGAGCAAGTTCTTTGATGTTTGCAAAGGAAGGAGAGGAGAAATCCACACCATTGCTGCTGTCTTGGCTTTCTGCATGTGTCTGAAACAGCTGCAAGAGAAGTTGCAGATAAGCGAACACAGGTAATCCTACAGGCAAACAAAGCAGCAGGCAGTCAGAGAGACAGGCACAGTCACCTCACACAGACAGGAGCCTCACAGGAGAGCAAGGTAAGTCATGTGCTTCTGAGGCTCTGAATGGAGCAATGACAAGGAACTGACACAAAGGACACTGCTGTGCTCGTAAGACAGGCACAAATTAAAAAATAAAAATAAAAAGTCATGTGCATAAACAGAAAAGTGAGTCCTGAAGATGATGGTCCCATGACCTCATGTCCTCTTGGGTCTTCTGAACCAAGCCCCAGGGGCCTAATTTGCCTGAGATGCTTTCAGAGTAGCCTAGTGCAGATACAAAGCAGCAAGTTTGGCAGCACCATAATAGAGAGTAAGAGTAGGTCAAAAGCACATATTGAGCTCAATTTACTGTGCTTTGGGTTTTGTTTTTTTTTTTTTCTTAATAGAATATGGAAGTAGGTTGTTCTAATCAACCTGTTAACTTTCAAGGTCAGGCAAAGGCCAAAAAGGGCCTGTTGTCTATGTGATACCTAAACACAAAGTCCTGACTATGTCAGCAGAATATATGTAGCCAAATGCTGCTTAGACTCATCTAAGCTCAGATTTCAAGGGCTGGTTCACAGATCTAAGCCCCCAGCAATGTGTGTGAAATAAGCAAAGCTCATGTGTCAGTATCCCCAGGAGGAGCCTGCTCTCTGGATTACCGCAGGACTCCAGGTTAGAAGCAGCTCTGGCCACGGGCAGAGCTGGCAAATGAAGTTGCTAAAATAGCTAAATGGCTATCAGTCAGCAGCTGCAACTGAGACCCTTCAGAAGACCTGCAACCCACTTTCCTCCAGAGGGAAAAAAAAAATAGCTGAAAGTACGGGGGAGGGGGGGGTTTGAGCTGACAAGACACAGGCACATCCATGGCTCCTCAAATTCAAAAGGAATCAAGGTAGTCCATAAAACACAGTATAACATCCTTAATATTCGTTAAGCTTAAGAGATACCATTTTCCAAGAAACACTCCATAATCTCACATCAGTTCTAACATACTATGCACTTGAAGATTAAAAACATGACCAAAAAATCGTGGACAAAAGCACCTTTTAAAATAGGTGCAATGATTTGAAAGGTGTTTTAATTATGACATGCAAAAATAACTTATATATAGAAAGTGCAAGAAAAGAAGTAAATTCTGTCATTAGGTTTTCTAATGATTTTGAATAATTATGGCATGAGAGGTAAAAATCTTCACTGTGAATACAGCTATCATAAGAGCCCCTAGCCTCTTGCTTTAATCTTAACCTTACCTGCTGCAGACAGAGAATCAGTGTCTTGGCACTCTGAATTTTGTTATTGCACCTCGTCTTGCTTAATGTTTCTTTAATTATGTCTCCAAAATCACTGTAGGTCTATTAACAGCAACAAAACAACTGAGAGTTATCACTCCCCTTCTTTAGCACTGGGAGAACACAAACCACATGACTCTTCAAGTGACACAAGAAGTTCCTAAAACACTCCAAATATAAGAACACAGAAGTTAAACAATGAAAAATGGATCTTTTATAATATTTCATACATAATATAATGGTATGCTCCTTGAAGAGTAATGTGAGGATCAAAGTTACATTGAAATTGTTAAGTATTAACAACTAATTGATTGTCAATTCTTAATTTATAATTAATTGTAATTCTTTAAAAAGAGCAAAGCCTCATCAAATAGACAAATAGAGTTTTCTGAACCTTACCAGTGCTTGCCAATGAAGCAAAGACCAAGGTTTATATTCAGGTATTTCCAAACTTCTGTGAGTTGACTCAAAGAAGCTGCCCATTCTGATATTCTTGGCCCTCCTGAAACCCCCTTCAGAGTGGCTAAACCCTGGTCATCTAAACCTTGGGACTCGTGTGAAATGTAGGCACCTGCATATGCACTGTGTGAGCTGTATGAATTAAGCTGACCAATTCAGTGTGAGAACCTCAATAGATGCATCACTCTCCAGCCATAAACTGCTGCTCTGCAGTGGCCTCTGCAGAAGCTGAGGAGCAGACGTCCAGACAGACATGGACACACATGTCCTCTACTCAATTTTCAGTTGTTTTGTCTGCAGTGAGGTACCTTTGTGGAAATAAGAGAGGAGATCTGCCCCACTCCTGCCTGATTCTATAGCCCTTTTGTGATTATTTGAGGACTCTGAGCCATAACACTACTGACACCCTATCTTTCAGAAACACTGGAGACACGTTCAAAAATCAAAATGCACTGATAGGAAAAACAACCTTATCTATAACATTACCTTCACATAATACTTATAGATCTCAGCAGCTGCAGTCATCTCTACAACATTATACACTATTAACTTGCAATATGCTGCCAGAAGACTCCGCTTTTTGTGCAAGTCATCGAGTTTGCAAGTTCCATCCTTTCCCTCTTCTGTCAGATCTAGGGAAACAAAAGCATTGAAGCTTTGTTCTATTACTTTATTCAAGGTATCTCAGTGTAAATGACCAACTTTCACATAAATAGCACAGACTCAGCTGTTCAGTAACAGACGCCAGCACTCATTCCTGTGTACATCAGAAAACACAGGTTTATTCCCATTTCAAAGCTCCAGTTGAAAATAATCTTCTTCCACAGTCTCCTACTCTGATCTTCATAGGACTTTGGCATTTCTACTAGTCAGAATCTCCCAAGTACAATACTGCTCACAGCTACAGAACTGAACCAGCAAGTAGAATAAAAGGCACAAACACACCAAATGGAAGGGACCTAAAAAATTGCAACCATGTGGTTTTTTTGTAGAATAAAACAGATGGTAGAAAAGAGCACATGACTCACTGGAAACCCTACAAAAGTTGTCACACACAGTCAGCAAGAGTTCCAATTAAATTCTCCAAGTTCCAATTAAATTCTCCATGTGCTTAGCAACAAGAGTGAAAGGGAAAAAAGTCACTTAATAGCATTAAGAACAAGTGTCTGGAACGTGAGTTAGTTACTAGCTGGATAACTCACGGGAGTGCTACAAAGGTGCTTGGGGAGAGTTTGTTACAGCAGGAGAGCCAAGACACAAGACACACTCTCTCCTGCTGCACATGCAAGCTATCAGCTACCAAAAGACTTCAGCCCCTGACCTATAATTTTGATGTGGACTGTTTATGCTTCTAGAATGACTGTGGGCCTGGAAACAAACATAAGGCAAATGCCTGATCAGAAGTATCTGAAAGTCAGAATTTAAACTGGAATGAAACAGCTGCCAACACGCAGACAAGCACACCTTTCATCACAAAATCACTTGTTCAGGAAGGAATCTGCAATGGGGTGAAAGGGGATCCTTTGAAGGGAGAACTACGGAATTGAAGACATCACAGAAATAAAGGTTTGAAAAAGATCTCAGGCCATCTAACCCAAAGCAGGATCAATTTTATCAGTTTCAGATATATAACGTAAACAACCTGAAACATAACCTGCTTCAGTAACTCCCACAGGTTGTAGTTTGTAAGATACTACAACCTATTTTTGCAACCTTTTCTACTGTATCTTTACTAATTCAGATTCTCTTACTATTTCCCTGTTGCAGTTTTAGCCATGCAGTGTTCCCCATCAGTGGTTCTTGCATATACACCATGACCTAAGGAAGTGTGGTGCCCAAAACTGAATAGAGAATGCCATCTGAACAGCTGAAGGAGAGGAGTTAGACTGAGAAATCTAGAACAATGCTTGTTTTTTCAAAGCATGGGACTTGAACTTGTCCTCAGAACCGCAACGAACAGTTTTCAAAACACTCCCAGAAGAAACCAGCCTTCATAATTACAACCTCAATACAGCATTCAAATGTTTGAAAAAAGGTAGTACAGTAACAAAAACTATTTCCCACTGGACTGAGAGCAGCCCTGATGAAAAGGACTTGGGGGTGTTGGCTGATGAGAAACTCAACAAGACCCAGTAATGTGTGCTCACAACCCAAAAAGCAACTGTGTCCTGGGGTGCATCCAAACCAGCACAGCCAGCAGGGTGAGAGAGGTGATTCTGCCCCTCTACTCTGCTCTGGTAACACCCCAGCTGGAGTGCTGTGCCCACCTCTGGGACCTCCAACAGAAGAAGGATGTGGACCTGCTGGAGTGAGTCCAGAGGAGAGTCATGAAGATGCTCAGAGGGCTGGAGCACCTTGCCTAGTGAGAGCACCACCAACTTGAAAGAGCTGGGGTTCTTCCATCTGGAGAAGGGCAGGTTCTGGGAGACCCTGTAGCACCTTCAAGTACCTAAACAAGGCCAACAGAAGAGCTGGAAAGGGACTTCTTATAACAGCAGGTACAATGACACAATGTACATGTACAGTGATACAATGGGGAATGGCTTTAAACTGACAAGGCAGATTTATTTCTTAGACATAAGGAAGGAATTCTTGACTGTGGTGATGGTGAGACACTGAAACAGATTGCCCAGAGAGGCTGTGGAAGCACCATTGCATGTTGAACGCCAGGCTGGATAGGGCTTTGAGCAACCTCCTCTAGTGGAAGGTCTCTCTGTCCATGGCAGAGGTGTTTGGAAGTAGATGATCATTAACGTCCCTTCCAACCCAAACCAGTCTATAATTCTGTGGAATCAGCCCCACAGCCCCAAAATCAAAATCTACTGGTTCTTTACTCTGATGGCTTAGAAGGGTCCATGCACTGACACACTGCAACACTGCAAGGCCTTCCTCTAACACCATCATCTGGACCACAGAAGTCAGTCCACCAGACACTTTTACTCACCCAGCCCTGCTTTACTTCAGCCCTTTTCATCATACAGATAAACTGGTTAATCCACAGTCTGTACAGATCAAAGAATTACAGCTTTTTTTGTTTGTAAAGGGGCCCAACCAGAAAAAAAAATAAAGCAACTCACAAAATAACAACAAAAGAAAGGCCAGCCCTTTCCCTGATAGACTCCCTACAGATGACAAATTATAGCACAAATAGTAGATTGTTTCTCTAGTGATGAAGATGTCTAACCTTTTTTTTCCTCTTCTCCATCCATGAAAACATGTTCCTGGATAAATGAAAAGAGTTTTTCCTGAAGTTGTGTGTTAGGAAGATAACCTAGAAGTCCAACTCCTTCTTCATTATTTGAATCCAGGTGACTCAAAATCAGCAACCAGTCACAGAGTATCATGAAGGCCTATACAATGCAAATAAAACCAAATAAAGATTTAGAGACCATGTTACTTTTTGTGCCAATTCCACTTTGCATTTCCATCAAACACAATCAAGTTTCCATCCCATGTCATCCTTGCAAACTAAAGATTTCTCTTTGCCTCAGCTGTGATGAAATGCCCCAGCTAAATCCCAAAAAAACTTGTATGTTAGGATGCAGTGTATACAAGTATCATTCACGAATACCTAAAGATTTTCAAAGTTCCGTGGGCAAGAAGAAGAGCTGCATTATGTTGAAATACCCCTCTTTTAACACATGAACCACTGGACAATTTCTCCATTTAAGTAATAGTCATAGCAAAACATTAATAAAGCAATGATAGCAACCAGTACACTGATAGGTCTAATCAGAAAACACAACGATTTTCACTCAGATTGAGGCCTTGATTCTGCAGATAGACTCATGCAGACAGCACCAACTTGTAGCATTTTAACTAACTTTAGCTTTTATTTAAAATAAATAGTTGAAAATTGGGGTTTTTATGTGTTATTTTTCTGCTAAGAGACAAAAACACAGAAAAAATTTAATAGAATGAAACACCAGTATGAAAAAAAGGCAGGAATTTAAAAGGAGATCTGGGCACAAATGCTCATTAAGTGATAGAAAAACACAAACCTTTTCTCTTACATCTTTTTCCTTATGGTGGAGGAAGCATGTACAAATCTGACTGAAATGTCTCAGCTGCCTTCTTAGTGGAAAAAGAGTCTCCTAAAAACACATTTAGGAAAAACAAAAGGAGCAATATGTTGGAGACTATGATTCAACAGAGAATTGCAGAACAAACAACAGTTGCATCTTTCTTCCACTCATATTATTAATTTAAGATAGCACAGCTGATGACATGATGAAAGAAGCTGGCATTTCACAGAAGAGCTTACTAGCTATGAACAACTGCATCTGTCACAGTTGCTGAGGCCAGTGGAATTCAGCAAGTCACAAACTCTTTATTTCTCCATCTGTAGGGAGAGCAGCATGTATTCTCTTATTCACTTCTTATCTGTATAAAGCAGTGATAACAATGGAATTAGAGTCATAAAAATCTCTGGTCCATCCCACCTAATGTTCAATGTGCGCTGCCTTGTGGAGTTGGCTTTCTCCCTTCCTCCCCTAATGACTATAGCGGGAATAGAGTTTAACTGTGGCACACAGAAACTTAAGACACCATACTTTGTTAAGATGAATCCAGTATGGGAGACTATTTGGTTTGCTCACAAGCATGCAAAAGACTTTCTGATCCTCCACCAGCTCCCAGCTGCACTGCACTGAGCTCTGAGCCACCAGTGTAAAAGGACTGCCCTTACAAGAGAGCTAGATTTCATGCCACGCAGCTCTACATCCAGAAGAAAAGGGATTCATCCCAGGACATGCTGAAGAGAACCAGGTGGGGCAATACATTGTCTTAACACTGCTAGAGGAGGAGCAAGCGGGAAATAACAGAGCTGCTGTCCAGGAAATTTTTTTTTTGCTTTGGAATTTCTCTATCTGCCAACATCCAGATTTGGCCCTGCAGAGTGGGCCGTCACATCTGCTTCCAATCAAAATCTGCTCCTGTATGAAAGGCCAAATTAAAAAATGTGCTGCCCCATTACCAAGTTGAGCTAACCGTGTCTGGAGTGAAAGGCAGAACACATCGGAGCAGTGAGAGGTGTGGACATCCACGCAGGAATGGAACGGGACGGGAATAGACAGTGAATCAGTGGCCAAATGGGTAAGGTCCCAGCTAGCATTTCTCACACGAATGCCCGTGTCAGCACCCTGTCCTGTATGCACAGGAGGGCCAGGGAAGGGGTCAGAATGACAAAGCAGCACTCACTGGAGTTGGGAATCATCAAGAGGAGGAGCCCCACAGGGTACACATTCACATAGGAAACAAAACATAAAAGAGTTTTCCTTTCTGGTGTCTTAAACTAGACTTTCTTCTGAAATATCTGCTAAACTTTATATATTACGAAAGTAAATAGTCAACCTTTATGACAGAAATATGTACGTAGGTAAATCAAGGAAATAAAAAGAGAAACAAAGTTACAGAATGTCCTGGGGTTTTCATTTAATATTCTATGTTGCTTAAAACAAGAAAGCAACACACTCTTTGGCAGTAAGACAAGTTCCTTATCTCCATCAAGCCCTAGGAATTTGATGCACATGTTTTGCAGTAAAAATAGCGGTGAACCATTGTTCCTGCAGACTGAAAAAGCACACACAGATTACAAGGAAAAAAAAAAGGACACGATAGAGAGAAAATGCCTCAATTTGATTTGATTTCCTCAAGAAAACAGACTATATTCTGATAAGCTTGCTTTTTCAAGAAAACTCAGAACAGGAAAATTAGCTTTAACTTCTATAAGCACAACTCCGGGTTTCAAAATTACATCAGTAACCAACCTTGGGAGAATGTTCCGAAACTGCAGCTAGTTGCCACAGGAGAGAAAAATATGTGCACTGGAGAGCCGGTAGGATAATCTGCAAATAAAAGCACATGTCTTTTATTTACATTAAAGGCTCAGCAGCAAAAAGCTTAAGACTAAACAAAGCATTCAAGCCTGACATTCTGCATGCTGCTTGCATGAACACCTCCCAGCTGTATTTAGATCCTTAAAATAAATGTAACAGGTTTACATACAAGTAAACATTTTCCCCTGAGAAACTTCATTACTAAGATGCTGCTTCTGCAGAACTTCTCTGACATCTTGATCAGTTCAAGGGAAAGCAACCCACATATCAAAAAGTGTATTCCCAGAGGCTCACTTTAGCTTAGCTCCTTGGGATTTCTTTGAAGCCTTTCATGAAAGGCAGACTCCTCCAGAGGCCAGTTCAGAGCAGAAGCCAAACCTTGGTGCTCCAATGCTCCATTTTAAGGAATCCACTTCTACCCACTGGCTGCAGGCTCTCTCTATTCAACTAAACTTCACCCCTTGCCAAAAAGCCCCCCAGGTTCTTTCCTGCAAACAGGGTCTGGTTAGCATTCTTAACTGCTGAAGTATTTCACCTTGCAATCCTAGAATACACAACTCCATCTTCACACAATGTTTGAGATGAGGCAACCAGATAACCAAAAGGCTGCAGCTGAGACAATTGTTAATTATAAACCACTACAACAAGAGTCAACATGTAAGCAATAGATCCAAAGTATTCCAGTTTCTGGTTACATGCAATCTAAAAGGGGTTCCTCACAACAAGGGGTCCCAACAATGTCATATGTACTTAAATTTACACTATGCTATCATTGGAAGTACTAAACATGACAAAGGATCAATCCAGATGTCGTGATTATCGCAGTTCTGAAAAATCTCCAAAATTAATTCATCTAAAGGAACGAATTTACAGATTACAATCACCAAAGACAGCCTCCATTTCCCAGATTGAGAAATGGATACAGTATCTTCCTGTCTCATAGGACACTGATATATAAGATTATTTAATACTTTCTATTTCTTTCTGCTTTCATCAAGAAAAACATCTTTCAATGTTAAATATTAACTACTCACCAGAACAGGCAAACTGCCATGTTCTGTTTCAAACACCAGGAACCTTAAAGTCTTGTCATACAGATTCCACTTGGTGAGATCATGGGCACTGAAGGTGAAAAAGAAATAATAATGATACACTAAGCAAGAAATGAAGACTCACCTGGTTAAATGTATCAGGTTAAATGTATCCTATATCTACGTTCATATAATATAGAGCAACAACATTAAACAACTAAATAGTAATTATAAGGGGGGAAAATTAAGTTTTCATCATCTAACACTGCAGCCTTTACACCACATAATCTGCATTCCTACCACAAAACTGCAGTGTTATGAGGAGAGGAAAAAGAAGCTTGAGTTCTGTATCTTTTGCTATACTTTATGCATAGTCTTCAAGTACCAAAAACATCCAAAGAACAATTTTCTCAGCCCACCCGAAAAGACTGTTTCTAATAGTCTTAATAATTCTCAACTCAATGTTAGACTTCTCTTTGCAAAACCACAGTAGACCCAGCAGGATGGACAGGTAAAAGACACATTTGAGAAGAAGGCCCAATTCCTTCAACCTCTATTCTAGCTTGCATGACAATTTACTAATCTCCAGAGAACCGAGGTTTTGAGAAATCATCTTTTAACAAAACAAGAACAGAAAAATTAAAAATAAAAAGCAGATTACACCTGCTGCAAAGAACGATTGCATTCACTATACCCTCTTCAGACTGACACCAGTATTGTCAGTAAGGCTGTGGAAAAACATCCAGCTAGGACAGAGGCACCACAGAGGGCATCTCTGTGTCCATTCCAACACCTCAATTATGTAGCATACCGTTCTCAGCCACATTAGGGTTGATGCTCAGTAATGAGTCCAAAAATAATTCCATATCCAAGAGTACAGTTCTATTAAGAAACTAGAACTTGCAGCACCTCTCATACGGCTCATTTTCATTCTCTTGTGAAAAACCCCAATAAACCCAACAAGTAATTTTCACTTTGCATGTAAAGTTCATACTTTAAGTATATGGGATCATAAACTGTGTAAGTAAAGATCTCACTTATGAAAAGCTGCCACTCTTCTCAAAGCAGAGTGCATCCGGGAAATTTCTCCTGCGTCCGTACAAAATCCTCCTTCCTAAATCATGAAAGTTTGGAAAGAGAAAGGAATTAGCCAGTGTGGGCCAAGGGAATGAGTGTGTTCCCTTCCCAACCAACCCACAAGCTTGGATCACTCTCCTCCAGCCCTCCTTTAACCTTTACCTTTAACCACACTACTCATGTCCTGCTCTACAGTCAAAAGAAAACAATATAACTGCACAGGAATTTTGTGTAAGGGAAAATCCCTGATATTAATAAACCAATGGCAGCCTCCCTGCAGTATTGCTAACACAGAGCAAAAAGTAGCAATTAATCTAACATGGTCCCTCACACAGTTGTTAAGGATCTCTGGAAAGCTAAGTGTTCACACAGTGCTGACCTTCCTTGCTTCCAGCTGCCAGATCACATTCAAAGATAGCTAAAAATATATTAAATACTTTCCCATAGATGCAATTGCTGTAGTTTCCACAAGTATACTATGTGATTCTGGGGGACAAAATATACAACCAGGAATTAGAAGGGAGGAGTTCCAGGAGAAAAAATCTCTTTATTTAGATATAGATCACACTACGGAGGAGTCGAAGAATCCCTGGTCTTGCACTGATCTTGTTTCTCATAAGTACACATTCTCCCACATTGACATAGATCTCTATTTAAGACCAATAAAATTAATCCAATCTGAGGTTAGGGGATTTTTTGGCTTGACACATTTTGCAATATCCCTGTGTCCAATAAAAACTTGCCAGTGTTAACTCTCATACCATGGCATGACACCTGTTCATGACAGCACAGTTGATCAGATCAGCTGCAGGCTTCTGTTGTTCAGCTCAGCCAGCAGCTATTCATATCCCCACCAGCTGTTTCTGCTTTTTAGACCTAATGAAAAGCTTTGAGGGAGACTGCAATCCTCTTTCAAGGGGGAAGTCATTATTTCCAAGACCCTCAAAGCTATACAATCTGCATTAGACTACTGTTTGATCAGTTTCCTTCATTACATCCATAGTGACTGCACAAAGGGCATCTGATGTACAGTCAAATATGGAGAACTACAGAATTGTTTCTTTCTGGGAAGAGCTGCATCACCAGTAGATCGACAGCACTCACTAGCTGATTTTGCACATTGTATCTTTGGCACAGTACTGGAGTAACTACAAAGCAATTTCTTAGGTCCAGAATATCTGGTGTAGCAATTTTGTTCCTCACAAGTACACATTCTCCCACACTGGCACAGATTGACAAAATAATTCCAGTCTGATGGTTAGGAGACCTTTTAGCTTGACACATTTTACAAAATCAGCATCCAATAAAAGCCTGCCAGAAGACACAGAATGCCCTGTTGGTGGTGTGGACTACCATGTTTATTATTTTCCCAACTCTGTTCCTGCCAAAATATATAGCCAAAATATATATGCTTCATTAGTATGTGAAGAACCATTCTTTCCAGAGGTGTGAACCCATCTTTTAGAGTTCTGCCTCCTTCAAACAAAAATGGTAGGCAAAGAATAGTTCCATATCCCCCTTAATTTTCTTTGTCTTCCTTTTTTTCCCTAGGCGAACAGTCTGCTTACCCCTCAACGAGTCCCACTCACCTTTTGCCAGAAGCAACCTAGTAGCTGGTTAAGCTGTTTCATCAACTCATCTATCATTTGAGTTCGAGCACAATCCACCTGGCTATAGATGGCAATTTCTTCACGGCAAAGGATATAATAAGTCCTGGAGGAAGCCTCAAGGACAGACATGTCAGAGTGTTTGGCCACAATGTCTTTTATCTCTTTGAGCAAAGCATCCAAATGCTGCAGGTGGTAAAAGGAGTATTTATAGGTAAATTGTACAAAAATCCTCTCACACTTTAAATCATTTCACTAGGCCCATATATCCCTATGGGTCATATAAACAAGATAAAACAACTGCCAGTGTAAGCAGAAGAGGGGTAGGACTGAAGGACACAACTTTTTTTTTTCTGTGTTTATAGTTCTCTTTCATCTTTGTGTCTCTAGATCTTCCTAAAGAATGAAGCAGCTGCTTTAAGTTCTACTTTAGCAATACATGCCTAGCACCACATAGGGAACAAAAGATGCCTTCCTAAAGGACAAGTCTGTCTTCAAACAATGGAAGCTGTCTCCCTCAGCAATGGAGAATGGTTTCGATCATGTCAGTGACAGGGTCTTCACTCTTAGTGGGAAGAGGTAACTTGAGTCATTCTGTTGACTCGCTCTCTTCCAGTTCAAGTTTTGGGCTGAAATTAACCTCAGAGTGTTTGCCTAGCACTGCCTCCATGTAAACATCCCTGCTTAAGAAGACATTAAGCTATTTCAAGGATTTCATCTATCCATTTCTGACCATCCCTTTCCCATCAGCAGACATACTATCTCCATTCTTATCTTTCAGTTACTGTCATTCCCCAGCAGTTGGGAGTCAGCCTTCACGGAGAATGAAACCTATTCTGTAGTAAACTCTTGGGAGACACCAACTTAAGACACATGGCATAATCCACCCTCCCTCCAGCCAGGAATGAAAAAACCCAGGGCTGGGTCTACCACACAAAACCACAAATCATTAACCATCAAGGCCAGACCCAGCATATCAGAACTGACAAGCACTAAGGCTTTTCTTTGCAGCCCCAAATCAAAAAGTAAATCCTGAATAAGACCACTTTCCTTAAGGTATTATACGATTTCATTGTATTTCAACAATTTCCTACTTGTTCCAAATCCCGTTAAACTCCCTACGCTATCACATAAACTTAGTACATTCCACATGAACCAATTACCCAATTCCTATTCACCTTCTCTAGACGTCCTGTACTGTAAATATCTAAATCATAATACTGAGGAATCTGCAGAAGATTTGCCACTTTTTGTGCATCTGTTGAATACTGCAGAGAAAAAAAAAACAAGATATGAGCACATTGCAGGAATTTTAATGAAATATTTAACATACATTCATAGAGCAGCTGCTAGTTACCTTTGCCAAGAGCTGAGGAAGCACCATAATAAAGTGTTCGGTAATTTTCGTGCAATCTTCCAATTGGATTTTCTTCTCTTTTACTGACAAAATCTGCAGACAAAGCATCTGGTTTCAATTATAAAATCTCTGGGATTTGAGTGGAATCTTACATATAACCCAAGCTTAAGTCATATAGCATTGTCTCAAGCATATCAAGCTAAGATAGAGACACTCTTCCATGAAGAAAACCAGAAGCTTTTTTTTTTTAACCTTAAATTAGATGCAAATTGCTGAACAGCTACATGTCATGGATAAAATGTTCATCATTTGTCAATAACATGCTTCAAGTTGCTCTCCTTTAACACTCATCTCCTCCAACATCCACTTCTAATAAGATCTAGAGGTGAAAAGACACTGCATTTTAGGAAAATAAGCTATTTTATTTCCTAGGATACATCTGCAACTAGGAACAAGCTGTCTGGCAAAGTACATAAGGCAAAGATAATGTGATGACAGGACAATAAATAAACCTAAGATGCACTGACTTTTTTGGCTGCACCTCTGCCCACTGGAGGATGACCTTCAGCTGCTTCTCTGACTGTTGCGAGGATGATTTCGATGAGAACACTTTCCTGGGCATCGCTCAGTGCTGGAAGTAAATCAGTCTCAGCATCACACAAGAGTGAAGATGCAGCAACAACTGATGTAAAGCCTACTCATTTACCTGAAGAACTGTGGAAGGACACTAAAGAATGGGAGAGGCAGTGCTGGTAAATAAACATCTAGAGCGTGTTTGACTTCATTTGAAGGAAGTTATTTTCTGCATTTACTGAGTACCATTAATCCCTTAATCGTTAAACTTTTTGGGGCAGTTGGGCTTGCAAAAACACAAGCAGTTTTAATGAGGTCTCCTACTGACTAGTGTCTCGTTTAGGACAAATCTTCTTTGAGTACCAAAATGCTCTAACTCACTGGGTCGACAAACTGATTTAAATCACATAGCCAGCTCCAGGTCTACAACAACTATCCATAGAATCATATAGTGGTTTGGGTTGGAAGGGGCTTTAAAGATTCATTTACATTTACTTCAAAATAATTCCACAAAAAAAATCCCTCTAGTGTTAGATGTCAGTGAACTCAATACATTATTCATTTTCTTTTGAGGAAGAAGTAAAAGCCTGACAAAAAGTGCATTTCAATCTATTAATACTTTTAGATTAACAAGTTTTGGACAGACAAAGTGAACACTACATAAGCATTATGGCTTAATTACACAAGTATTTATTGCACAGGTTCTAAACTAAAATTACATAAATACAGAATACTGAATAAAACAAGTATGTTGATATAAATATTACACTAGCTGTGCATTGAATTGCATCTGCTTTGTGGCACTTGGGGACCTCAATTTGGGACCAAATGGTACTGCAATATGAAAGCTAAGGCAAGGTTCAAAAAATAGCATGGGGAGATTCATTCAGACAAAACTAAATTCTTTGCTTACCCACCTTCTCCAACTTCTTCAGCATTTTTTAATAGAAGAGTGGTCATGCACTCCCAGTCCTTCAGGAATTTGCCTGCCCAGTCCCACAAGCTGTCTACTAGGTATGTAACATGTTTGTGTAGCTAGGGATCAAAAACACAAGGTTATAGAAGCAAACACATCACTAGAAGAAATACAGCTGCATATGTTCCTCTCCTTTTGTCCAATGACAAAGCTCTGTCATTCGCATATATATTTACGTGCAGTATTTCAACATACTTAGTTCAAGGCCAATGAACATTTAAACACCAAGTCTTCAATCTGATACAAAGAAGGAAAGTGAGGTGAAAAATCAGGAAAAGCCAGCAATAAAAATTTAATTTTCTCTTTTAATATGAATTTAAATAACCTCTGAAACTAGTTTCTGTATTGCTTTATATTGCTGATTGTAACATCCAAAATCCAGTTACAGGACTACAAACAAGTAGTCTATCCAATCCTTTGCAGAAAGATTCAAAAGTGCTATGCCTGAGACACTTTGGCCAGATAGAGGTCTACACCACTGCAAAAGCTAAACTGTGAACTGTTTATCAGCACTTAAGCTGATAAAACTCCCATAAAACTAGTTTTTGGTCAGCATGCAGCCATGGTACAGCAACCCACATCTGCCACTAGAAAGACATAGGCATGTACCAAAAAACCCTGAGTCGGTGGCATTAGTCTTTCAGGCTGTTTCCAGAAACTGCCTAAGCACTGATTCTCTCCGTTTGCATACTTGTTAATTAGGTTTAATAAAGCAGAACAGAAATGGCTTCATTAAAAACTTAGCCTAGAGACTAAAAACATTTCTAACACCATACATTTCAGAGATCACCAACAGAAATTACTTTCAAAAGCAAGAAGATAATTGATTTAACATGCAACACTGGATTTAAACAGCTTACTGCAGAGGCAGTTCTCACCTCACCCTTCAGGAAAAAGTGTATTAATCTTTTCAATTGGTCAGTGCTCGCCCCAGACTTTCCTCCTCCTTCGGGCTGAACTTTTTTATCTCCCTCATGACTAAGCAGCCTGCCAAAAGAAAAGTAAGTCAGTCCAGTTCTGCCAACATTCTCCTTACACTCATTCACCATTGTAACACTACTTCTGTCAAGATCACAAGGACTGTATTTCTCTTAAGTGTATACTTATTTACCCCAAATCTCATTAGACTTTTTTATCAGATGAAAGGAAAAAAGATTGTTTTCCATTATGAGAGATATGCTATCCCTGTGGATGCAGAGACTATTTCTGACAGTTTCACAGGTACCCTGTGACCCTTCTGGATGACGGATGCAGATTCCACAAACTGATCATACAACGACGCAGGCATTTGCTCATGCCTGAAAAGAGGCTTGCTCTAAGCCAAATTTAAAATGTTAACAACACAGCAGAGATATTACCACACAGCCACTATTCACATCACAGTGCATCTTGGAACTACAGCTTCTTAAGGAAAGCACAGTATCTTGTAATTATAAGAGGCAATTACTGTCACAAATACAGTGGAAACTCTGCTCTTCCTCTTCTGTTTGAGGTATGAAGCACATACAACACTTCCATTTCCCCCTTTATCTAAAATAACTCTGACTACTACCCACAAAAAGTGTTAATCCCAAGATAAATACAGGAAGGCCATCCATGCAGATTAATGTAAGGCCCAAACAGCTTGGATTTAAGAGCTAGACCACACTACTAAATGTCAGCAAAAGCTTGTGCATTCAGGAAGAGTTTCTGCTGATATAATTTACACCCGCTAAGTAACCTAAGTTAAAATATGTCTGCACATGGAGGAGATTTTGTGCAAACCAAGAAGAAGGGGCAGCAGGGGTGGAAAGCGCAAGCATTTATACTAAAACTTAGCAGTATAACCAGGAAAAAGGAGGGTGTCACTAACATCTCTGATCACACCAAAATGAACAGTCTATGCTGGGAAAAGTGCTGGAGAGAAGCACTGGGCAAACAAGAGCAAGGATAAGATTTACAGGGTCAAAGTGTCCACAAGGCTCTGGCAAGCTGGGTAGAAAAAGTGAAGTCATCAGGACAATCACTTTGGTAGCAAAATGCAGCAGAGTTCTGAGAGGAGAAGCATCTTATTTATGAGAGCATATTAGGAACAACACAAAATACAAAGTCTAGCAAATGTAAAAGCAGATTAATCAAAACAGAAATTTATCTTCATTTGTCTTTTCTGTTGGACTTAACTCCACATATTCCAGAATGCCAACATTTCAGTTAGACAGGAAAAGACAACAAGGAAAAGATTCTGTATGTCTGGAAACACGATTATTATTTCTGAATGTTCCTCCACAAAATCCTTGCCTAAATATTTTTATTTTCATTTATTTTTGTAAGTCAAGGTTATTTCTCTCAGCAGTAAAGACAGAATATTTGTCTCTTCCCTTTTTAGCATGCCAATTCCATACAACTTCATGCAGCCACTGTTATAAGAAGCCCATTTATAAGAGTTGCTCCTGGGGAAGCTAAACCCTGTATTCCATTAATCTGACAGGAAACTGGGAGGTCTTTTTAATCTGCTGCATCTCTCATTATTCAAAGCCTTTACAATGTATAAGGCAACTTCCAAAGGGAGAAGAGGAGACCACTTTTGTGATTAATCACCAGACTGTGAAAATCCAGCAGATGCCAGGTGACAAATTAGCTTGTAAGAAGCAAAGCAATGGGAAAGTAGAGAGAAAGAGGGCATGTTCTCAACATAGCATGGCACTTGTGGATCAATTAGTTTCATATTTCCTCTGTTAATCTTGCAACTTTTCTCATGCCTATTGTTTCAGGGCTCACAGGAAAACATGCAATTACCCCCAGACAGCATTTCTCTTCTGATTACCAGAAGAAAGGTGACACACACTTTCAGCAGAAAAATTAATGCTTAATGTCCCCCTCAAATAAATCCACCTTCATTCCAAAACAAATGAGAATATGCAAGAAGTAGGCAGGCAGAGATACCTTTTATAAAGGAATTCCCCAGCTGCTACTGCAAGTGGACGGTGAGTGGCATAAACAAACTGGTATAACATTTCATAGTCTTCAGCTGATAACACATCCTCACAGTTCCTAGGCAAAAATAACAACGGAAGTTATAGTCCAGGTTTATCTCCAAAGAATAGCACGAATGCTATGTCCAGCTTTTACCAGACTCAATTCTTCATAACCGTGCAACTTGTTTACACAGTTATGTGTGAATTTTTGTAGGGCATTTCTAAAAATGCTCTCAAACAAAATTGGCAGCGTTCTTTTACTCACTGTGTAGAGAAACAGAGGTCTGTGTAAGCCATGACAAATCAGGCCCACTGCATAGACACGAACATTAATTTAAAGTATAATTATGGATTATTAGTGATCATGGTAAAAAGAGTAATAGCAATAAAACAGGAAAATCATGCCTTTACTTTATGCTTAGATGTTCATCATAGAAGATAACAATTAGAAACCTTCATTCTGTGGTATAAGTTATTTAAAGTTACTTCTTCCCGTATTTTTAAACCTATATT
Source organism: Chloebia gouldiae (assembly GCA_003676055.1). Lineage (NCBI taxonomy): Eukaryota > Metazoa > Chordata > Aves > Passeriformes > Passeridae > Chloebia > Chloebia gouldiae. The sequence goes on along the minus strand of QUSF01000007.1, from coordinate 30,315,032 downwards.
CTATTACACTAGAGTCCTATGTAAAAAGAAATCAAAACACATTCTTGATGGCATGCTTATGGCTGTGACCTCTCTGCACAAACACATTCAAAGTCATTACTTTTTTCATTCAGATACACATCTTGAGAACACCACATGCCAAACAGTACACCTAGAACAACCTCTGAGAGGTAGAAATGGTATTCATATATTTACAGAAAAGAAACTGAAGCATCAAAGTTGAACAACCCAACGAAGAGATACCAGAGCAGTGAAGTCCAAAGCCAGGATTACAGTTTCCAAATACCGGCTTCTTGCTGCCACAACAATGTTACTGGAATAGGTTGCTCCAGAGAATGAAAGAGCAACATACGAGATCCTTACACTTACTACACCCAGGTGAGAGGAAAGGGCTTTTATTGATCACTGCATTCTGTCCTCAAGTAGTAACATTTTAAAACCATCCACAGCTGTGGTCCAACACCCTCTCCACAACTGAGGACTCGTGCTATTCTCCTGCTAATAGTGATGTCTACAAAAAAATCAGCAGTCCTTCCTATGCTTGCCCATTTGTCTCCAACCCACTGCATCATTTAGCATCCTCACAAGTCATAAAGCCCCAGAATATCCTCCAACCTGACTGAAAAGAAGTGAGCTCATATTAGGTGAGATTATCACTGGACCATCCATTAAAAAGATCTTTAAATGAAAGTGCTAATGGTATGTTCTCCAAAAGTGATCAATCAGTCTCACAGGATAATGTGAAATAAAAGCTGCCTTACATACTTAAGGCATGTTGTGGTGGACTCTTTAAACATGCAATTACCTTTAGAATATAGAACATATAGGAAGTGTAAAGGAATACGTATCAAGAAATTGCCATAAAGAGAAATATTTATGTCACTCATTTTACTACAGAACTGGGAAAGTAGAGTAAAAATGTGTTTATTGATGTTAAAACAGTAAAAAAATGAAAAAAGTAATATGGTTTTATGGTGCATTAGAGCACATGAATAAGCAGTGGTGTGTCCTGTGAAGCCATGAATTATCAAATTTATTAAACTTCTACAAGTTTAACAAGTGAGAGTAAAATAAAGAATGACAACAAAGAGCACTTACAGGAATAAAAAGACATGATGTAATAAATATTAAAATGCTATGGGGAATTTACAGAAAAAAAAAGCAGTCTGACAATGGTTCTTTCATTCTTTTGAATGTCAATCTATTATTGAGTTCTTTTAAAGCACTAGTTTCCATGAAGATGTCTTTATCATTTTTTCTCCATATATATTTTTTTCAAAACCAGTGGACAGCTGGGATTATAAGAAATTTCACAAGCATAGAGTGATCTAGACTGAATTAATACAGAATCAAAGAGCATTGAAGATGGTCAGCACCTCTGCAGATCATCTGCTCCTACCCCCTACTCACAGGAGGATCAGCTACAGCAGGTTGATGTGTCCAATCCATGAAGTTGAAGGCTCTACATCTCTGGCAATGTGTTCCAGTACTGGATCACTCCCACAGTGAAAAACCTTTTTCTTATGCTTAAATGAAATCTGCTGTACGAACATGCCGGTCAAGTGCACACATTTTTTTATATTTAATTTTTTCTTCTTTATATTTCAGGTTTTCTCTTTTTAGCACATTTATAGAAATAATGAATGCAATATCTAAATATGAATGCAGTATCTTTTAAAAGAGTTCCTTGACTAAATTGTTCACATAGCTTGAAGAGCTCAGCAATACCTATCTCTCTGGACAGAAATTAAGGACCCTTCCTTTCCAGTACTAATGAAAATGCTTTTCCATAGGTATTTTCTATCCTTAGAAAAGAACCTGGGAATGCTGGTGCATGTCGGAATCCAGAGCATCCCTCTGGCTGCCCTGGATGACTCGAGCCCCTGGCAAAGAGCCCAGGAACCTTGGCAGTAAATCAAAAACACCTGTGGCTCTGATTTTAGCCCGTGGGAAAGGCTGCCGACCTTATATGAGGAATTACAAGCAAAAAGGGTTTGAGTAGTGTAATAGAGAAATTGACACAGGGTGGAAAAGTAGAATTTTGGGATTTTTAGAATGAAATTCAGGCATACAAGATGAAGGAATCTGGGCATGCCCTAGCTACTTCTTCTTCCTTCTTCTTGTCCTCCATGTCTCGGTGTGATGGTGACACTTTTCTATTGGTTTAGGATTAGGGACACATTGTCCAACCTAGATTTTAGGTATTGGTATGGGAACTGTAAACATGGTACACGTCATTTTGGGTATATAATGTGGGAGCCACCTGGGGTGGGAAGGAGACTGCTGACTGCCATGGCTTCTGTACTAGCTGGACCTTGGCAGGTCAGAAATAAACTATTATAGATAAGAAAAAATAAACAACCTTGAAAACTCAACTTCATGCATTCCAGACCTCTTCTTCAGTGGCCGGGCTAGGGAAAAAAGGACTTTCACACTGTTGGGGTCTTGCCAAGTGACCCTGACAGGTGGACACCAAATTGAACATGAGCCACCAATGTTTTCTTGCTGAAAAAAAGGTGAATGGTGTCTCAATCTGCATTAAGCATTACCAACAGGTTTGGAGAGGTGATCCTTCCCCTCTACACAGCACTGGTAAAGCCACACCTGGAGTGCTGTGTCCAGGGCTGGGTTCCTGAGTACAAGAGACAGACTGGGGAGAGACCAAGAAAGTGTCAAAAAGATGATCTGGATCATCTCTCCTTTGAGGAAAGGTCAAGGGAGCTGGGACTCAGCCTGGAAGAAAGAAGGTTCAGGGGAATCTTAGCAATGTGTGTTAAGTACTTGGTGGTGAGAATAAGGAGACAGAGACAGGCTTCTGCTCCTGGTGCTCAGGACCAAAAGCAACAGGCACAAACAGAAACACAGGAAGCTCCTTCTGAACACCAGGAAACAAAAAATGACATTTTTACTGTGAGGGTGACAGAGAACTGGCACAGGCTGCCAAGGGAGGCTGTGGAGTCTCCATTGCTGGAAGATACTAAAAAACCATACAGATGCAGTCCTGGGCAATGCGCTCTATGTGGCTGTTCTTCAGTGGGGGCTGGACGAGACAACCCTTCTAACTTCAGCCATTCTGTGCCTTCCAAAATCCCATTTTTAACTTTGTCTCCTAAGAGGTTGGGGATTTACGCATTACATTAATCTAGTGCAGTATTATTTCCTCCCTCATTGAGACATAAGTAGGTGAGATGCTGCTCCAGCTGCAAATGAAGCACCCCCAAACAGCAGAGAAGAAAAGGAAGGGAGAAGAATCCATTCCCTTTGCAACACAAGCTGACAGACACTCCTGACACCACCTGAGTACCTGATCTGCTTTTTCCTTTCTTGAGTGGGAGGGAATACCTGCGTGCACTACTACTACTATTACTGTTCAACCACTGCTCTCTGACCATGATGAGGTTTAGGCTTATAACTCCCACTGAAATGAGTGCTCAGGCATTTTACCTGTCTCTGCAAGCAGCAGCACCTGACTACACCTGCAACCACCAGCACTAACTCTACTATACTAAATGGGTGCCTTTTTTACATCCATCAGGCAATCACTAACCACACAAAGAATACTTCAAATACAGCAGTAATACTGCTGCAAATTTACAGCCCTCAGAATGCCAAGCAACAGATAAAGGTTAAGCCAGAAGTGCCTGCCAGTGTTTAGGTGCCTAAAAATAAACAGGCATGGCCTCCCACATACCAATCTTCTGACATACCATTTTCTCTTCTCACTTCAGTGTGAACATGTCCCAGTCTTCATGTCTGAGAAGAAACTGGGACATTCTAGAGGGAAATCACAGACCCATTTTGTTTTGCATATGGCATCAGTTGAAAGATTTCACATCTTGCTTTTTGCTTCATTTTGCTGCATGCAAGAGGTATGACTGCTGGAGTAGCCTGACTTGGTCTCTGCTGTTGCTCACACTGAGGACAACCATCAAAATCACAAGAGTAAAATAAAAACACACCTGATGCACTTTACAGAGTTTTACACTAGTCTTTGTTTTTAGTGGCTGTGCAGGGTAAGATCTGGTACACATTATGGTTATGACAGTCCAAGGTATAGCATTTCAATCAAAAAAGAATCTGGTCACTTTGCATTTAAAATTAAGTCAAGTTAAACATCCAAATCTGCAGATGCATTGTAAAAGCAGTATATGTGCACAGAGCACTATCAACAAAAAAAAATGTTAAAAGTATTCTAATGCCTGCAATAAAAATTTTAAGTACAAAAAAATCATGTACTCCTAAACTGCTCTGCAATCTCATTCCTCTGCTCTCATTGCAGGTTATATCAAGACACACTTTGGTGATCAGCAAAATGACAATACCATTGTCACTAAAATGTAACAATAGTCCTTTCCCACCCACTGTACAATAGGATTAGCATGTTGCAATACACTGTGATTATACTGTGGCAGACCAATGTGTTTTGTGTTAAAACTCAGTTTAATTTCTACTTATATTTCACTAAAGTAAATCAAAGCAATTTTCCCCTGGGCTATTTACATATTCAAGTTAACTGTAGATTTGTGCCCCTACTCACACCACCTGTAACCTTTCCCCGTGCATCTTCTGTGGTTACCTAATTACTTTTGCTGCTCTTTTCCAAAATCCCTCTACACTTTTAGGTAGTTAAGCTCACAAAAATTAACAGAATTGTCTAGCAGTAGGTACACTGAACTAATTTGCCTCCTAAAAGGCAATGCTTTTTTTACCTTGGTCTCTCATTGTCACTCGTTTTCTTCCTCTTTAGTTCCTTCCTAGTTCTATTCCCTGACAGATCTTTTGCAACATTAATGCTAACAATTATGCATAATTCAGTACCATTAATAATTTCTATTATACTAAACCTCATAGGCTCATTTCCATTTCAGGATTACATCATGCTGTGAAAAAACAGAAATCTACTAGCCCAAAGACTGGCATTCAATTGAGACAACATGCAACAAAGAAGAAGGAAAAAATCTCAGCTCACAGAGATACACAAGAAGAAAATACAAATATGAATTTGAGAAAAACTAAGTATATGCATAGCAAGAGAGTTCTGAATCAACACTGGGATATTTTTTTAATAATGTAACACATATAAGTGAATTGAAAAGATAAGTGTTTTCACTGCCTCTCTAGCTATCAAGAGAGAGAATGTAAAGGTAGAGCAGCTTTATGGGGCAGTAGTACACAGCACAGTCAGTGTATACTCCACAGAACTGGAATGCAGTGATGGTTGAGAGATGCTCAAACCTGTTACTACCATACATGGAGCACAGCTCTGCTGCCATTGTAAAACATCAGAAAAATGGCCAATTAGCAATGGTCAATTAGGTCTTACTGCTATGCTGACCCAAAAGACAACTATGGAAGTCAGTCAAAGAAAGTTACTGACATAACATATTTTTCCCAAGAAAAATTACCCAACTGAATAATTGGAAGAAAAAAGATATTACTGGATGATTTATTTCATGACATAACAAAATATCTATTCCAAGATTAGGAGACATGTTCTGAAGGTCTGTACCACACCAGTGAAGACTATACTTTTTTAGAAAAAATTAGTGATTCCGGATCAAATAGAGAGAATTCAGATAGAGATTCTTTCCATTAGCTTTAAAAATAGCTTTCAGAAACTTGATCTGAAAGGTCTCTCACATCTCACTAAAAACCTAAATTGGGCCACTTGAATTCAGTTGCCAAATTTGCAGATGAAAAAAATTAGTTGTTAAAAGAGAAGCCAAGACAGCATGACAAAAGTGGCAAAAATTTTATTACACCAATGCATACTAGTAGCCATGCCATTAATACAAGCTGTCCTTTATTACTTTATCGTTCCTTTTGAGGCAGTGAAGTTGCTGTCCCCAACTCAATTTCATGCTTCACTGCATGTAACAAGCAGCACTACTGCTCAATATCCAGACACACCTTTTGAGCTATGGGACACACCTATTTGAGACATATTAGCCCAGCCTGTACATGTGACAGCTATATTGTCTGCATTCCCTTCACACAGAGTTATAGACTGGTCAGAACTACTCTTATCAAAGAGAAGAGCTGTTGTTGAATTTGCTTATTGAGTCTCCAATGCACACTTTCACTACTCCAATAATTATGCCAAATCAGCAGGGCTCAGAAAAATTGGCAAGGTACAGTGGAAGAAAGCAGGGTGGCTATGCAACTGATGAGCAAAAATAAAGAATGTATTCGCTAGGTCTCTACATAGCTTAATTAAAAACAATTTCATAATGTGTTAATTTTAACTTAGGAAAGTTGGATCTTATGATGGAAAAATATCACTCAGAAAAATTTAGATGGCATTTATTCACATTGGAAACCATATTTAAGCAAAATTCAGAAAAAATTGCTTCAGGGAAAAAGAAACATTGATCAAACTTTTATAGCTGCAGCTTGCATTAATGAGAACATGATCCCTTATAATAAAGCCAGAGATGATAAACAGCTGCAGTGCCAATATAGCTCTTGTTAATTCAGATACGGAACAAGTGCAACCGTAACTGGTGTATGGAATCTTTGTACTTCAACAATGGTGAGCTGCTCCTCCTAGCACAGGGACATGTTATCCATGGACACACCATTGTGCTTTGTTCCTACAGCTAGGCACCACGGGGAACCAAGGGATGTAGAAACAGACATTGTGAACACAGGAACAATACAGCCCTCCCTACTATTAGTGGGGCCCACACAACAGCACTACCTTCAGAAGAGGGTGCAGTGCTCACAGCATCATATGCTGTTCTGCTGCGCCTATTGAAGGAGGCCTGGAAAAATGCCATTCAAACAAGTGGAATGTGAAGTGAGACAAGAGACAATAAAGCAGCACCTCAGTATACAAACATAATTGAAATTTAATGTAAATATCTACAGCATAATATTAGTTGGACCACTACAGCCTACGTGCCCCTCTAGCAATGAATAATACTTCAGACTTAAACAGAGAAGCAGATCCCACAAGGCTATTGGATAATGTCTCGTGCTGTACATGGAAATAAGCATCTGCATCACCAAAATTCAACTTACACTCTCAGACAGAGGAAACACTGAGTCCTAACGTCTCAACTGTATTATCAATGGAATGCAGTGAAGTTTTTATTCCCATTTTGCTTTGAAAAAGAGGGACAGAAAATTTACTCTACACATATTTTGCAAATAAAGACATTTCTAAAATAAACATGCTGCTCAATGATGTATCAGAATAAGATTTATATACTTCTGTAATACTAAGTGTAATTCTTCCCCACACTTCCAGCTTGCCATTATTCTACCAATCTATGGCTGGCAGGTAAATTTCCCAAGAAAACAACTCTTCTGTTAGTTTTCTACCTCAGAAAAATCACACACTTGCTCATTTCTTGTCAGTCAGTCTGCTATGGGCTCAAAGGCTACCAGACTCTCTGCCCTGGAGCCAAGAATCTGAAAGTTCAAATTCTAGCAACAGACTCAAAGCTCAAAGCTTCCTGCATTAGGTGCAGAGACAGGGGAGAGGGCAGAGTTCTCCAAGCTCCTGGTCAAAGCCTGGCAATCCTGGGACAGAAGATGGGGTGGGGATCCCATCTTTAGTGGGAACTTACCCCAAGAAAGACAAATGCTCCTTTTGAGAAAAACCAAAATTAAAAAAAGGTGGAATTTCCTTTCAGAGGGAAATGTAAAGATATAAAAATGTAGTTTTCAGACTGAATCTCAGCACAAGGGTTTTCTTAACACTGGCATTTCCCACAGAAGGAAAATGTCATGTCTTGAGCAGCTTTAACTGTAATGTATATCCTGCCAGAAGCAACTGTTTCCCAACAAGTAAGTGATTACAGGAAGATTCATCAGGTTTGTACCTGGATCTTGCTGGCATTAGAACAATACAGTAAATTAAAAAAGAAATTATTTACTGTGACATAAGCATCAAGAGTTTCATGGCTTGAACTGCTACTTCATGGTCCTTGTCCAGAGGCATGGACACAATTCGATCCTAATGGATGTAAAATGACAATAAAAAGATGTAACATGGTTTGTTCTCAATAAACATGTATTTTTGCTACAGCTAGATCATCTACACTAGTACAGCAGAGATTTATTTTTATTTCAGCAGCTATTTCCTAAGAGACATAAGGCAACTTGATTACTACCAAGTAGTTCCCCAGCCCCTGAAAATTAACAGCATGTTAATTTTTTAACTGAATAAATCATGCAGTATTTTTTTTATACATGCAATGTATGCGTTCACAAGAAATTAACTACACACTACAAATTAAAAGTGACTGACAACTTGTTTCTAAGATGTTACTACTAGCACTACAGTATGTTAAATGAAGGTAAACCTCAAATTACAAGCATTATCTAATCAGTTTCTCCCACTAACAGTAAAGTGCCTGCACCTACACATTACAGAAGTCAGTGCCTTGCTGAAAAGACAGAGTTTAAGTCATAAAGATACCTCATGGCATAGCAGCAATACTGCTGACCTCCAGAATTCATAATATTTTAACTTAGTACACATGCAAACAGCTCAAAATACTTAAAAACTTCCCATCCCATGAAACCAGGAACTTGCACACTCAGTGTGGCCTATATCTTTAAGATATATTACACCTTTAGACTTGCTTGATTTGGAACAATTTTCGTTTCCCCATTTAACACATGGTTTCTAAATCTCTACATTCATTTTCCTTTGCATCTTCCTTTTTCTCACAATCCAGATGGAAGGTGTCTAAATCCACAAATCCTGAGTCTGAACACTCAAGGGTAATAGAGGGAGCACATGTAACTCCCGTTTGAAGGAAATGGATTGATGGTTATATGATTACACTCCCCACCACTGAGAAAGCTTGCTTTAAACTTTGAAACTGGTATTTTGTGTGTAGCTGTTTGGATTTCTGTTGTTTAGAGGGGAAGGAGTTGATTCTAGGTGGGGGTTTATTGACTGGGAGATGGAGTTAGCAATAATCCATTTACACTGCATCCTCCACACAGGGAGATGGCAGCACAAACAGCCTGGAGCTATTTCATCGTCCTTTATTGAATACCAATCCTGCATTTGGTTACAGAGCTTACAGTAGTCAGAAAGATAAGGGACTACCACATAATCATTTAAAACAGGGGTCAATCTTAGTTAGCTGAGTTTAATTCTGAGTAATTTTTTACTAGGCTACCAATATCAATCCATTTAATGTTCTTTGAGGATATGTAATAGGTATTTTTCACTGCTAGGAATTGCTTTGACACACAGGTAAGCCCTACACCTTTTGCAAAAAGGCCATGGGTTTGCCACCATATGCAGGCATTGATTTGTCCTGACACTGAATCATGTCCTCATTCACAGGGACTGAGATATCAATCACATAATCTTGAGCTTTCTTACTCAAATACTGAGAAGGTGCAACCCTGCTAGGGTTTTTTAACCTTGGCCTTGCAAAATCCTTAGCAAGGCCAAGGTTAAGAAAGTAAAGGGCTTACTCCTTAAATGAGTCAGGATATTGGAATATAATAAAGGCAGAGTACAGGGTCAGCGAAGCCACGAAACAAGCTCTCGAAACGACAGTGTATCACCTGATTTGTTCAGAAAGGAGATACTGGATCCTTCTTCAAGATTCATACTGACATGGTAGATCAAGAGAGAGCCTTCCCACATCAGTGTGATACATGGACAGACAGTCCACTATCTACAAGGCTAACCCGTTATCAGGGGCAGCAAAAAGAGGATCTTTAGCATAGGAAAATCTTTGTCATCTGCCAAAGATCCTGTAAAAAAACCTGGGCCAATCTGGACAAATGGTGGAGATAACTGACCACAGTGCATGTCAACACCATTTTGTGTGAACTGAAGGGAAATGGAAGAGTTCATAGAAACAGAGGGAAACATCCCTCCCTGCAAAACTCCATCTATTCAGTCAACAAGGCTGTTTCTGCAGGAGTCTAAGATCTTAGTGTAGAGAGTGGGGAGATCAGCTCTGATCAAAACACCAGGCCCTGTGTATACACCCAACCTAGACTTAAAAAAACAGCAAACTGTAATTTATTTACCTTGAATCTGTTAGTAAAGAGATCCATCCTGGAAACAAGTTCTTTTCTACTATAAATTCCCTGTAGTCCCAGCAGACACTTCAACCGCACTTCAGCTTGCTGTAAGGCAAAGAGAAATTGGCTAACAGTAAAATACATGTATGTTTCTTAGTCACTATAAGCATTTATATCATGTAAATAAGAGCTCTTTGTGAGTGCCTAGAGCAGACTACCCAAATGCAGCCTCATCTTCTTTATTAGTGACATCAGTGCCAGTTTGTTTGTGTGTACAAACACTCATCTCCCTCCCTCACACACAGAGGAAGCCTGCAGTGGGTCAAACTCAAAGGTAACATCGAAGTTTGTGTTAGGCTCCCTAAGAGTCAAAGAAACTCCCACAGACCACAGTTAATAAAAGCAACAGAATGCATAAGATATAAGGATTGTGCTATTCATGTTACAGATACAAAGACAGGTGCATGGATGACCTACTTAGTATACAACCAGCACTCTCCCATACATCAGACTTTGCTTGTTTCTTTTCAACAGCTGACTGGGACAATTGTTAAAAACAGACACGGAGTCCAAGACATTACAAATTTTTCTAGATTCCCAGAGGAAGAGGTACAACTTAGACATGCACTGGCTTATCACCGTGGATTTTTACAGAGTTAAGCATCATGCCTTCTCCCTATTTCTGCTTTACACTAGAACATAGTATTTTAAGAATTGTAGGAAAAGGGTTGCTTTGAATTCAGCCTAATTACTTAATTTAGGCAAAATATATTTATCCATACAAGGTGTTACTTCATACTATTAGTACTGCTGCTTCATAGATGCCTCAAAAAGAAGTCTTTTTCTTAGCCAGCTTTTCAATTATCTTATGTATATTGTTACATCATTCAAGGGACAAAGCTTTAAATAGAATTAGGAAAATTATTTTGATGATCCAACATAGAAAAATCATGTGTTCTGAAACTGATAATGTTAAGCATATCAGCAGAGACACTAAGATGAACTGCAGGCTTTGAATCAGTCTATTCATATTTCTTTCTTAATTCCTCTTGCTAACAATAGCAATAAGAATAAACATGGAAATCCAAGAAAGAAGACCACCTACACACAGGCTATCCATTGCTACAAGTTCCTGTTCACCTGCTTAGATGGAAAGCCAAGGATGATACCCAATGGCAGACTTTGACTAACAGTTTTGTTTAAGACAGCTTTTGGCTAGAAATACAAAATGAAAGATCAACAGGTTAACAATGTACACTGCTCTCTAATCTGCCCATGTCACAACAGCAGTACTTATTCTATATTGTACTTTAATTTTAAAGTCTCTGAGGAAGAGACTGCTGTCCACACCTGCTGCTTCCAGCACAGAACTCACTCACAGACAGTCCCAAGGTGGTACCCATCACTGCACACTGGCATAAACTCGGCTCAGCCAATGAACTGCAAAACTGGCTTGGGTTCTTTGGTTCTCTTCATTCTTTCAGATGCCTTTGGTTCTTTGTCACAGTATTCTTCTTGTGAATAGGGACTGAATTTTTGTGTGGGGAAAGCGACAACAGAGTGCACTGGTTTGCTGAATGTTCATATAGCTCCTGGCACATGCCTGGTAATGTTATTGCTCAGCCAGGTGGAGTCAAGCATACACCTTAAAAGTGTAACACATTAAAGTGTACCATCCCCCTTCTGAGGCATCCTGTTCCCATCCAAAAGCTCTCAGTCACAACCCCACACATATATGTTTAAGTGCTGAGAAAATTAACTCTAGTAAACAGAAATATATAACTACTTCTATGACTACTTCTGTTACTTTTCCTAAGTTTTCATCTACATTTTCCTTGCAACTCCTTCTCAACCACCTCCCCTTTTCTAAATTCAACATAGGGGGGGAAGTATATGAAGTAATGTTGAATGATCAAAAATATCTCACTACCTTAAGGTTCTTCCAATAGCAGAATCAGAAAACACAAACATCCAGCCACTTACTCCCCTCACCAGAACTACCATTCTAATCTTGACAAAAAACCTTCTTGTTTGGTCCTTTGAAGCTGTGACAGATTGAAGGGGAATTATGTAAGCACATTTTCAGGATACTCTGAACACATACACTATCCCTCAGCTGCATCATAGCACATTTTGATCCTGACCTGATGACAGAAAACATATGTGGTGGGCAGCTCTAGTGACCTCAAAGTGCTCTGCACAGGCTCCAGCACTGCTTGAACACATTCAGTTATGAGATTTCAGCCCCACCACTATCACAGAGATGAGGCCGTTCAATAAAACCTTACAGATACAGGCTGGGACCTGAATGGTTTGATAGGACTGCTGAGTCAACATTTCCCAGATTATGAACCTGGAAGGTCTACTGCTGACTTACTCCTGGATAGCAAAGACAACCCAACTGTATTTCAAGGCAAAACAATTTTAAAAACTGCTCTCCCTCCCCAGCCCCTCAAAAAAAAAAATCCATGACAATATATAAAAAATACTGCTGCCCTGTTGGTGCTCTCGTTTTAAAATCAGGCAATTTTACAGTGGCTGCAAATCACAAAGCACAGCCAGGACTGCAGCCAGCAGTAGTGGCACACTACCAGGTCTCAACCAAATGCAGAATATGGAAGACACCTCACTTTATCTCACTCTGCTTGCATCTGCATTGCTTTCAGATAAAAACAGCCTTAGAAAAAAAAACAAACAACTATTTCCATTTCCAGTAAATGGCACTGGGTGAGTTGTGTGCATTAGAGACACCAGCTGTTAACTTTCACTGCAGAGTACTGCAAATGAAGACACACCATCTTCCAGAAAAAAGACTTTTTCTTTTGAGAATTCTCCAAACTGAGCATGTACTAAAAGATACGGTGATCAGATAAAACGCATGCATGAACAAACGACGGCTCTTGCGAGATTTGTCGTCCTGAAATCCCAAATGGCGCCTTCCGCGGGACGGCGCGAGGCCGGGCAGCCGGGGCCTCGCGCGCCCCCTGCTGGCGCGCTGGCAGAGTACAGCCCGGTCCGCCCGGCACCGGCAGCGCCCGCAGCCGACACCGACCCGGCTCCGCACCGCCGCTGGAGCTACAGACACCTTCAAAGGCGGCCCGCACCACTACAGCCTGTCGAATTTGCCAATCAGCCGTTCCTCATAAACACTCCTATCCCCCTGAAGGCTCTCATGCGTTTTCGGAGCGAGAGAAAAAGTGTATTTTCACAGAAGCACAGAACAGGCCAGGTTGGACGGGACCACAGTGGTGCATCTGGTCCATCGGATTGCTCCATCTGGTCCAACCTCCAAGCAGGGTCATCCCAGCACAGGATGGTCTCCAGACAGTTCTGAACATCTCCAGTGAGGGAGACTCCACAACCTCTGCGCAATCTCCTCTAGGGAACAGTCACCCACACACTAAAGAAATTCTTCTTCATGCTCCAGTGCAACTTCCCGAGTATCAGATTTTACCCACTGCCTATTGTTCTATTGTTCTACTGCTTGATGTTTTGGACTTATTGTCTTATTTTGGTTTTTATGCTTGTCTGTTTTGGTGGTATTTGGAGGATTTTTAAAAGTGCCTCTACTCAAAAAAAAAAAAGAACAACAACAAAAAAAAACTAAAGGAGAAAAAACCCTTTGGGAAACATCTGGACTTCCTGTAAATATTTTGTATATCTAACTGCCCATGAGAAATGCAACATTGAAGACTATTCTACTACAATAGAATTGTAGTACACAATATTTACTTATTCATTTTTTATAAATCTAAACAAAATTTTAAATGTCAATCAAGCCTAAAAGCAGAACTTCAGTCAACATTTAACCCTCTGAAAGGATATAAGCCATTTTATGGTTCAAAAATAACTCCCAATTCAGTAACATAAATATAACTGCACACACAGAGATTCACACAGACTGGAAAAAATGTTCTCTGTTATTTAGTGTTAAAATTGCTTTTAAAATGAAACCTGAAATGGAGAAGAAAGTAAATTCTTATTGTACCACCACAGTCTTACAGATCTACTCTCAAGATTTTAAATGCTAGGATTCTTTCAAAAAAATTAAAACAAAAAAACTAATGTACTAAGTAAAAAAAAAATTAAACTTTACCTTATCATACAGCATCCACCCAACATATTTTAAGTAGCTATCATTCAAAAAAGCATCTGGGTATGTTTTAATCCAGCTGCCAATTTCTTCAATGCAAGTTGCTCTTATCTCAGGGATAACATCACTGTGAAATTTTAAAATCGTAATATTAATACACTAAAAATTCATTTTAAAACGAATTTTATTATTTGCAATATTTTTATATTCTGGAATTTCAAAAGCACATATAATTCAAAATATTCCAAGTATCTTTATAATAATATTATAAGTTATTCTTCCATCAATACTAAGGCTACTTTTAGCCACAAACTATTTTGCAATTCTGGATATCTTCTCATTCACAAATGCACTTCTCTAAAGCCAGCAGGAAGAATTGAAAGAACACACTAGAGAGGTCCTTTTGGAAGCCCAGATTCTTAAATATAATTTAACTGCTACACTTTCCTTGACACCATCAGTGCCTCCAGGATGTTTAAGCTGATTCTCGTATCTGTACAATCTGACTGAGAGTTCTGGGGAACACAGATACACGTCACAGCTTTGTTTTCACTCTTACCGGTAACGGTTTAGAAATGTCCCTTTGAAAATAGCATTCATCATGTTCTGTACCTCTAGAAGCTTATGCTCATACTGAAATACAAAAAGAACTGAATGTTAATATTGGGTCCCACAATTCACTACACATGAAGAATTTTCATCAGGGTCCTTGGAATACTACTGTGATGCAAACTGCTGGTGTTTACACATGGTACCAACATAAAATGAGGGGTCTGTATCTGCACTAGCAACCGGCCTTTTTGTGGCTACATCCTGAGGAAAGATTTATTGGATACCAACTGCTAGCCTTGGAAAACAAGCTACTAGCTTGATACAGTGAGTTTTGATCTATCAGAAATCACACAAAGATACTAAGCACAAGTACTAAGCACAAGTACTAAGCGATCTTCACATACAGATCCAAATTCTCTTTTTATGTACTTGAACAGAGATGGAAAAAAGCCAGACAAAGAAATTTTCAAAATACACAATGAGTGCATTAAAAAACTGAATCCTGAAAATGAAGGTAGGAATTTCTGAAAATCCAAGTCTCCTAATAAAAATATTCTCTCATCAACAGCATCAGGAAGGGTGACAAGTTTGGGTTTTCCCTCCAACACACTCATTTCCTCTGTCTTTCCCATAAGATCAGACTTAAAATGATACTAAAATATCCTGTCTCACCCAAACACTCCTCCCCACAAAAAGGGTATTGTCTTTGTAACAGAGAACCCCACAGACATCTAAAACTCAGAACAGAGATAAGTGATTCTAAGGTCAGGAGACAAGGAACTATACCTGATGTTCATTCATCAAGTCACCTTCTCCCTCAAGCCAGAGTTATTATTTACAGTTATAGCTCTGCCTCTGGGAGTTGAAAAGGAGCTGTCTTTGTGCAGGAAAGAAACAACAGAAACTGAAAAGCAAAAATGATACAGGACACCCCTGAAGTTCAATCCATTTTTATAAAACACTTACATAGAGATGACACTCAAGACTGTGTCTCTTTTGATTCATCACTAAAATTTGGGCTTGTAATTTGTGCAAACATATACAAAATTGCACTTCCACAACACCAGAGCTGCTGAGACAATTAAATTTGTGTGTAAATCTGTATTTGGGTGAAGATAAAGGGCTAATGACACCAATTTAGAAAAGCAACCAGTAGGACAGACATCACAGGTTAACAGTACATAGGGCAGTTTTTACCTTAGTCATGTTTGTACCACTTAATCCAGCCAGTCACACCTGCTGTGCACCATGCATTAGATAAACATACAAACCTCAAAGAACTGCACAGACCCAAAAGCAAGCAGTCAGCAATCCTTCTACACTTTCACAAATCTCCCATACAAGACACTTCCCTAACCTCTTTCCTTTTTCTTTCTAGCTGATCAAGTCTGTAACTGGTCCTCTTGCCACTTAGCCTCTTCTTCTCCACCTCATACAGTCTTTGAGCATTGTGTTTGCTGACATCAAGGTTCAGATGGATGCTTACAACTGCTGTCAGAAGTTTCATTGCTAAAAAAGAAACCCAGCAGAGTTAGCCTAGCTCAGAGATATGCAGCATAAATATATTCACCACTTTACCACAAAAAGAGTATGGTTAGCTAAATCTAGTTTATATTGAAAATATGAACACTACTAGATTATAGTGATTTGCTTTAAAATACAGTGCTTATTTTAAAGGCTGACAATCATCAAAAAGGGAAAATTAACTTCTATTTCTGGTGATTTAAAACTTTTGGTCAGAGTTCTGGTCAGAAAAGGCATTTACTGGGCAACTCTCTTGTATGTTTATGTAATTCTGACTTTTCTACAAAAGAATCTAGAATTGTGGAACAGCTGATTGTTGGTAACAAAAAAAAATTAAAAACAGTGAAGCTGGCTCAGAAATGGCTGGGAATCTTAATATGCTACTGGAATGGACAACAATTCATATTCCTCTAAGCATTGCTGGATGGTTTAAACAGATTTCAAGTCAGTTTTTTGAGCCCTCAAAGCAAACAGCACACTTTAGAATAAATTACACTTTAAGTGCTCTTTGCATGGCAAAGAGGGTATTTACTAGCTTTAGGGGAAAAAGGAAGCATCTTTAGTATCATCACACTGCATGAAACAAAAATGTGCAACAAGCAATGCTCTCTTTAGCACAGAGACCACAAGAATAGCAGTTCTCCAAGGGAAGCTTCTTAAGGTGAAGCATCTACTGCAACCTCATCACATTAGTTAGTGAGGGAGAAAAACAACAAAATAGAAAACTGTGAAAAATCAGTTACTGAAAAATATAATACTCATAACAGTAAAATTCTGAAGTCAGTCATGTCAAGCATTAAAGATTTCTTTGTAAAGAAAAAATTGTGTTAGATCTATCATATCTAAAGCATTCAAATTCAAATCCAATTTAGATACACATGGGAACAAACAGTTTATATTACAGATATTCAAACAACATACACTAGGAGGAAGGTACTCTCAGTGCATAAGAGAATTGCTCCAGTAAATAGTTTTTCAGGTTAGAGCAGTTTTGTTAGTATACAAGTCAATAAAACTCAACACCTCTATAGCAACTCTGCAAGTGATTTTACCTGCCAAAGTACTTGTGTGCCTGAATGCTCTGACCATGGAATCTGCTAAACCTGTAAGCAGTGAGATGATGGTGTCCATCAAGTAGTTATCATACAGGATGCTGCACTGGCACTGCTGGACAAGCACTGCAATGAATTCACAGAAATTGGCCTTGAACTTCTTCCAATAGGGTCCTGTTCTGATCAGTGGGTAGTCTTCATTGTCCTGAACAAGAAAGACAAGTTGACAGAAAACACACTACTTAGTTCAGCTTGTGCATTCCCATCTCTCCCACTGAACATCAGAGAGAGTTTTGCTGACAGTTTCACTACATCCCCCGTAACTTTTTTCATGTTTAGTATCCCAAAGTAGTGACAAGCAACTAGGATACAAGCGAGCAGAGAGACAAAATAGCTTTATTCAAGCTACACATAATAACAGCTCACATTTGAAAGCAATGTATGCAAGGCAGCTGTAAACAGACAGGAGGGAGAAAGTGTGTGAAGGCAGAGCAGAGTAAGTAACTTTCACTGGCATAAACTATGAGCACTCTTGGCTTATTCTACTTTCACACAGCTAGCAGTGCTTCCCCACTTTCCTATCCTTCTTCTTCCTGCAAAAGTATGGTAAAATCCAGGCAGAAAATTAAGTAAGTGAAAAGTGGAGACAAACAACTGTGGTGTGAACAGGACAGGACTGTTCTCCTCAGCAGCACTGCCAGCTTGAGCAGTTTATCAGGCTAAACCTTAATGGCAAATACTTGGTCATTCACCTATACCACCTGCACCTAGGTCTCCAAAAACCCCCACAGAAACAGTAAGTGGGCAATACCTTTGACATCATGCAAAAAGCAAGTTACAATAAAAACATAACTGTCCACAGTATAGCTGATACTGCCAGGAGGAAAGCAGACAGAGGGAAGGTGAAATGACTTCTCACACAAAGTAGTGGAAAGCACACTAGACAGACTTTGTAAATGGCAGCCTCAGGGTGAACATTTATTTCATGTACACCTCACAGATCCCAGGAATGGCTCAGAATTTATTTGCATCTTCACAGTTTCCATGTGTGAGTGGAGTCAAGGAACTCCAAAACTTCACTCACTGTGGAAAACCTCTTCCTGAAGGCTGACCACTACTCAGCTGGTCCTTCACCAGGGGACAAACACCTTCTCAGCCACATTCTAACATGGCATCACACTCCGCATAACCTCCTGTGCTTATAAAGTATACTTCGTGCTCTTCTCTTGCAACCATGTTTCCAATGCAGAGGGGTTGCTCCTTCTTTAATGAGAAATGCAAATACAGGATAATCACAGGGCTGGCTGCAACCCAAAGCACATCAGGAATTTGGAATATGCTCCTGACCAGGTTGTAAGAGTCAGTTCAGAGCCTAACAGTAGCAGCAAGTGCCAAAACAGAAAGGGAAGTTTCCAGCAAGCCTCATTTAATGCTCTTTGACC
This sequence comes from Chloebia gouldiae, assembly GCA_003676055.1. NCBI lineage: Eukaryota > Metazoa > Chordata > Aves > Passeriformes > Passeridae > Chloebia > Chloebia gouldiae. Next base: position 30,296,361 of record QUSF01000007.1, on the reverse strand, counting down.
ATGACATGGACAGTAGAAAGGCCATCTACAACTTCAGGAAATACCTCCTTTATCACCATAGCTTACACCTCAATCTGAAAAGCAGCACAAAATACAAAGACTTCTCACTTTTTAAGAGCATTTCTACTGCCCATGTTTATCACACTGGGGTACTCTTTAATGGCAACATGCACTCTGTAATCATATACACAACATGAAATGCACACCACCTAAATTCAGGCACCTAACTTGAGATTCCCTTAGATTCCTTTCATAACCACTAGAGAAATAACTCTGCTTCCAGAAATCAAGTCAGATTAAGCCCTTAACATACATTCTTCCAGAGAACTATTCAAATCACTAAAGACAGTGATGTGAGCTCCTGCTCTGACTCAACCAGGAAATGTTTCCTTCTTTCATACAGGGTCTGCGGAAAGGGAGGAAAGTCAAACTGAAGTGCCAACAAGGAGTTTAGATAAATTTCCAACAGAAAAAGCTATACTACAGTTGTGGAAAACTACAACAGCCCTACCATGTCCACCGGCCAAGTAACTGTTAGGATCCAAGGATAGGCCATGAATTTCTTATACTGCAACCCAGTTTCCTGTAATGCAGGAGACAAAATTTTGAAAGCTTGTTAATGAAATGGCACAGATAATTCAAAGACAAAGGCATTACAAAACATGCAACATATTTCAAAGGCCATTAGAACTGCAACCAATGTGTATTACAGTTGACCCACACAAGCCAAAATACTACAAAAAAGCTAAATCCTTCTTATGAGTTTTGTTGTTTTGTTTGTTTTTTTTAATAACCAATGACAGAAGAAAGACACTTCTGCATTTTCTTGTTACTAATATGAGACAAATTGTTTCCAAATTTATAAGCAAACATATACAAAGTATAACCCTCATTATTAATCCTAAAATAAGGCTCCTCAGCAAGTCTAAGTATATAAAACCTTTTTCAACATTTGGTACCTAGATGTGAAACATCTAAACCCTTAAAAAAAACCATTCTGAGCTTTTCAAATTAGAGAGAAATGTTTTCATCACCAGCATGAATTGATTCAAAGATGTTTTCTCAACTCTGCAATAATTCCAAAACAAAAGGCATTAAATATAGAGCTCTTTATCAGGTTCAGTGAAGCACAAGTACTTCAATCCCCATCTAGCTGTACAGCTAAGCAACAAAGTTAACTCTTCCCTTCCTAAATGTCTGAGCAACAAAATGGGAAAGAAAAACTACATAAGAACAAAGAACTGCAAGAAGTAAATTGCACAAACAGGAACAAAAGCAGAAGAAACAGATTATCTTAAAACAAAAGAAAAACAAAAAACTGTGTAAAGACAAGACTGTCTCATCACTGAGGAATACCATGGCTCACAAAGATTAAATAAATGCCTCAATGACCATATTAAAGCTATTCTCTGTTTCCAGCATCACAGAATTACAGAAAGACTGAAATTAAGAGGGATTCTTTGAGATCATCTAATCCAACCCCAACTGCTCAAGCAAGGTCAGCCAGCACAGGCTTCCCAGTGCAGTGTGCAACCAGCACCTCTGCTCTCAACTCCTGGAAATGTGGCTACCATAACTAATGCAAGTTTAAGAGGCAAGCAGCCCTTCTCTGTGACCAATCAGGTCATGCATTCATTCCTTTCCCTTGTTACCAGGTGCTGAAAGTCCTGTGAACCAAGCAGACAAATCAAACAGATTAACTTCTCTCCCTTATAGGCTCATGGTTCCTGGGTGCCAGACCAATTACTCCTTTCCTTACCAACCCTGTAAGTCCCAGGCATTCAGCCAGGCAGGGGGTGGCAATGACCCAGTCAGAGAACAGGGAAACATCATAGCGCCCAGAGCACTGTCAACAAAATCAAGGTACTGCAAGGTCTGCGTGGTGAACTCTGACCAGAACTCCTGCTGGACAGTGAGACCTGAGCTATATTACAAATTCTATCTTATGCTATTATAGTGATTCTGATTATAGAAATCCTGTGCCATTTTAATCATAAATTCTGCTCTATACTAATAATAACATACTGTTAAGAAATAAAGCTTTAATTTTAACCTCAATTGATGCCATCATCATTCTGTCAAGGATCCCTCAAAAGTACACGTCTTTTCCTTCACTGTCAGGTGATGCCATGAGCAGTCAAATATTATCTTCAGAGACTCCGCAACCTCTCTTGGCAATCTGCTCCACTGTTTGACCATTCTCTCAGTACAAGTTTTCTTGTGTTCAGGTAAAATTTTGTCCATTTTAGTTTGCACCAGCTGCCCATCTTGGCTTGCCTTTGTTGTCACCATCTCACTGCATACCATTGAGTGGAGCTGTGCTGCCTTCTGTCACATCAGGTATTTTAACAAAAGCGAGATTCCTTTGAGTCAGCTTCCTTCCAGACTGAACATCCCTCAGCCTCTCTCTCCTCATATCAAAGATCATAAATCATCTTTGTGGCCCTTCACTGACCTCACTCCAGTAAACCCATCTCTCTGATGTTCTGTAAGGTCCAGAACTCGACTGAGCACTCCAGATGAGCCTCAGTAGTATGAGCACTCGAGAGGAAAGATCACCCCCCACGATCTGCTGGCAATGCTCTGCCTAATGCAGGCCAGAAGGTTGTTGGTCAATTTTGCAGCAACCGTGCATTGCTGGCTCATGTTCATTTTTGTCACCCACACCAAGATCCTACTCTGAAGAGCTGCTTTCCAGTCAATCAGTGTAGTGGTGCACAGGGTTATTCATTCCCAGGTTCCTAGGGCTTCCTTTTGTAGAACTTCATGAGGTTCCCCTCTGCCAAACTCTCCAGTCTGTTGAGGGCCCCTCTGAACAGCAGAACAACCACCTGATTTGACAGTTAATCCTCCTCATTTTGCATCATCTGAAGATTTGCTAAGAGTAAACTACGCCCCAGTGTCCAGGTCGTTATTAAATATGTAAAACAGCATTCATTGGCCCCAGTATCAAACTGTGGTACAGCACTAGTGACTAGCCTGCAACTGGACTTTTGCCACCCACAGGCCTGGTTTTTCCACCAGTTTTCAGTCCACCTCACTGACCACTAACTCTTACTTCACCACCATGTCCATGAGGATGTTAGGAATTCTTTTCTTGCCATACTGAACTCCATTAACATCTCCCCCTAATATTAGTAAGAAGGATATTATTCTAGGAGGAAGCATTGCTACAAGGATATAATGCTGCAATTAACTGAAAAGCAATGCCATGGTTGAATCACTGAAATTATCATGAATTAATTCCTCGAATGCTAGAAACAAACAATAAAAATTCAAAGGCAAAATTATATTGAGCAAATATTGGGCAATATTTTCCACTCTCATTACTACTTTCACTATTACTGTCACTAGTTTCCAAAAAATGCTTTTGAAATCACAGTAGTCTCATATATCTCAACTAACTAAAGCCAGTAACTTATAATTCCATTTTATTTATGAAAAAGATATGAGAGAACTTACTTTCTTCATAAAGAATGGAGAATACAGCTTCTAAGGCAGCTGCAGAACCTGCCTTTTTGCCCAGGACAGGTGAAATGGTTACAGAGCTGTAATATTTCTAGGCTGATGGTAGAAATAATCACATCTTTGTATCTGCCAGAGTGCCTGAACTATCATGAGTGTTATTCAGGGCTAATTTAGTTGGCAAAGAACTGCCAGACTACTAATTCCTATGGTCAGACACATATAGGTTCATTTCTGTCAAAAAATAAGCCCAAGTGCTACTACACGTCTAAAATGAGGAAAACCATGTTGGCAAATTCACTCTCTGTGGGAATTTCAACAGCAGTTGGTCTTTGAGAGATGCTCAATTAAAATAAGGCTGATGGCTGCTTCTTGACAAATCAATTCAGAAGTGACAAATATAGGGGAAAAAAGCATGAAAGCAACTGTGAGAGCACTGCAGAAAATTTAATGTTACGATAATTAGTCAAGGAGCAGTCAAGCAGTGAAACAGCATTGTAAAGTTATGTGCTTTTCTTAACAATTCACAAAAATAAAATGCTCACTACTGTTTTCACAATTATCTGACAATCTGAAATGCATTTTTCTTCCTCCATAAGACACAATACAGTTATTAAAAATCATAATTGTCAGTAAAGCAGAAATAACATATTCAAATAAAATATCAGCTAAAAATATATTTTAATTAATTCATCAGTAATCCATATTAATATTTTTTAAAGGATCTATCAACCATTTGATAGATCCTTTCTTTCTATGGTTCCAAAAGGAACCACTTACCTGCTGCAGTGCTGGGTTATATCTACCTCTATAAAGTCATTATCAAATGAAGAGAAAGATTCAGGAGGGCTGCAGTCAGATAGCCCTAATAAAACTCTCAAAATAAAAGTAACTTTAAAAAAAACATATCTTGCTGCTGCTAAAATGGGTCATTACGACAAGAAATTGCTCTTGCAAAAAAAACCAAGTTTATTTTACTAAATAAATTAAGTGGTACAGAACTCCTGATAAGCAACAGGAATTCCATCCTGTTGGTTGGCTGTTAAGGTAGAGCCTATTGTTTATATAAAAAAGACATGCAAAATCAAAGTTGTACCTACCTTATCAAAGGTCTCTGTCATTTTTTGCATGACATCCTTCTTGTACAAACTTTGAAACATCTCTGCTGTTACCATGCCTAAAAAAAGTAGTGTTTTAAGAAGAATTACTGACAACTCTGCAACATTAATCAAGTCCAAACCACACTTCATTAAATTTAGACACGCCAAAGACAGGGGAATTCTGTTTTATGCCTGTACACTGGTACAGGAAGTATATATATAGAGAGACACGTAAATTAATTGATAGGAAGAAGTACTGATGAACCAAAACTGAAATTCCCATTAGAGAAGTCTGCTCTGTGCTGTCTGGAAAGGCTATTTTCTCTGTTCACTCATTTACTTCAAGGATTGACTAAAATTTTGCCCACAGGTCAAAACTAGTCAAAAACCCCAAAGTATTTCTCCTAAGAGAAGGTATATTAGTCAAAGACCTGGGGGAAAAAAAAGACAAATAAAAAGTACATTTCTAGCTGCTTAAATTCATTCAAAAGTTTCAAACTAACAGGGCAGTCTTCTTAAAACTCTTACTTGCCATCCTGAAGCATTTCACTAGCAGACTCTCCCCAGAAGGCAGTGCTTCAGTGTTTGTTATGAAACAGATAGCTTCACAACTCTCTAGCAAAAGCAATGCAATGAGGCAAAACATTGCTTTTCTAGCCACCAAAGCAGGGAGGTGAATTTGCTATCTGCTTATTTTCAAACAAGGATACTAGCAAAACAAAAGATACCAGGAAATATAAAACAAATGGCAACTGAAACACTGGATTTTAATTAGAACACTCATCAAAAGCACTATCCCTATGTGAGGATTCTCCAAAGCAATGTGACGTGCCACTTCAGAAACCTGACCTTGCAAACCTTGCTCAAATAGAACTCTCAGAGCTGGAATGCTGCTAGCACGAAGAATTTAACCAGCAGCATTCCTTTCCATTTTGCCTGCCCATCTGGAGTTCATCTTAATGAACTGTACAGATCATAAGTTCATGATTTACTGGAGAGAAAAACTCCATTTCAAAAAGCACACTTCAGACTCCTCTCACACACAGCACACACAGACAGTGGAAGGGGCTGCAAAGAAGGTAAATTACCTTGACAGCCTGAGCACTGAATGAAGAAGTTGATGAGATCCAGAAGTGCCACATTCCTGTCTTGTTTATAAGCTTCAACCCAGTCAACTACCACAGACTAGAACAGATTAAAGAAGCTCATTAGTCAGGAGATGAACACATCTGCACTCCACTGAAGATACCCACAATAAAGACAAAAACTAACACTGCTCCATCTCCATTAAATTACAAAACCAAGAATAAACTCCAAGCAATTCTCTTCCATTTCTAGTAGTTCTAAAAGACTCTTTCAAGTCTTAAACTGCTTTAGACAATGCTGCTTTTCACAGATGCTTTCCTTCCTGCTAACATGGAAAATTACCACAGTTTTAATAAATGTAATATAAAAAAAAATATAAAGTTGTTCTCCTGAGTTCTTGATTGCACTGAGGTTAACAATGTAAATTTAAAAAGAAAGAAATGCACACAAACAACAAAAAAACTACACATGCATATATTCTCTGCACCATTTAATAATTAGTATTAAATTCTACTAGCAATTTACCCTAGAAGTTCTCTTTTTCTCTAGCACCTGATTTGTACAGTAGGTTTGAAACAGTTCACATATCAACATAAGCCAAAAAACTACTCCAAATTTCATTTCTAGGGCAGCCTACACCCTCTAAGTGACATGGGTCTCCTGGGACAGGCCATCCAGGCTTCAACCCACTAGTAGTTCCACACAACAGTTCTAATAAATTCTAGCAGCAGCAGAACTCAAGCTTTTGTTTCTTTTTGTCAAGAAACAAAAGCTGCCTTTCCAAGACCTTCCCATGATCACTGGCACAGCAGAAGCCAAGCTCTTCAGGGAGCTCTACTGAAGTTACCCCAGCTGTAGCACAAAGGTTTCACATCCAAAATATAAATGTACTTTTCACGCATATGTGCACACACACACACACTGCTTACAAACACTACACACCAGAGACATATCTATAACACTACATAAAAATATTTTGGGCTTCAGATTTTCATACACATATACAAAGATATATACATATACACATGTGCTCACAGAATATGGGGAGGTAGGCTTCCTCACATTGAAGAAAATTGCTAACTATATAGATGAAAAGGGAACCTGGCTATTATACAAGCTGCTGGCAAACTGCATTGGAATGAAGGTAAAAGATTAATGGTACAAGGCAAGCATGGGGGGGGGGGAAAAAAAAAAAAAGATAAGAAAAACCTGATTTTTCAGAATTCTGAACAACTAAAATTTGCCATTGATTAATCTTTTCCACATTTTTTAAAATAATTACCTTTTTGTATATTAAGGCATTGTAGACCGGTTGAGGTACAATTTCTTTCCTCTTTTTAAGTATATGACAGCTACCTCTTCACAAATTTCTTGAAGCTTTCCAAGAGCCACACTCACAGCAGTTTTTCAACCAAACATGTTTCTTCCCAGCTAACCCAAAATTTAAATGTTTCGCAGTACAAATAATGGAAATGACCACTGTTTATTCACCTTCCCTCCACCAAGTGCTTTCAGAACTCAGTGCTGGGAATACCTGCATGGCCTGCTTCCCCATGCTAACCACTTCAAACAAGGTAACTGCCTCAACCACTTCTCCATTCTGTAGCTGGCTCGCTCTTCTGCTAGCAGCAGAATTCCTCCTTATGTTTTCACACTGCTCTCGGACCTTCCGCTTCTCTCTCTGAAACGAGTCAAGTAAACAAAGTATGTGAGACAACACAGCACACAACAGACATTCACAGATACAAGTTTATTTTGCTCTTATTGCAATCATTTCCCCAGGCTGCTCAGTTTTATGCCCCAAGGATCCCAACAATGCCTTACAAATACGACCATACTAAAAGGGGATGAAAGAAAGGATTTACCAGTTTGAATTTTACACTTAACAATGAGTCATAAGCTTAGGAAAATATAAGGGGAAAGAAGTTTTTGTACGGTTGCACACTACCCAGAAGGCACTTTTCAGTGGCAGCTGTCATTTCTAAAGAATAGAAAGCAAGCACAGAAGCTCTTCTACATCTTTTCACTCACAGGTTAAGCTCACTACCTGCAAATCAACATCAGCGGCACACAAAGCACAGAAAGGAAGAGTAATGCTGAAATGAACTGACCATTCAAAATCCAAGACTGAGGCTGGCAATGGAATTTGAAGGTCAAGCTGTATTCAGTGTCCAACTTTTAGATGCAGCGTGATTACTGCATCTAAAAGTTGGACACGGACAATACTCAATTTTGCAACAACTAAATGAGACACAAAATAAACTCCACAATTTAAAAGAATTAAAACTTTTAAAAGCTTTACAATTGACTTACTGGTGTTTTCAGGTTGCCATTTCTCACATATGCGCCATTCTGCGCAGCAGACTCAAGCACAGTCTCATCATGGACAGCATTCTCTCTAAGATGTAACAAACATGTTAAAGGGGTTAGCAGTGAGCACTCAGAACTACACACTTCAGGACAAAACTAGAAAAAAATAAAAGCAAATACATGTATATTAGTATTTTTAATTTGTTGTTTGGAAGTGGTGACATTTTGTCACTAAAAGCCAAACAGCTAATTTTAAAAGTACAACAGAAATTTGGGGGCTTTTTCAAGCTACTGGCTTTCCTGTAAGATATGCAAATAATTAGAAAATCAGCAAAGCTATCAAAGGTATCAAGGAAGTATAAAGTAAGTAAATGAAAAAGAAAGCTGACGTTGACTTAATGCAGCCTTTGTTGACTTAAGAGCTTTGCACTGTGAACTAATAACACAAGTAGGCATTTACTCTGTGGGTGCCCTAAGCTAAACAAGGCAGTAACATTTCACAGATCTACATTTTAAAATGGGAGGAAGAAATAGGTTTACTTTGTTTATAAAACATGCTGAAGAAAAAAGACACATTAAAACTTCATTTTCAGGTCATTGCTAATATCATGGAGGAACAATTTTAGAAAGAAAGATGCACCTTCTGGGAGATCTGGAGCCATACATTTATCTGCAATGAAACCGTGCCATCTTTCATCATTCCCAATGCTAACAATGTGCTTTGCCAAAGGCCATGTTTGAGTAGACGAGCTGGATCCCACTTGTGCAGCAGGTCCAGTACTGGAAGCTGGCTGCAATGGCCTTCTTTAAACTACAGTGGCCAGGACATGAAGCCAGTTGACTTGTACTACAGGAAGGTACAGAAAGAAAGTAAATATGAGAGTACACAATTACTTCTATTTTTGTGATACTACTGCAACAAGAGAGTGTACTACACATGTGACCACTTTACAAATAAAAAACCAGTGTGTTACACTATCAGATACAGTCACTCTAATGGAGAATTCTAATGGAGAATTAACTATTCTATGGATGCAGAGCCAGCTCAACTCCACCTAGGTTTATTAATGCCAGATAAGCATTTTTATCATTCTTCTTCCCACAATTGTTTTGCAAAGCAAATTCTGAGACTGAATAGCATCAACTGCAGGACCAAGGTCCCAATATTATTTTGTTAGTAAAAGCACACAGGTTTTATTTAAACGTGTCTCTGTTTACATTTTTGATCTACTGAGACACATCAAGAAGTGATGTAGAATGAGGTTTCCAAAGACTCCTATAAAAATTATATATAAATACAAAATCGCACAAAACCACAAAATTTCTAAATTATGCATATGCTTACCTTTCTTACAGAGAAATGTCCCATGAAAGTTAAACTCCATTAATTCATAATTATAGAAAAGTTCAAAACATGCCACAGTGTTTGATAGACAAAAGGAAAGAAAATAATTCAGGATGAACCAATCCTTATACCAGCTGTCTGGACTTCTGCATGTGAAGAGTGGGATAAACTATAGCTCCCAGCTGAGTCAGCATTCTATAAGCAATTATTCACAAAAGTTTTCAATTGTCTTCTTTGATTTAAATTTGTTAGCCACAGAGATTAAGTATCCCAAGTACTACCAGAGACTTCCCAGCTGAAAAGAACAAAGAGCAAGGGACAGAAATATGCATTACTTTTCTGATGCCAGTTTGTGCTTCTCAGATCCTTCTACAGACCACAAAACCAAAAAGAATCCAAACATGTTTGGCAAGGAGCTGTTTCTCCTATGTGATTCAAGCCTTTCACTCTCGATTTCAAAGCAGAATGCATCACTGTGGGGCTGGACTAACAGGTTCTTACTTGCACTGTTTCACAGGAACTACAACTCAGGTGCCAGCCAACACCATAGTAACACAGGTTACCAGTTTCTGCACTGTACCTCAACATAACACTCAACACACCTTCAAAACCTTTTCTGAATTGTTTACAGGTACTAGTTTAGCAACTTACTCCATCCCATAATGAAGGTAAATGCACTGCATTTGATTATAGCAACTATATTTGAGTCCAAGTTGGTTTAAAACACTTAAATAATTCAAAAATCTGAAGTGCCACAGGACAGTTTCATCGAGGACTTGTCTGATCATGTACTGTTTTTAGTATCTCTGTCTTGAACATACTTCTTTGAAGGTTTAATTCACACTTCTCTTTCCCAAGAATATCCTGAAGGACAGCACTCTGGACAGTATCTACTGGCCTTGTGTTACTTGTTTAGTCTCTTATGCCAGACAAAATGTACTTATAGCAGAAGCGGCACAACAAAGTAAGGAAATGCCTGGCATATGGAACAGTATGTTAGCAAAGCTCAGCCAAAGCTCCAAGAGTGGGAAGACCACAAATCTACAGATCTCTCATGCTGAGCCAGATAAAACTTATCTGGGGTGAAACCTGTTAGAGTACCTGTTACACATGCAGCTAAACATCTATCTTAAGCATTTACCGAATTTAACTAAGCACTAAATACTAATAAGCCATTTAGTTTCTGAACTGTTTCGGATATCAGTGCACCACAGCACATAGAAACATTTGCAGAAACTTGACCAGCACCTACAAACTGAACCCCATGAAACCACTGAACAATTAAACGGGATATTTAAATGGAACTTTCATTTACACAACTACATTTCTCTTGAAGAAACTATTAAAAGAATTAAGACATCCTCATATCTTCTTAAGCAAAACATAGGTATTACTGTACCCAGCTGGGGAAGACACAGGGATACTTCTGTAGCAATCCCTATACATACCTCCATTTAACATCTTCTCAACCATAGGAGTGCAATGGTATGGTGACAAATTTGAACTAGCTGGGTTTTTTTCCTCCCTTTGTTATTCTACAGCATGTTGAGCACTTCTGCATGCATACATTCACTGCTTCTTGTACTGGAAGACACAGCTCTCAGCCATTTAGTTGCTTCCATCAGAAACAGTAAGAAAGCATAAGCAGAATGCCATTTCTATTTCCACCTTTATACCCTCTTACGAATGGCTCAGAGACTCATTTTTACTTTATGTTCCTGCCACAGTATTATCCTTTGAAGTATTACTGATAAAACACCTGAAGTACGAGGGAAGCCAAGTCCCACATCTAATCTTCAGACACAATACTACTGTGATAATGTCTGAATTCAGTTTTCTTATCCTAATAAACATTTAGAATAGATTTGGTGACTCACACTTGAAAAGTACCTCTTTACCAAGGAGGCAATATATTCCTTTTGCTATGTACAAGGAACAATTAATCTATGCTACTGAAAGAATCCTACCTGCAAATTTTTAAAATTATAAATTTCAAAACAACTGGTTCATCTTTTAGAAGCAATACAAGAAGCTCCACTAAGCAACTGCCATGTGCCTGCTTAACACTTCTGAAGGGAAAAGCTGGTTTCAGATGAAACATACTGGAATATATGGGAAGCTATACATGTCATCATGGGCTACAACTCTCAGCTTTCATCAGAGCATAATAAAGCAAAACACGTGGAGCAAACAGGCCTAGAACGTGAGAGGATCAGAAAAGACTAGGCTGCAATGAGTTGAAAGCACACAATGAACACCTAAGAAGTTTCATTCTTTGAAACCAAATAAGAAATGCACAAATGTTTTAATTTTACCTTTTATTTATTTATATTTATTCTAGTATAACTTATAGTTGCCATTGCGTAAACAATTATATAAATACTTTATCTCATCTCAACAGATGACTAACAAATACATTATAAAAGGAAGAAGAGATGATGGATCCCTGATAAAAACAATACAAAATATATAGAAGCAATGCCCTCATCAACACCTAAAGGGAGCTTGCAGATTACTTAGCACTTTTCCCCTTCAGCATCCCCAAATTCTCCAATGAAGGGAACACATGCACTGAAAATGAATCTGCCTTTTTTTTTTTTTTTTTTATTTGTGTAAGGTGCACTGTGGTGAATAAGGCACAGAAAAGCTTGCAAAGCCAAGGTCCCTGTCAAACAGCATAAAACGCTACACTAAGAAGACGTTAAATAGTACATGAAAGGAAATAAAATGAAGATATTAGTAACAAAGCACAATGCACAGCAAACCCCTTTTTTCCCCTTTCTCCCTGAGATGACACACTAGGGAATGCCGCGGTATCTGCACGGCACAAACCCCAGGGACAGCACCCGAATTCGCCAATGGATTTTACAGGCAACCTGTGCCGGGTCTTACTTTTGGCTGGGAAGGTTACTGGCTGCGTTGGGCTCGGCTATCATTTCCGCTACATTATTTCAGCAGCTCAAACAAGCTGTCACGACCTTCTGAGGAAACTTCACCGCAATCGAGAGTGTTAAAAACTTAACAACCCTTCGGCTTTTGCGGGCGGAGCAGAGGCCGAAAACTGTCAAGAAAGGCACACAAAGAGACTTAATTCCAGGCAAACCAGGGCAGAAACAGTCCCCCCCCAGCTCCACCCCCCCCCCCCCCCCGCCTCAGAAGAGGATGAAACAGAAAGAAATTAAACCTACCGACAAAGCGCGGCGGCTCCCGGGCGCTGCCCAGCGCGGCAGGCCGGGCCCGGCGTCAATCACGGCGCCGCTGGGCCCGGCAGGGGCGGGGAGCGCCGTCACATGGGCGGCGGCCGCGCTTCCGCAGCGCCCGGAAAGACGCGGCCGGGGCCGGTCCCTGCCCACCGGCCCGGGCCCGGCGGTGCCGATGGGGCCCG
>QUSF01000007.1:30137284-30278136 GCA_003676055.1 Chloebia gouldiae | reverse complement strand
CCGGGCCCCCCTGCTCCCGCCGGGCGCGGGCGGCGGCGCGCCGCGGAACGGGCCGGCAGGCGCTGCCCGCGGGGAAGAAGAGGAGGAGGATGAGGCAGCCCTGGAGGAGCTGCTGGGGCCGTCTCCGCTGGCCCCGGGGCCCGGCGCCCAGCGCGTCGCCATCGTGCACCCCGCGGTCAAGTGGGGCCCGCAGAAGTCGCCGCTCACCACGGGTGCGGGGCTGCGGCGGGCGGGCGGGGTCCCAGGGCGCTGTACATGCAGGGCTTCGGAATGCACTGCCCTGCGAGGTGGCAGTCACTGTTCTTTGGCGTGTGTAAGAGAAGACCGATGCTAGCACTGAGTGGCTGTTGGCATGCTGGTGTTCGGTCGCAGGTTGGACTCGAGGATCTCAGAGGTTTTTTCCAACCCAGCTGATCCTGTGCCTGTGCCGCTCGTGTGAGGGGGAGCCGCTGTTACAGCGCGACGTGCAGCTTGCAAAGTGCAACCTTGGATGGAAGGTCTCGGGCGTTCTTTCCATCTCTGACAGCCTTTTAGAAGACAAGGAGCTGTTAGTGAGGGTTGGCAGGTCTGTGCTTTGACTTGCAAGCCGTGCTGAGTGTATTTTGGAGGGCAGAACGCCTTAGTGCAACTTGGTTAGGGAAACAGTCGGGTGTCCCCCTTATTAGCACAATGTTAATTGCCCCCAGCCGTGCTGCCTGCCCGGTGGGCTGGAATCCTGTGGCCTTAGGGTTGCCCAGAAGTTGGCTGGAGAGCAGCAATACCCTCCTGTCCAGAGAGGAGAGTGCAGTGAAGATGAAGTCCTGTATAAATCCTTTCGGGGGCTTAAGCGCTTTTGTGCAGCTACTTAGTGATGCACCAATAATTCCTCTGTAAGGATCTTTCTGTAGCACTACTATTAGGTTTCTCTCAGAAATCATTGTAACTAGCTAATGTATAAGCATTAATCACACACAATTAAGACACATTATGAACTTGATGCTTCTCTTTGAACACCTCTAATTAGAAGGTTGCAATATCGAGGATTAAAGCATCTTGTAAGTTGGCTTTTTTATGTATAGAGTCATAGAATGGTTTGGCTTGGAGGGAGCCTTTGAAGGTCATCCAGTCTGCAATGATTCAGGATGTTTTCCACTAGATGAGGTTGTTAAACCTCTGTCTAATCTGGCTGTGAATGTTCACAGGAATGTCCAAACACAGGACCTCCACCTCCCTGGGCAATCTGTTCAGGTGTTTCACCACTCTCATTGTAAAAAATACTTCTTCTTTATATCAAATCCCTTGGTTTAAAAACCACTGCCCCATTTTATTGCAACAGGTCCTGCTAAAAAGTCTGTCCCCATCTTTCTTTATGAGCCCCTTTTACATACTAAAAGGCTGTCAAAAGGCCTTCCCAGGAGCCTTCTCCAAACTGGACAATACCGACTCTCACAGACTTTTCTCACAGGAGAGGTTCCACTTATCTGATCATCTTTGTGACAGTCCTCTGGACCTGCTCCAACAGGTCCATGACTACCTTGTGCTAGGGACCCTTGCCCTCACTGATCCATGTTTTCCCTAGTTTTCCATGGGCCCACTTTTTGAGCCTGTCCATGTTCTTGTGGATGGCAAGAGATAGTTCGTATGTACGTATTCTTTTATTCCAATTTATTATGTGATGAACCTAAATCTTGTTTAGTTTTATTAGTGCTAGTGTTAATTCCAACAAATTGTTACATTGCAGAATAAAGTTTTTAACCTTTTCAGAATTGACGTAAGTGACATAATTTTACAACTGAAAAATAGGTAAAATAAGAGGTCACCTTTCTGTCCAAATATACAGGAGAATAGCAATAGTCCCTTTCCATTTATTTAGGCCCTCCAGATGAAGAGCCTGTAGTCTGAACAAATGTTTTGGAATGATTTTTGAAGCACCACAGATACAACAGGATATCTGCGTATTTTACATAAAAACATGAACAATATGAGCAAAGAGTGGATCATTATTATCTTTAAAAATATCTTATCTTTTGGACCAATGTAACCTATTTAGTATATAAATTATGTTTTGCTGTTTAGAGAAACTTTACAAATTTGTTCTGGAGAGGAAAAGTTTGGTATACCAAGACTAGAATTGCTGATCTGATATTCTTGTGTAGTCTTTGTGATTTCACAAAGTCCTCAAAAATCATTGCTTTGCAATGTAGATGTTAAAAACTCTAATTGATGAACAAGAATACAGGATTCAAATCTGCTGGTTTTAGCAAGTCACAAACCAGTTTAGGTCCTTTAAGAATAAGTGGCTGTGAAGTTACAGCAGGATATGGTTGTATTAGTAATTCCCAAATTATTGCTGCAAAACACCAGTGTTAATTGTGTAGCTTTGTGCTCATCTGAAATAATAGATTTTCCACCTAGTTATTCATTTCACGTAGTGAGGGAAAAAGCTGACAATACAATTAAAAATTCTCCTAAGCCAACAACCACAGAAATAATTTATACTGTTGGAAAGATGCTTTGTGTGAAAAAGTTGCATCAAACTGTTCAATTACTCTGATTAGAGGTAAGACACTTTGCTCCTTCTGCTAGAGATTAAAAGAATTTCAGTGTAGCATAGTCTTTCCATATTCATGCATGTACTGTAGTTACTATCTGAAAAGACTTATGATGGTACATAGTAATATATATTTCTTTTTTCTCTTATTATGTTTCTGAAGCTGAATTACAGATTGCCGAAGCTGTTGCTCTTGTAGATACTCTTCAGAACTGGACAGTTTTAGATAAAATAATTATTCCTACAAAAAATCCCAACAAGAAGTTTGTTTTTGGCAAAGGAAACTTTCAGGTTTTGACAGGTAAGGACAGAGATCTTTCAGCATTGCATCACTCTAAACAGAAGACTTTTGCAGCCAAAAAGTTCAAGGATAGTTATAAAGCTGAAGAGAGGGAGAATTTTTTTTATCCATCATGCAGGTTTGCAGGAAAACTTGAAAGAATTTTTAAGGTTACCAGAGCAATGCAGAATAGACATAACCCCTGGTCACTGAAAATGTGTGAGGCAACTTAGTCCATAAACTTTTGTGATTGACATAAGTGAAGTTGATGCTGTTCTTGGCACAGTACTAAATTAGCAATTACAACTGCTGTATGAGCAAAGAGTATGGTGTCATTTGATGTTTTATGAGCATTCTGCTCAGTGCAAAATGGTTTATAGTCTGGGCATTTTAAAAAGAGAATTGACATTTAACACTGTATTTTGCAATCATTATCCGTCTTTTAGAAAAGATTAAAAAATTGCCCCATGTGACAGCTGTCTTCTTGAATGTGGAAAGAATATCTTCACTAACAAAGGTAATTAAATATAATATCAAATCATATTATTTGCCTCAGTATTGTTTGAAAGCTACTGATGTAGGAGAAGTGGTCACTTAAAATTCTATATTTGCACATGTTAATATATGAAGCACCAGGACTGAGTTTTATTGAAAAGAATCTTAATACCTATTGCATTTGTCCAGTTGATGTATGTTTCCAGCTTGTGCATGAAATTTTCCAGCAGCTTAGTATAATTTATTATAGACTTTGCTCCCACATTTGACACTGGCCCTATTTAAAATGTTGGAAATATTACTCAAGGTGTTTTTTACAAAATTATGGTGTTAACACAGGTTTTGTTATGAAAAATATCAGTATTTTGGATTAGCTATGTCCTCAAGTTTCTATATTTATAATGGATAGCATATTTTTTTCCCTATACTGTGGATGCTGAATTGTGTTTTGAATATGAGGTGTAAATTCAGAGCAGGCTTATAGTTGAATGTTTCAAATACTTAAACTTTCAATCCTAAATCGAGAAGCATTGAGCGGTGCAGAATGCTCCAGTATTTTAACACTGTAAACAACTGGCACATGAATTATGTGGTACATGATACTCTTGGACAAGCCAAAATAGAAACTTTTTTGGGTTTTTACTATGTGCAGCATCATGCGAGGTGTAAAGTGTATGCAAACTCTGCAAGCAAACGTTAATGCTTTGCTGGTAGTTTTGAATGCTTTCTCTGATTATAAAATGAAGAGATGACAAATATCTCTAACAGATGATTATTCAAGTGCTTCTATTTGTTGATGAAAGGGAAATTGAAAAATTTTCATTTCAATTTCCTAGTTCTTAGGAAAACTATTTTATAGCATGAGTTCTTTTAGTACTAGATTTGCTAAAAATTGTTTTCTTAATTGCTTAAGAGCAATTAAACAGGGTTGATTCAAGAAAGTATTTGAGAACATGTATACAAGCATTCTGGATTTTAGAGATGGTGTAAGGGAACTACTGCATATTTTAAGTGTCTTTTGCTGAATTAGAGCAAGAGTGAGGGGTTTGGGTTGCATTGGGGTTAAGTGTTTCAATAAAAGCTTGCTATTAAATAATTTTCCTGCATTCCTCTCTATTTGTTTGAAAGTCTTAGTAATCTTTTTTATTTTCCTAGTCTTCCTATTCCAGTATTTCGTAATTATTTTTTACAAGGATTTAGCTACTGACATTCTTGATTCTGAGATACGCTGTAAAACTTGTTGCAAGAATCCATGAAGGGCAGTGGAAGGATTCTCATTGAATTTGATGTGTGATTTGATCTAGACATAAAGTTCTACTCCCTAAACTCTCTTTAACTCCTCTCTTTCTGATCAACCAGATTTTTACTTTGCATGCTTGTAATGATTGCCCACCCATTGCAGTGGAGATCCTCTGAGTTCAGGTGTCCATCAGCTAACTAACTGTACTTGGAACTAACTGTGTAGGAATTGATCTAGTGATACTGTGGGGGACAGAAGACATCTCAATTATTTTGTCTTACATGACTAAAGAAAGAACTGGAAGGTGCCTGGGGTGTGCCAGTCTTTGACAGATACACCGTGGTACTTCACATTTTTCGCTGCAATGCCCGGACAAAAGAAGCAAAACTGCAGATAGCACTGGCTGAAATTCCACTTCTCAGGTACCTCAGGCTGTGCAAGTCACATACTCATATCTACATGTTTTAGTGACTATTTCTTTACAGTAACAAAACCTGTATTTACTGTACAGAAAAAATACATAGGGTGTTCAATGATTGATTAGAGCACAGAATTATTTACTATAATGTCATTATTTTAAGCTTCAGTGCTGAGAGGCAAAACCAGAATGTGTTCAATAATCTTACAAAACGTATTTTTCATTAAAAGGTCCCGGTTCTTTCTAAGACACAAGATGGATTGCAAGAATATGTAGGAATTGGATATGTATATCCCATATATAAAATTGTTGAGTTTAATAAGGAAAGCTATAAACAAGAAAGATTCATTTGTGTTTAAATTTTCCCTGTTTCTGCATTCTGTGGCATAGAAATGTGTACATGGCAGTTGGTGTGAGTTATGTGGATGTTTTTGAAGTATATTTGGCTCTCTGAAATTTCAGTATAGCAATTAGAATTTACCAAGAGAGTTGTATGCTTTTTCAAGCTACTGAGCTACTGTTGAGCCAGAAAAATCTGTGGTTTTTTTCTCCAGGATTCTTTCATGAGCAGGTTTTATTTACAAGTCAATCATTTGTTCTATCAGAATAACACTACTGCTTCACAATTCTTTGGTATTCTGGTATAACTGGATTTAAAAAATTGCAATAATTAACTGTTACTCTGCTGCCAGGTCAAATCTGAAAAATGAGCTGTCTCAGCGAGATCAGCAGAGAGGTGGTTCAAGATACATCATGGGCTCAGGTAAAGTCTAAATATTCTCATGATTTAGAAGATTTTTTTTCTCCATGGTTTTAAACAAATTTAATTGCATCTTATTTTATTTGGAGGAGGTCAGGAGGAAAAACAGTGTTCTGCATCTAATTAAACAAATGTACAAAAATCTATTGGAAAGTAAGTTAAATTATAAGGTTTGGGTCTGTACTGGTCAAGCTTTTTGGTCAGTAAGTGGTGAAGGATAAACTATTTGCTTGCCACAGGGATTTTTCATAAGTGTACATGGATATTTTAGAGTGATTAACATATGTTTTATAATTACTTATTCACTTTTTTAGGCAAGAATACATAGGTTTAGTGGCTTATTTTTAACTTAACAAACCCTAGTGCTAACTCACTTGATTTCCAAATACATCACTTGCTGTACAGGTTCTCTTGTAAACTATTCTGCCAATTACTCATTTGTATTTTTCAGGTGAAACATTTCTAGAAACACAGAATCGTGTCTTAAAAGAAAGGGAACTTAAAATTAGGAATGCCCTGGAGAAACTAAGGAGAAAAAGAGCTTTACTTAGAGCTCAGCGCAGAAAATGCGAGTTCCCGATGGTCTCAGTAATGGGCTATACCAACTCTGGTAAGCAAAACCTCCTGAAATCATCATACAAAAGAGCATTGATTGTCTAATTTTTAATTAGAAACTCTAGCCAGATTTTCATTTGTGTGTGTATAGGCTTTGTATTTAAATTGTTTTTTTTAATTGTGTAATGAATATTTGTCAGTTAGGATGTAGTTAGGAAAGCAAATTAAGCTGCTTGGTTTTTTCAGTCTCCAAGACATGTTTTGGAGAAATGCCTAGCACCTATTGTGCCAAAAAGATTTTATATACAGTGCTGAAGACTGTAATGTTAATGTCCCTTTATATGAATCTCTACTATTTGATGAGAATGGGAACAGAAAAGTACACGGGTGTTTAGATCACCATGAAGACTTGAAGCATAGGAAGACAATTAAGAGCTGGCTGTTGATCTGAGAAACCTGCTTAAGGAACACTGTAGCTTTTCATGGATTATATGTAGCACTCTGAGATGTGTTCCTAGAAGAATCTAAATAAAGCTAAAGAGTTTTTTCCTGCTTTTTTTGGTTTAGTTTGGTTTTTTAGCTTACACAAGTGAATTCTTACTCAAGGCATAAATAGACATTGGATTAGACACTTTTTTCAGGTTGGATTATCTTAAGACAATTTCATTTTCTTATTCAACCTCTTTAAAAAAACAAACTTGTCTTGCACTAATTTTGTTATGACTTGTGCACTCAAAGATTTGGATTATAGTGTATGTTTTTTTTAAATGTCATACTTCCACACTTTTCCAACTGAAGATAGATATAGATATAAAACAGCTTGGCATACACATAATTGAAATACTTTAATTAGGCTATTTACTGAGCACTTTAATGACTAATTATGTGAAATACTCATTGAGTCAAATAAATGTCTGTAGTATTATGTTCATGAGGAAATGCCCAATAAAGGCCTCAGCCTAATAAGGTATGTATTATTAGCACTTCTATTTTTTTTTATTTAGCAAGTAAATTATTTCATTTAACAACAGAAGCACTGAGGAGCGTGTAAGTGCATGCTCCCTAATGCTGTCATGGCAGTGCTCTTCAGAGAGTCGTACAGGTGAGAGATGTAGGTAGGTCATTTTGCAGGTCCAATGAGTCTTTGATCATCTTGTGATTTCACAGCACAGCTGTAGATACCAGTATGTGATTACATACATGACCTTAAACCCTATTCCAAGTTATAAAATGTAAGACTGTCTTTGGATTTCCTAACATCATATAGGTAACTGATCACAAGCTACAATTAAAGAACTCAAATAGATGTAAAAATATATGTTACATCATACATTTCACCTGACCCTTGCAAATTAAATTTTACTTGCAACAAGCCATTAAAATACTGTCCTTTTTTATTTAATTAGGAAAAACTACTTTGATCAAAGCCTTGACTGGGGAAGCAGGACTTCAACCCAGGGATCAGCTGTTTGCCACTCTGGATATTACAGCCCATGCTGGCTATCTGCCCTCACATATGGCAGTTATTTATGTTGACACCATTGGGTTTCTGACTGATCTTCCACATAATCTGGTTGAGTCATTTTCAGCTACACTAGAAGAAGTGGCTTACTCAGTAAGTAGTCAACTATAAAAATTGAGAAATCAAATTAACTTCCTTTTAGGTAATCCTCACCCCTTCAAAACAGGGGAAGTTAATTGGCATTCTGTTCTTAGCAAAGTATCTGGCTGCCTATAGTATACTCCTGAAATAATGATGTAAATATTTTAAACTAATTTTCTGATACTTTATTTATGCAGAACATACAGCTATGAAGGGATTTCAGAAAGAGATTATTTGGAGTGTATGTGTCCATCTCCATGATACTTAAACCAGATAAACCAGATTTTTCTGATAAAATATCTGAACTGCATCCAAGTGAGTCAAGGTTAGCTTTCCCGGGAGTTAAAAATGAAATAAAGCATCTGAAATTGCCTGGTTTTAACTTAAGGTTTCCTGTAGAACTAGAAGTGGGTGATTGTGATGTGATGCAGGCAGCATGTAATAAATATAAATGTACTTTAGCAGTTATTTTCTCATTAAAGTTGTTCTCCTGTGCTATAACAAAGTGTAAAGCTGCATACATACACACAGACATTTAAACAAAAACCCTGTATTATGAAAGGTAATGAAATTCAGTGGTAGCTAGATACCAAAATGCTGCTAAAGATTAGATTTAACCATGTAATAGCAGGGCTGTCACAAGCTGGCTGAAAACATCCTGTTTGTCACTTCTAATTATTTTTCAAATGTTTAAAGCAATGTCTTGAGCAAAGATGATAAAACAATTTGAATGCAAATGTTGGGTTTGGTTGCTTGGTTTTTATCATGGCAAACATATATATATTTGAAACTGGTAAATTTTGTATAAAGCTTTTTAGTGAAGCATCAGTAATAGTATCCTGAGAGCTAAGCATAAGGATAACATTCTATATTTTGAATGTAAAAATAGAATTAGAAGTTAAATTGAGGTTTTTTCCCTCTGTTTTTGAAACAGTTTTGCAGCCATTACTCTTCTGAAAGCTTTTTTTCAAGAGATTGCTCTTTTTAATAATCTCCAGTGGTTTTGAAGCCTTATTGTTTCAAAGCCTGGGCTTTGAAGAAGATGTATCAGTTTTATTTGAAATCTGGTTCTGTAACTAGCTTGACTGACAACATTTGCTTCAGGTGTGTGGGAGGCAATTTGTACTCACTAGAGGTGGAAGACTAAGCTTCTGCAGATTTTCTTCCATCATGATCTAAGAAAGAGTAGTTTAATACTGTTTTAGCAGTTAATTTTACAGTGCTAATCTGCCATTTTTATACAAAATGGATAGGAAAGTAATTTACAAAAATTAGCGATGCAAAAATGGTATCCAGTCTCTACAACCTGGTAACTGGGTTTGCATATTGATCTTTGCTAGGATCTGATAGTTCATGTGAGGGATATTACTCATCCAGAAACCATGCTCCAGAAAGCAACTGTTCTGTCAGTTCTGAGGAATCTCAATCTTCCTAGCCATTTATTGGACTCAATGGTAGAAGTTCATAACAAAGTGGATTTGACAGAAAGGTAAGCAAGAGATGCTAAGTGTACTTAATCATTTCTTATGTTCTGGAATCTTTTTAATTCTTAGTGTAGAAAAGAGATCCCACACTTCAGAGTATATTTAATAGTGTTTCTCAGTCTTTTACATATGTAACTATGAAAAATTCTGAAATATGTAATTCTGAAAAAGAATTAATTATCTCTTAATTACAAAAGAAATCACTTGAGTCATACAAGAAGTGGCCTCTGTAGAAGGTGAAGGTGTCAGTACAAAGTAACTCAGTTAAATTGTCCATGCTTGGAATATTCTCAGTCTTTATGAAGAAATGTGCTAGCAATTAATTTTCTTTCAGGTATAAACCCACTGAAGAAAATGCTTTAGCTGTTTCTGCTCTGCATGGGTATGGTTTAGAGGAACTGAAACAAGAAATAGAGAAAAAAATACTGACAGCAACAGGGAAGAAGATTCTAACAGTTAACATCAACTTAGAGGGACCTCAACTAAGGTAAATAATTTTGAATCATGTGAAGGACTTGGAGAGATGTGAAACACTTAATCATTCATGTCTGAAGCTTTTCAAATCATATCATATTGATTTTAATCTGCTGCCTCTGTTAAGAATAACAGAGATAATTATCAATTTTTTGTGACCTATTGATAAAAATAGCCCCATTAGAGAAGTGAAGCGAAGCATTTAATCTTTTAAAGTGTTACCTAGTTAGTAACCTTCTGACCTAGAGCAAGGATCACATTTTGTGCAATATGTCATACTTTTAAGATGCTAATATGCTTTTACATTTACAGTTGGCTCTATAAAGAAGCAACAGTTCAAGAAGTAGAGGTCATGCCTGAAGATGGCAGAGCCAGGGTGAAGGTGATAATCGGCAGTTCTGCTTTTGGCAGATACAAAAACCTCTTTCCCAACAGTGAGATTTTCATGTCATGAAACTGCATCCTGTTCTAGAAGAAACTGATCTCCTCAAGAGGATGTGAATTGAAGTGAATGACCTGTTAAGTCTCACTGCTGAATAGTTTATTTTTCTTCCCTACTTTATGTTTTTGGCACATTTTAGAAATGGATGCTGTTTCAGAAAACTTCTTTATGGAAACAATAAGAGCTTTGAGCTTAATTTTGTCAGCAAGTACCAGGACAGCACTAATTTTTTTATGTTAAACCTATTGCTGGCTATAAGCTGCGGACCTCAAATGCATGGAATGGCATCTGACTTAACCTTCAGAAAAGTACCAAATTTCTTATTTCACATAAATAAAGCTTTTTATTGCCTTTTTCAGAAGAAAATAGTTTAAGTGTTTCAGATGGTCTTTGGAAAATCAAACTTAGTGAAGAAAATATTGTTGGTTGTATATAAATAGTGAAGATAAATATGTGTTCAAGCAGAATGCATGAATTAAGTAAAATAACTGCAATGTCTTATTGCAGGGAAGAAAAAAAAATCAATTAAGGTATTAAATAAAGTTAGCTGTGAACATCTTTTACCCATACAGTTTTCTTGCCTACAGTAATTTATCCACAATAGTAATTAATATGTCAGTTCTTGGAGAAAACAATTAAGGTACAGCAAAACTTTTCACAGAGGAAAGCAAAAGGGAAAAAACCCACAACCACAACAAATCCATTTCTTAAGTTATTAATTACTACTAAGAACCAATAAAACAATATCACAGAAAGGATAACAAAACTATTTCACTCCATATTACAGAGAGAGATGTTTTATTGAGAATAACAAGGACACAAAAGAGGACACAAAAGATAGGCAGAAAAACTTCTGCAAACACTAGCAGACATCTGAATTTAGCTTTTGTATATAAAGTGCATCTAAAAAGTGAGGTATATGGGTGAAGTTGCATAGTGAACTTTACACAATAATTTGTTTTATTTTCGTCCTGATCCTTGACATTTCTCTTGCCTTCATGACGATCTGTTATTACACAGTTCATTTAGAAAAACAGAATTAGTATGTGATGGGAAACAGCATAAACCTCCTAGTCTTGACAAACAAAAAATACTTAGTGAGAGGAAAAGTAATTACAGAGCTACTAAAACAGCTAAATAAAAGACCAGGTGTGAAACCCCAAATGAGCATGATAGAAGCCAAGAATCTGTATTTCTAGGGCAGATCAAGTTAAGATCAGGAATTTGTTTCCTCTTGTTTATCTTCATTGTAAGGCATACTTAGTCAACACCTAGTAAAATGTTTAATAGCCACAGACCAACTGTGTAAAGGCCTCATTTTGGTATCTTTATCCCTGCAGAACTGGCATGACTAAGTGCAAATTCAATTACCTCTTAAAAATTCCAAATAATTTTGGAGCTACCAAGTTCTTAAGGTAGCTCACAACTGATACTCAGCACATTGGTATGTATATAAAAAATAATTGCAAACTTGATTGTCAGTGCAGCATCTCTGATATATCAAAAATACTTTTAATTGTTCCTTTTGTTTATTTAACAGAAACTATGAAAACCAACAAGTCAATTTCAGAATGATATAAAAGAGTAAGAATTTGGGTGGCAAGTAGTGCACAATATCCTTACAATTGTCAGAATGAGAACATCTTACCACTAAATCATGCAGCTACTGACATTTTCCTCCTTCTTAGTCCTATGTAAAATAAGATTGAGTTCTTGGGACTTACAGTAATGACAGCTGCTACAGAATCAAAGCATCTCCAAAAAAATTACACCTATGCCATAGTTCTCTAGAGATTTCAGCAAGTACCTGCCCTCTTTTCTGTCCAAAGGCCTCAAAACCCTCATGACGTTGAGACCTTTTCCTACTAAGCCTTGAAAGCATTTCTCATTTTATTTAATTGGACCTTTATGGGATTCAGGATGTTTACAGCAGGGCACAATAAATGCAGACAAAGCTTTTTTTACTTTTCACAGATTAAGAAGCTGAGAATTAAATGTTATTTGTTCCAGTTCACTTTGACAGTGCAATGGCAGATTAATTTTTGTGTTAAGTTCTATCACATCTTTGACAAAATCATTGTTTCCTATAAAGTCTCCAGCAATGATGTTAATACATTTTTTTTTTGGTCCTGGATACTGCTGCTTTATCCATATTTTCAAACATGGAAGACTCTGGAGTGTCATTTTCTTCAATGATCCAAATGGGTGTACGAGAATATACCTTAAATTTTCAGTAAGGTTAATCCCTGCCACAAAGAATTTTCCTGAAACAAAAATCAGAAAGTGACACATTAAATACTCTTTTGAGGAGAAGAGAAACTTCTCAGTATCGTATTACCTTCACATCTTGTTCCGTTAGGGATCATTAAAATACTGATTTCACACTCTTTCTGTATTGTTTCATGTCCCTACAACTGTTTCCCCTTGTTGCAGCTGCATGCTGTAGTAAACAATTCCTGAGCCACGCTCGGTTATCCAAACATTCCAATTTAGCTAAATATGTCTAGTTAATCATTGCAGTCTAAAGGTTCTCCACTGATTAGTCCTCCTTTGTAAATTACTCCTCTGTTTCTATGAGGGTTCCAAATGCTTGGCCTTCCCCCGCAGTGGATGGGAGCACAGGGTGCACCCTTGGGCTGAGGAGTGCACTTCTGGAACAGCTCCCCCGTCACCACCCTGTGCCTTCACTTCAAACGTGTGCCAGAGGTTCTGACCTGAACCTCTGTCAGATTACACTACACCAGCATGCTTGAGTGCTGCTGTGCAATGTGCAGGTACACCCTTCTCGTACTGCTCTTATATCACATTAAGGTTGGAAAGGGCCTCCAAGATCATCGAGTCCAACATTTGACCAAACACCACCATGACAACTAAGTGCCACATCCCATCATTTCTTGAACACCTCCAGGGATAGTGACTCCACCACCTCCCTACGCAGCCCATTCCAATGCTTAACCACCCTTTCAGTGAAGAAATTCTTCTTGATTTCCAATCTCAGCATTCCCTCTTCTGGTTGCCTGTGAGAAGAGGCCAATATCCACTTGCTACAGCCTCCTTTCAAATAGTAGAGAGTGATAAGGTCTCCCCTGAGAGAAACCTTGTAGGGGCTTCCTTTAACAACAAGGCTAGTGGAATGTACTTCTCTCACCATCTGTGCTGCCTAAAAGCGACAAGCACTGGACTGAAGAAGCAGCCTCCTGCCCATGAGGTGGGCACAACTGGGCCAGTGGGTCTGCACTGAGGGCTCTCTTTCTGTGGGTCACACGAGCGAGGTGGCCGCCACAATCTCTGTAGTCTGTGCGTGCGCGTACACTGACAGCATCCACACCGCCAAGGACAGCGTCGCACTCGCCCGGGGACGGGCAGAGCACTCAGCAGCCATGGGCACACAGCACACACAGGGTGGTTATATCCCATAAGGCAACAATTGCCCAGCTTCCTGCTTGTTTGCATTGCTGTAAGTGCCCCTTCTCTCCTCCGAGTGAACTCCCTGTGCCTACCTGGCCGGCCCATCCGTTTCATGCGCTCCAAATACCGGATAAGAGCACGAGTGGACGTTTTGTTTCCCCACCAATATGGGATGGGGGGCCACAGCTCACAGTGCTTCTCCAGCTCCACCTCCTCTTCATATGAGACTATAAGCTGATGGCCAAGGTGCCACATGGTCCGCAGTGTTGGCACCACCTAAAGGAAGCATGCCCACATTGAAGTCAGCAACACAGCACTGTTCCCAAAGTCCGATGTGTGACATCACCTTGGCACAGATTCAGTTCAGATAAAAGTTATAAATGAGCAGCCCAGTAGGTGATGGACTGGTTTACGAGCTGCAGAGCAATAGGATTCTAGGAGCTTCAGTAAATTCCTCCTTTCCTCAAATAATACAACTGTGATCATGTATGTAACTCAAGGTCTTACACCTGTGCAATAGAAACCATCCCTCTGTCAGCCCTCATGCACAAGCCACTGTTGAAAGTTTGTTAGGGGAGGAAGATGGAGACCATCTGCTGCAGAGAGAGAGAGAAAGGAGGAATCACTTTGGCAGATTCTGCACATTGATGCAAATTTACCACAGTAACCACCAAAGAAAACTGAACTGCTTAAAACTTGCTAAGACTAAATTTGAGTCACCAAAAGCTACATTAATTCTCATTTCTCTTAAGTGGAAAGTTTATGAAATTGGGATGCTCCAGACATATTTAATTGAGAGAGAGGAAGACCTGAGTCAGACATATTCTCTATCAGAGAACAGATGGGCTAAAATAGCTGTTAAATTTAGGTGTCTCAATATGAAATTACATTTTCCAGTCTTGGAAGTTACCCTTGGAGAGAAATGAGGCCCTCTGACTAGTTTTATTTGCAAAACCAACATATTTAACAGGCACTGTTTTTTCTAAGAATGTTGTGGTTAAAAACTATGTTTGCTGCTTGCGAAAAAGAAATGGTGGCTTTTTGATGTTCCTGTTAAGATATTAACTTAAATAAAAGCCAAAGGCTCTTGAAAATTAATAATGTAAATATTTGAAGAAAGCTAAGGATTGAATTAATCCCTCTCAGTTCATCCACAAAGAGAGAATGCAAGCTTCTATTAGGTTGGAAAATATTGCAAAATTAAGGCACAAGCTTCTTAAGCTACAAAACTCTGTGGTTGACTGAAGCCTTTGCTTTACTTCAGCTGTCTTTCTAAAGCTGGAGCTTCTTAAATAAACAAGGAAAGATGTGCAAAAAAAGCCAAAGAAAAAGCTACCAGAGATGTGTATATGAACACAGGTGCTTATTTTGCAAACAAAGCAGAAATGAAAGTCTAACAAGGGATTTTTAAACCCTAGTAATCCAGATCAAAGGAAGACACCTTGAATAGTTAAGACAATTAAAATTTTAAATGCAGTGTAATATTGTCACACTGTGGCCTGTGCCAGTACTACAGACAGACTTTGCCTGAGCAGCTGCTTCACTTTGACACTTAATTCTGTATGACAACAGAGATGCCATCTTAAAAGGCAGTAGGTAGCAGTTTATTCTTGAATGAGTCAGCAAGCACTTGGGTATTTGATGGCAAATCTAAATCTGTGATCCTGAAAGATCCCACAGATGCCTAACGTGCAATGGTACCACTAGCAAAAATGGTGAGATCCATTGTGCTGGTCACAGACCCCATAGATATTAAGTTTTCCTGCTCAAGGGAAGTACTTGGTTTGTCTTTTTTCCAGTTCTCTTCCTCCATCCTCATGGACACAACTCAGAAATGTTGTTTCTTCCATGAAGTGATCTCAGACCATTCTTTCAATCCTTTCATTCATCAAATTGTCATCAGTAACTTGCCCCTTTTGCAGTAACTTTCTCCTTTTTAAGAGCTGGCCATGTGTCTGAAAGCAAATTTGACCACCTTCTAAAGTACCTCTGCTCATCCACAACTTACACGCTCAAGTTATTTGGGGAAACAATAGAACAGTGTCACTCAGGACTTCAGTTATTCAGCTGAGGCCTGAATATTCAGAATCCCCTAGTTTTGCTGAGAATTGTTCTATTTTAACTCTGCTGTACAAATTGCTTTGAAGTGGTAATATTCACATGTTATTGATACACCAGCTTCAAAGGCTGAATTTGAATCGCGAACAGGGTCATCATTCTCCTGTACGACTCAAATCTCCAGAGAAAACCCTCTGTTCCTCTGCATCTTTGAAATGTTAATTGTTTAACTACTAAAATCTTCTACACCTTTTAAAAAATAGAGGGAGCTAAAAGTCTCGACTTCTAAAATCTAGCAATCAAATATTTTCTGATTATTTAGATTAAGGCTTTTCTGGAGGTATGGGTAACTGTAAGACTGGTTAGGAGATCAGCACCAGGAAAGTCAATGCCACCAGAAATGCACTGAGGGCAGAGAGGGACCTCAACAAGTTGACAAAAACCTCATGAAGCTCAACAAAAGCAAATGCACAGTCCTAAACAGACTAACCCCACACACCAGGACAGACTGGTGGAAGCTGGCAAGGTTCTGCTTTGCAGAAAAGGACCTAAAAGATCCTTGAGGACATCAAGTTGCACATGAGCCAGTAGTGCTCACCTGGCAAAGAGTAACTGTGAACTGGGCTGTATTAGCAAAGGCACAGACAGCGAATCAAGAAAAGGGGATCTTCCCGTCTATTCAGCAGTTGTGGGACTGCAACTCAAGTATTGTTTACAGCTGGGGCTTCCCCAGTACAAAGAAATCACTGACAAGCTGGAGTGGATCCAGCAGCACACCATTGAGTGAAACCAGAGTGAGCAGAGGCTGGAGTATGACACACAAGGACAGGCTGAGGGAGCTGAGTCTGTCCAGCATGAAAAGAGAAGACTGGACAGCTTTTACTGCCATCTGCAAATATGCAATGGGAAAATGTAGAGAAGACTCCTCAGACATGCACAGCAAAGGATGGAAGTCAGCAGACACAAGAGAGATTCTGATCAGATAGAGAAGGAAAACACAGTTACTGTGAGAATGGTCAAATTTTGCATAGAAAGGTTGTGAAATCTCCATCCTTGGAGATAATCAAGAATGAACAGGGCGCAGCCTAGTGTAACTTGGAAGCTGGTCCTACTTTGCATGGTGGTGTTGGACCAGATGACCTCCAGAGGTCGCTTCCAATCTAAACTGTTTTAAATAGAAAAAATAATTTAAAAATTAATTTATAATTATTGCTGTGAAAGGGCAGAAAATGGATTCTTTAGATTCTATAAATATATAAGATGCACAACTTTTATCTTCCTTTCTTTTTTCTTTCATTTTCCATTCTTTTCTCTATTTTCCCTTTCCTTTTCAAGAAAACTCAGACAGGACAATGGATGACAGTTGTCTCTACTATTGTCCCACAACTCAACAGACATAACAGTCAAATTTAATTCCCTCCTCCACACTGTGGAATGTAGGTTTGCTTTATCTCCTCAGTTCTATTAGGTAATGACCTATCTCTGATGCAGCAAACAGTACCTTTCTGAGGTTAAAAACACGGTGAAAGTAGAATATTTCTAAAAATTTGCAATCAAAGATCTCACTGTGGTGTATCATTCTTTTAAAATGAGAAAAAAAGGATTTCATACTTACATTTCTAGGACATAGTTTACACTGGAAAATGTCTTTTATACAGGCAACAAGATGATTATGAAGTCTTTTGGTTAATCCATCAAAATTCCTGCAGGCTATGATAACAACTTCCTGAGGATGAGTTTCTAACCACCTCAGTATTTCCCACAGAATATCCTACAGGGAAAGAGATATGGCAGCTTAGAAAGTTATCTGTGCTATGCAGGGGAAAGGACATACAATCAACAGAGCAGTGATGGTAGAGCAGACTCACAATCACAATAATGAAAAACTTTGTTTTCTCAAAAAAAAAAACTAAAAAAAATCCGTTTTTGTAATTATATAGGGCTTTTAATGCCTTCTTCCCTTTAACAACTTCTCTCCTTTCCCTGTTTTCCATACACAGGGAAACAGGAATGCCCTTTGTATCATCCTGGGACAACACATGACAAACCCCAGAACATCAGGCATGTGGTAGGAGATAGGCAGTGGAGAGCAGGCACAAAGAGTCTGGTTTGAGGATGAAGAAAAGATTGATGCTCCAGTGTCACATGCAGCTGCTGAAACTAACTTCCAGCCCTGCTGATTTTCCCCAGTTTGAAGTCCTCACAAATAATCTACTCGGAAGACCTTGAGCCAGCATTTCTGGATTATGATGGCCCTTAAATGAAAAAAATGGCACTGATCTTATAGCCATCACAAAGATGAGGAAAATACCTGAACAGTAACAGTTGTGTAAACCATATGCACGAAGTACAAATTCATAGAAGGATCATTAGTCTTGTGGGCAATCCTGAAATCCAGGTATCTAACTCCAGCCTCAAGTTGCTCCGTCACAGTCAGGACCTGAAAGGTGAAACAGAAGACAAAGGTCCTGAGAGCTTGAAAGAGAACTGTTTCCTTAGTTTAGAAATCTAAAAGAGGGGTACAAAGTTAGCCCTATGGCATTTTTCACACATCTTTCATCTTTAAAATGTCACTGTATGGCACCAAATTGCAACTTGGAAGCATTTTGCTCTCTGACAAGAGGGATTCCAATTTCCCTGCAGCATAAACTGCAAGTACAGATTAGATTAGTTTCAGACAGTTGCCCTTGTCATGTTCTGAAAATTAAAGATCAATTAACCTGTGCAAAAATACATGATTGCTCTTCACACAAGTATTCATTTAAAAAGCAATTGCAGGATCAGCAAGTTAGAAATGCTGTATTTATCTTATTAGATCAAAGACTTTACCATGGTTGTCTCTGTGGAACTCACATATCCTCAGCAGAAGGAAAAACAAAAATAGAAAAAACTACTGGCTACTGTTATTTTTCAAGATATAGTTTCTTATGAAGTTTGAATTAATCTGTAGAAGTCCTAAAAAAACAGAAGCACTTCTCTAGATCCATTTCCCTCAGAACACTTCCATTGGATTTGAGGGCTGAATA
Source organism: Chloebia gouldiae (assembly GCA_003676055.1). Classification (NCBI taxonomy): domain Eukaryota; kingdom Metazoa; phylum Chordata; class Aves; order Passeriformes; family Passeridae; genus Chloebia; species Chloebia gouldiae. Next base: position 30,259,363 of record QUSF01000007.1, on the reverse strand, counting down.
GAACAGGTGATAAAACTGCTTCTGAGGCATGAAGTTCCAAATGATATGTCTTTTCCTTATATCAAGACTCTCTTAGCAAAAGAAAATAGAATCAATTTAATTAAATATGTTTAAACACTAGTTCATCTTAGTTCAACCTGCTAGGGATAAAAATTTTTGTTGCAGAAACTATACATGATACTGATTTAAGTTAGAAAGGATTCAGTGAAAGCTAAATCAGTACAAGGCATTGCTCTTGAATATCCAAATTCGTAGCTATAGGCACATGGCAGGATGCTCACCTTGCTTAGTTTAACCCCTTAACTTCCTGTTCTTTGGACATGAATTTAGCTTCCCCAGGCTGTGCCGGAGGGGCCGGGCTGGAACAGACCAGCCCGTGTGCCCCAGGTTCCAGGGGGTGCAGTGGGTCTGGCCAACAGCTGGGCCTGCTTGGTCTCCACCAGGCTGAAGCAGCTGAAGGGGTGATCCACACCCATTTGCTTGGAGTGTGTTGGAGATGGGAGTGTACATGGCTGTAGGTCATGTATAACCTCTGTGGCCAGAAAAAGCACCAAATGAAATTGCTGTTCTGAACTGCCCTTCAGGTTAATTCATTTCTTATCTATTAACTACACAGGAAAATGAGACAAATTAGACTCTCTAATTAATGACCTGGGTTTGAATACTGAATTAGACAGTGTGAACATTGCCCCATAAAGGGCAAAATTCAAAAGGAAGCCCTGAGGAGCAGTGCTGCTCAGTGCTTCAATCTCACACCAGGAATCCAGGGCATGACTGGAAGTTATACAGCCATTACAGAGGGAGCATTTGGCCCTCTAGACTGACAGCCATAACACTTGGGGCTCAAGCAGGCAACTCCCAGGCACTGGGCCGTCCAGGAACTTGTGCACCCTACCATCAGAAGTCCTCCAAGGTGTCTGTTCTGCATTCCAGTGGGTGGAGTCATCTCCCCACACAGATAACTGGAGCACAGCAGAACTAAGGAGGGGCAGGATTGTAGCTGTGCCTCTTCCCTATCAGCACTGAGCCACTTCCTGCTTGTCACACTGGGTTTGGACCACAAAATTATTATAATGATGTTAAGAGATTGTTTGTCACCAACACGGTCACTTTGCCAGCCAGAAACCCACACATTAGGAGGTTTCTAAATCTTTCATTGGCTAAAGACCCCCCCAAAAAAGCAGCTCAAAATAAACAAGGATCTGTGCTAAGCAAGTGCCCATCAACATTAGCTCATGATTGCCAGCTCATATTTGATACCTGGTAGTGTCTAAGATTCCAGTTTGCCCAACCTGCTCAAACAAACAAAGGAAACCTTAGCATGCTTATTGCATGCTAATTATTCTGTTTAATTATCTAATCATGAACTACTCCTTCAACAAGAACAAAAACAGAAAGATTTTTGGTACCTCTTTGACTTCAGGAAAGTCTATTCTTTGGAAGAATCTTCAAAAGCTGTAGCTTAAATCATGATCTGCAATTTTGTCTTTAACATACATTTATGAGGAACAAAGAGATAACTACTAGCTTAATATTTGCACATTTTAAAAAGTTAACTAAATCTTATGTGATGGACCACACCTTCACTCTCTTAATCTTTATGGGAAAAAAAAATCCCTTCAACAAGGGATTCTTCTGTTTCTGCTGCTGGTGAAACACAAAGTGTAGGTGGGGAGAACAACTGACATCTCACAGAACAGTGATAGCAAATATGACAAACAAAGTTCATTAACAAATTCAAGAGGAAAAAAAACCTCTGGTTTTCTTATTCATTAATTTTGTCCGCTAATATTGAATATTATTGACCACCACAATAAACACATGAAAAATAGCTTCTAGTACCAAGTGGTCAGCTTTAAAAAAAACCTTTAAGTATCATCCCTGCCTCACCTGCATGCTTTTTCCCCAGAAAAGATGATCAGATGTGTATGGCTCCTATCTCATACTCCAAAGTGCTGGATTTAGAGTAATTTTCTTCATATTTGCTGGAATGGAACTGTGGTTTGGATTTGTATTAGAAACAACGTTGATTACACAGGGATGGTTTTGCTGTTGCTGAAAAGTGCTTACATGAAGTCAGGGCCTTTTTTGCCTCTCACCCCACCCCACCAGCAAGGAGGCTGGGGGTGCACAAGAAGCTGGGAGAGGACACAGCCAGGACAGCTGACCCTAACTGACCACAGGGATATCCCACATCATAAGGAGTCATGCTCAGCATATAAAGCTAGGGGAAGAAGAGGGGAATGTTCAGAGTGATGGCGTTTGTCCTGTTAAGACACCGTTACACATCATGGAGCCTGGCTTTCTTGGAGATGACTGAACACCTACATGTCCATGGGAAGTGGTGAATTAATTCCTTATTTTGCTTTACTTGCACATGTGGCTTTTGTTTTACCTATTAAAAGGTCTTTATCTCAACCCACAAGTTCTCCAGCTTTTACCCTTTAATTCCATCCCCTAGCTCACCCAGGGGCAGCGAGAAGCAGCAGTGCAGGGCTGAGCTGCTGGCTGGAGTTAAACCACAGCACCCAAGCATAGCGTCTCATGAGAGCACAGATTTCTGGGCAGCAGGCTATACTGTCATTGTACAGTACTGTCATTGTACACTCTCAGCCCTGCAGCACAAGCTTCAACTTTGCCAAGGCAAGAAGCACCAGATGATGGTTACCTGTGTTATAGACCACTTCATGATAATGGGGCGCACAATGCAGGGCAGGCATTTGTTTAAAAACTTCACCAGCTTGGACTCATTGCCACTAACAGCAGAGCTTTTATCCAAACAGTAGGTCATAGTGTCGTGACTCCCTGTAGAATACAAAAATGAATGTACAGAAAATCTCATTTCTTAACTACTCAAGACCACACATTCCATGGCTACATTTCATGTGCACACCTGTTAGGCCACCACATTTGCAAGCCACACACCTATATTTTCTGAGAGCCTCTGTAGTTATGGCGAAAAGATAGAATTGTCTACAGAGGTTGTTCACGTAACATTAATAAGCTTAGTGTGAAATCCTTGTGAAGGGAAGACATTGACACTTTTCAGTAAACCATCTAAATTACACATCGCTTTTGTTTGCCCCAAACCATAATAAAATGGTCTGTTTCAAATGGTATCTTGAAAATAATTATCTTGATGTAAAAACATTTTTTTTTAGGGAAAAAAATCAGCTGAAGGCTGAATTTATCTAGAAATTTTCCTGTTTTCAGAGTTGTGCAAATGCAGGATTTCACTGTCCAATACCCTCATCTCTGCACGGGAAAATATGACTGAAATAAGAAATTCATCTTCTTACACCTTTGACTGGACCAATACTTAACTTGGCACTTTAACTACTCATATCTTAAATATCTGCTAAAAATGTCCTTCTGAACTAAACACCACCTCCTCTACGTAAACAACAAACAAAGTGGGTGCTTGAAAGTTTCTGAAGCAAGTCTAAGTTTAAGAGTGAAAGATGAACAAGATTATCATTTGATGGACTTGAAAAGTTACCTGACTGTTTCCAGCACAGGGAATTAAGCAGGCATCAGAGCCAAGACCAGTCTGCCCAAATATTTTATTTCCTTGAAGTCTTAATAATTTTGACACGTCTCTTGCACAGTGTTTAGATGAAACTATTGCAACTCAAAATTTCACCAGGACAGGGAACCAGTGATTTTGCTAGCTTTTCTGTTCCATTATTTCTTCCAGTTTTATAAAGCATCAATAAGAAAAGTGACTCAGTGAAGTGACTTGCTTGTATCTTAACAAAGTATCTGCAAAGAATTTGCTTATCATTTTGGGGTTTAAGTCTTCTGTCAAATTAATTGTTCACTCGTGCTAGGAACTGCTTTCTTGAATTGTCAGTCTTACTGGTGCCAGTGATAATATTTCTAGTAAACATAGTAAAAATTATTGGTTTGGAAGTAAAAATTCTTTGGAACTGTCAATAATAGTTTGATGCCTCAATCAATTTTTTTCACCTTCTAAAAGCCATTTTTTATTTATTTTACTGTTTTAAACACCCAAAACACACTGCAGATGGAAGATCAGTATTGAGGGCAGGCAATAAAAGAAGTATGTGTAAGAAGATGCAAGAGTCAAACTATTAAATATCCATGGACCAAATCCATGTCTGAGAGAGATGAGCAGGATTCCATTGATGGGTGTTGCATCTATGGATGCCAACCAGCAAACGGATAGTAATCTTTTACTCATGAGTCTTTTGTGATGTCATGAGTAACAGTAATGAGAGGAAGATGGGTACATCCATGACACAACATATATGATGCAAAGTTAGTGAGCTAGTAACTCCAGACCTTGAATCCACTCCTTCCCAGCAGCACTGTGCTGAATCTGATGCAAGCACAACACTAATTAATGAGATGTGCCACTGTCTCATCATCAGGCTGTCAGAATCCACTCTGTCATGCTTCTTGCATGCCTTCTATGAGATAAGCTTCCACTTCCAAACTGAGTTTCCTCCCTCTGGAAACCTGCCAGTGCTGTCTTGACCTGGTTGGTCTTGATCTGTTTGTGTTCTGACTTGGGCTAGATCAGCTTTGTAGGTCAGCTGGACAGACACCAAAATATTCCAAGCCAATAGCCTGCAATGCTCTGCAAAAGTTCTCTAATGTTTACTGAAATGGACATGCCTTCAATTGTTCTTCATGCCTGTTCTCTCTGCAGGCATATTCACAAGAACAGCAAACATTTTCAAGAATAACAAGGTCACCCGTAGGAAGAGAGCCAGGAAGGTGAATAAACCCATCAGCAGGTTCTCCACTTTCTGTGACGGCCAAGAAACACGAGATGAAAGTCTTATAGAAACAATATAGCTCCTTTTCCAGCAAAGCAAAATCCCACTGAGCATTGAATGATTTTTGCAATAGGAACAAAAATAGAAAAAGAGAAGACTATTACCTTCTTTCATCAGTCGTAAGACAGATATGTATTTTCTTTTTTCTCTCTTAATGGTTAAATATATAAAGCCTTACATAGGCTTTATCCTAAACAGAGATGTGCTTGTTTTTAAGTTAACATCAATTCAAATTACATTATCTAAGAAACCTCCATGAAATAATTTTCTGGGTTTCAATCTTAATGGGAACTCCACACTCCATTAGTTCACAACAGACAGAAAAAAGCCAAAACACTAAAATTCTTGGATTCTCCCAAGGCTCTGCCTGCTGAAGACAAGATTTCACACTATCTCTAAATATATGCCTTTCCCAAAACTAACCTATGATCCTGTGGCCTACATAAAACATTCTTCTACACACTGTGCTGCTTTCCCCACAATCTACCTGTCACATTTACAGTGTGAGAGAAAACACAGGCTAGACGGTTCTTTAGTGACGTTTTTGATGTGGAGGCAAAGGGAATCACTCAAGAGCTGATGGTCCTTCAGTGCCTCCCCATGTGTCAGTGAAATCACATTATACCATAAATTTTTTGGACAGAATGAGAGGGGAAAAAATCAAAGCAGCAGAAAGAAGCAATAATAGGACCAAAGAAAGGTTAATAATACACAGGTATCATTTAAATGCATTTACACATAACACAATAAATACAGTTTTTATAAGTTGGGTCTTGTAGAAAACTAACAGTCTACTTTAATAAAAACATGTTAATTACGAGTCTCATTTCTCCTTGTTCTGCAACTTCACAGCCTCTTTTAGGCAGTACAAAGAACAAATAATAATGTAAAATATTCATTCTCCCCTCCTGGAAACATTTCATTATATAGGAAATCACAATAATTAATTAGAGAAATTTTACTATTGCCCAAATAAGTTAATCCTTAGATTATTAATAGTATCTGACAAGATAATGCAAAGTGCTTCTTTCTTTTCATTTCTAAACAAACAATAAAAAATTCCTTTGTTACCCCTCCCCTCTAAGAAACCTCAAACATTACAGACCAACATTATTCACATAACATCACACAAACCCTCCCCCACACACTGACCCAAATAATAAACATAGCCGTCCTGAAATGGGACAAACAGGATATTCCAATGCTTAAACGGCAAGCTAACAAAACAGTGGAGAACAAAAGCTAATCTTTACCTGGAAGCGCTAAGTTATAGAGGGGAATATCCCAGAGCTTCTCTGGTAACCGTGACATCCACCGACCATTTTCATGGCACACGTGAACAAAGGTTTGCAAAGGGCCTGCCATTGGTATGTGCTCTGGGACTTCATAGGGTGTTCTGGGAGGAAAAAAAGAAAAGAAATTCAATAAACAATTCCATCTACTGCAGTTGAATTAATGACATTGCACCTATTTTGGAAGAATTTACAGATGTTAAAAAATGCCAACCCTTCTCTCAAGTAGTTACAGAAAAGTGTCAAGAGCTTGTCAGCCACAACATATGCTGCCTTTGATAACACTGTCTCCCAGAACAATGCCAAAGGGTGGATTCCAGCTTCAGGTCTGCAAACTGACCAAGTGAAAAAAAAAAACCGAGCCAAGACAAATATACGCAGTTTCATTGGTATGGAGAAATCGCTGTCTGTATTGGCTATTGTGAAATCACAAGGACTACCTCCCTCCAGTGTAGAACTGCATCCATTCCTTTACCCTTTGCAGTCCCAGGAGCACAGCAATGGGACTGATGGCAAGGCTGGGACAAGTCTGCTACCTTCAGGTCCCTACAAAACACTTACCTTGAAGGATCCAATCAGGTGCCACAGGAGTACCTCTATGAAAAGCTTTTACAAAGATGTCAGGGCACTGGATTTGCAGATCATGCCAGCATCTGGGATCAAAGAGGAAAACTTTCCTCTCCTTATTCCTGCTTTGGAGAACACCAAAGATGTTTTTATCACCCCTACAAGTCCATGACCATAAGTATTTCAGTATTTTCAGTCTATCAGTTTGGTCTGACCTTCCTGAAAGTACTCTGGAACTGTTCTTCTCTGAGATCTTCTGTAAAATTTGCAGTGGTCATGCAGGAGTGCCAGAGGAGGAAACCCAGATGAAAAATCATGGCATCACCAGGGCCTATTAGAGTTATCCTGTTCATTTTTCATTTTATGATTTCCTGAATTGTACTGAACACAAAAATAAGCTCTCCGTGTTTTGGTTTTTTTTTTTCCCTAGGATGTTCCTAGTTCAGGTGGTGGTCTCGGAATTAGAGCCTTCCTTCTTTTCACTGCTTTCAAGGCTTTATTTTGTCACAGCTAGTGTGAGAGTTTCTTCTGGCACAGCGATTACGAATACCAATATCACAGCTTCCTTTTTAATGCTGTTTTTAAAAGCTGCCAATGTAAATTATTCCTTCTTGTCTGCTACAGCAATCTCAGTCAGATATGTATTTTTGAGGGTTTGTACTCTGCAAACACCCTCACTGGTCCCTGATCCCTTTTGCTGCATCTTAGCACATTAATTCAAGATTGTTTCTCCTAGGAGGTTGTTTTGGTTTTTTTTTTTGTTTTTTTTTTTTCCTCATATATTGGAGAGCCACAGTGCTTATGTGAAGAACATTTCCTTAAACAGGGTGCAATGTTTTTTTTTTTCTTTTGACAGTCCCATAGGGTCATCTGAAAGGCAACTTTAGGAATTGCATTCCAAAGTTTTATATCCATACCACACAAAAAGATAGAATCTGCTTTTATACCAGCCAATGTACAAAGCTTTACCTGCCTAGCCTGCCTTGCTGTGCCTTCAGTGCATCTTTGAGCTGAAAGAAACATATGGCCTCTATATGCCATGTCAGCTATTCTTATTCTTGGAAAAATATTCAGATCTCAGGCAGATCAACTCACACATCCTCTGGCTCTGCACTTTAATATGATGAGCTTCTGTCTGCCACAGACCCTTGTTCAGACAGATGTCTGCAGCTCATTTTGTCACCTTTTGCTGTTTCATGCTTCATCACACTGCACACCACTGCTCACCCACAGCTGCTCTCCTCTGGTCTCTGTACCAATTAGCATCAGCGTGGACAGGGGCTGCAGGTGCTTAAAACAGCATTTCTATTTATAAAGATGGGATGGTCTCTCTTCTTCTCCAGCTCTGAAGCTGACAGGAACTATGAGGTTGCAACACCCCAGCATATGGCAGCACTTATGCAGGTCTTGTGCAGGTCCTTATGCAGACTAGAGACCTGACTATAAGCATTGCTTTTCCTCTTTTGAGCAGGGAGATTTGCAGCTCCCTTTCCAGAGCTTTTGGGGCTCTCCAGTACTCCAAAAACACCCATGCTCTCCCAGAGCAGGCACCCATCACCCCAGGGACCCATAGCAATACCCTTAAGCCCTGCTGGGCAGTCACACCGTGTCCTGGCCCAGGCTCCTTTGCACTGACAGCACCCCTGGGATGCATCCAAGGGTGCAGGTTTGTCTGCTGCCACTCTTCTCCTGCCATGTGCTCTCACTGCCTTGCTTGGGCTAACACAGGCGTGGCCTCCCAGCTGACAGAAAAAAGCTGGGTTTCTGCCCTTTCTCCAGCTCACCACCGAGATGGGATAGCAGCTGCTGAGGAAGTTCCTGCAGAGGCATCAAGCCCTGCAATTGCCTTTACTGAGCTGTTCAAGAGATCCCTTGGCATTGTCCAGACAGAGCCCATGGGCAGCACAGCTGCTATCAATGCCCCAGCCTCTGCAGGACCAGAACACTTCACAGTGTCCTGCTGGGCCTGAGGAAAGCCAGCAGAGAGCAGAAACAGCAAGACCAAGACACACTGCAGTCCTGCAAGCACAGACATGTGAGCAGATCACAAAGGACTACAGCTCTTGGAAATGACTGATATTGGAGAAATTTGTGGAGGACTGTCTCCCATAGGAGGGACCCCATGCTGGAGCAGAAGAGTGTGAGGAGTCCTCCCCCTGAGGAGGAAGGATTAGCAGACACAATACCTGATGAACTGACCTCAGCCCCCTTTCCACATCCCCCTGTGCCATTGCAGGTAGAGGAAATCAGGAAATCAGAAGTGAAGTTGTACCCTGGAAGAATGGAGGGGTGGGGAGGGGTGTTCTAAGATTTGCTGGTTATCTCTCGTTACCTTACTCCGATTTCATTGGTAATGAATTCAATCTTTTCCTCAAGCTGAGTCTGCTTTGCCTTTTTTGCGATGATACCTGGTGAGTGATCTCTCCCTGTCCTTATCTTGGCCTATGAGCCTGTCATTACATTTTTCTCTCTTCTTGCTGAGCAGGAGAGTAATCGAGAGACTCTGGTGGGCACTTGGCCTCCATCAGGAACAGCCTATCCTAACTACCCCCGCTTCCCTTGTTCACACCAGCTCTCTGACCTTCCCTGGGTGCTCTGCATACAGGCAGCAATTACATTTTGAGCACTTTATCGGGACACGTGCAATAAACACGCAATACAACATGCAGACGTGTAAAGCCGCTGGAGATCCCCATCCTCCAGCCCCAAGTCGCCGAGAGCATCGGGCTGACCGCCCCTCGCCCGGAGGAGCTGCGCCCCGCCGGCGCCGGGCGCTGGGACACGGCCAAACCCCGGCCAACGCAGTTCCGGGAGGCAGACAGAATTGAAGAACGATTCACGATGACATCAGTAAAACATATGCTGCAGCCAGCAGAAGCTAAAAAATCCCTCACGGGAGTTGTAGGAAACGCTGTGAGGAGCAGTGCCCGAGCACCGCGGCGCGGAGGGGCCGCCAGCCCCTCAGGGGCGCTGGGGACCGGGGCTCCGCTGCCTCCCGCGGACCCTCCGGGGAGCCGCATCCCTCCCTCCCTCCCTCCCTCCCTCCCTGCCTCCCTCGCCGCTGCCGTACTCACTCCGAGGAACGATTCCGTCTCCATGTCGGCTCCTCGGGAAGCCGTGCGCACCCCAGCTCGCCCGGGACCCCGCGCCCAGGCGGGCGGAGCTGCCCCGCCCGGCTCAGGTGGCCGCAGGTTTGAGGAAGGTGAAGAAGGGGCGGGAGGGATGAAGAAGAGGAGGGGAAGTGGTTCTGTGGGGTGGCGCTGCCCGAAGCGCAGAGCCGCGCTCCGGGCTGATGGGGCATTGCTCCGGGAGGAGCCTGCGGGCAGGGTCAGGCGGGGGAAGCGCCAGGTATGCCATGCTGCTGCTCCGTTTGAAATCTGTTAATGCAAGAAGACTTACAATAAATATTTACATATATATATATGTTTAAAGTATCTTACGTTCCTGTCCAGCAAAGCTTGTCAGGCCCTCAGCTATGGTGAAATTCACTTATGATGCCACCTGGCAGAAATCTTGGCAAGCTCTTCAAAAGGCCTTTCTGTGTAAAGAGGCAGGAGGTAAATATATGAGTGAATGGCATGCAGAGGCAAATGTGAAAGTCCTCTGTGCTGTTCTTGAAGCAGGGTGTGTTCTCAGCCTTCTCTGAGAGATGGAGAGAGTATCTCACCTATCCCTTAGTGTTCCAAAAGCGCACTAAAACACACAACCTACAGTTCCCTAAGTAAAGAATGGTTAGATGAAACTCCAGCTGAAAGAACTGATAGAGAAGATTAGCTCCCCTTTCTCCACAGGGCAGCATTCCTAGAGGTTCATCTACCATAGAACTGTGATCTAAATGCTCTGGGATCAAACTGTAGCCAGGATTAGCAATACTTCAGGTAGCTGCAGTGTTTATGCTTCTTAATGCAAGGATGTATTTTCCAGATAGGCCTTTTTCATGAATTCATTTTTGCATGAGGCAGATCAGTGTATATGTACAGACAAAACTTGCTGTGGTACCAACAGTGGCAAGATCAGGTTAACAGTCAGCCAAATGAGTAATTTCCATGGGGGAGTCCCAGGACAGCAGGGCTGCCTGGGCTTCAGGGTGATGCTTACATTATATCAGTCCAGGCTTCTGTTTATATATCAGGTCTTACAGAGTATCACAAAAGTTGCTGCCAGTAGATGCAGAATAGATGTGCACCAAGGTGTAGCACTAGGCACAAAGAGGATGAAACACCAAAAGGAATGAATTTAAGCAAAGGAGAAGGTAGGAAAGAAAAGACACTCTTTGATGGCTGTGTGGTAAAGTTAAGACTGTGAAGGTGTGACAAAACAACAGGCAGTCTCTGGATATCACCGTGATGAATACAGTACAGCCAGACATGGTTCCAGTCTTGTGAAACTGCTTGGACTAAAAAGCAAAACATGACTGTTAAAAGAAAAAATTAAAAGCTTTTTTGGTGTGGATTTGAAATGAGTAACAGAAAACTCAAAAAAAAAAAAAACCAAAAAAACCATGAAACTGAAATCCCCCATTTTATTCTGAGGGCCTTAGCACAGGACTTTACACCCTAGTAATGTGAAGTGTCTGCTGAGTGATGTGGATATGACCTTGCAGGTCTCACCTCAACAGAAATACTCTATCAGGAAATCTCTAGCCCTGTCCAAACCCTTCTAATACCTACCCTTTCCAGTCTGAGTTTGTGTCTCAGTTCTTTGTTTGCACTGGAATTACTAGAGATGTCAAGACAGTTGCTTTTGGTTTAGTTCTGAGATCACAATCTCTCAGGAGGGATTTAGGAATTCCATAAACCAATGAATGACAGGAAGTTAATCAGCAAATTATTAAAGCCCTGAATAAGCATGTCTTCTGAGGACCAGTCAAGGCAAGGATAACTTTTAGCAGTATTTGCAGAAATAATTATAAACAAATTTCAAGATGAGGAAGTAGGGACATGAAAAAGCACAAGATTTACCCTCCTCACAAAATAAATGTCTGCATTAAAAAGAAGTGACAGACCTCAAAAGACAAAGAACTTACCCAGAAGGAGCTTATCAGTGTTGAAGTATCCAATACTGAAGAGGTTTGAAGTTGGTAGCATCTGAGACAAAACAGGCAGATTCATCAGTGTGGGGACTGATGGAAGTGCAGGTTTGATTTACAGCTGTGGATCAGAGTGAAATTTCTGGTTGGTTTGTCACAGAGGCAGGAGTCATACAGCCTTAAACTGGATTTTATATATTTAAACACTTTAGCATACCAAAGTATGATGTTCTCAGTCTGAGAGAAATCAGTTGAATTGTTCACATGAATTAGAGGTTTACGACTTTTTTTTTATTTAATGTACAGTATTTGAAATGTTGCATGAGACTTTTGTCTTCCAACACAGTTTATTATTTTCAGATATGGAACACCTTTACTCGATGCTGTAATGTACAGAAATACCACTCAGCATTTGAACAGCTTTAACTGAATTGCCTGGATTTGAGATGTTTGTTCTGAGGACATTTGCAATGCCCTGGGCAATGTGTGTATTTGTCCCTGTCCTGACTTACCGATAAGTCCTCTCAACCTTCACCTAATTTCTGGCTTTGGAACAAACATGCAGCTTACTATTTCTGAGAGGAGGTTGTATATCTAGGGGCAGCAGCCACGATGTTTCCTAAGAGCAGAGGAACCATGGAGGAGGCAGCTTGCAGCACCAGGGAGGTCACTCTGGGTAATAAAAAGACCTGGGAAGAAAAATGCAGCCCAGACCTGCTGAGAGTTTGAAACTGCTTGTCTGTGTTTGCTTCTAGAGTTATGAGACTGTTGTAGATGCAGGCAAACCCAGTGGGAAGAAGTGACAATGTCTGACTCAATTCAGGAGGCTAAATTATTTCTTTATTATAATCATGGTGAACTACATTAATATACTATATAAAAGAAGGATACTAAAAACTACATACTACTTTCTCCTACTCTATCTCTAAAAAAACTAACTCATGACCTTCTCTCAAGAGCCCAGCCACAGGTGGATTGGATTGGCCATCAGGCTCAAACAATCCTCACCAGAATCCAATCAAGCACTCACTCCAGGTAAACAATTCTCCAAACACATTCCACATAGGAAAACCAGGAGCAGAAATAAAAATTGTTTTCTCTTCCATTTCTCTCTGTGCACCTCTATGAACAATCCTGAGAGTGAGAGAAATGTGCTTGCCACATGAGACCACAATGGCTGCTCAAGCTTGCAATGCTGTGAGCAGGATATGATGAGGATGGAAGGCGGTCTGGAGCCCTTCGTGGGCACGGAGCTGCCTATCAGTGATGTGCCTCTGATAATCTGGCACAAAACCTTAGGCAGAAGAGTTGGGGTGGGATTTAGGTCACTAAAACACATTGCAGCATGCCAATTCCACCATGAAGAAACAGCCCTGGCTTTATTTGCAACAGGCAAAGCTGGTGATAAAATTTGGTGGCTGGTAAAAATGCTGCTGGGGTGATTAGACATGGGGTACAGTGTTTCTGAGAGGAAAAAATAGAGTTGAATTTTATTAGCAAAAATTTTAATTGAAATTTTTAAAACAAAAAAATATGGAGAAAAAAAATCCTCAAATTCTTCCTTTGTGATCCATTCCTACCAATATGTGAGAGGCTTCAGTGGGCATGGATCAAGGTGCAGGCAAAATAATCTTCCTCTCAAACAGAAGCAAGTGAGATTCTAATTTCGACTTAACTACATCATTATTGACAAGAAGAGTTAAAACGCCCTAAAATACTTTTTGTACATCCAGTTTACTTCATGTCTGGCACTAACAGTGTTTAAAACAAGATAAGAAAAGCCCTTCCAACATGCACAGGAGGGCTGCTCATAATATTCTACTAGGAAGAGAAACTTAAAGGGGGAGATAAACAAAACTCTCTTCTCAGACCCAGCATCTGAGAAAACATGAGCAAGAAGAGAACTGGGCTGGAAGAGAACTGTTGCTAGAACCCAACAGAGAAGCTGGGGAGACACAAAAAATTAAATACATTCCTGTCCACTAGAAAGGATTTCAAGTTATAGGTAGAAAGGAAACTTCCTCATTCCTCCCTTTGCCATTTCATTCCTCCCTTTGCCATTAGTTTGTTGTCTAACCCTTCAAACTTGTGGAAACTCCCTGTCCTGCATGAATCTCTGTCTTTTTTTCTTAATTGGAGCAGGTCAGAAACAAAGCCCTCTACTCTGATGTCCCAATAAGCTGAAGTGACTATAGACTCACACTTTTCATCCACAAAGGCAGCTCTCAGTTCAGCACACGAGGCAGCTGCCTGGGCAGGATGAAGCTGAAGCATTGCCCTGGTAAAAGCAGGACCATCAAGACACTGTTCCCTGTCCATGTCTTTCCTGTGTGCAGCTTCTAACTTGGTGGCACATAATGGGAGGAGGAAAAAGGACTTTGATGAAGCTGAGGGAGTGAGTCATGTGTCCTTCAGCACCATAAACAGCATCCCACTTTCTTCCTGTGATCAGCTGTGAAAATTAGGCTCCCGTGTCCTTCGGGACAAATTTCCAGTACTGGGCAAAGGTTGGAGGTAACAATGTCTGGGTCTTTAAGCCATCCAGACTTTAACTCCTGCGGTTCTCATTTTACTTAAATCTTGGTGACCTTGGGTTGATAGTGGATAGCTGGGAAATAACTGAATATTCTTCTAAAGATGGTGAGTTCTTTTTCTCCCATGCATTGCTGATTTGTACTGTCAACCATAACCTGCCATGGAGCAAGACCTTTTAAGATCCATGGTTCAGCAACAAAGATGACTCACAAGCTGATACAGATCAGATAAACTGAAGCCTCAGTGCAGAGCCAGTCCTGTTCTGTGACCTGCAGAGCTGCATCTTTTGCAGTTTCATAGACTTGGTGCTTCTTTTTGGTCTCTGCCTGCATTTCACCCCTATTGGGGCACAATAGCAACAGCAGGCAAGGATGGATGTCTTGGGCAGAGCAGGCATGATCTGCAGTGATCTGAAGTAAATGTTTACCTTCCAACAGGACTTCACTCTGCAAACAGCACAAGTCAGCCATGGCAGAGGATTTAGGTGCAGGGCTGGTAGAAGCTGAGCTTAGTCTGGGTCAAACATTGCTAATATTAGATGCTAAAATCTACAATAGAAAAATGATATACATTTCCCAAGGGGACGGATAACCTAAGTACTTCATCTCTTATTACATTTACTTATTTTATTGCAGGGTAACAAAGCACCATGCTGACCTCCCACACTACCACAGGGCAGTAATTGATAGCATAGTTATTTATAAACTACTTGATACATATTACTGAGCCCTTTGGTTTTGATTTTTGGTTTTTTTTTTCCCTATTACACATCTCCTAAATTCTATTGTCCATTGGTAGTTTTCCACTGGTACTTGTGTCAGGAATGTGGATGTGAAAAATTGCACAAGGGCTGCAGCTACCAGGGTAGCCCCACTCCTGCACACCCAGGATAGCAGTTTTGCTGGAAGAGTTTGTACAAACATTCCAGTTAACATTTCCCACTGAGTTTGTGTTATGGGGTTTTTGTGCCTGAGCTAATTAATCGGAATTCAGACATACACTAAATATGCCCATCTTAAAACTCTATAATAGCATAATAAGTACCCTTGAAGCTGTCACATAGCATTTTTAGTTAGGGGGTGTTGCTATCACTGTGTAGAACATGCAGCCTGCAATGTTGTCTGGCCATAAAAACAGATTTACCAAAGCCCCAAAATGTTAACAAACCACCTTCCACTAAAAGCAGTGCTAACAAGCCATTCCAATGCACTGGAAGCTCACCAGGTGACTGCATGAATGTCACAAGCAAGACACAGAGAAGCTCTAGCAGTGACCAAACCCCACCTGACTGTAGCTGTTTTCGTGTTTCCTTTTCCATGGCAATTTTCTTTCTGTTGGCCTGCAGATGCAGTAAGACTCTTGTAACCACACCATGCTTTACCAGGGAAAAAATCCACTGCCTCTAATAAAAAAAAATCCTTTACAAGACTTAAATGTGAAGACTGTTTTCACAATGGCTTTTCCATGGATTAGGGTGCTCCTGATTGCCACGTTTTTCTGTAAAAAGAAAGCTGGATTTTTTTTCTTTCAGTTATATACCTCCATATCTGTTTTACCTGAAATTATCATGGCATGGGAAGTAATCAATTCATATTAATAAAGCTGAGTAATAAATCTCCCTTACAGGAGAAGATAAACACGGTTTTTTACAGAACACCTGTTAAAAACTACAGGAAGGAAGGACATTTGTGGTAAGTTGAAGTGCAAGTTTTTCCTGTTCTCTGGTTACAAGTGAAGAACATGATGTCACGCCCATTGCTCATTGTTGCACTTATTGACTTTTTTATATGAACAGCTGTGCTAGAAAGATGAAAGAATTTCACTAAGCTCATGGGTGTGATAAGAATCATCAACTAAAAATTCAGACATTGCTCTAAATGTATTTGAACCATTTCTGGTCCTGAAATGGTCCTCAGGCCCTCTGATGTAGACAAAATTTTGTATCAGCCTGTAGGGTTTGACCCATATTTTCAGTCTCTGCACCCTATTGAAAGCAAGGTCAGGGCTCAGCTAGGGGGAAAAGGAGGTTAACACAAAACCAAACAATTGATGGTTTATAGGAAATAGAACCTGGCAACTAGGAGAGTTATTTCTTTTTTGGTATGGTTTTTCCTTGTTAGGTTTGGGTTTGGGGTTTTTTAGGAGGGGAAAGGAATTTTTTTTAGGGAAGTAAGATTTATGCAGTTGCCTAATCTGGTACAGTTTTTCTTCCTATTTTCTTACCCACAGCACTTTTTTAAACCACAAGCTAAATTGATGCAAATCTTATCAACTATATCATGAGGTTCTTGAAAGCTTCTCTTCAATGTTTTGATAACCTGACTAACAGACCCTTGCATTTTAGGCCAAATGAAAAGGAATGGACATTGCTTGCCTCTTGTGGAGGTCACATAGAATCCTAAAATTATTAAGGTTGGGGAAGTGACCTCTAAGATCACCAAGTCCAGCCTTTAACCCAGCAATACCTCTAAACCATGTCCCCAAGTGCCATATCCAAAGACCAAGAGAGCAGAAGGTTTAAGAAAGGGGATTTTTTTCACTTTCTTCCTACTGTCATAGGTAGAGACAGATACCCTTGCAGTGGGCTGTACACCATAGGGTGTACTTGCTGCTGGTACCTTGTCTAAGAGGGTCCTGGTGTTTCACCTTTAAACATCTGTAGGCCTTTCCATCTAAAACCCTGCTGCATCTTCTCATGTAGTTGTGTTGCAGCACCAAGTGGACCAAGTCCTGAGCAGCCCATCCCATCCCATCCCATCCCAGAGCTGCCTGGCTTTGGCAGGAGGTTGAAAAGGATATCCCTGCAGGGGCTCTTGCAGCTTTAAGGCTGCAGCCACATTCCAGGCCAGGAGATGTGACCAGAAAAACAGAATTAGAAGGATGCAAACACAGTTAGACTCAAACAGTCCTAGCTTCATGGGACATACAGTTAGCCAGACTAACATGATTTTTTAAATTGTGTTTCTTTCTAGCAGGTGGGGTGTATGCAGCTCCTGCTCCTGCTCCCATTATAGCTTCTCTTTCTTCCCAGCTGCTTCTGGATACAAGCTAACAACCCTCTAAAGAGGGGGAAAGGAGCACATCTAGCATGCTCACCATCTAACCTTCTTCAGGCTGGGGCTCAAACAGAGACATACCAAAGCTTTCTGGTTGATTTCTACCTCATTCTTAAGGACACCACATTGCTAAAGGTGCCCTTACTTTTTCAGTGGTATGACCATAGTCTCCAACCCCCCTTTTCTTCCTGCTGTTTGTCCCTTTCCTTTTCATTGATGATCATCTCAGCAAGGAAACTCAGTCACCTTTCAAAACACCTGCTTTCCTTAATACAGTCAACCAAGGGATGCAGAAAGCTGAGCCTCCTACATGTCAGGTTGCTCCTTTCCAAACCTGCTCTCTCCCACTGGATCCTGTGATCTGTAAGGACCATGCCTTCTGCTTGGGGCACAGAGCTGTCTCTCAGCTCTGGTGTTGAGGAGCACAGCTGGGAGTGTTCCAGACCTGTCTCATGCACACAAATCTCTGTGCTTCTCATTTCTGTACAAGGGGCTTGAACAGGTCCCCCAGTCTGGACAACCAGAAGAGAATAACCTCAGCACAGAGGCAAAGACATTGAACATTTTTTTTTGCCTGTGAGAGGAAGTATGATAAATTTGAAACTGTCACCCACAGTGGCTCACATTGGCACTGTAAGACAACTGTGAAGAAAAGAGGTCACAAGACCCCACCATACAAGAGCCAAAAGTTAGTAGCTAGAGAGCAAGTGGGCAGTTAAAAGGGGACCACAGTTCTGCTGTCTTTGCATTCATATTTTACCCTCTAAGTGTACTGGTGGTGCCACATTCCTACTATTCAAGCTTGAAAACATATTGTGAGATTATTTAGTTAAGCTAATAAATCACTACAGGGCTGGGTAAAGGAAAAAACAATGGTCCTAAAAGGATAAAAATTTTTCTGAGAGCATATCCATAAGGCGTCAAAACATGTGAAACTCACACTTCGCCCAACAGATCTCAGCTGTTGTGTAAGCAAAAAATCCCCAAATTATTTCAGGCTTGCAACTACTAGCACGAGGTTGAGAAATGCAAGTTTGTTTGCTCTTATGGTCTCAACTCCCTTTGCTCTCACAGACAGAGTTTAGGAGAGGTTAATGTAAAGGAAATACAGGACACAACTGTGCAAGCACATCTATGCAGATGTCTAAGTTCTTTTTCATTGCCTTGCATACCAGAGTGTGATGCCTTAGAGAACCAAAACCAGTGATATGCTTGTGTCAAAATGCTGGTGTACAGCAGGGGACTGGTTGTCAGAACCCAGGCCTGGTTCAGGGGTTCCATGTGGTGGTAAAGTCTCTCCTCCAACTCGTGCTCCCAAAGAAAACTCAGCAGTCTCTTGTTGTTCGGTCTCAAGGAAGTTTATTGAAAGCTATCTAAAAGATTGTCTTCTCTGGCTACTGCGATTTGGTCAGCAGCTCAGGCAGAGGCACACACACCCCTGACACCCTCTCTGACTGCTGTCTTCTTCTTCTCTCCCCACCCCTGGGCTGCTGCTATCTTTTATATGGTACATTACGTGATAAATGTTTACAGTTTTTCCCCAATACCTACTACCTATATTCAATGGTGCTCTTCTATTCTAAACCAATCCATGAGTGCCAACATCATCAAGAACATGGAGGCAAGGAAGAAGAAAGAGGAGGTAAAGGACTGGCCTACATTCCTCCATCTTAAAACCTCTGTAAACACCCCCCCCCCCCCCGTACAGGTGTTAAAAACCCCTTGTACAATACTAAAAAATTCTTCCCTCTACTTTGTAACTACTTCTACTATAATATCTAAACTTTTGTGACTTCTTGTTCTTCCTGCAAAATTCCATGGCTCAAACTCAAAATCACAGCTGTTTGCAGCTGCCTGCCAGGGTCTCAAATGCTTCCAACCAGGGCCTGGAACCTCCAAAAATGTTTGAGGGACATTTTGAGTTCCAGCAACTGGTGTGCTTGCAGCTTACCTTTGCTCACTATGGGCCCTATGTACCACCCAGATTCACCCTGATGGCAACCATTGCTGGTCAGGATGTGGTTCTTCCCTCAGGTCCTCCTGTGTGGGCTTTCTACTGGTGTTTTCAAAGAAAAGCCAGCCAACAGTGATACAGACAGACAGAGCTGCTATCTTAATGTCACGTATTAGAGTAACCACCCCAGCCGCAGAAGTCCCCAGTTTGTGCAAGACCTTGGCATGATAATAGTGGCTAAGAGAAGTATTTGCACAATCTCCAGTTACTATTTAATCCAACACCTAAGGCAAAATGTCAGGCTATTGTCTTGCAAAAGTGCAGAGTGATGTCAAGGGCTGTAAAATTTCTTATACAAGCTTTCTCAATTGAGGCTCAGAAAAGCACAAATAAAAACATGACTCATATTCTGACAGAGGCCTCCACTTTGAGCAGCGCCTGCGCAGGCATGTCCCTTCATTCCTGTCCCTCTCAGCTCGATTCCAAAACCCAAGCCAACCATTTTGCTCACTACATAACAAACAAAGGCTGGGGAACTTGTTTCTTTCTCCACTCTACTTTAAAACTTATCTCCAAAGGTTAGCCCACAGGCAATAGGCACAGCTTCACTTTGAAATGTGTGCAGACTGACAGGAGTACTAACAAAATATGGATTCATGGGTTTTCCTACTGTTACTCAGTAAGCCTAGAAGTCTCTAGGGAATTTCTTAAATACACACGAGTTGTGCAGGTGCCCCCAGGGATCTGGAAAGGACTACAGATATCTCCTAGACAGTAATTTCTGAGGTATTTAAGTCCTTGTGTGGGCAAACAG
The DNA here is from genome assembly GCA_003676055.1 of Chloebia gouldiae. Taxonomy (NCBI): domain Eukaryota; kingdom Metazoa; phylum Chordata; class Aves; order Passeriformes; family Passeridae; genus Chloebia; species Chloebia gouldiae. The sequence goes on along the minus strand of QUSF01000007.1, from coordinate 30,239,311 downwards.
CAAAGAAAAGCTCCTTGTACTAGGACAGCCATAGTTCACATAATCGTGTCCCACTGTCATTCCTCCCTGCACACAGTCTTCAGTTTCCTGAGGGTATCGTGCTCCTCAGCCCCATTTTGATTGCTTTACCCATCAGCTCTTTGTATCACCTGGAGTTTCATCTGAACCAAACCTGGTTTACACCTGGAAGTCATTCCCACCAGAGGAGGATCAGAGCCACAGAGCAGAGTCTACAGTAGAGAGCAATTTCTAGAAAGTCATTCCATCCCAATCTAAAATCAGAAGGACAAGAGCCTTGAAATTGCCACTTGACTCCACCAGCTTCCTTTAATGTTTCTGGCAGCTAGCACCCCGTCTCCAGGAGAGAAACAGCTCTAATGGGAGCTAACTGGTCGCAGTTGCTTCAGGGCGTTGCAGAGAAGGTCGCTGCCACCAGCCAGCAGTGCGTGAGCAGAGGTGCCTGGTGGCTCCTACTGGCTCCGGGTGATGCGGCAGCACAGAGCAGGCTGGAGTCAGGCAGGGGCACACAGCTCATCACGAGCCAGAGCATCTGGCAGAGACCTTGCACACACTTTTTCTTTACATCCCAGCGTTATGTTGCCACAGAAGGACAGACAGCCAATACCTGGTCCAACTCGGAGCCTGCTGGTAGAAAAGAAATCATCCAGCTCTTATGGCATATTTAAAACATAAGATTGAGAGTTTCTTTAGGAAATCAATACCATGTGTCATTATGCCCAAGAACTGTGGATTGGTTGAAGAGTCACAGTGCTAAATTTAATGTAGCATTAGAATGTAGCTTCATCACTAATTGATTCTGCCTCAGGTCTTGTCTCAGATGTGTCATCTATTTTCTGGAGTACCAAATTCAGGATTTAAAAGGAGTTTCAGTAGGAAAAGATAATGCCAGCAGAGGTCAGTGCATCACCATACTCAACTTCTTTTATCTTATCTTGTAAAAAATGTTCAACTTGCAGATTATGAAGCTTTTTTAACGGGGAAGTGACTTTTAAAATATTTATAAGTGACATGTTTGAAGAGGAATCATCCTAATCACTAGCTTATCCTGAGAATAATAACAGAGGAAGAATGAACAACAAAAACTCCCTACTTTAAAAAAAACATAAAGAACTTTTATGAATCTAACACTTACTTCCATCAGTTTTTCCCTCATCCCTCCACTACAAAAACATTTCAAGCAGATGCTGAAAATGAATGAGAAGTTTCTAAAATTATCCTATGTGGTTTTAATTATAAGAAAAGTCACTAACATGACAGGAAATATCCCTTATGAACTACCGTTCACCCTAAGACACTGTCTTTGCATCAACAATCAACAGTACATGGAAATGAGTGGTTGGAATGGATAAAACCAATTGTTAAACAGAAAGTTTGCTATCTGCCCTATTGGAAAGTCCCTAGCGACAGATTGTAGAAAATAGCAACTCATTCTCAGTGAATTGTTTGTTAAGGAAAATCAAGAGCAAATTCCTAGGATAGCCCCCCTAAAACCACTCTGGCAGCTTTGATGCCTGCATGCCAAGCAGAGATCACCTACAGTGAAGAAGTGGTAAGGAGCTGACTTGTTACTCCCACTCACTCTTGTGAAAGTGGATGCAAACAGACCTCATTGGCATTGGCAGAGAGAGGGAGAGTGCAGCAACATCAGCAGCAGCCCGAGCAGGAAGGATGGAGTCTGAAGGGCTTGCTAGCAGCTTTCCTGGGCACTAACTTTTACCTTCCCCTCTCTCAGCAGTTACTCTCACTAATTCCAATTACTGCAGTCCCCAAAACCCATCAGGTGTTTGTGAAGTAGGAGACAGCAGATGGGGCTCTGCTGGGGCTCTTCAAATCTGCTAAAGAGTTCTTAAACAATATTTGGTGTGCACCAGCTACCCAAGAGTGTAGAGATGATAATGCTGATGTCTCTAGAGCTCTTCCAGGGAGATGCTCCTTGTGTGTCTGTACAAAGTTTTCTATAAAAGGGTATGCTCAGGGAAGTTGTGATGATAGGACAAGGAGTAAGGGGTACAAATTGAAAGAGGGAAAAATTAGGTTAGATATTAAGAAGAAATGCTTTACCATGAGTGTGGTGAGACACTAGAACAGGTCACCCCGGGAGACTGTGAATGCCCCAACATTGTCAGTGTGCAAATCCAGGTTGGATAAAGCCTTGGGCAACCTGGTCTAGTGGAAGGTATCCCTGCCCATGGCAGGAGGGGGTCAAATCAGATTATTTTTAAACAACCACTAACATTCTATTGTTCTGTGATAAATTGTGGTTTCTCTATCCCTTGCAGTGTTCAAGGCCAGGCTGGGTGAGGCTTGGAGTAACCTGGTCTACTGGGAAGTGTCCCTGCCCATGGCAGGAGAGGTAGAACTAGATGACCTTTAAGGTCCTTTTCAATCCAAACCCTTTAATGATTCTCTTATCAAGCGTCCTTGTTATCCTTTACATCCCACTCTCATACCAGCAGTGTAATGGATATAACAAGCTGCAGAGAGGGTTATTAATTGTGGAAAAGAAAGTCCTTATCAAACGAGGGGGAACAAATGGACCAATGTCAGGCTCCATCATCTCTTGACAGAGATGATTCTTGTGCCAAACTACATAAATTTCCTTCTGAGAACAGAACTTGGAGAAGCTCTCCAGGCACTGGGAAGGTAGAAGTGACCACTGCCACTAGACAGCCTCACCGCCCAAAGGCACAAGCCTATGACACCACTCAGTGATCTCCCAGGTAACATTTTGACCTTTTGAACAGTGCTATCAACATTTGAGGGACAAGTCCAGATCACCAGAACACAGAAGTGGGATTCAGCCCAATAAACTTCACAGATACCTGCAGCAGAGACATCAACTATCAACTGATGCACTACCCAGCTAAGTACTACATAGCTAAGATTCCTTTTGCAATCAAAGGGAGTATTTAATCAAAAGTGTGCAGTTCATCAGCCTCTAAAATCAGTCTGCTGAGTTACACCCTAAAGCTGCCTGTTTCTCTTGACCATATGGTGAAGAATTTGTTGGTTTCAAAGCAATAACCTTTCATTGAAGATTATTGAGATTTGGAACTGTGTCTTCCAGTGAAAAGAGCTCTGGCCCAGGTTGAAGACTGGCAGAGTCTTCAACAAGAGCGCACTGCTGTGGATAGTCACCCCAGGAGTAGCGTCTGCAAAGTATTAAGAGATCCCAGACTGGAAGACACAATTCCAGATGCCAAATTGTTCAAGGCCAGCAAATATACAAGATAGCACAGTCAAGTGTGTCCATAGTATTATTTTTTAAAGCCAATCTGCCCGTTCCCTGCTGTGCAGAATCTGGGAAAGCATTTGGGAGGTAGCCCAAAACCCACCCACCCATTTAGAGCTTGCATGAGTCTTGTTTTGGTGCAGGAGGAGAACACAACATCAACACCAACTGTTTCTTTGACTTTCAGGTTGCCAATACTGCAGCACACTACACAAACAAATTTTCTGGTGCTTTATGCAGCTCAAACAATCTACAATCTTAGATAAATTTAATCTGCAGCTCTTTCAAATGGTACCTACTGGGGATGGACAGGTCCATGGCAGAATAAAGAGGTACCTGCCTTGCTGACATGACATGGCATGACACAGTTCTCAGGTCTTGTTCTGCTGTAGGAAGAAATTACATAGATTTGGTAATTCTTATTGGCTGCTGCTCACATCCTTGTTTTCTTTCAGCAGTAACAAATAATTTGTTTTATCAGTTTTTAAAATATTTTCTGAATACAGAAATTAAGCTAGTGGCTAAATCATACCCTAATCTTCCTTTCTCCTTATTTAAAGACAATTGCTATCTTTTTCTTCCTGAACCTTTCAAGACATTACCTGCCTATAACAGGTTCTCAGACAAAACATTATTATCCAAAATTCCTTGTGAAGTTTTTTAATATCTTCATGAGGAAACTCATAATCCCTTGCTGACTTGAAAAACTCTAAATTTTTCTTTTCCCATTCAAAGTTAACATCTTTACTTATATTGCTGGTATGGACTATAATATCCTTCAATTTAAATTGATCATTCTTCTGAGACAGAGACAAAAATGTTATTAAAGAATTTTCCCATCTGAGTATCATCTAGAAATATCTTTTCCTCTCTTCTGAACATCTGACTAATCCATCCTTGCCTTTACCTTCCCTCTGTTAAAAAAAAAATTATATTATTATACCTCTTGACAGATGCATCTTGTTTTGAACTTTTATTTTTTAAGAATTTGTTCCTCTAGCTTCATGTCATATTTATCACTCATCCTCAGTAGCCTGACCTAGTTTCTGCTTCCAGCTTGATCCTTTCTTGTGTTTAAGGTTCATGCACAGTTCATGCTTTAATCAAGCTGATCTCTTACCGCACTTTCTCTCTTTTTTCACAGTGGGGTAATATATGCCTGTAGATGAATATTGTGTTATTATGTGTATTTTTGGTAAAGCACTAACCCTTCAACAGCTTTTACTGAAGTCTAACTTGTGTCACTCAGCTGCTATTCCTCCATCTTGTACTGGAATAATCATGAATCATTTTTCTAATGGCCACTCTTCAGTGGACCTTCCAGCCTCAAATTCTCATCCATTCCTCACAATTGTCAATGAATACACAAAAATCTCTCCTTTACGCACTCACTTTGCTTCTTGAATCAGAAATATTTTTCCAGATTAAATTGAAAATTTTCCAAGCAATCTACTGTATTTCTTTCCCAGCAGATATTCTTCATTATCCCCAGTTATCTTGTGCAACAGATAACAATCTTTTTTTTCCTCTGCAGTTATTTGCTGTTTATGCTACAAACCTTGGGAATAACATGCAATTTAAAGGTTTATCTTGCATTCAAAAGCCAAATTTTGCAAAATTTATGGCTAGCACATGCTTTGTTTGATAAGAACACAAAGGTCAATTTCAGGATAGCTTCAGTTATCAACAGCACAACCCAGAGCACATGAGATCTTGCAAGTAACGTCATTTCATGTGCTAACTGATATGGCAACAAGAGTGAATATGCCTAGATAGTCCATGCATTTGTTTCCAGTCAATCTGGGGTTTGCCTACATTGTTGAAGAGTCTGAACACTGGAAATGAGTGGATCTGGGAGTATGCCAAGCTGCTGGCTGCTCATGTATGTCCTGTTTAAAGTCATGATAACATCACTGAATCACAGAAAGGGAGAATACTGAGGAGACCTCTTACATTAAAAGCATGTCTTTTCCAACACAACTGGACATTTTCCTGAAAACATGACATTTCTTTATATAAAATTCCCCAAATATACCCAACTAGGTAATTATACTACTTTCAGTGCTATGAGCAGAAAGAATATTAAAAATTTATATATACATGCACACAACGCAAAAATAAGGCAATTCTATAACACTAAGTGCAAACTCCATTTTATTTAAACAAGCATGGTGTTTTTTATAGTTCATAAAAATACAGCATAAGAATAAAATAGTCATATTGCAATATTATATATGTCAGGTACCAGACCACAGGCCAAATGTCCATAGAAGAGGCTGATGTGGAATTTGTCATTTCAAATAATTACTAGTCAAACATAATGCAAATAATAAAACATAAAGCTTCCAAGCTGAAGTTATATCTTAGGCAGACTTCAAGGTCCTAGGCGTTCTTCAAACTGAACACAAGGAAGAAGAATCTTCCTTTTTCTACTGTATGTGTATCACAAATAGGCTTTATTGCAGAGGCAGGAAAAAAACTTTATTCTCTATCAGATCACATATGGGGCTTGGGATCATACCTTAGAATTTCAGCTTTCATTGTACATCAGTGTTTAGACATTCTAAATATTTAATGGTGTCATCAACATCTTGATTTCTTTCATCATTGTCCATCTGTAAAGATCCAAAATGAAGAGATCTGAAAAGCAGAAAATCACCCCTATGTCATTACAAGGTCTTCTTTTCAAGACTGGTAAATACATCATTTTTACCTTCTAAGTTTTAGACAGATTAACTGAAGAAGATTTTTAAGTTCTAGGTACCTTGAGGGCCATAGAACTTAAGAGCATAAAGCCACCTGACCCTTGAATCATGGAGGCCTCAACTTACTCAGCTTACTCTTTAGGGTAAATACTTCTTTCAGGAAACAGAGCAATGGGAAGGATGAAAGAGATGAGCTAGTGTTTTCCAGAAACTACTTAAATGAGCTCAACAGCAGATAACAGGTATCTGCACTTGTCTTAGGGATGTAGAGACGGGCTTAGTGCTAAAGGAATAGAACACTTCAAAGTAAAATGGCTCCTTCTGCACTGAACACAGAGAAACCTGTCATCAGGAATTCATAAGAACTTAAGAGTTAGCTTAAGCTTTACTAAATTAGCTTAAGTTGTCTTCCATCTCCTCCCTTTAACTGTAAGAATCTCCTCCCTTTAGCTGTGCTGATACCTCTAAGTGCTGGGTTATTCTTCAGTTGCCTGCTGTATTGAGTGGCAAAAACTGTAGGTACATTTTCACTTGCTGGGTCACAGACACTTGGTGTCTCTGCTGTTGATTTCTGATTCTTTAATGGCCACAGGGTAGGATTATTGTATTTATCAGAGTGACTGCTGGGAAATGACGGGTTTACAGAGACTCTCTTTGCTGCATGTGTGAGAGGCGTACACCACAAGAAGGCAGTGGGACACAGCATAGGCAGTTACATGGTACTGAGGTGGGGGTTGCTTTCCTGTCCTCATGGAGTACCTCCTAGTCCTATTATCAGGGGAAGTAATGCTTGTGAAGCTGGTGTCTTTACATCAAAGAGGTAAGAAGTCCTTAATTTCAGGCCTCTTTGTCACACAGAATAGATGCTGGTTAGACAATTTAATCCAGTTTGGACTGAGGTGGGTCAACAGGTTCAAAACTTAGCAGAGGTTGCAGTTAGTACTCTTTTATTTTAAAAAAGACATAAAATGTCCAGTAAAGTCTTATTGTTCCCCAAACCTGGTTAGATAACACAAACATTCAGTACACAGGTAGTACACATAGTACAGAATGAAGGAATATTTTAGCACTGTCTAGGGATGGCTACCCTCAGGCAATGTACCACTGGAAAATCTTGTTGTTTGGCTAGTATTAAAAACTATATCAATAAACATTTTCTACAGTCCTTTCTGACTATTGTATGTTGTTCTCAGAGTTCTGCCTCTAAGGCACATAAAAAAGGTTTGAACTTATACTCTCCAGCATTACTTGAACCTTCTACTACTTGAATCATTGACGTGGTCTGGTATTGTAGCCTAAGAAGAATGAAATTTTGCATAAGCAGAAACAATTATAGGAGATCTTTGACCAATGTTGATTTTAGTAGAGATGGTCAAAAATATGTGATAAATATGGTTTGTATGTGATAAATATACCACACAGAGATGTAAAAATAAAGGAGCTGTCCCACGTGCAAAGAATTCTGCCTTTGTTTTATTTGGGATCTGGGGATTTGGTTGCATCTAATGGTTAAGCATCTATCTGTTGGACCAGTCTTCCTCAAGTAAATGATTCAGCAATAAAAGGAAGAAGGTGTTTTGAAGATGCCCAAAAAAAAGCTCCAGTTTACCAAAAGTAAGCACTTAGTTATTGACACTACAAAATTTAAAGATTTATTTCAGTTGGAGTAGATTTCCCATTGGAGGCCTTCAAAAGCATCTAACATTTCTCCTACCTCTAGGAAGGGAATTTATTTATTTATTATTAAAAAATATATTTATTTACATTTTAATTATTTGTATATAGAGAGTTACTAGGGGAATCACTAGGCACCCAGGGTGAAGATACAAGTGCTAGAGCTATATTAATAGGTCTCCATGCACTATCCTTCCTTTGGGAAAGCAGAATTAGGGAAAGGTTTGAAAACAGCAAGCTGACACCATTGCAGAACAAAATAATTTTCCATTACTCTATTTCCAAGCTTTCTTGTCACTAGAGATATTGGTAGGAAAGCAAAAACTGAAGGTGAAATAAATATCTTTCCAACGTTAAAGACTAAAATTAAAGTCCTTAATAAAGATTTTACATCTTCTTATTTACATATTCTTTATCTGAAGGCTTGCAAAATTTCTCATTTCTTCTCACACCTTCATGTAAGAAACAAAGCACCCTAATTTTTTCCTAATAATTTCCCTAAGTTTTTTCTTATTGTTTGTGTGGGTTTTTGTGTTAATGTTATAACACAAAAAAGAAAGGCAACTATTTTGTCAGGCTAGTATACATCAGAAAAGGAAGAGCTGACAAAAAAACACTGAGCCTTGAGGCAGTTTCTGTAGTGGAAAACAAATGCTTGGCATGAGCACAACTATACAGATGTAATGCCAAAAATGAAGTAACTCCTCTCTTCAAAGCCACAGAGAGTCATTGGAAAGCTTCCCCAGATTTCAGATTACACTGTAATTTAATTTATTTTTCACTGATTCTGTGGCAGGTAAATCGCTGAACTGACATTGAGGAAATGGAGTTTCCTACTCCTGACACAGATTATCTGCAAGACCCTGGATCAGTCACCGTGCAGTGACCAAGAGCAGCCCTGCCAAGAAGGATTTGAGGCTCCTGGTGGATGAGAGGCTGGACATGAGCTGGCAGTGTGTTCTCACAGCCCAGAAAACCAGCTGTGTCCTGGGCTGCATCAGAGGGAGGCTATCACAACCTGTATCAATCAAAAGCTTTAAGTTCCAAATCCTGTATGTATTTTTATTCTAGTCTGCTGCATTTCGAAAACAAAGTTAACCAATGCCTGGTTACTAAGAGGAAGCTCATACCAATTTTTGCTGCAGTTAGGTAGAGAATTTTACAAAACCAGTCAGTCACCAGTGCATTTTTTATATGCTTCACAAGGTGAAGCATGGAATGGCTAACTTAAAATACCATTCGTTTAATATCATCCAGTGTGATATAGGTTAAATGTAGATAAAACATAATAGATACTTATAAAAAGACAGGATGTTCAGAGCAATCCCTTAAAAAAGAAGCCATGTCCCATCAGTCTGTGCTATATTGTTGGTTTATTTTCCATAGGTTACCCCTGGGCAGGAGCATTTGGGGTAAGGCTGACCCTATGTAGGGCTGACCCACACCAACCAAGTACACAGCCACTGAGTAACCACCTCAGAATGTATCTTCAGCAAGGACTGTGGATATCATCTTGTTCCCTATATGCACAAAAGGAATGAACCCCGTCCTGCACCTGCTTCCTTCACGCCTTCATCCATTGCCTCAAGGCAAGGGGCCTTGGCCTCGCTTTGGTGAACTGAGTTTGGAGAATAGCCCCAACATGGTTTTCAATTAGCACTGTCTTTTAGAAAGCAAAATCACAAAACAGCAACTTCTGAAGAGAAGCAAAGTAGTGAACCTTTGGGTAGCATAGAGAAACTCATGTATCTTCAAGCCTTTTTTTAGTTTGAGAAGTTGTGCTACAAAGAGAGAGTTCCCAAAGCACTCAGGCCTTTAGAAATGGAGGAAGGAGTGGCTGGAGAATAACAAACCAGCAACCCCAGCTTACATGCCTGGGAAAGCTCTATCAAAAATTTTTGCAGTGTTAGTAAGTATTTCTCAAGTGTAAATTGTTTCAAAATTATCTACTTTGCTTTTCTGGCAGAGCAAAGGACCTAGTAGGTAGGCAGTTTTGCAAGTAACTGGCTATATTTTGTTAAATAAAGTATCTGCACTTACTTCCTATATTTTTTTAATTAAAGGTTGGGACACTCGACTTGCCTCCAAACACCCTGCTATCACATTCCTCTCCAGATGGGGTAAACAGGAAATCTTGCATAATTGTCCATGTTCCTTATACCAGTTTGGCATTGACATGGTGCCAAAGGGCATTTAGCACCTCTGCTCTTAAGAACCCCCAGCAGTTTAATTATGATTGGAATTATGACTTAGGAAGAAAAACAACAGCCTATTTGTTGAGCAAACATTACAATAAGCTGAATGTTTTATTTCTCAATCAAGTTGTCTCTGTGCAGCTCCATGGACTCACCTCCCTTCCAGGCCAAAAGGAGTGATAGAAGTGATAGGCCAAGTCCTTTCATTCTGTTATACAGATTATCAGTCAAGTAGCACAGGAATAAAGTGCTTTCTAATTGCCTAAAGTAACCATCTACAATACGTGTCTGAAAAACACCTAACATGGGTCTTAGAGTAGACTTCAGGTAACTGCATTGAAATAATGCAATTTGGAAAGTCCTGTTTATGGCCAAGTATTCAATAGTACTTAGTGAATAAAGCTCCCTTCTCAGTCCTCTGGATCTCACATTTCTTTCCATACTGTGGCCCAGTTCAACTGAGTGATCAAATACACCCCCTAACCTTCTCCTGTCACCTTTGACATGGGTAGAACATTTTCCTAGGACATGTGGCTGGACCTACCCCCTGCCTGATCAGATCTCAGCACCAGATCTCCTACTTGTCAGCGAACCAGAAGGCTACCACGTAACAGAATTGAGAAATATGGGTATTTTTAAAGGAAAAAATTCAACATAGTTCGGCTCTTTCGAAACTGTTGTGAGGGACCCCTCGGCTAGGAGAGGGATGTTGGGTTTGGAGAAAACAAATTTTAAAGGCACTCTGCATACAGCCCTATGGAAACTGTGTTTAATATTTCTGCATGGCTAACCACAGTTCCCCAGCTCCTCTATGCATGGGTTATTGGGGGAGATTATCCTCATGAGGCACTGAGTACTTTCTCCCTACTCATAATATCTGAGGGCTTTGAATAGCAGGGGTGAAAAGGTCAAATACCTCAGAGGAGGACACTGAAACATCTGGTCTGGTAAATTATGTGTATTACTGCCTTCTTTGCAACATTACGAGGCGTCAGCACTAAAGAGCTGAAAATGTATTATGTGCAGTGTCTCTTTCCGGGCAGCAAAAATATAGCAAACTCAATGCAAAGGCTAGATTTCACTGCATATCTACAGGTCTCTAGCATTCTGAAATCTTGAAAGGATCACATTGCTTATGTGCGTCTAGGCTAGAGCTGGGTTGTTACTTAAACAGCCTTTAAAAATACACCTTGATGTTGTGCTTTCTGGAAGAGAAAGTAGAGGAGGATCTAAAGGGAAAAAGGGGGAAAATACTTGAAATGGGATTGGATGAGCACCAGAAGAAAGGGGAACAAGCTGGTGAGGCCATGGGTACATCAAGGCATGTAAAGCAAAGGGAAGTTTGTGTGTGTGAATATCACCCCTGAAAGGACAACTTCACCAAGCATCCATATTTGGTATTCCAGGCTGTCCTGGTGGCTCACAGCCTGTGTGTGCACTGACTGTGTGTGGTCAGTCAGTGCTTTCAAGGTAACATCTGAATGTAGAGAAAAAACATCTGTAAGCATTTCTTGAAATGTTTAGTTGCATAGTTTATTTTCAGCAGCCTAAGGACAGCCTGGAAAAAGGCTAATGAAGATGTAAAAATGGAACCTGGATACTACAAATAGATCTGATAATTAAAGAAAAAAAAAATAAAAACACCTCAGGGGAATACTGCAGCATAGGAACAGTCCAGTTCAAGACACCACTCTTAAAAATGTTTATTAAAATCTGCCATATCATTGCTGGTGCATCACTGTAACATGAAGAGTCAGATTCTGCTTTGGGAAGTGCACAGACTTGAAATCCAGATCTGCTCGTCAGAAAGTTCATCAAAACTACACTTGAGTATTTAGAGGTTTATGGAAAGTCACAAAAGCTACCAAGGTGTAACACAGATTAACTGTACCTCTCTAACCTATTGCATCAAGCCACAGGCCCACAGAAGAAGAAATATCTTCAACTCCAAACGAGCACACTCACAAATGTGGGCTTAGAAATCTTCACACAAATAAATTCTGTAGTTCATTTGACTTCCTCCAGTCAGATTTACTGCAAGATGGAAGCATTTCTTCTTTGCTCTGCAATGTCAAGGTTCAAGCAGCATAGAAATTCTGTGGGATCCCTTTCACACCTAGGCCTGTTATCTGTTTTAAAAATTAAAAGATAAAGGAAAGGACACAGATGAACCTCCAAGTGAGTATAATGAAAACATTAAAACATTGTAGAAAAATATCATAGCAACAGACTACTACGTGGAGGGTCCCCTGCTTCAAGAGGAGCCCAGAAAGAGTCATTACCTGGAGTTCTTCCAAACTCTTTAAGATCACTAAGACTATCAAGCACTACTCAATAATTTTGCTAATTTAAATGTTATCTCTGGCCCTTGCATGTAGTCCTTATCTCCAAAACAATTCATAGTAATTTTTAATGTGCTTTGCCCATGCAAGACAAATGTTAGTTTGGAAAACACCAAGTCCCTTGTGGAACTGAAGAACTCAAGAACAAAACAAATAGATTCTTATTTAATCCTCCTGTGGGCTTCTAAACTGTGCTGCTTGACTATATCAGTTCTCAGCCATGAGATATCTGCTCTAAGCACTGCTTTCAAAAGGAATGTCCCAGATTCCAGAATAAATCTCCATCCCTCCTGTAACATGTCCTCATCCTGTGACCAAATTGATAGAAGAGTTTGGTTTGGGTTGATGGCAATTGCTGAGTAAGAACTGCCTTTTATTCTCTTGATGTGCTTTTTGCTAATGGAGTGAAAAATATGAAGAGAGAAACAAGTTTCAGATTCAAGGGCCCGAGACAAAAATGTTTTTTAAAAAGTAACAATCATTTTTTGTTGAAATCTGAAATGCAGGGAATTCTCAGAACTTTAGGCCTGTAAGCTAAAGCTTAGACTTAAACACAGAATTTTATTTGAGACCTTAGAAAAGGTTTCCAAACTTAAGGGCCAGAAGCGAGAATGTGGATTTATAGTTTAATGCAGAGATACTTTAAGCTAAGTAGTGGAAAGTTTAGAGTTTTAGAGTACAGTCTTATAGATTTATATATCATAACGTGATTAGCTAAGAAAGCTTACACTGTAACATGAATCCACAAGATGAAATATTTGGAGATTAAATCAAAAACATAAATATCCTGTTAGCAATGCTTTATTAGCTAATAAATCCTTAACAGATCTTATAACTAAAAGTCTCATGACCTCCTAAACTGTGTGGTGAAGATGTGAGCCAAACTCACACTTCCTACCTATATAGAAACTTAAAAAAATAAATCACATAATCTAAAACAACTCAGAAATCCCATTTGTAAGTCATTCAAAATTCCTTCAAATCCTCACAATTTTTAACAGACAGAAAAAAATTCTAAAAGTTTTCGGATTGATATGCAAATTTTTGTCCTGGTAATTTAAGCATTTAATTTTTAAAGCATTTAGATTTCCTGGCACAATTAAAAACTGAGAAGTAAGATAATTAAATTTCCAAAAGTTATTACAGTAAGAGATAAAAGCAATTCCTTGCAGTGTATTACAGAATATGTTATCCATATGGCAGATCCATACCCTTTCACTGCCTTCAGATCCTGACCAGCCAACTTTAGCCAGCCCAGCTATCAACACTAAAACTTGTAATTTCTCCAAGTCTTCCTTCCAAGTGCATAAGCAGCTCTGCAAAAGCAGCTGGGCCTGGCTGGGGACAAGCTATGCACCTAGAGCAGTTCATGAAGTGAGGGGGATGAGCAAGGGCAGCTGGGGCCACCTCACTCTCAGAATGTGAGGCTTGGCAGGTCTGACATACAGAAAGAAAGAAATAAAATCTACTCACCTTGAAAATCTCTCCTGCATGAGGTTCCTTGGCTAGGGTGGCCTCGTCCAGTCCATCATATGCAGAAGTCACATACATTTCTGAGTAGTCTTTTCCACCAAAGCAGCAAGAGGTGATCCTTGGAGTAGGCAGCCTCACAGTCTGGATTCTTTTTCCTGGGAAAAATGTGCAATTGTTTTCTAATGTTCATTTTTTAGGAAGCATGTAATTACGAATGTACTGTCAGTACACATGGTACAGGTATGACATTTACTCAGAAGGCACCTCCCCTTCAGACAGAGACCATATCCTAAAGGACAATTTGTGGGGAAATCAAATTATTTCATTTGCCTCATTTCTAACTATTTTTCAGGCTCTGCCCTGCATCTGCAAGGCTTCATTTCCTTTTCTCAAAACAAAGCAGTACTGTGTGTGAGGTCAGGAAGGGCAGGAACACCTGGAATGGGATAGATGTTGTTCCTTACAGCATTTTCCAGTTAAAAATTTCAACCCTGAGAAATTTTATATGCATTATTTTGTGAGAGTTTTTTGATAGTGGTATTATTAAGAAGAGTGTGCAGTTCATCAGCCAACGATGGGAGCAGGGGTACCTGACAGCACAGGGAGGCAGCACAGCGAGCTGCATTCTTTACATGATCAGAGCCTGAGCCAGCGATGCTCTTGGCAACCCATGGGGCAAAAATGGGCAATACTTGTCACCTTATCTCCCCTTCAAACCATTCCTCGTGCTGCCATTCCCCTCACATTTATATGCACACACTGGTGGAGGCCTTACCTGTCTCTGGGTCTATGCGAATGACTCTGCCGCCATCAATACAGGCCACCCAGAGCTTCCCTTCTGCGTCTATGCACATCCCGTCAGGCATTTGCTCCTCCTTTTCCAGATGGTACAAAAGTTTGGGGCAGGCTGCAGGAAGAGTTACAAAGCTGATGCTGTGTGTGGGCTGCTACCCATTCTGTATCAGATTCCCATCTAACCTCTTCCATCTTGCAAACATTTCTTCTGTAAGAAAGGTGTGCTGCAAAATGTGCATCACATCTGCATTCTGCAGATGTGTTAAAAGCCTAATTCAGCCTGGCAGAGACAAGTCCCCCACACAGCCATTTCAGTCTGGGATTGTACCAAATTAGTGTTCCTGTTATTTCACCAAGGGAAGAGAACAAAATGCCCCTATCTTTCGTGTTAACCTACCTGCTGCCTGCCACATCACAACTGCTGCAAGTGCAGTAACTTTTCCTGGACTTTTATTGGTCATGGCAGCCTGGATTTGTCACATAAATAATTACCTGGGTTTAAACATTGCTGATAAGCAATCTCTCCTAGCTAAAGATCAAAAACTTTACTTTCTAATGGCCAACCAAATAACCAGTTTTGATCAAACCTGGACACCAACTTATGGTCAGGATGCAGTGCAGATATGTTGGTAAGCACATCTGGTCCATGGAGCAGGACCCATGGGTCACAGATCACCTTCTCTGACCCATCCAGCACCTTCTGGTCATTACACTACTCAAAAATACACAGCTATGAACATAAAGCCAAGCCTAGGAAACTCAAACATGTTACTTTTTTATATTTGCAGGGGGAAACGTTGCATTATATCCTCTTTTGAAATCTTATATTCTATAATGTGTAGAAAGAGATGTTCTCAACAAAATGAAATCTGAGTGAATGCAACTACTTTGTGTGATTTTCATCTGTGATTACCCAAAGTCTGCACTCTTTAAAGTACAAAGGCAGTTCAGTCATTTAAATTCCTGTGGAGTATATCAGGCTGATACAGCATGAAAATATTTCAGAGTTTTGAAATTAAGTTAGATCCATTTTGCTTACACTTAAATTTACTTCCTTGCAGATACAATAAAAAATGTTTATCCATAAAATTGATAGGAAGTTGGGAAACCTCTGTCACAATGACAGCTTGATCGTCCAAATACCTTTCTGCAAAATGCATACATGCATGTTTTCCACTTGTATTTATGGAGCTAGTATAATCTAAGTAGTTCCAGTAGATGGCACTCAAGAATAAATACCATCCTGAAAGCTCTTTCTCATTCTGCAGTGTAAATGGCTTCTTCCCTGCAACTCTTTGAACAGGTCTAAGTATGAGCCATCTCTCCAGATCAAGGTAAGCTGAAAGACTGTCAAAAGTTTGTTCACAAATACACCTGGTAACTAAATCTGAGAAATATCACAGTCAGCCAGCTGACAAGTAACCAAATGATATGAGATCTGTCAGATAAATCACTGCATCTCACAGGCCCAAGTCTTGCTGCAGACAGAGCAGTAGCACTACTTGTCACCAAATTTAAAAGCATGTGTACCAATCTTTCCAGTGTGCACATCATAGCTGAAGGCATGGACAGCATATGACAGGCTGTCGATGTGAAAGAAGGTCCTGTGGTCCAGGGACCAGTCCAGACCATTGGAGATGTCCAACTGGTCTAGTTGTTTTATTACTGAATGGTCAGGGAAGAGGGTATAGAGAGCTCCTTGCCGCCTCGCTCGGACCCCTGGTGCTGTCTCTTCAGCCATCGTACCTGAAATGGAAGTGGGAGCACTGGTTAGAAAGTAGAAGCTTGCTCCTCGTGTTTGATCAAAGACCTCCCTCCTCTAGGTGTTACCAAGAGGCCCTAGGGAGTATCACAGGATTATGATTTTTTTTTTCTTTTCTTCCTAAAAAGAAAATATTTTTAGGAAGAAATTCTTTGCTGTGAGGGTGATGGGGCACAGGAACTGGTTGCCAAGAGAAGTTATGGATGCCCCATGCTTGGAAGTGTTCAAGGCCAGGTTGGATGGAGCTTTGAGCAACCTGGTCTAGTGGAAGGTGTCTCTGCCCATGGCAGGGAAGTTGGAACTAGATGGTCTTAAGGGTCCCTTCCAACCCAAACCATTCTATGATTCTACAATTCTGCAATCCTATGGTGAAAGGGACTAATAGGTTCTGTCAGATTGATGAGAAAGGGTAAAAGGAGCACATCAGGGGCATCTGTCTCCCACAGAGCAGATCCTGGCCAATGAAAGGATGTTTCTGCATTGCCATGAGGTTTCAGTCACAGACATCAAAGACCCAAAGGACCACGAGGACGCACCAGGAGGTTGAGGTATTGCTGACAGCAGAAGTTGAGATGCAGGCAAGCATCAATCATATGCTGTTTTTGTTGTTGCTCTTTGTAGGCTATTTCATGATTTAAATGGGCTGTGACCACTAAAATACAGGTGCACACCATGTGCCTGAGAGCATTGTTCAAACAATTCTTGAACTCTGTCAGGCTTCGTACCATGACCACTTCCCTGGGGAGCTTGTTCCACTGCCTGACCACCCTGCAGGTGAAGGCCTTTTACACAATGTACAGCCTAAACCTCCTTCTTGCCTTCAGGAGGCACATTCTTGTTTTTCACAGGCTAACCAAGAGAGGCTGCACATAAAGGGTACAAGCGGCAACACATGTTCTTCTCTAGAAGTTGCATCCTTCCCTATATCTCCAGAAAAAGTCCCACCTCCATGAGCCCTTCACTGGCTTTTCCATTAAGGCAGTTGTTTGAATAATGCCATCCACTAAGTAGGAGAGCCTTCCTGTCAGATGGCCCTTGTAAACAGCATCTGTCCTCATCTAGGTCAGAAGATGTAGAGTCCCCTGTCCTCCTCCACTGGGCAGTAACCAAGCAGAGCATTCACAAGACAGGGAATAAGTAAAAATGCCTTATATAAAATACACTATAGTTTCCCTTTGCTCCAGGGGAAATTTCTGCCAGGAACTTACCAGCAAAAATCCTCCCCTTTGGATCCACTTTCCCATCATTGAACCTGTTGTTTGGTTTATCCTGCTCAAGCTCGAGGATGGTGGTGACTGCCTGGGTGTCCCAGTCCAGGAAGGCAAACCTGGTCCCCAGGGCAATGACATAGCCCCCACACTGCCGCAGAGCCACCGAGCCGACACGGGCATCTGTGGGTGAGAGAGCAGAAGATGAAGAGCAGCTCTGGGGCCATCACTCAGCCCTCACCGAGGGACATCCCTGGCTGGCAATGGCTGAGCTGATGCTAAGATCCTTCTCCCCTGGGATTGTTAGCACATCTCACTGGCTTTATGTTCCATGGATTTTCCCACCTTCTAGGATGGCACAGCCATTAGGACTGTACCTTTTCCTCTGCAGGTCCCAAATGAAACATGCATTCCCATTTAGCCTTATCAGGGGCAACACGTGCATGGTCCTCTCTGCTCAGCTGGCTTAGGCCACACTGCTCAGCAACACATTGTGGGAAGACAGGGTGTGTGGTCCCATGGAAAGTAAGAGAGACCACCGACCTGCAGGACTCCTACCAGGAGGGGTGGATGGGACAGACAGAGAAGAGTCCCAGGATGAAGCAGCAAGGACAGACTCTTACCCACAGACACGCTCTGCACTTCATTGGTGACTGGGCTCCAGCGGCAAACTTTCTGCGAGTTGATGTCTACGTAGACAAGTGCATTCTCCCTTTCTTCCCAGACTGGGCATTCTCCCATCCGGTTCTTCTCCTTCACAACAGACTCAATTTTGATGGAGGAAGACATGGTCTGAGGGGAAGTTAATAATGGATATAATTAAAAGCTCTCATGTGATTTTTTTCATGCCTACAATATTGAAAAGCAGAGATTGTAAATCGCAAAGCACTCCAAATCCCATGTGACAAAGTAATTTAGGAGATTCTTATGACATTTCCATGGCCTCATGGCTGGAACTGAGCTTGAGGTGCCAAAGCTCCTCCTTACCAAAACTTTCCTAAACCACAGCTACTGATGAGGCGCCTGTCTCCAGGCACAGGACTGCTGGGGCTATGGCCCTAAGTTGGAACCAAGCTGCTGTCTGGGCATCCATGATCCTAAGGGTCCCCCAGACCACAAAGAGGGATCAGAAGGCAGCAGCACCAATGAGTGGTGGATCAATCTTTATGTGGGAAATTAAGGCTCTGCCCTATTTAACACAGGCGCATTGACTTCCTCCACAGGAAGACATTTACACACCCACAGCACCAACTCCACTTTGCCACAGAGGCCACTGCACAACAAATACCTGTTCCCACACCAAGTCAGTGAGAATATGCAAATACTGAGGAAGGCTCCTGCCTTTGAAATTCTACTGCTTTGTTTTCCCTCTAAGCGTTTCCTCTTCATCCCTCCCTTCAGTGCCCCAACTTCATCTCCAGCCCCTGCTGCACACTCTGAATTTTTCCAGGCTGTGGGATGCAATTACCCCAGTTGTTGCTTGGTGGGCCAAAGCCACCAGTGAAGCTCCCATTCCATATGCCTGCTTCTGCCAGAAGTTGTTCATGCCCTGGCCACCCCATCCCCATTGCAGCAGGGGGCTCTCAGGAACATCAGTCAATCAGCCACAGCTGGTTGACACCCACACATGGTGCACATCCCATCAGTTTTGTGTCCACTACCCACTGATGTCCTCTAAAACACAAATCCTGTGCCTGCCCTGACCTTGCTGTGGGGTGGGAAGTGAGCAATAACCTCCACCATTTCAGCTCTTACAAAAGAAAGAGGCCCACTCACTGTCTCACTTATCCCTAATGGAGCCACCTCCACTGCTGCACCCACTGGCGTCAGCACATTTTTTCCACAGATTGGGAGATAATTCTTGGGAGGCAGCCAATCCCTGACATAATATCAATCCTAGGGATTACTGGCTCCAAGTGGGTATTGTTTCCTAGTAGGTGAGATGGCGATAAGGTTTACAGATAATTCATTAGCAGTAATGCACTTCAAAATATGTGGGAAGAGCCAGTCAAACACTGTGAGTGGAAATGCCAGGGCTGAGGGACATGGGATCTTTCCTGCAATGAGTCACACCACTAAGGTAAGTTTCAAACAACCCATCAAATATATTCTTCTCCCTTCCAAAATACACTGGCCACAAGAGGCTGTTCCATGCAGGCAAATCGCATCTAAAGCGTAAATGAAGATACACAGCAAGACGCCAAGTTTCAAACTCCAGAAACCTGTTAAACAATGTTGAGCTGGAGGAGTGAGTTTCTTGTGGGTTAAAGCTTTGTGTCATGTGGCTGCCATATGTAGGACTCAAGGCTTGGAGACACAATGCTGACTTTATTGTATCATGGTCTGGAAAGCACAGAGCTGTTCTCGCCCCTGTGGGAAAACAAGAGTTCAGCAGCAGCCTGGCAGCAGTGCGGTTCCTGCAGAGGCACAAAGCCTCCAGATTTGCAGCAGCAGTGTGTATTTGTCTTGTCAGCTGCTTCATTGACCCAACCGAGCCTTATTAAACCTTTCTTTTCCCACGAGCTCCTGTTTCATTTACATTCCCCTTGTCCAACTTCTCCAACACCGAAACAGGGGCCTGGCAGATAAGCCGTGGTGATTCACAGACCCATCCCACATGCCACGTGAGGAGTACACAATCACACCACTGCCAGCTCTTTCACAAGGCATAGGCAGGGGAGAAACCATCCTGCTTGCGCCAGCTGCCTGCTTCCCCCTCTCCTGCTCCCCCAGTGATGCTGCAGAGACCTGCCCTGTCCCATTGGCCCTCAGTGCACACCCACCTTCCCTGACTGCACATTCAGCCACGGCATCCTTCCCCTCTGCCAAAGAAATAACTCCTGTGTGTCACTCCAGCTGTGGAACTTTCCATACTGGTGAACATTGTGGCTCAAATCGTCATCACCCTCTCTGTTTTTAAGAAGAGGGCAATTAGAAGGGAAGGTCTGTGTTTTGCTAGCTGAGGTTTCACTAATTTTACAAGCAGATGAAAATGGAGGCTTATAACAGGAAGGACCATCCAACCCTAAGTGGCAGCATTGCCCTCCAGAAGAGTCCCCACAAGCTGTGAGGGACTCAGCCCTGGTCCTGTCCAGTCCCTGTCCCCCCAGCCCTGCTCAGTGCTCTGCTCATTTCCTGCCATGCCCTCCTTGCTGACACCCCATGGAACAATGCAGCAGTAACATTTCACCAAATAAAGCATCTCAGAGGGAAAAATGAGGAAATGACCCCCCAAAACCTGTTTCAAAATATCACAGCATAATCACTCTCCAGGCATCCTGCCACCTGGGCACATTTATCTGTGGCACTTTGCACCCTGCTTGGTACTGCACTGACCCATCAGAGATGAGCATGCAAGGAAAGATGAGAAATTCCAAGCAAAAATCACCAAATACTTCTGTATTCTCCCAAAGCAAAATCCCTGCAGAAAAAATAATCTCAACCACCCTGCCTAAATCCTCTTTCCAACATTTTGTTGGCTTTGTAGCCTCCTGGACTCATGCGCAAGGGATGGACAGGTGTCACTGAAACATTTTCCAAGTTAAACTGTTAAACTATTTAACTGGTAAAAGTTTGCAGAACTTTGAGACCATAAGAACATTTTCCTGTTAGGGACAAAAAAGGAATGTAAAAACATCCCATCTGCTCTAGAAACTAAACCCTCTCTCTGGCAGCCATTTGAAAATAGCCTTTCTAGACCTCTGTCCACATTACTTTTCAAATCATCTGCACAGAAGTTGGTCATTTCAGTATCCTAAAAAGAGACAGGTAAAATACAAATTAATGACTGACCTTAATTTTTTTTTTTTGCTGTGTCTTTCCCTCTCTCCCTCCTCTGCAAACACATGTAATTTCATTTTTAATGTCAAACTGAACCTTCAAATAAGCAGGCAGACAGCTAAAACTTTTAATGTACAGTCAAGCAACCATCTGCATAACCAAAGAATTTTAAGAACCCTTTTCCCCTCAGTCAAACAGCTGAATATCTTTACCAAGCTGGAGGACACCTATGCGAAACTCTGCAGTTCATCACACCAACGCACCTGCTGAGGAAAATATTGCAAGCCCTGGCTTGGTGACTCTTTTCCAGCACTGGTCCAATGAAACTGGCTGCTGTTTTCAGCGACGGTTAAAAATGTGCACCAGTTGATGTTATCTGCATGGAGCAGGTAACCCTTTACATTTTGTATTCAGTCAGCAGTCACATGAATGATGAGGCAGGGACCAAAGCCTTTCTGAATGGTCTGGTTTGCAGTGCCAGCAGCAGGACATGTGATAGAGAAAAATCCTTGCTCAGTATTTTTCTCGTGTCATGAAAGCACGAGAGGGAAACTGAGGCGTTGCACCATTCAGTTGCCCCAAGGGCTAGCCCAGTCTTCCAAAATTTAGGGTGCTGAAAAGGGAAGGTTAATGAAAGATGTGAGGGAGGGTTTTGTAGTACTCTGATAAGGAAAAAAATATTGTTGTGATTAAGGCTTATTATCATCTTTAAGACTTGGCTCCTACTCCTAGCTGTGCCACAGCCTTCTCGTGTGTGAAGTCACAGGGCTCCTCACCTCGAGCATGCAAAGCCTGATCCCACTTCAGCAAAAGGCTCCAAGCTGCTGCCTGTAGCACTCACAGGGAAGGGCTTTTACCAGGGAGTCTCAGCAATTGCCATGGATGCTGCAGGATGGCAATGTCCTGCCTGGCTTTTATTTTCTTCCTTCTTTGGCATTTGCCTTCTTTATTTGTCTGTAGGAGGCACAGGTGGAAGATGCCAAGTGTCTTCTCCCACCCAGCCCTGCTCAGCAGAGGTAGGTGATGGCAGAACCATCAAGGTGGGGACAAGGCAGGCTTGCCATGGGGACAGAGACCAAGCTGGGCAGTGAGCCAGAGTGACCACCAGAGTTTTGGTGACAGGGCCACACTCAGTAAGGGCAGAAGGCACTTGGGAGAAATCAGCCCCAGTCCAGCATGCAGGAACAATGCTTTTCTTTATTCATTAAAGACTTCAATGAAATTTGTAATTTGATGTTCAAATTATTCACAGGATGAAGATCTTTCCCTGATAAGCAAGTAGACAAGACAGACATACTATCCTACCATAGTCACCATCAATCCACATTCAGAGATTAAAAAATTACAGCCCTGAGACAGAGACAAATTCAAACATTTCTAGGGAAAAAGTCAGTAATATTTCCAAGTCGAACTCCTTCCAAAATCCCTGTATTACAGATAAAGTGATTCTGGGTGCCTTGAGGACCCTGCTGAGATTTCCTTGACTTCCAATGACTCCATCTCATGTCAGCACAAACCCTCACTCTCTGCTTGCTCTCAAAAAAATTATCATGTTACTCTCTGCTTTCTTTTTTATAAACTAGTGATAACTTCAAAGGGAGGTTCAATTAGAACAATATGCATGTTTTCCACAGCATTTTAAGCTGTAAGACATATTCAAAAGGAAAATTCTGGCTTACGATAATTTTCACCAAAAATTAATTTTCATCTAAAAAAAAACCACCCTGAAAAATGTAAGTTATCTTGTTTTCTGCAAAATATTTCCTAAAGCGTTTTCTCTAAATGGATTTTGGAGGAGAAAAACACGTTTTCCACACAGCTGTTCACTTCTGGTGACTTCCCTATCACAGGCTGCAGAAATATAAAACCAAGTGAGGCAGAGGGACAAAGAATTCACCTTGCTGCAACTGAAAACACCAAACATGCAGCTTTCTGGGTGAGCAGCTTGGATGCTGGATCATCAGTGGCACAGGAAGGACAGCAGCTGTGAAAATTATACCAGAACATGTCTGTCTAATTTATTTGTGTGGCTGCAAATGCTCTGGGGACACCCCTGCCACATTTTGCACCATCTCTTATTGCAACCCTGACCACTTCTAGGCTACCAACACAATTACCACATCTCCCACTCTGCCATTTCAACATCCCACATGTCTGCTTTTGCAGAAGTCAGTCACTTTAGGAAGAGACACATCTCAAAGTTTTTGTGGGTGTTGTTGCTGAGTGGTGCAGCTCTGCAGTAGCAGGTGTATTTGCTAGCCAGCCAGCTTTTCTTTTAATTGTTTCCGCAACATAAAGAGCCTGGCCTTGCCATGCACTTTGCTTGTTTCTAACGTTGCTGGGTTGCAAAGCAGAAGTTTCTAGTGTAGTTGGCCAAAGGCAGCCATGCACCCCTGTACCCCTGGCTGATATCCAACCACTTGTCTCTTTCTGGTGTGGCTTCCTCTCTCCCACTGCTTTGGTGTCCTCTGATGCAACTCTTACCTGCTAATTTTTGTAGTCCATAGTTTTTATCAACATAGAGTAGTCAGGAGAATACCAAGGCATTATCACACCACACAATGTGGTATTTAAATTGTGCTTGTCTTCTGCTCCCCACAGGCATGTGCTGAGATAGTAGCTTAGAATTTGTTCTTGTGGCTTTGCAAATATTTAGTAAATCCATCGCTTCCCGTTTTTTCCCCATAACTCCCCAAAATATACTTGTGTTACTTATTCCCCTTGAGGGTCCATCCCATCATTCATTGCTCTAGAAACTCAACTTTGCTTGTTACTCGGTTGTCCTGATCTCTTCAAGTTTTTATGCACCTTTGCAGCTGCCTCCCTTTCCTCTAGAAGGAGAGCTCTCCCTATAACAGGTAGAGTTAACAAAGACACAGGTATTAAAAACCCCAGGCAGATACAGGTATAGCTACTCACCCCAGCAATATCCCACTTGACAGTGTTGTCCAAAAGTGAAGCCAAAGCTTATCTTTTTGTGGCTTTGTCCTTTTGTAGGAAGAGCCTGGTCCCTCCCTTGTGCTCGAGATGGGAAGAACTGGAGCTCCCCAGGCAGTCAGTACCGCCTGCTTTTATTTCAGCAGAGCTATTTTGCCAGCAAAGGATTACAAGAGCTTTCTCCAGCTCGGTTGAGAACAACTACGCTTCACCTATGACTATAGATTTTGGTCATGAGGGTGAAGAAACCCCTCAGGGCTCAGCAGATGCTCCTCCTGATACAGTCTTTCCTGTCACTGGGTTCTTGCTCAACCCTAACTGAAATCAGTGCTGATCTTTGATCAAAGAGGTGAGCGCCATTAATAAGCAAGGGATTAAACAAAAGTCAGGAAGCCTTCCTAATTGAGAGAACCAGCAACGGCTCAGCTCCAGTTTGCCAGATCCAGCACTCTGTCATGGGACTCAAGTCAAAATACGCCGGCAGCACCAGTTTGGGCTCCTTGGGGCTGGGGCGCGGGAAGCAGCTCCAGCCTCTGCACTGGAGGCTGCGCTGAGACGCGCTCCCAGGGCATTTCGGCAGCATTAAAAATGCAACTCTCCTGGCAGAGTTGGCTCTTCCTGGTCATGTGAAGCCCATGAGACCTGTGCAGCAAAGCCAAGTGAGTGCCTTTACTGAAGGAGGAGGTGGCATTCATTTGTAAAATGTCTGCAGCAATTTATTTTACCTGCCTCTGCTCTCACACAAAGAAACACCTTACTGAGGCCTTTTCCCAGTGCCACCCATTCACAGCATGGAGGAAGAGGGGCTCCAGCAGCCACGTCCTCCTCCCTGCATCTCATGTGTGCCTCCTGGCCAGCTCTGATAAACTAATCTTTGACTCAATTTTTCATGCCTGTACAAGCTATTGCTCTTTTCTAATGCAGCAACAACATAAAAAGATTGGCCTTTTTTTTTTGTGTTGCGTTGGCAATCACCCTACTGGCAGTGTGGTGGTGTGAGGGCAAGCACAGCTATAAAACCTCAACAGCAGTGGCAGAGGGAGCTTATCTGTGTTTATACCCACTTATTTTCTGCTGCATCTCTGGATCTCCACTAGTGATCAACCACAGCTGACCAACAGCGGGCTCCAGAGCTGCAGGTATCACCAGCTTTGTGACTTTAGCGAGATCAGAGCCCTGAACTTGCCACATTCACCACCTCCCTCAACTCAAGCTTTCTCAATACTGTGCCTTGAGTAGATTTTAGATTGTGCCTTTAGATTGCCTTGTACCACAAAATAAATGTGGACATTCCAAAGAACAAGGCCCAGCTTCCTTCACTGCCTCATGCTCATCCACACTGCATTTGGGCTGCTTAAATCTCCCTTTTTTCCCAGCTGCCAAGACAAATCCCTGCATGATTTAAAGATGGGAAACAGTAATGTGCACAAAATAATCTTTGAACCCTTGGATCAAAGCAGGTGGGCAGCTGAGTCATCCACTGCACACTGGAGGGCACAGCCAACACAAGATGATCCATCAGAAACTAACTGCAACAAGCCTGCAGAAATGGGAAACCATTATGTGCTGATTCTTGGAACTACCTGGAGAGAAAGTGCACTGCCACAGGCTTGCTTGGCAGTCACTTGGTGGGTTACCCTCACATAGCAGGATGGAGACACACAGCTATTCCACCTGCAGATGGAGGTGCACTAACATGGAAACATGTAACATTCCAAGAGCAAAAATCTGCAGTTTAAAATCCAACTGAGATACATCACAGTTGTTGCAGCACATATAGGCCTGAAGTTAAAAGCAAAAATGCAATCCAGAGAGTGAGTTTTCATTCACAACAGGAAGTGTGAAGAAATTGCTATAGATCCTGCCTTTCCTTCACATTTGTAAAAGAAGTGGCTTTGGGGCATGTGGGCCTGCCTTGCCTCTCTGTACTCTGGGAGAGGTTGGTTCTGGAGGAAGTATGTGCAGGTTGTGCTTTATACACACATGGACAA
Source organism: Chloebia gouldiae (assembly GCA_003676055.1). NCBI lineage: Eukaryota > Metazoa > Chordata > Aves > Passeriformes > Passeridae > Chloebia > Chloebia gouldiae. The sequence continues at coordinate 30,213,196 of QUSF01000007.1, read as the reverse complement.
GAATGCCCAATTTCCTGTCATCGTGGATGTCCCCTCCAGAATTTTGGGTTTATATTTAACAAAATGAGCAACATGGTAACAGGCACTGGGGAGAGATGGTGATAAGTTCCAGCCAGAATTAATTTAAGCACAGCCACAGCTGAGGCCTGTTAAAAGGAAGCTGCACATGCAGTGAGAGGTATTAATGTTTCAGTTGTTGAGACCATCAAAGGACAAAGTTACAGTTAAAACAGTGGTAAGACCACCAAAGGGCATTTTATGAGGAACTTCAAAAATATTAAAAGAGACAGTACAACTAGTTTAATCAGTCAAACAATATAGTGTAAGTTGCAAATGAGACAGAAGAATGGCCAATAAAAATATATTAAAATATTATTTAATCATAAAATAGAATTACAACAATAGCTTATTAGGATGAGAATCTTCTTAGCACAGCAGAAAAGGTACCATCATATATTTCAAGTAAGTTTAAAGGGAGAAAAAAGATCAGTTTTAAAATATTCCATGTATTTCAGTAGTTTTTCATCCTTTCCTGATGAAATAATATAATGGTGTTATGGTTTCCAAGCAAAAGATGCTGAACACCAGAATAAGACCTTCAGACTTGTCTTGCTTACGTCAGCCCAGTCTAATCCATTCTGAAGAGCATTCTGAAGAGTGTATTTAACCTGCAAATGGATACGGTGCAACTCCTTTCACCCCCAGTCCTGTTATCTGTTAAAACATAGAGAAAAAAAAATTAGGAGTGATAATTCACCATTATTAGACACTTGGTTTCTTTACACAACTAGACACGCTTTAATTTAGGAAAGGACTGTGTCCTCCAACTTGACATCCTACTATATTTTGCACACATCAGCTCATCACAGACTGGAATTTCAATGCATGCTCTTTCTCTAAAGCTCAGTAATCACAGGCCAGAGTCTGTTCCCCAAAAGCCTCTTCTCTTAGATACCACTAAGCCTTAATTCTGCAGTTCACAATGTAACCTTTGGCATACAAACACAAAGAACAGGGCTTTAAAACAAATCTCAGTGGAACAATTTTTTAAAGAGATAACTTTGTGATGATTAACTAGAAAGTAAATAAAAGCAGATGCTTTTATCTACCACTGATTTAGACAAGTAAGTATTTACCCATCTTTTCCATAAATAGAAAATGTAAACAGTGTTGGGAAAGGGAGAAGGACAAAGATATGATTGCATAGGAAATTTGCACTATCAGCACTCGTATGAAGTTTAAACCCCAAAGTATCTTCAAATCTCTAAATGTGTTTAACTTTCTGCAACAGGAACAAAAATTACAAACAACAGCTTAAGATATAAGACCAGTTTTCTAACAACTGTCTTTTTCCAGCTTCCCACTGGAGTTTTGCTACCTGAAAAAAATCAGGAGTGAAACAATGGCCTTCTAAAATGAAAGGAGAAAGTATTATTCACCTTGAAAATCCCACCAGCCTGTGGTTGCCGTGAAAGCCACTCTTTATCCATTCCATCACTGGCAGAAGTCACAAACATTTCTGAATAATCCTTTCCCCCAAAACAGCAGGAAGTTGTTTTGTCTACGGGAAGTTTCACAGTCTGGAGTCTTTTTCCTGGAGGAAAACATGCATGATGTTTCTTGTTTGTCTACTTAGAACAAGAAATTTAAACAAATTATTGCAAATAAACATTGTGGAGCCAAATGTTCTGCAGAAGTGAGAACCAGGGCTGGGGGAAGTCCCATCCTGACTGATGAGCACCATGATGGGGAGAAACCAGACTTCTGTGAACCCTTGTTGTTGATGATGTATCATTTGACAAGTTTCAGTTTCAGGTATCACCAACAAATCCCACTTCAATCCCAGCTTGTCCTCTAATTAAATGCTAACATCCACAACACAAATACGTATCTGAGCTCATCATCTAGGCTGTCCATGGAGCCAATGGAAATGGGATAGAATTCCTCTCTAAAACAGGTCACAGGAGTCACGCCCTAGGCCTGCTGACTTTTCTACTTTTAACTACAAAGGCAGCCTGGAGCGAGCAGACCTCGTGCAGCGTTACAGAGGCGTACCTCCTGCTACACCTCTGCTGCCTGTGGTTAAGGAAGATTAATTCCTAGAAGTTTTTCCTTTCATTTCAACAGTCTTTCAAATCAAGCTTGCATAAAATAGAGATCATGGGACATGTCCCATGTTTATAAAAAAATAGTGCTACCATAAATAACACTATGCATTTATTATGCCAACAAATAACAGTGGTCTTAATGATGGTAGTGAACAGATTGCCTCTAGCCCTAACCAGAAGGCTGTCAAGACATCTTGCAGCAGATTTTTACAAAATTTCTGCTAATCTTGGGCAATAATAGCCTATTCCCATTATGCCTATCTTATGTACCTACAAGTGAATCTCTCTTTCTAGAAATATGCTAAAGAATTTAGCATTGAAATAGAAATATGCACAAGAATTTCCTTACAAAATGTGTAACTTCTCTGTCCTCCCAATTGCATGCATAAAAGGTCTAGTGCCCTTATAGTAATCAACTCTAGTGATGTTTTGAAACAGCAGGAAAGTAAATTTGATGCTGGGAACCCTAGAAATTGACTGACACCAAGTTTGGGAGAAGATGAGTGGGAAGGGCATTCAAAAGGAAAAAACATGGACTGTAGAAAAAGAGGCATGAGCTCCAAAGACAAGGGGATAGGCCCTGGTTGCAGCTGTACAGTGCTCTTAGTGGATAACAGGGAAGATATAATTTTCAAAGCTCTGAGGTGTCTCCCTGAAGCGTCAAGAAAATCTGCACCTGGATGGTCTACAATCTATCTGAAGTATTATTCTGTACTTAGTCTCTACAGAAGAGACAACTATAAAAAAATCTTTTTGACACTATAAAAATCAAAGGATATTAAAAACAATCATTAGGAAGAACTATAAAATATTTAATTGCAGTTCAGACTGGATATTAGGAAAAATTTCTTCATTGAAATTGTTGTCAAGCATTGAAACAGGCTGTCCAGGGAAGTGGTGGAATCACCATCCTTGAAAGTATTTAAAAACATGTATATGTGGTACTTAAAGACGTGGTTTAGGGGTAGACTTGGCAGTGCTGATTGATGGTTTGACTCCATGATCTTGGAGGTCTTTTCCAACCTTAATGGTTCTAGGATTCCAATATAAAGAATAAAACTAGCAGGTCACTAAGTGACCAGAAGCTATGACAAGACTTGGTAACATGTAAGTTAGACATCCCTTGAGTCCTTTGCAAACCCCATGGGATCAGCCATTAGTCTTTCCCTGTAACACATCCTCAATCTAAAGGCAGCAACAATCTCTGCCAAAGAAGCCTAGACCTGAAAGGCTGCTTCACCCTGAACCTCAAAATCTTCACTTAGGAAAGATGCCAAACAAACAAGTTTCCTGGTCCCATTGCCCTGAAAACAAAGTCCAGGCTTTGTTATCATTGAAACCTGAAAATCCCTCATGTGCTTTAGCTGAGCTCTTTATTGGTGGATGTATCTGCAACTGGCTGACAGCCATTCAAGCCACACTTAATGGCTATTGTGCATTAAAAGAGCCTTTCATAGAATTCTCTATCAAACCTGACTGGCTTATCTCCCTAAATAATTACAGTTCATTCAGAATTCAGCAAATTGCAGATTTTAGATATTACTTCGAAATGATAGCATGAGGGCAGGTAAGCATGAGATATTCACAAAAAAAGGTGTCTCTTTTTGACATGGACACTTACCCTGTGAAACTTCACAACAGTGTTTGCTGCAGGTGCTATGACATGGATAAGGGGGAGACAAAACAGGTTCATGAAAGAGAAGTACACTGAGAAATGCACTTCCAACACATCAGCACCTCCTCCATCTGTGAGCATAGTTAAAGACTGGGAGTGCATTAGGGATATGTACTCTGCCATTAGTATTCTTCCTATCCCTACACATCTGCTTGTGGACACTATTCCTTCTAGCTTTCCCATATAAAAACACCTCCAAAAGGGAGAAGGAAAAGGAAAATAAGCAAAAAAGAAAGGACAAAAACAAAGGTCAGGGAGGAAAAAAAAAAAATAACAGGCCAGGCAGGAAAAAGGTAGAAACAGTGAATCAGAAAGGAAAAATTATTGAATCTACTACCCCAGAAGGGTATTCAGAGGGCTGGTGGATGTGCTCTGTGCAAGGAGTGCTCTGCCCACCAGAGTGAGAGGATGTGGGTCCAGAAACAAGTCCCAGCATTGCTGGCATTTCCCAACTGGAACTTCCTTCTCCTAGAGCTGGGGTGTAAACTCTGCAGAACTGGAGAAGTCCTACAAGTTGGCAAGATTTTGGATGGATACAGATCAAAAGGTGAGGGGGAAAGCACAGCCTGAGCCTCAAGAAGAGGTTTCCAGTAGAATCAGAAGCATATGTGCCAGGATCTGCTGCATGATGCACACAAGGCTCTGGCATCCCTGAATCTGCAGTCCCACAAAACCTCAAGCCTTCTGCTAGGCTCCAGAAGCATCCCAGTGCAGTTGCTCTTCTGCTGCATGATGCAAACTTGTGCTGTCTGGGATCTGACAAAATCACGCTCCCATTCTCACCCAAGGGCCGCCTGCAGCCAGTGTGGTTCAGTTTCCCTTAAGTGCTTTACATGTTTTCTACCCAGAGTAAATCATCCCTGGCACATCACTAGAGTCCAAATGAGAGCAGCAATGAACAGACTCAGACAATGGGCACACCCAAGACATTACTGTGGGAATGATAAAATGCTGTGGAATTCATGAAACATTTTTTAATTATTTCATTGCATAATTGATCGTGCAAGTAACTTCCAACAATAAAAACGATGTTGCTGGCATCAGCGTCCCACAGGACTTGTAATAAAATCCAGCAGGCTGCCCAAAATAATGCACTAAGCTGAAGAAACAGACTCAAAAATGGTTTAAGTCATCTTTCTCATTTATCAATGAGATAAAGACTGGTCTTAATTTTGGAGGATGCAAAAGGATGCTAACTCAAGCAATTCACAAGATTCACAAGCAGAATGATGGTCTCCTTAGTGACTTTATCTTTTCCAATACAACAGATGCTGGGAACAAAGGAGACATATTTACAAAGGTAATTTTTGAGAGCAGGGACATAAAATTGTTTGAAATAATAATAAAAATGCAAAAAAAAAAAGGCAAAAAAGCAGTGTTTTTTAAAAAGAGCAGATACACCATTTCTGTGAGGTGAAAAAGCCCCACTCCTCACTCTTTGTTTTTATTTCTTCTTTTGGTTTCTTTTGTTTTGTTTAACAGAAAATTCCAGTCCATATTTTGCAAGGACTTACCTGTCTCAGGGTCAAGACGAATCACTCTCCCACCATCATAACAAGCCACCCAGAGTTTGCCTTCTGTGTCAATGCACATCCCATCAGGAATGCTCTCCTCTTTTTCCAGTTTGTATATACTCCTACGGTTGCCTGCAGCATAGAAAAACCACAGAACTGAATGACAGTTGCTAAAATTTTTATCAGTCACAGCCCACCAGAATTGTTTGTACTATTATTTTCAAAAGCTGTGCTGAGGCTCTGAGTTTTTTTCTCATGAAAGAAATAGATGGTGTCTGTTGCCCTATTTGTTTCCCCGAGACAGTTGTTTCTCCATATGAAAGCCTGTGGATCAGTTTCTATCCATTGAAAGTATAATCCTTCTTTCTGGTATTCATTTCTAGTGCAGCACTCGTGTTCCCTACTTACAATATTAAATTAATAACTGAATAAATTAATGTTAGATATATTCGTTAAATTAATTACTTGTTTTAAAAGCAGTTTGAGTAATTTCAAGGATGGGTTGCTCCAGCTGGAAAGTTTTCAAACAGTTTGCTGGAACATGCCAATAATCACTGTTTCAACACAAAACTGACCTTCAGATCTAAAAACTGAGAGCTTACATAAACACAGAGTTGGGGGGAGGGGTGTGTGTGTGGGGGTAAAGCATCAATTTCAAAGGCATATTATCGACCAAAAAACAAACAACTCTATCTGAACTTTTATCCACTATTATTAAAGAAAATTAAACTCAACTTTCCAACATTGTTTATTTTATGCTCTGACAACTTCAATGTTTCTCATATGCAGCAATATTTTTAATGAGTTTCCTTTTTGCTGTTGGGGTTTGTCAGAATGCCCACAGAAGAGCAAGTGAGAATGAGTGAGAGAGAGAAGTACCCTATTTCCGAGGGAAAAATTCAGTTGTAAGCCATAGCAGAGACATTAGGACAAGGTGCTATATCCAAAATTACTTTAAATTCAGAGTTTTAAAACTATACATCAAACTGGCTGGGTTCTCTTAAAGCAAAATACTGCAGCCCTTGTACTCAAAAACAAATTAGTAGTCCAAGTCACCCGAATTCTTCTTTTGCCCAAGCTTGTAGAAGCCCTTAAGGCTTTGTTTTGTTTTAAATTAACGAAGGAAGCTTTGAGTTGCTGCTACCGTTGTCGCCTCATTCTTTCTACACAATCTTCCTTTAGTAGCTTGTGTTTTAAAAAATAAAATAGGGTGAAGAGTGAAAAAATATATACAGAAGCTGGCAGAGGTTTTGTGCAAGACTACAAGCTTGCTATCACTTTGTCTGTGCTGCCAGTAACAAGAAACATGCAGCCACAGGAAGAGACAGATGAGATACACTTTGTCCTTTTTACTTCAAGATCAGATATGCCTTGTGTTTAGTAACAGTAGTACAGATTACTACTCAAAGTGCCAATTTAAATACTTTATAGTATTAACAAACGACCCTGACTGGTTTGAGCCAGGAGCCTACGCAGGCACAGACAGAAGTTAATATGGCTTCTGTTCATGCCCCAAAGCTCTGATGATCTCTGTGTAGAACCAGAGCAGAAACAAACATCATAATCTTTAGGCACAATTATTTTAGACTACAACCATTCATACCAATTTTTCCAGTTTGGAGGTCATAATCAAAGGCATCCACTGAGTAGGACAAGCTGTCAATGTAAAAGAAGGTTCTGTGATCCAGTGACCAGTCCAGCCCATTAGAAATGTCCACCTGGTCAAAGTGTTTCACCACTGAGAGGTCGGGGAAGAGTGTGTACAGAGAGCCCTGGTGTCTCTCCAGCACGGCAGGACGAATCTCCTCTGCCATTGTACCTGTGCAGAGCCAAAGGGAAAAAAGCAGGTTCAGAGCAAATGGATTCTTCTCCAGGTTTGGGGGCAGCCTCTCACTACGATGGTGATCACACTGCCAGCATAGAAGGGTGTGCTTCTGAAATTTGAGGAAGAAACTGAGTTAAAATCAAAAGAAAAAGGCAGACTTCTAAAATGCTTGCTTTTAGCAGAAGGTGGCAAACACCTTCTCTTTCGCTCTTTTGTTGAACATTCCTGCAGTAGAAATGGTGTGCAGCATGATTCCTGCAAAATGTTTTATTCAGTCATTCATACACTAAGACAGGTGTGGCCAGCACTTAAGTTACAATAAATCTTAATGCCTTGTAGAGCTGAGAGAGTGGAAAAAAATTACCTCCTCCCTCAGAATGAGTCTTACACTAAAGCCTCTTTTAAAGCACATCTCATCTTTACACGTTGAAGTTGGCAGCTGAGACTGGCTCTTGAGAGGCTGGGTAAATGCGGGTTAAGGTAGGTCTTGGAACTGAACAACACAGCAGAAGGACAGAATGGTGTTTTAGAAATCAGGAGGGCAGCATCACACCTGAGGCTGGTGGGCACCTCTGGACATCATCTAGGATCACCCCCTGCCCAAAGCAGGGTCAGACACCACAGGTTCCTCCCACCAGTGTTGGGCATTGAAGATCTCCATGGATGAAAAGTCCATACTCTCTCTAGACAACCTGTTCCACTGTCTGGTCATCCTCAGAAAACGTTTTCTTACATTCATACAGAATTGGCTGAGTTTCAGTTTGTGCCCACTCCTTCCAGTCTTTCAGTGGGCATCACTGAGCAGAACCTGGCCTCCATCTATTTTACTCCCTCCTCAGTCAGGTACTTATACACAGGTGGGATCCCCTGAGCCTTTGCATCTCCAGGATGAATAGTCCCTTAGTTTTTAGAAATAATATTCTGAGTTACAGAGAACAAACCACACAATATAATAAATTTCCCACTGGAAAAGTATTTTCTTTCTTGGCACCCTTCAAGTATTCAAAACAAGCAGCTGACAGGAAAGAGTCAAGGCCAGTATCTTAAACTAAGTAGGTGTGGAGTAGTCAGCCTCTTTTTAACAAAATAGTCTAGATTAGATGGTGCCCAGGTGATATAAACAAATTTGTAAATGGATTTAAGCTCTGTTTGAAGAAAACAAAAAAAAAAAAAATCCCCACCATTTAACTATGAAGGAAAACTTGCTGCATCTACAACTGATCACTGCATCTTATCACCAAAACCCAGCAAGCACCAGAGGGAAGAAAGAGACTGCAGCATACCTGCAAAATACCTCCCTGCAGGATCCACCTTCCCATCGTTGAATCGGGTATTTGCTTTATCCTTGTCCACTTGAGTAATGGTGGTTACCAGCCCCTCTTTCCATTTCAAAGCAGCAAACCTGGTTCCTAAGGTGATGACATAATCCCCAGACTTCCGGAGAGCCACGGAGCTCACAGGAGCATCTGGAAACGGGGTGAAATTGAAAAGTAAGATGTGCTATGAAGAGACATTTCTTTCCTGCCCACTTTAGACACTGCCAACTGAACTCAGCAAAATCACAGGCAAGAGAAACAACCTACTTTCCTACCACCAAAACTGATGTTTAAATACATAGAAACAAATCATGTCACACAAACTTGAGTATTACCACTGCTACAAGGAACTATAATCATTACCAGCACCTGGTTGTGCTAGGTGCTTTATTGAAAAAAAAAAGTATAAAAAGGGGGACAGGAACATATGCTTTTTACAATAGCTTTCCTCTCTCCAAGGGAAAAATCAATTGTCCCAAGAGCTCTAGAGCAACCGTGTTTATTTAGCACAGCTCCTGTGTAAACGAGCCACGAAGTGATGAAGGCAGAGTATCTCTGCACTGGGACAGGTCAGATTGGGCAGGAGAGACACCACCCTACTACACTCTGCTGTGCTACTCGAACAAACCTCCAGCAGCACCAAAACCACACCAAGGAGTGACAGAGCTTCCCAAGAGCTAAAACAAAACAGAAAACTAGTAAATGCTTCATGATTAGTTTACACTCACTTGAGCTATTACATGTAAAATCTCAATTACAAGTTATTATAAAGGAATTAGTAAAACAAACCAGTGAGTGCAAAGACAACATTTCTGTAAAAGCCTACAATCAGATGCAATCTAAGGAATAATAACTTTAGGCAGGGCAACCAAGTCTGGCATAGTATTTTCTAAAATACTAATCACTAATTTTGTAATTTAAAACGTAAACATTTCTTGTATTTATAGCTTTGCAGGCTTATAATTAGGTAATACTTTCACAAACACTTAAAACCACCACCAGCCACTCCTGGGTGACAAGAGGAACTGCTCCTTTCCAGCCGTTTGCTCATGGCTCAGGATGCCCCTTCCCTTTGGAGCTCTGGCAGCAGTACCACCATGAAAGAAACCCGAATCCTATGTGCCCCCAGCACTGGAGATGAACACCTGACTGCAAGCTGGGCTCTAGCAGCTGAGGCTGCTGGTGGTCTGGGCTCACTTACACAGGGGTGCCACTCCTTCCCATGCCAGCACAGAGGAGAGCAGAGTCCCCTCAGCTGTGTGTGGCACCTGCCACTTTTAGTAATTTTGCTGCTCTTTGGATTGCTAGTAACCACACTAATAAAGTGGTTTTCTGTCTGTATCAGCAGCAGGGGCTTTCCTAGCAGAGCATGGGATTGCAAGCCTACTTTTGCTCTCCCAGGAAAACACCTGGGGCCATGGCTCAGCAGAGTCCTTCCTCCTGGGCAGCACCCAGGATGGTCCTCCCACCCTGGGGGAAGCAGCCCCCAAGCACAGCTGTCCACTGGAGGTGTTGGACATTCAGATGCCCCTACAGCCACAAGAACAGTTCCTTCCTGACAAATCACCCCAGAGGAAAGGGGTGCATGAGGACACAGCCACCCTACTGTTCACTGCACAAACCCAATGCAGGAGTTTCTCAGCCCATGCACTCAGCTCAGTCTGCTGTGACCCCAGAGGGCTTTGTCAAAGCAGCATCTGCAGGAATTGACTGATCTGCAGCACCATCTTACACCCAAGAGAAAACTGACCATAAGGTCTCCCCTCCAGGCCTAGTTACGCAGCTATGGTGTTCCCCCGGTAAAGTTATAAAGGGCATTTGAAGTTGTTTCTAAGCATGGGGCTGCTTGCAATTCTCTTATTAAAAGCTTTAATAGTGAATAATTTCTCTTAGTTTCCACTTTGGAAGCTCGCTACTATAATTTCAGATCAGTTTCTAGTGAATAATGTGAACAGCTTATAAGTAGGCAAAACTGATTTTCACCAAGAGTTATTGACCTTGAGAAAATAATAAATTGTACTGAAATCACTTAAGGAGCTGCTTCCCAACACAAATATTTACTACATCCAGCAGTAAACCTGCAATCCTTTCTTAATACGAATTAGCACATCTCTTCCTTTCTGGAAAAAATACTTGAACCACTGAGACTCTAGCTGGTGACACCACTACCTTAATAAGTATCAATTTCTTAAAGCATTATTGGAAATTTTCTTTTGATACAGAAAATGTCATGAGCATTGATCATTCACATCAGAACTACTAGAGACACCAAGAGAAGAACTTTACCTCTGGGACAAATTATGAATAAAAGACAGCGAGCTGAGGACAGCGTACAGGGAAAAGAAATAGGTCAAACATAACCCAGTACTAAGAAGTCCTAAGTGCCCAGGACTAGGTCTGGTCTGTATCTAGTGTCTCCCAGCTGCAGGGAAAGCTCTCCAGAGCTGAGCACCGTGCAGCTGCGAGGGGCACAGCCCGATGCCAGCCCGCAGCTCCCGCAGGCAGGGGAGCTTTCCAGCGGCTCCTTACCCACGGCAATGGCCTGTGCCTGCCTGCTGACCGGGCTCCAGCGGCACACCTTCCTGCCCGTGATGTCCACGTACAGCAGCGCGCCCTCCTTCTCGTCCCACACGGGCGACTCGCCGATCCTGCAGCCCTCCCGGGCCACGCACTCGATGCTGACAGAGGACATGGCCTGCGGAGGGAATCGTCACCGCGGCCCCGCCACGGCCTGCGCGGAGCCAGCACCGGAAGGGAACGGGGAGAGAAAAAAAAAAAAAAAAAAAAAAAAAAAAGAGGGGGAATAATAAAAGAGAGGGGGAAAATTAAACCGGGGCGCAGGGAGGCAAAGGCCGCGTCGCGGCGGGCCCGCCCCGCACGCCCGGCTGCTGGGCGCAGCGTGTGTGCCGCCGTGTCGTGCACGCACAGGAGCCGCGTGCCTGCACCTACCTGCCTGCCTGTGGACGCGGGAGGGAAGAGCGGCAGTAATAAATATCAGTAGCTCACAATAAGAACGAAGCGCGCCGCCCAGCACGCCCGGGCCGTACCTATTGCCAGCGCCCCGGCCGCCGCCCTTATAGCGGGCTCGGAGCGGGCCGCGGGCAGGGCGGGCCCCGCCGGGCCCAGCCCCAGGCGGCAGCGGCGCCGCGGGCCCAGCAGCGGCGGCACCCCCTCCGAGAGCTGCACGGAGGGAAGAGAGGGAGGTGGCCAAGTTTCTCAGCCCCCGCAGAGGCTGATTCCCCAAAGGCCTGGTTTCTCCCTGCCTTCCTGCTCTGGTGTAGGTGACCACAGAGACTTAGCCCCGACTTTCAGCACCGGATCCTTCACAGCTCCTGCAGCAGCACCTTGGTCATCCAGCTATTCCAGGCCTTCAGTGTGCCCTCTCCTCTTTTACTCCCCATGCTGTTTAGTCTCAAAAGCTTCCAAAGGCACGAGGCAAACTGCTGGCAACAAAATTTGCAGATACAGGTGTCTGTTGTGCCTCCTTGTCTCTGAGGCCACTACAGCTCCCAGGCCTCAAGTCTCAAAGCAGTGGGTACTTTTTTTATCCCAGGTCTCCTCCTCAGCATCCCATGACATACTGCCTTTTGAACTGGAGTTGGTGATCCCCAGCGGGATCACCAGAGACATCAAATTGCCTCAGTCCCATTGCTCCATGCCTTGTGTGTCTCCATCTGGGAACTCAGGCTGCTGTGTTCCCACAAACCACAATTAACTCAGCTGCTCCAAAGCTCGCCTCTTCCCCATCCAGATTCTGGTCTCCCGCTGGCTAGTGTAGCACTCCCATTATTAAAGAGGCACTGCACACCAGTGATCACATAGCATCCAGCAGGGTCTTTTAGGAGCTTCTCCTAGAGATTTTATCTGTTCCTTATCATACACATTCCTGTTGGCAATTATCTCCTGTTGAGTATTATTTTTTGGTTGCCTTTATTCATAAAGCAGGTGGTCACAGCCCTGGCTTCACTTGGTCACATTTATTTCTATTAGTGGTACCTTTGGAAAGCTCATGGGCTACATGACCTTACCAACATGTGTTTCATGTAGGCTTCTTCTGATGGAGCACTGATGTGATATTCATTAACTTATTGTCACCTTATCTGAGCAGTTAGACTTCTGTTTTAGAGACTTCCATGGTATCCTTCAGTGCTTAGCATTGAATTAATTTCTCTTTCTGTCCTACTGCTGCATGTACAACAAATACCAGGATTTAATCTCAGACCTGAAACAAATTATTAGCAACAACCAACACAGAGATACAGAAATAAAGTGCCACATCTCTCCTTTTTTCCATACACTTCACAACATGGAAAGAAGATTCATAAATAAAAAGTTTTAAAAAATGCAAATAACCAAAGAGTTCATTAAGTATAATGAAGAACAATTATTTCTTCTTGCAAAGCTTAGCCACATCTACTGCTCTCCCATTGTTTTTGCACACTACAAGGCCTTTGGGATATAATGCAAGAGCTTACTGAGTCCAGCAGCAACAGGAGATACACCCCCAACCCACCTCAGCAGTCTCTCTGTTCCTTGCTGACTTTAGCATTTGCCAGCATGGTTTGGAGACATCAAAACAAGCTGTGTGCTGGCACACACCTTAGGAGAAAATTAACAGCTTCTGTAAGCACTGGGTTACAACACAAACTCTGTGCCATGTATTTGGAGCTTGGATCTCTAGTTACATGGGACAGCACCCTACTTTGTCTCTCTGTAATGGCTAATCCAAGCTTGTTGAAAGGTAGAGCGGGGAGGAATCCATGGTGGGGTGCCTTCACAGAGAGCACGAGATGAAGTCTTCTGCCAGTACAAGTTCACTGTGGGAGAGAAGAGCACAGAAGAGGTGGCTGCCAAAGATTGTATTGCCTTGTGCCTACCCACTGGGAATTCCCCACTGTTGCACTGCAGCCAAAGAGTCTACTGTGTGGCCAAATCTGGCTGATAGGGAGCTAACAGCACCTCTGTGGCTTCCACAGGACATGCTGGTAGCTTAGCATTTATTCCACATGGCAGGAGGGAGCAGGAAAGTGGAATTCTTACTTATCTACAACCATGAAGAACACAAAGAGGAGATCTGTGATCTGGGATGCCTTGTAGGGTGAAGTCACAGCCCTCCCCCAGCCTGCAGGTTCCCTCAGCCTGTCAGAAGCCACTACCCTTCTTGCCAGTCAGGAAACGCTCAGCAGCTCTGGAGAATAGCCCAGAGCACCATAGAGCTGGAAAAATCCCCCCACCATCAACAACAGTAGGCAAGAAGAGATGCTGGACTATTTCAGGTGCTATTGAGACTGGGTTTTACTAATGTTCATTCCTGGAAAGTTGCAGTTGTTCTTGTCTTATTTTATGAGCTTGATCCTGCTGTTTCTTCATCTTTAGAGCAATCCTTGTCTTTTTTCCTTCCTTCCTTACTACCGTGAGTCCTCCTTCCTTCTTGAAGGTGGGAGAGCGCTCGGCCTTATCCATGGCTGGCTGGATGTGCAAATGCTGTGTATCAGCTGTCTGCATCCCAAGAGCTGCCTCCGAGTCTGTCAGGCCACCTCGGCAGATGGGCAAGGTACAGCTGAGAGTGAGGACTGTGCCAAGGGCTTTGGAACCCAAAGAGCCACTACCTCACTGCAAGCAACCAGAGTGGGCATGTGGCAATTCTCCACTAGCAGACAATATTGAATTTGGGGGTACACAGATGGAGGGACAAGCAAAAAACACTGAGCAAGAGTAGAGGTAGAAACATGAAATCAGTCACTGCCATCAGTTCACTGGAAAGGAAGAGCTGGCATTGCCATGCACTTTTTGCAGCCAAGTATAGTTCTTGGAATTGGCTTGTGCATCCAGATCAAGTTATATTCGTTAGCAAGCAACAGGTAACTCCAAGAGAGATCAAACTGCTGAAAAGTTTCAATTGCTTACCAGTCTGGATGATCACAGTTTGCATTTAAACATAGTAAAACATTTGCCAAAGTATTCCCTTTTCCTGTTTGCAAAATGTCTGCTTGGGAGAAGGTGGCACCAGCAGATTTATGCCCATTGACTAATTTGTCTAACACCATTGTCACACAAGGTAATGCAGAATGGATTAAGAATCTCAGACAGGGAATCTTTTCTACAAAGGATTGCACCAGACCATCATGAAGTAATATTGAAATATTTAGCCTTTAAAAACCAGTTTTCACAAAAATTACAGTCTTACCCTTTACTTACTACAGTTTATTACACAGTTTTCTTTCAGCACAATTCCTTCTGTACAGGCCACAGGCTCATGAAAAAGTATCTCTCACTTAAGAATACAATGCTTCAACAAATGTGTAACCCTTCCCACTGCAGCCAGTCTCCCAGTGCTTCATGAACACACACACTGTCACACATACACCTCCAACTTCTTTGTAATGGGAGCACCAACAATTTCAGGTTTCTGCTGCCTAAAGCTGCCTCACAAATCTTGAATTCCCAGCCTGTGCCTCTCCAGACCTCCACTCTGTACTGGGAGCAGCTGGGCAACAGGGTGCTTCAGAAAGCATTCTTCAGTGGAGCACAGCCAAGACATTTTTCACTGATGCCTTACTTTTCTGGTCTTTGTACCCCATGTGACCTGGATTTGCATTTTGCTTGCCTCAGGATAAAAAAAAAGAGAGCATTGATATGTGCTACAGCAGCTGCAAAATTATAGTCACAACAGAGGTCATGCAACAGAGACTTCAGGCAAAGGCAGCATCTTTCATTCAAGTAACTGATCCAGCAACAGTGCTTTCAGTGTTTGCAGCTTACAGACATGCAAATCCTTCTTCTGGTCAAATCAAAAATTAAATTTTAAATTCACCGCAGATTAAGGTGACTTCACGGAGCTTTAATTTAAGATGTTCAACCAGAAAATTTGAGTTGTAGTTTACACTCATTACAAATGGCTGGTACATAAACTGTAAACTGGTTTATGTACCAGCCATTTGTAGTGAGTGTAAACTACAACTTATTAGTATCTGCATCACCTCACTCATCCAGCTTTTCAGCCTCTGTGCTTCCGTTAACCAGGAGAGATGTCTGGCTTGTTGTATAATGATTAATGAGGAAAAGGTTGAAACAATGCCCTACTTCATTTTAGAGGGAACAATAGCTGAGCCAGTTTTATGGAGGGGAAGCGCTTTGGTCAGGTTCCATTCAACCAGATGCAAATGGAGCTTAAAATGTCAGTGACAGGGGTTCCCAAACAACTTAGCACTACCCTTCTGAGATAAGGAACTACAAAGGACCGCAAGCAGACACTGGTATTTCAGGTGAAGTGGGTGGGCTAGTTCAGAGGTGGTTTTCCCCTTCAGATGACTCATTTCCTCACCAGGGCCTGTGCTCCCCCCAAGGTATAACCAGAGTCATTTTTCCAAATGGCATATAACACCTTTTCTTTTTATAGGTACTACTCTTGAAGAATGTCATAAGCTCAAGAGGTCTCAGATGACCAGGAGATTTCATGATGGCCCTTTCCTTTCATGTTGCTGTTAAGTTTTAAGTTCTTCTTCAGGACACTGGCCCACCAATTTCATGAGCAGTGGAACTGCTATAGAACTGTCAAAATACAGTTTGTGTCCTGCTCCCCAGTACTCTTTTCTCCGGATATGGTGGGTGGGGCAGCAAAAAACAACAGAAACCAGAAAAAAATATCTTCAGGATGTTTAAGCCAAAAGAAACCATGAAGGTGTCACTATGGAACCTACCCAGAGATTTAAAACAATGTGTATCAGATAAAGCAGCCAAGGTGAGGCAGATACCCAGCTCCAAGTCTGCTGAAAAAGAATTGGAAGGCAGGAAGGGTCTGCCTAACCTGAAACAAAAGAAGAATCCCAGAGAAAGGGCAGGGCAAGGTGGATCCAGGAGGTTGTCCCAGACAAAAGAAGCCAACTGAAAAAATAAATATTATCTAGAATCTGCATACACAGAGGGAAAAAAATTAATGAGCAAACATGCAAGGCTGCTTCTCCTACAACCATGTGGTCACATTTATCCAAACTCTCTGCAGAGGGGTGAACTCAAGGAACAGAAATAGTCATGCACATCCGCTATTTTCAAACAACTTACCCAACTGCTATGTAACATTTCCTTTGGGAAGTCTGTGCTTACGGTCACTTTAATCCACCTGTTGCATCCCACTGGATGCACTCACTTGGTTAGGAGCAGAGCCTGACAACAGTTATCCCAGAATCATCTCTGCAAGAGGGACATGCCACAGAGTTTCACCTCAGGAATGGCAAAAGTGTTCAGCCATGAAGCTGAAGTAAAAGGAAGGTTCAGAAGCAGCAGTACCAAGGCACCTCTCATGAAACCAGAGCCCAGAAGTCCGTGTGTCTTCACTTCTTCCTAAGGAAGCCGCATTGAGGCACTCCATTGTTTTCCATCTCTGCCCTTCCCCGGTATTTTTCCCTTGCATGCCAAGCTCCCTGGTTGTGCAAGCAGCTTTTGTTCCTTAATTTGCTTCAAAAGCATATTTTCTTAATAGACGTGTCAATTCCTTGCAGTGCTAAACCTTTACAAGTACTGGGATCATCCAAATTCCCAAGATCAGAATGAGTGGTTTCGCTGGATTACCTTCGCAGCTCACAGAGGCAGGCTTTGGTTCCCTCCCAGGTGTCAGATCCATACCATGAGTCTGCAGTACAGCCTGTACATCCAGGCCAGGTCACCAGAGCGACCACAGCAAAATCAAAGGAATGTTTCAGGCTTACATTTGATAGCCAAACATTTGTAATTTCTCCTTCAATCCTTTGGTGCAAATCATAGTGCAAAGAAAACATTCCACAAGTGATATATACAAGTTACACATGAGAAACATTTCTTTTAGGGTAGAAACATTAATGCAGAAATGATGGTGCTCAGAACCACTGTGCAGCCCCTTTAGTCCTTGCCCCATGTTATCATCAAGTAAGCACATTTAGTTTGAAAAGGCTCTACAAGTCATTAGTAGCTGTTTCCAAATTAATGGGGACACCAATCTCCTTCCCACATCCCAGCCACAAGCACACTGTATGTGGAGAGGGAATTAGAAGCCACCAGTCAGAAAGTCACAAGGAAGTCTGTTGCTGGTATGTGTTGCAAGATGCCTTCAGGGAAGAAGAAATCCTGGTCCTGAAAAACAACTGACAGTCCAGCAGTTACTGCTTCTTCCTAGAGCTGTTTTTTCTTCCCTTCTGTCTGCACCTTTGCTACCTTTTCCCCTTTTTTTACCTCCTGTTTGCTTTTCAGCTGAGGGATTTGGGCTCTAGCTCAGTTCCAGCCTGCCTGGGGCCACGTGCTCAGTCACTCCAGTCCTTAAGCCAGTCCACAAGCGTGTTGTTGGCTGCTCAGCTCTGATTCACTCTGCTGCTGCCAGAGCCTTCAGCAGGCAGGAGGGTCACTGCTGCCTGCAGCACCCACATTGCAAATCCTATCCTTCTTGAAGGCTGCCAGCTGCAGAGCCAGTCACAGCAGGAGGGATGCTAAGGGATCAGGTGTGCAGCTAGCCCAGCACCTCTCCCTCCACCTTCTTATTTTCCCTTCTTCCCTGCTCTAGCCCAGGAAGCAGCTCCTCTGTGCCAGCAAGGTACCTGAGAGCACCAGCCTGTGGGAGCAGGGGGAACTACAGCAGAAGGTCGGGCAAAAGCAACACCAAGCTGACATCACCCAGGAACCCGCTGGCCCCACTGTGTCCTTTGCACGCAGACTGGTGGGTTCAGCTGCGCACGCCTGCGGGGTACAAGAAGAGGGATCACACAGAAGGCCTGGCTACAGCTCTTCCTAACTTTGTCCGACCAGGGAAAACCAGCCATACTACAGCATAAGCAAATACATTGAAAAGGGAGGCCAGGGCAGCAAATGGTCTGTTACGCTTGCTCAGCTAGGCAGAAACAAAAGCCAGGCTTGCACTACTTGCTATACACAGCAAATTAGTGCTCAGCGACTCTTTTTTGGGAAGCTGAAGGGGAAGGGTTTTCCTGGATACTTAACTTGTTAAAGTATTGCTAAATCTGCAGAAATAATTTACTCCTGATAGACACAATACTAATGAGTTTTACAACCTGCCAAACACAGAAGGTCTGAATAAATCACAACAAATGAAAATATTGTTAGCAGTTTCATAATTTAATGAAAAAGTACTTGTAAAAAGGGGACATCTGAAAAAGACCGAGTCCATCTTGGAAAATTGAATATATATATATTTATATATATAAAACAAAATGCAAAAACACAACAAAAAGTTGACAAATAAGGTTAAGAGGTAATACTTCAAACAGTTAGCCACCGAACGCACAATAAAAACTAGCAAATGCACTTTGGGGACAATACTTGAGAACTACATAACCAAGGGCTCCTTCATATGTCTATTAAAATCATGTAAAAATTAGCAAAACCATTGCCCAGACTGGAAACAACTGAATTGAAAACCCCAGAAGAGCAGAAACGCTGAGTTTTGCTGAAGCACCATTTTCCCTCTCTTCTGTCATATGCTTCCAGCCACAAAATAACATGAACACTTTGCTGACCTCCCAGATAAGTGTTCCCAATAAAAACTTCATAAAATTTCATGGCCAGTGAGAGAGGATTACTAATAAATATTGAAGGAGAACTAAGAGAATCAGAACGAGAATACAAATGAATAGACATTTGTTTACTTATTCTGAATGACCCATGGCTTAGAACACAAAGCATTTCCCATAAAAATAAAATATGTGGAAACCTAAATTGCTATTGCATATTTACACCAAAAGAAATAATTTTGAAGATACAGCTCTAGAAAGATCAATTACACAAATATACATAAAATCAAGATGTAAAAAAAAAAAAAAATTAATATGCATGAAGCAAACAGAGCAGATTGGCCAAGTATAATTTTTAATATTATTTCACTACTGAAGAGTCCTTCAGCCCCTGACCTGCTAGTCCTATTACAACTAGGGAGATTTCAAAAACAAATCTGAAAGTGTCATTGCCATTTCCCAACCTAAAAGCAATAAATTAAAACTATGAAGCAAAACCGAGTTGCTGTTCAGATCCTGCATAGTCACCTTCACGCTTTGAGGGGAACACCTTTTTGTCTGTAGACAAAACTGAACCCTCAACAGAGCTGTACAACGTGCCCTACACAACCTATGGATCGTTCCAGCCAGTGATGTGGGGACAGAGGATGTTGCATGTTTATGAAATGTACAGCATTTCAGACAAAAGTAGTGCAGTAGCTTTGTTGATCAACACAACACCATCTGTAAAACAAGAAGTTAGTTTGCATACAAACAAAAATCCTCTGTCTTTGAAACAAACAGAAAGGGATTCATTCCTTTCTCTACTCCTCAGTCAGTAATGGCTGAAATTTAATCACTACTTAACAACTACTGATTTTAAAGGACGTACAAAAAATGTCTTAGACTGGGAAACAGCAACTGATCCAGAGGTTCAAAAGCAGCGTAATAAAATAGTAGATTTCCAGCAATTAAAAAAACAATTTTTAATTAAACCATCATACTCTAAATGATGACTGGCTAAAATTTCACAGACCTAGATGCCAGAAGAGTCCTATGCCTGTGTTCAGGCAACTAGGGTTGAAAATTTGCACCTGAAAAAAATAATTCAGCTGACTTCAAAAATACCAGGTAAAAACACCTCTGGATATGAAATCTCAGTTTCAAGAGGAACCTGGCATCACCGGTGATTGCCTAAATGTAAGTGTCAAATAGCATTTTTCTTTGAAGTAGTACATCTACTTTTGTAAACACTATCCACAAAATTAGCCATCTGTACTTGTTAGCTGGGTAAAATATTTACAAGTGCATCCCACAACAAGCATCTATGTACAGAGATTAAAAAAACTGAAGTACTAGAAGTTGTATATTTACAAAATAAGCGAATTATTGTGAAGAGAAACACAACCTTCAGCAAAAGCAGGGAATAGGGGCATGTCTAGAGGTCAGCGAGTTTGGCAGCGCCAGCAACGCCTGCTTCCGCCCTCCGCAGGGAGCCTGCAAACGCCACTGCAGTTCAAAGCCTCCTGCAGAAGGGGATCATCATTTAGTAGTCACTTTGGGCCTGATCCAGCAGAGCACACTGGCATGTGCTCGGATATCTGAGCACAAATGTTCCCGGGGGAAACCAGCAGGACTTTTCACGTGCTTAACTTCCTAACACATCCGCAAGTGCGTTGCTGGATCAAAGCCATACTGCAGGTGCCATAACAACACAGTTTCAGTGTCTCCGTTTGCAGTCTCTTGCTACCCGTTAGAGCAATGCAAGGACTTCTTCAAAACCTCTCCACCACCACCGAGACTGCCTCCACATGAACATGGTGCCTTGCACTTAAGCTGCCAAAGGGGAAGCTGTTTCCTGAATTTTTGCATGATTAACTGCTTTGTGCTCTCCCAGATGTTACCCTTTGATAAAACACACAATTTCCACTTGACTTTGTGGATAACTTAGCTAACCTTGCAAAGACTGCAAACCAATTCACAGTTGAACAAAACTACTCTGATTTCTCTCCCCTCCCCCATCCCCTACTGCAGCTCTTCCTAAATAGGTCCTAGACTATTTTCTGGAACCTTCTGATGCTGAGCTTTGCACTGGTACACTGGAATACATAAAGGCTAAATTACCCCGTGGGGGCTTCTAATCACCTTTGTACCGAACTGTGAGATATCATATTCTTTTTGTTTCTATTGTGACAGTCTCTTCCAAAGTCCTTACTTGGGCTTTCTCTCTCTGAGCTACTTCGTCTTAACCTCACTTGCTCTTTGTTTTCATCACTTTCTGCTTCAGAGTCACTAAGCTCTAAGTCAGGACAGTACCCATCGTTGTCCTGGTATGGAGCACCTTCAAGTGTCTGCTTGCTCCACAAGCGATCTTTTGTTGCAAGTCTTCTCGTCGGCTTTTCACAGCACCGCAGATCTTCTGTGGTCCTCACCAGACTGTTGGTAGCCTCTTTAAAGGACCGGCTGAAATGTTCTATGGTGGATTTTCGGAATCCACTCTGGCTGGCCAAGTGAGCCGTGAGCACAGACTCCTGTTCATAGGGAGTTTGGCTGGAGCTGTCTCTCTGGCTCACATCTCCAGCCCTGCCCATCAGACCATTGGATTTGGACACCAGCCTGGAGTTGTCCTGCTGCACTCGCCCATTCCCAATGGAAGACTGTCCATGCAAAGCAGCCTGGAGCGCTAAAGGCTTCCCAGAAGGCTGGCTCCGGTGAAACTCCATCAGCTGTGTGGGGCCAGAATCCTTTGCCTCGCTCCGAGGCTTGCCGATCCCTGCCAGCAACCCATTACTTCTGCTGTCATGCTGATACCTGGCATAAGATTTTGCTTTAATTTCAAACGATTCCTTTGACATTGGCACACTCCGTTTGCTGTAAACAGTGCTGTTGTTGTCAGGAGAAAGCGGTCTGTTGCCAGGCTTCAGCGAGTTATTTTTGCAGTCTCCCAATGCTGATTTGGGCATTTTTAACTTCAGGGTGATCCTGGGAGGTGGGTAGAACAGTGTGTTCTCTAGTGCACTTGTCAGGGTATGGCCTACAGGAGAAAGAGGCAAGGAAGCAGAAGAAAAAGAAAAAAGTTTTTTTTAAAAAGCATTATTTCTTTTGTCACCCTTAACAAGTTTTATAGTCCATTATACAGTCATGCAACAGTAAGAAGCATTTGCAAATAATTAGTGTGAAATTACTTCAGGACACTAAGGAGAAGTTGGGATAACCTAAGTGTTCCAAATTATCCACTGCTTTGGAATTTAGGTAAGCATTTAAATATTTCCATTAAAAACAACAATGTGCCCTTTTTACAGGCCTTTAAGCCAGTGAATTGAACCAATTTTGAGATACGACTGAAGTTGTTCCAACAAAGCTGTAAAAAAGGTTCATATTCAGTTTTGGATGAAGAAAAAACAGTGCTTCAAACTGAGTTTCAATTTGGACTTAATTCAACTCTCTGCTTTGTACTATAAATTTTCTAAGCTTTAGAAGTCTTTTCACCTTAACATACGAGTTGTTCATGGTAATACATGTATACAACACCCATTGCAATTATCAAGCTATTATTATAAGTATTAAAAAACCATTTGAATTTGTAAAGACATTAAATAAACTTAGTGGACATTTCTAATAAAATGCATTTACACAAAAGCAAGAAACTTCAGAGTGCCACTGCTTCCATGAAGTACTAGTCTGATCTAAAACAGTTAAAAAAAAAAAAACCTTACTAACAAAACCTATCTATGTTTCAGGGTCAGAGAGAAAAAGCACTAAGACTTCACTGGTGAAGTATGTATCTTGAAAGACCAGAGAGATCTTAATTTCACACAAAAAAATAGCTGCCTTTCCAATTAAAAAAAAATCCCAGTAACTAAACCGGTATGCATTGGCTCTTCCTCTTTCCAAATGCTGTGTTCCTTATTTTAAAAAGTTGCTGTAAATGCAAAGGGCAGTATGGGGGGTTTGGCATCTCAGCATTCCCAAACAATTACTAGTCCCTATTAATACCCAGAGTACTTAAACTCTTGTTGAAGGAAAGAGAGCAAATGCAGATGGCAAGCTAAGAAATCTGCGCTGCTCATGACGTGCACAAGGCACATGAGAAAAGCAGCAATTCCCATCAATCACTCTTTTTCTTGCCTGAAGGAACCAATTGGTGACAGCAAGCAAGAAAGCCTTCCCAGCTGGAGAACCAACCAGCAGGGTAGAGCTTGCTGTGGGGAACCAGTGCCACACTGTGCAGCAGCCAGAACAGCACAAAAACCTAGAGATCAGCACCAGTTCATTTCTGCTGTCTGGATGCCACAGTGATAAGCAATAGCCATATACCAGAAACAGCCATAAAATAAAGAAATATTCAAGTAAGTATTTTAAGCAATTATAGAGTCCTCTCTGTGTCGCTACTTTGATTGACTATATGACTTGAAGAAAATTCTTAAAGGCAATTTTACATGTTAAAGCACTAACCAGGAACATAAACAGAATACACTGCTTTAGTTTAAATACAGGCACAATTTATAAATATTTTATATTTATATGATTACCTGCAGCAATTTCCTGATTAATGAGTTGGACATGCAAGTTGAAGACCTGTTCATGGACTTTACTGTGGGACAACTTAAGTTTCTCTCTCCTGCTTACCATGTAGCAGAGATTTCTTACCTATGGAGAAGTAACAGGAGACATAAAAGGCAATAAGAAAATAAATCCAGACATATTTTAAAAAGTTTATCAACAACATTACATGCAAAATCCCTTAGTACAGTTCTTGTGAATATTACTGAACATACTTAACTATTAAAAAAATGTTCAGCCTGGAAAAGAGAAGGCTCTGGAGAGCTCTCACTGCAGTTTTTCCTTATATGAAAAGGGATTATGAGAAAGACAGACATACCAGAACCTGTAGTGACAGAATAAGGGGTAATGTTTTTGAACTGAAGGAGGGTAAGTTTACATTGGGCATAAGGAAGACATTGTTAAAGTAAGACACTACAACAGGTTGCCCAGAGAAGCTGTGGAGACCCCATCCCTAAAGCGTGGATGGGGCTTTAAGCAACCTGGTCTCATGGAAGGCATCCCTGTCCACGGCAGAAGTGTTGGAACTAGAGAGTCTTTAAGGTCCCTTCCAACTCAAACCATTCTGATTCAGTTGCACATAATTCTACTTGTTTGAGTTAACAGCAACATTTTCACCTAAGGCAATAAAGAAGAGACACTGAAAGTTCTTGATAAACACCTAAAGGTGCTTTCAAAGCACAGAAAGAGCAGAGGAGCTGGTTGAAATTTATCTGCCAAACATACTTTCCCCAGCACTCAGTTCCATCTGTTCAAAACTGGAATTTCTTTACCTAGAAACAAAATTCTAAGATTCCCACATTTATATTTATCCCAAGATATAACAGAATATCTTGTGGTACAAGAAGTTCAGGAACTTTGAAACAGGCATTTCAAATTATGAATCACCTCCACTCAGGAAAAGTATATCAACAATATTTGGTGCAAACCAAACATTTACCAAACAAAAAGCTTTACATGGTCTCTTGAAAAATAAAAAAAAAAGCCACCCTCAAGTACCAACCCTCCATTTGAGGCATGTTATGGGTTTTATATTTTTTCTTAAAGTAAGTTTCTGTATCTAAAGCAGTCCTGGAAAAGATCTGAGATTGATTATGATTGATTATGAGACTAAAGACGACAGTTACACTGACAAGTGCAAATCCTGGCTCCAACAATCTTCCTGAATTTTCATGTTGTTCTCTCCCCAGTATTGTTTCCCCTTTTCTTACAACACTATTACCTCTCTTCTGCTTTTACTTCCCCTCTCCTAATCACATCTATTTTACTACCTTTTTTTACATTCACTACCTACCTCTAAGCACTCGAAATTGCAAGTGACCCCTACCCAACAGGCCAACCTAATGGGCAGCCTCCAAGAGGTAACAAGCCTTACTCTTATTTTTTTGTTTAATAAAAGTAACATATTTTTTCTCATTTAATTTGTATTACTACCTACTACTACAGTGGGTCAAATAAATTTCTTCATTTTTAAATATTTACTCAACTGAAGCTGAAGTTATAGAGTCAATTACCAAACATGTACATTGTGCATAGAAATATGCATCTTAAAACACAAAGGTATAACCTTTAAGCAAGTCAGGAAGCACTGCTGTCACCTTGAGTCTTTCACTGGACTGAGAGAGACAGCTCCTGAAAGCTTCTGCAGCAGGCAGTGCAGCACATCAAGAGACTGGAGTTGAAGGCCTTACTTTTTTTATTTTTTAAATTATTATTTTTTAAATCACCTCACTTTGCTTTCCCCATTCTCACTTTCATCCACAAAGAAAGACCTTGCTCACCTGCAAACAGTTTTTCAAAACTTTACAAGTTAATTCTTACCCTTTCTAGGTCCTGCCTTAAATGCATGAACATCCTCATGCGAGTATGAATACTATCTTCTTTTGGCTGCACCAAGCCATTTTCTTCATCCTCCTTGGGAGGAAACAATGGTTTGTTAAAGTTACTTTTTCGCTTTAATTTCCAGTAATTGTAGATGAAGTCTACAGCAAGTTTTGGAAGGCCCAGCTCTGCTGCAACATCCTCTACTTTTACTAGTGAGTAAAACTCTTCTTCCAGCTCTCGAAGTTTTTGGGCTCGCAGGCTCGTTTTCTCACTCTCTGTTTGCTTCTGCTCTGACACACTCTTGGGGTGCTCCTCAACATCAGGCAGCAAATTCTGTTTGTTCTTGCTGTGCTTTAGACAGTACGACTTGAACTTGACCTCATCCCCATCATCCAGGATAGTCTTCATCTCTAAGCTATGCTCAAAGGCACAGGTGACATGAAAGGCAGTAATGCAGCTTTTCACAGAGCACTGCAGACAAAGTAAAACAAAAAGCCTCAATTACTAACAGTAGCAGCAGACTAGAAAAAAGCTACATAACTACCTCAACTACATGAAAATCCATCCCCACCAAAACCAATTTCCTACACATTCTTAAAAATACTGATCGCTTTGAAGTTGGTATTACCCAATATAGTATTTTCGTGTTTGCAGAGTGTTCAGTGGAAGTTTTCTGTTCATATTTGATGCACATAGAACTGGCTCTTAAACACCTCAGCCTTATTCAAAAGACAGCAACCCAGACTAATTCTTCTGTCTAGTCAACTAATGTGATAGCAAATGGCTATGAAGAAGCAGACAATATATCCAACAATATATCCAACAGTCACCTCCATTGTAAAGCATCTCTGAACACAGGAGGAACAAAATGCAAAACCGAAATTGCCCTTCTGACAAATTCACCCCTGCAGAGTCACTATGGGACAAGCACATACCTGAATGCAAGCACCAGTTTTCAGTTTGCACAAACTACACACTAGAGCCCATCGACTTGGTGGAATGTGAGACACCTTTGTGATAGGCTCCATCCTTTCTGGGCAAGCAATACTAACCTGTAAAGAAAAAAAAAACAGTGTAGAAAACAGTTATCAAAGGGAAAAAAAAACCCCAAGCTCTCCCTTTATACCAGAAAATAAAGCCATCCATTCATTTCTCTTCCTGCAATATCTCCATGTACTCATACGTCTCAGAAAGGGACTCCAAAAGATCCCACATGCAGACAATAGTGTGGAATACCATCAGTTTAACCTGGTGACTTGAAGTTGCAATTATTCAAAACACTTGAGGCACCTACAGCACGCCTCTGTTATTAACCAGTGTCCTGATTCCAGCCAGGACAGGGTTAATTTTTGCAGTAGCCAAGAGGGAGCATGGCTAGGACCCAGAGGTTATTCTGTACCAGCTCACAAAATTTTCTGAGAGTGGGAGGAAGGGCTCTCTTCTGGTCAGGTAATCATGGTGTGAAATCAGTGGTCAGGTAGCACTGGCTCTGTTACTGATATTGTAGCTCTTACTCTTTGTTTTTCTTATTACACTGCTGCTTCCAGTAAATTCTTCTTGTCTTGATCCACGATTCTTACCATTTGTGCCTCCAAATCCCCTCTCCAGCCTTGTGCAAGGGACGTGGGAGTGGTGCATGTTTTGAAGTGCTTCAGTGGGAACACTAAATTGCGGAATACCATTCCTAAACCACTACCAGTTGAGAGACTACAGCAAGTGTTACTCTAAGTTTATTTCTATTCCCTTGTGGTTTTGTTTGTTTGTTTGTTTTTTTTTCCCTCTGTGCTGCTTTCACAGGTCTAACTTAAAAAATGCCAAAATACCAACCCCTCAGAACATAACAGAAACACTTTCCTGAAAAGCTCCTTCTACAAAATCCCTAGATCTGCTACAGTATCTACTTCTGTCAACTCAAGATTTGGGACAGAACCAGATCGATCTGTCAGCAGCCAGGAAAATCCTTGCTTCCCAGCTCTGCCTCTCCACTGAACACTCCCAACACAAGAGATAATCCTAATACACCTTCCTTACTATGGACTGTATCAAATATAATTTGAGAAAAAATACAACGAATTTCTCTTATGGCAAAGCAGGATATATTGTGTTGTGCTAGTTTTCACAGATTAAGTCTAGATGATTAATTTGTCTCTAGTAGACCAGATTATAGATATTACTAAAAGAAAGGATAAATAATCCAGATAAAGACAGTACAGCTTTTTCTATTCTTTGTTATATTAACTTCCACATATCCATTGCGATAGAAGTTTCTTAGTTGCCTGCTGTCTGTACAGGGAAATGAGGACTTTCCTCTATGATTTGGAAACCAAAACAGATATATCTATATCTGTAGGCATCCCTCAGCCACTCCTGACAGGATTTATCCAAGCACAGAAACAAAAACTTGGCCAGCTCTGAATGACAAAATGCAGAACTGGGCCAGTATGAGAAATCTTCTGGCACATGGTAAAAGATTTCAGTGGGATAACTGTCCCAAAAACACCAGTTACCAAAAGCTTGGATTTTGACACTTCTACAACACATTTTGAACTCAGCAGTTGTGAGCCTTGGAGGGCTACCTGGCTGAACCAAACCAAAATGCTGATACTATGCTGATACTCCACAATTTCTAAAAACAATTCATCTGAATAGAGCAGACCTGTATTTCCTGTGGTGAAAATACAGGCTTCTGCTCAAAGGGGTGAAACCTAAGAATTCAAAGAAAGGAGGTTCCTAGGTCATGCTCTGTGGCACTGTCAGGCCAGAAGAAAGCTGATGGCTTAAAAAGGCAGTTAAGGACAAGATCTGAACAACAATTACTTTGTTTTTCTATAGCAATTGTCACAGATTAACTCCACAGTAAGGGACACCCAGGAAAATCTGGATTGTATGAATTAGCTTAACATGTGGTAATTAAACTGGCAGCTTTACAAGAGCAGTAGACAAAGCAGAATTTTTCAGCTTCCCTTTGGAGGTACATCAGTCACTTGATGCACATACTCATTTTAAAACCTGTTTAATCCCTAAGGATGAAAAGCTTTGCTTCAGGAGACCTCCTCAGTGAGGCAGACTTACCTAGACAGCAGTGCTAAATCACAGTTGCTATGCTCAGAGTATTTTTGCTACTCTCCCCTTATTGCTTTAAGGATCATTTAAGTAGGTGGAAAAAACAGCTCCGCAAGAGATTACTTGGTTCATAATTTCCACATTAGAAAAAAATAGCTGACCAACAGTTCGTGAATTCATGACATAAATGGACTCAAATAAGATAGTGTCTGTTACATTACTTCCCTCTCTGCCAAGTGCAAGCCCACATCTGGAATATACTGAGGTCAACCAGCTGCATGGCATTCCTAAAAGTCTTCATTAGGAAGACACTGAGATGCTTCAGAAGGCTCAGGTTTTAAAGAACAGTCAGGCAACACATGATGCACTCATGAGACAGACGTAACTAACAATTTAACCTCTTGTGGTCTTCCTATAATTGGTGGAAAAGTGACAAGACTGTCCCTGGAATGCCCGAGTAGTTCAACAAAATCATGGTCAGTGCTCTTCAATATCATCAAATGTAGCTTTTGTGCTTCCAAAAGGAAAGAGACTTTCATGAACCTAACTTGACCATGCTCAGAACAGCTGGTTATAAGTTGTACAGGTATTTCTGAAACAATATTGTACAAAGATTGACTGTTACCACTACACTGAGAGACAAGACTTCCCTTAGGAATTAAGGGAGTGTATCAATGTTCAGGTTGTCTACTTTCTTTTCAAAAAGAAACCAGAATCTGCAATTTTTTTCCTGTAGATTAAGAAGTATCAGCTTTCCACTGAGCTTCCCAGCAGGAGCTGGGAATTGACACAGACCTTTTCCTTGTCCCTTTCTGCCCCACCTCCTCTCCCTGCTCTTTCCCCAGAGGAGACTCATAAGGTCAGGAAACATTTATATTGGGAATACTGTTCATTCAGCTTGTAATGCTGACTGTTCATATTATCCCACTTTGTAAAAACACAAAGAGGCACTTACAGAGTCAGGTGCAATTTATTTATACTGGCCTTGTGCCACCTGCATGTTTCTGCAGAGAGGATTCAAGGCAAAGTCTGTTTGAACTTTGCTGCTCATAAGGGATCCAGAGAGCAGAGGCCAACCTTTTCATCCCCCAAGAACTCCCATTCCAAGGCAGAAATGATCCATCTGCCATAACATGTGGTCATTTTCTCCATTTCTTCACTTTGCATCAGGTTACAATCTTGACTGCTATATTCTGAAGAAGTTTTAAGAATGGGAGAGAGTGAAGACAATGGGTTGTTGAAGCCAATTACCTGTTATGCACACGATCAATCACCTTGCTGTCCTCTGCTTCCCTGCTAACTGTGCCACCACCAGCTGCACCAGTACACAAGGATCTGCATCAGTGGCTGGGAAGGGTAGCCCAGTGGCTTGAGCACAGCCACTCACAACAGTAAATTTTATCTTTCCTCTACAGCCAGCAGGGCATTATCACTTTCTGCTTCAGCTAACACTACATTGACTGGCAGAGAACATACCTGTGACAGGTTATCTAAGGCAGAGAAACACCTTGAATTTCAAAATACTCAATACAGGTTTTCTGGTATCAGTGTTTCCTTTTTTTGTTTTTTTAACTTAGAAAAACACCTTTAAAAAAACCCATGAAATAGACCACACATTTACACTAAAGTAAAGGGCAGAAGAAAAAGAGGATATAAACCAACAAGTACTCTTTGGAAAGTAAAACCCTTCAACTGTCCCAGTCAACCAAGCGAGCAAAAAGAAAGCCTTTAAACAGCATTAACTCCCAAGGAAGGCAGGGAAGAAAATATATTTTAAGACAGTGCTGAATGAATTAATGCAGGAGAATACGTGGCACAATTGACGGTAACAATGCTAGACTACACTTGCTGACTCATGAAGCCTCTTTGAACCTTTTGCCACAAAACAGACATTTATAGCCCCTTCCTCCCTGCTTTCTTCCATGCTTCACTTTGTTAGGGCCACAAGAGGAAATACCAGTGACCTTATAATTAATGTTTCTTTTACAGAGTTCCAGCATGCTAGTACCTTGGAAGAAAAAAAATAGATATATGATAATACGCATTCTTCCCCAAAGCATCCATTCCTGGGTCTTCAAACTCTATGTCTTTCTTGCCCCCCACAGCACATAAGGCCACTCCAGACAGGAACTGCCATTTTAGTAGAGATTCACAAAGGGTTTTCCTGGCTTCTCTGGTAACTGAATTGTTTTACAAGTGACTACACAAAAGCCTGAGAGAATGGATCCAAGAGGCATTTCCCATGCCTGCAGGCATGTGCCACCTCTTCACTATGCCTGACACACTTGGCATTGGTGTCCAAAACCTGGAATCACTGAATAGGCTCTGGAAACACCTGCATTCAAGCTCTGGGTGCCCCCCAGTAGTTTCTCTTCCTCAGCCAGAAGGAGATGGGCAGGCAGGAAGTCAGTGTGTGCTTCCTGCCTGGCCATCACCACCTTCCCAAATCTCACTGGTTCCTTTTCTGCCACATGCAGAATGGACCTCTTGGAGAAAACAGTCAGCTCAGAGCCAGGACAGCTTCCAGGCAAGACACTTCATAAGCACAAGAGAAGTGTTTTGTTTTTTTTTTAATAAATATTTTTGGTTTTTTTCTCAACTCCTCTCTCCTTGAAGGTGAAAGAGATGACAGAAATTACAAGAAGGCCTGAAAGGAAAAGTGCAACTGCAAAGATAATGTCCTTAAGAAGCAGATATTTATATGCCCGAGACAACTAAGAATTACACATTATATCTGGTTGCTAAGTCAAAATAAACCAAATCAAAATCTTAACATCTTCCTCAAAGTTGTGCACACATCAGACCTGTCTGCACTTAGGAGCAGAAAATTCAGAAAATACTGTACCCTTGATTTTATGGTGCTGACAGATCTGGCTACATTAAACCACCCACCATGTGAATCTTACCAGAAATAAAACATAAATATCCCAAGTGCAAAATTAAACACAAACTCCATCTATACCTAAGTGAACTTTCTGATTTACAGAACTACACTGTGATGCTAAACTTAATTCAAAATGGAGGAGGAAGTGTAAAACTTCATTATGAAATGCTCCATATATGTTATGCACAGATAGATCAAAAAAGCCTTTATTTAGAAAGTGTACATAACATGGAGATAAAAATTCTCATCTCCCCACCATTCAGAAAAATTCTAATTCAAAGAAACTAAGTACAAATCGCAGCATACATCCTACAGAAATAATGCAGTGCAGGTGACTTTTAGGCAAACAAATAAACATAACTCTGAAAAAAGTGGAGGCACTCAAGCAAATTACACATGTATCTGAGCACACTAATTCATCAAAAAATATGAAACAATGAAGCTGCAGTTGTTAGGTAAAGCTTATATCAGTGGCCCTTTCTAGCAGGTCACAGATACCATAATGACACCAAGAAGCGATTGCTGACTAAATGGAAGTGACAAAGTGACTCAATAATGTCATACAAGCTGGGCTCTCTCCCAGACTTCACAGACTGAGCAGGCCTATCAAAATAAAGCCCAGTATTATGTCAAGACCTTAAATCATGAGAATGTCAAAAGGCAGAGGATGGAACCAGAAGGAGGAGGACAGGAGAGAAATTAGAGTTTTACCTCTGGTATCCAAAGAGCACAGCTCACATGTGCCCACTTGGTCCCTGTCCTGGTAGCTTTCATGGCACCTCCTCTTTTAGGACAGAGGAGGCACTGAGGATGTATTCCCAGGACACAGGTGCGACACAGCCAGCTCCCTTCAGGTACTTTTAAGATTCCATAGCAAGCCTTGGAGAAAAACAGAAATTGGAATCATTGTGCTGATATTATTTCACACACAAGCATTCATAATCACACAGAGTAAAGTTTTCAAAAAGTAAAGGCACAATCTGGCCGTCAATTAATCTTGCTGTGATTTACTTTAAAATGAGTCAATTAATCCAAGAGAGAAACAGCCTCACAAGCAACAGTTTTTACACCTGTTTATAAAACATATACTGGGACTGAACAACATCACTGCTGTTACAAACCTTCACCTTTGCCTTTAGTGACTTTTAAACTTCTGAAATAAACAACATGGATATTCCTTTAAATTAGATACAGAAGATTAGATATAGATGCTAACTTTCTAAAATCACCACTTCCTACTGCTAAAAATGTAATGCTCTGACATAATTCTATTTAGGGATAGGGATATGAGCTGTTTGACTGAAAGTCATTTCCTCCAGTGTTTGTGGTTACAGTTCTGTGACCTTTTCTTCTTTGAATATTTATATAATATGGCAATAAAAATCACAGCATATACTGGAATTATAAGATGTTGGATTTTACACCTATTTCCCAAGTATTGTACTTAACCACATGGAAAATGAGAGATTCTTAAGTTTTGCTAGGTTTGAGAATTAACATTAAAAAAGGAAAATAAATAGTTTTATTTCCAATTCAAATTCCTCCTGGTTCTCAACGTAACCAATGGTGGACCCTGCTGTACATACATATCCCCCTACCTCCATGAAGCTGCATGTATCTGAAATCACTGGCTGCCACAGAGGTCTAATTTTACTCAACCACTCCAAATAAAAGTTTTATCAAAAGGGTGGATATCAAAGGAAATCTCATAATTTCTAACACTATCTCTGATAATGATAACATTAAAAGACTCAAAAGAATGGGATCATTAGTTGTAACTATTCTTTCAGATTAAATCTACTATAAAATTCCCATACTTGCCTTTCCAGCCTTCTGCTTACAAGATCTCAGTATTTAATATTAAACAATATCCTAAAACACAGCACATTTATGTCAAGCTTTTGATGTGCCAACTCCTGTAAAAACCCAACAGGGGGAGCTGCAATCCAAGTTTTAAAAGTGCTCTTTTCCTCCTCTGTGGCATATTCCCACCAGAATTCTTGCTGTTACTAGAGCAGAAGTGGCATTATATCTAAGATCCTATCTAGGATGCTGGAAATGGACTGAAACTATTTTCTAATTTTAACTGATAAGCAAAGGATGCCTAGACTACTAAAACAGTAATTTCACAACATGTTTGAGCCAGCACAACAGGGTACCATGAAGGAGGAATTTTCTCACACTCCTCCTCCCTTCCACCTCCAAACTTGTGATGACAAACAGACCTGAGGCTACCTGTTGAACCAAAGATGATCCAGATTAAAAATGAAACAAGCTGTTATAGTTAGGATTCGCTCTAGCTCACACTCTCCAGTTTGTTTCAAGCAGATCCAGCACAGGGAAGCGTGAGGGGCAAGAAGGCAGGAGACCATCAACTCAAGCTCAGCTGTCAGCAGACAACCATGAGCCTTTGATTGCAAATCCATCATTACTCCTATAACAAGCAAGGACTGAAGCAGGCAGCCCAGCTGCCAGCCATACTCCTCTCACTGGCCACCTTACTGCCAACTCAGGCTCAGAGGCTGCTTCACACAGGGACTCAGGTCAGGAAAGCAGCCAGGCTAGAAGCCAGCCCACTGTGAGCAAAGAGGTGACAGGTCTTTTTTCAGTCAGGTACATTTTTCAAGTATTACTTGCAGTCAGTACAAAAATGCATTAAAAAAAAAAAAAGAACTTTCTTGGTCTCTTTACAATTTGTAGCAAAAGTCTCTTCCAGAATAGGATGCACAAAAGCCACAGAATTCATATCCCTTTTCTGATTATAAGAATACATTTACCTGACTATGCTGAGCTCAGGCAGTGTAAAGTCTTGACTACATCTGAAACACTATAAACATGAGCACCATTCAGACTGAGACCATGGTTTTTGCAGGTGCTGATGGCTTCTGAAAAAGATCATTCTATTAGTGTCTACATATGGTTCCAGATGGTTAAATTTGGACAGTCTATGTCTGACTAAATAAGTAGTCAGAGGGAAAAAAAAAGCTCTGAAACAAGTGATCTTTGGATTTCTCACAGGCAAGCCAGTATTTCCTGTCCTGTTTATCTTCAAAAGCAGATTTAGTAATAGAGGGAGCAATTATTTACAGTCACAGAGGAAATACTTGCATGTCCCAAAAACACATTCCTGCTAGCCTGTAGCTGTCAACTTATTAACTATGCTAGGCCACTTAATCTACTGTAATTGTTATAGTCCAAAAATTCACCTCAGTATTGCACCACCCTTCGTATGTAGAAAATTGCAAAGTCCTCCACTTAGCATTTAACATCCATTCAAATGCCACATTTGCCCGGGCAAACTTAAACCATAGGAGAAGGTCAACATTTCTGCAGGCACTAACCTGATGGACACAAATGTTACACTTGTCACAGAACACCATGTCATTGCCATCTTCACTGTCCGGGGAGCGGCACACATCACAGATGACGTCCTCATCATATTCGATACCCAACCCTTCTTCGGTCTCAATGGCGTGATTCATATTCTCATGACAGTGCCGCTCCAGCACTTCAATTGTCTTTTCCATTGTGTTTTCATCCAGGAGCCCACATCCTACAACAGAGAAAGGGAAGGGCAATTGGAGGACAGTCAAATGCTTCTGAGTCAGAGAAGCAGAAGGAGAAAAAAGACAACTTCTACTGACTAATGCAGTAGACATAGCATCTAAAAATAAAATAAAAATAGATAAGATTTTTCACTCACAGACTAATTATAACATTGTTTTATAAATACAAGCAGAACTACTACTTGAGTAAAAATTTTGCACAAACCACGGGGTTGCACCTGGAAAAAACACTGCAGCATAAAAGTAACTGCTGGCTGCTCTCATACAACCCTTCCTGCACCTCCATAATTTTGCTAAACACTAATGAAATAAAGAATCACACACTGTGTTCTTCTGAAGACTAATGCCCTAGGAAATAAAACTTCTCAAGATACTTCATATCTTATAATGAAAGTTGCATCACCCAGTAGCTCTAAGTGCATTGCGATGAAGTGATCAAAACATGATTATGAAAAGTGGTTTTATTTTTCTGATGTTTTTTAAAAAATAAAATAGTAGGTAAATATACTGTTGCAATCCATACTATCTGTTCACATGAACACTACACACGCTATCTATACTCGCCATCTATACTCGCCACTAATCAAACTTAGCATAAGCAGGACCACTTTAAAAGTATTTGCTATGAGACTGGCCCTCAGCTTGCAGCTTCAGGACATGCACTGCAATAGAAACCCCATGATGTTCACAGCTACATCTCCAAGCTGTATCTCATCAGAATCGTTGCTCAAAAATTATCATAATCACTGCTTACGATTTACTCAAGCCTTCAAATGTTGGAATATTCACGTAACATTAATTGCAGAGGCTAATATTTTAACTAAGGCTACTAATTGTGATTCCTTGTTACGAACAATAAACAGGGAGAGTTAAAGTGTTCTCTCCCATGCCCTAATACTTTCTCATTGCCTAAATTAAAAGAATTACCGAATCATTCAGGTGATAAGTCCTACAGAGGGCTTCAGCCCCTGCCAGGCTCCAAGCAGAGTTAATAGGAAATCCAAAAAAGCTCTTGCTCAAGAGATACATGTAGTCATATCTTGAAAATCTCCATGGATGGAGATCTGCCCTCATGAAAAGCTAACAGCTTTTGCTTACAGCATTCCTGTATGCCTGGGAAGTTACTGTCCTTGCTTCTACTTATATGCATCCTTTGGCATTGGAGCTCAGTCATGAACTCCCTACTTCACCAAACCAGTCTCCTAACACATCTACTCATTTTCCAATGTGTAACTGGAACTTTCTTGTGCTTGGAGGATAGTGTTCTTGAAGTCCTGCTAGCTCTCTTCAGTAATTCCATCCTTCAGAGCTGCTTCCCAAATCCCACCCAGTTACTTAAATAGAAATATGCTGTCCTGAAGTCCAGGACCAGAAAAACTACTTCCCCTCCTCACTCCCCTCTGGATCTCAGTCACCACTATTTCATTGCTGTTACAGACAATGCTGTCATTGATTGTCACTTCTCTATAGGTACTTCTTATTTTATTAACAGCAAATACAGGAGATGCCAACCTGTCCTTCCTAGAGGACCTACAATCACCCATGGAAGAATACTAGCTACACAGGCTTATTCCATCACAATTCAATTATTCCAGTGATAATTCCAGTATTATTTTCCATAGCTCACTCCTGCTCATAGACCTCTATACCCACAAAAGAAAGTTTACTTAGCTAATTTTGAATGGGCTAACATGTGTGAAACTTAATTACTCTGTTGAGAGCCCAGCATGCAAGTTCCTCAGAACTCTGAATTTGCAGATATGTTCCAAGTTCAAGAAATGGAAACATCTGCTTTCCCTACATAAACTTTAACTTTTGAAGTCCTAAAATGAATTCCACCTGGTGCGGGCTTTTTCTCTCCTGCCTCAGTCTGCAGAAGTTGCAGATGATTTTGGACGTCGAGAAATTTTTAGATACAACAGGTAAAATATAAAACATTAACAGACCAAGAAAGTTAGCCCCTGTTTCTCTTAGCACTTCAATTCTCATTCAGCAATCTTTCAGAGACCTCACACAGCAGACTACAACTCAAATAGAAGAAATTAAGTGCAGCTTTTAAAATGAGAACATGTTGTGGAATTACCCATTTCTGTAAGCTCTTCATTTAGCTCCTGGAGCCAAAAGATGTCCATGTCATCCAAGTCATAGCGGCACACAGATTCTGCTAGTTCCAAAATGTTGATGTAACCTGGTTCTGTGGGCTCTTGGCTGGAACAGTGGATGTATTTCCTGGGTCGTGTATACAGTACTTCTTTTACCTTTTCTGCTACAACCCTGTGAGTGAAAAGAAAAAAAAATACTCACAGCTTTTTAAGATCCACCCTTCAAATACATAAAATATTTGCTGTAAGTGCAAAGAAAGCTGGGGTTTCACAGATTTTAAACTAGCCAGTAAGTATAGCCAGCATAGGGAGACAGGATTCTCTAAATGTCATCCTTTCACCCAAAATGTTCCAAGGCTTACTGCATATACAGAACCCTTTTTAAAATGCAACCCTGTCCATATGACTTCAATTTAACAAATGCTACTGGTATGACAAAGCAACAGTTTCTGAAACCCGCAAAAAGTATTATGCACAAAACCAATACAATCTTTGTCCTATATTCTTCCTAAATGATATAAGGAAATTTTGCCAACTGATCTCTTGAAAATACCAGCTTTTTCACAAAAGCTGACTGTAGTAATTCTATTGTAGTGTCTGTGTATGTGGTGGAAAAATCCTTGCTCTCCATTTGGGATACTCAGTTGTCCCTCATTTTGTAAATGACACCGTATCCACATTACAAATACATTATTTTTATTATGCAAAAAACATTCTGATGCCAAGCAAAAATGTAAAGGGGAAAAGTCATCCAAGAAGCAACAGAGAAAAAGATTTGTGTTCCTTCTGTTGTTTCCTTCAAGTATTTTCATAGATAAAACTCGGTGTTTAATTGGTTTGATTTTGGAATGGAAAGAATAATCTTAACTAGATAAAGTTCAATCTTTCTCTGAATTCAATGCAAAAAGCCCTACATGTGGAAGGAAGCCAGAGAGATACAGAATGGAACAGTGCCATGCATGAGCAGCTCTACATGCTTTCTGGAGCTCACCCTCTGCAGGACAAGGAAAAGATAAAAACTCTGGAAAATAAGACAACAAAGAAGGAGAAGGCAGTTGTCAAGATGTAACCCAAATTATTCTAACTGGACAATGTGGATTATCAATGTTAGCACAAGCAATGTCCTTCTTCCATTCTCCATCCCCCTTCACCCTGCTTATTTTTAACTCTAATTCCCTTGTGAGCTTTTCTTTTCTCTGTTCTAGCCAAATCTATAGCATTGTTTTCCTCTAATATAATACTCCTAGTATGAGCTGCAATATACTTATTTTTAATAACTTGGTACTGACAATAGCACCAGTGGAAATTAAATAATGCTGACTTAGCACTTTCACCAGAAAATTCATTTATCTTCTCTTGAAGACTACACTGGCATTAACCTTTCTTTGTTGAAACATGCTTTGTTTTCACCAAGAAGGGTTGCAGGACTACAGTGCTATGTTTCCCTAGTCTAAACACAGTGTGAGAGAACAGAAGATTCTTTATCTATCTTCAGAATCTGAGATCACTGTACTTCTATAATGTTAAAAAGCCAACTGTGGTGAGAGAATGCAGAAAAGGTTAAAACATCGTGAATAACCAAAATGAGATCATAAAAACAAATGAGTAATTTTATCAGGTATCAGTGATTACTGCATGCCTAGTGCTCTGTATCATCATGTGTAGGGAAACCTTTCAAGTAATATGCATAAGATATGGGGTTATTTTTAATTTATTCAACTCCCCATGCTCAAATAAAAAACAGCTTTTAATCCATAGCACCATGTGCCTGGAGAAAAAAGATCTCTTTATACTCGCAATGTAGATACTGTAACAGCATGCAGACAGAATGAGATCTGGACTGAAGCACCACAGAAATGTTTTCCAATTGGCACTTGTGTGGTTTAAGAACATGTCTGAAAGCTGCTACACTGAAGACTTAAACATACCAACAGAGAAAAGCTGACTGCACTTAAACAACTTGATTTTGAGAGACCATCTTCTCTGAGTTGCCATTTTGTGCACATGATCCATGTCTGATCACCAATACCTGAGAGAAGGCTGCGGAATAGTTTCTGGACTGGCTGGAACCTGAACCCCTTTCTCCCATTCTTGTTTCCATGTGTCCGCAAAGACGTAATACTCATCAGGGTTGACATGGTGAGAATCTGGGAGTTTCATGGCACTAATGAGATCCTTGCGGAACACCTGCAGGAAACACAGAGTGCAAAGATGGATTTGAGAAAGAGCATTGCGTTAAAGAATGTGGCAGGTATTTTTCTCATCTATACTAAAACACTGCATAAACATCAGTAATTTTTTGAAAGAGTATCAACACAAATCAATTTGAAACTACCTAGATGATTAATTTTTAGTGCTTTAGGTACAGTATAATAAGAAGCTTACACTAATTCAAAACCATGCTGCTGCCCAAAGGCTAACCAGAAGGAAGAAGGTTTTTACAGGTAAGCAGAGAAGAGGAGAAAGGAAGCCTGTATCTGATTCAAGATTCCTCACCATATTTTCAATCAGCTTATTGTCAGCCTGTAGGTTGTATCCTAACTTAGACACAAAGTAGGATATCCTTTTCTTTCACTCAGTTCAGCTACTTTAAACTGTCATATTCATCATGGGCTACAAACAGTTGCCATGGCAAAACTGATGGATAGGCACTTGCTCATTTATTAAAGCCACTTGAAGTTTTATTGGTTGGGATCTCTGAGATCGAAGATGAACAGCTGCCTTTGCTGGAACACAAGACTTGTGTTGCTCTGTGTGTAAGCAGTGATGGACAATACCCAGCCTCAGCATCTTTCAGCAAACCTATACTGTGAAACAACACCCTCATACAAAGCAAACCATAGCAGCAAATCTCCAGTCATAATACTTGGCTCCTGAGAGTTAAGTTTTTACAAGCATGTAAACATGATAATCAGTCATCTCAAAGCTTACTTAATGTCAGTATCTGTGAACTACAGGTGCCTACAATTTAAATAAAAACCCTCTGTGGGTTTTCTCCTCCACTGCTACACTGCACCAGCTTAATGTTCAGTAAAGCAAAACAGTAACTTGGTTTTACGGAGACATTGCAACTAATTAACTGTATTATTGTAATAAGAAATCAAATCCTCAAAGGGCAATAAAACAAAATAGAAAATATCCCTGCAGTAAGTTGTGACAGGTTGAACTCTCTTCTTACTAATTCAGTTTCATAACCAGAAGAGTAATCTTGGAGCCCAATACCTTCATGTGCCCTGTTCAATTTGACAGTATCAGACCAGTTATGCCTACTGCAAAAATTCTCAGCTGTTCTTGGAAATCATCAAGTAAATATTACTTAAAAAGTCTCTGTGCTAAACAGGTATTGAAATAGCTGCTGGTGACCTGGAACATTAGCATTACTTCATTATGTTCTACAACTGCATCTGATATGGGTAGCCAGGAGAGAAAGCTGACTGAGGGTACTCGGACCCACAGAGTCCTAGTCAAGTGTCTTGTCAGAACAGACTGTTCACTGCTGCCTTCTGTATAAAACTCATCAGGAACCTAACAGGCCTGTATTAAAATCTGAATGTCAACAGTGAAAGCATTGAGACTGCAAGCATCCTTTTTTTTTTACCCCAAGCACTATATGTACACACCAAAATAAAATGTTAAATTATTTATGCCACTTAAAAGGCATTTTAGTTTTCCGTGTTACAGATACAGAGCCAGAATTATGAGAAACACTAACAGGGCACAATTCCAAAGAACACTACAAGGGAAAAGTATGACACAGGGGAAGTGCAATGACTGCTTTAATTACCAGAAAATATATTTCTCAAATCTTATCTCAGGTAAGTGCTTTACAAACTACCTTTTAAGCCACTGACAGAATATAAAAGTGAAGTATTTCCTATCAAACCCACTATTTCTTAATCACTAAATGAAAAATGCTATTAAAGGCACCAGTATTCTAACTACATTGCTTAGCAGCAAATCTTCTGATCATCCATTACATATGCAAAGCGTATCTCTATTTTTAGAGCACAAACCCCCTTGAACATGAACTTATGCTGGGTTTCTTTTGACTGTTGCAAGTACTGACCACACCATCACCATGCCACAACAACAGATTCCTACCATTTACAGTACAGGTACCACTGAAGGTCAAAGACTTAATCAATAAAAATATAACTGTTGAAACCTTAAGGGACTCCAAAACTCAGCTAAGACTTCCTAAGAATTGCCTGTTCATACTTGTGATTAACAGTGCAATTGAGGATTTCTTGCAGACACTTGGAATCATTACAATCTTTAGCTCTAGTCATTCTTCATTTCTTCACGTGTGGCAAAGCAGGGTCATCCAACAGTAAAATACTCTCAGAGGGCAACGTATGAGAATACTCAGTCTGTATTTCTTTCATCATGTCAGTAAACCAAAACACTCATGGGACCCAAAGAGAGTTTCCTGACAAATCAAGTGAATTCTACTTCAGCAGTGAGCCTCAAGGCCATGAACTAAGCCATCTACAAAAAGGGCTAAACACACGTCTTCAGGATTTAGATAGCCAGCTTCTCCTCATGGCTGTTTCTTTCCAACATTTATTTGAAAAACAAATAAATGCTGCTTCTTTACTAACTGTGTTCAGAGAACAACAGCTAGTCTGCTGCACAGCACACACTCTCCCGTCTTGGCAAGAACCACCTGCATTTCCAGTTAGACCATGATGCTCAGTAGTCAATCTTTCAATTACCTCAAAGTAGTTCTACTTCTTACCTTGTATAAAGGACAACCCCTCAACTTTATTTTAACATCACCTGTAATATCATACATATTGAAAATACCTGAAAAATGAGCATGCCAAGGCTAGGCTTATAAGGTATTCCCATGCAGAAACATCACTCCTCACAACCAGACTCAGCTGGTGCCAAGTGTCTTTAGCACACAACAGAAGGCCTTGCAGAGCTGAGCTATAACCAAGTGCAGCTTCCAGAGCCACACAGAACTGGGAAACTCCCCACCATGTAGAGCATTCCACAGTAGTTACTGTGTGACCATGGGATTTTTTAAAAGTAATTTTTAGCAAAGAGAGCATGAAAGTACAAACGAGTTTTGTACAAACGAGCCTTACCACGGAAGACTGCTTGGTCTGAACTTAAAATTGCATTTTGCTGCCAGGAATTTTTAGCTTCAACCACAAAGGGTGCAGCACTTTGAGTAAATTACATCAATGAAATGTGTCTGCTTATGTAATCATTGTCTCATAATCTAATCATTACCACTTCATTGAGAACTTCTATTACATATTTCACGCTTTAGAACTGGAGCTTAAATGTAGAACAAAAGACCTTGTTCTTTAGTCTTGTTGTGGTTTTAAGCCCAGCTGGGAAAAAAACACTACTCAGCCACTTGCTCAACCCCTCCCCTGTCTTCCCCCCACCCAAACCCGGTGGAATGAGGAGTAGGATCAAACTAAAATTTTTATGTTGAGATAAGAACAGTTTAATAATCAAAAATAAAGTAAAATAAAATAATAATGGTAAATAATAGTAATAATAATGATAATAAAAAGGAAAAACTCACACAAGTGATGCACAATACAGTTGCTCACCACCCACTGACCAATGCCAGTCCCTGCTACCCAAACCCAGATCAACTCTCCTCTTCTGGGTAACTCCCCCAGTTTGTATAACAGTTCTAGGATGTGGAATGTCCCTCTGGTCAGTACGGGTCACCTGTCCCAGTTATGCTCCCTCACAGTCTTTTTGGTTTTGTGGTTTGTTTCTTTTTTATTGCACACCTCCTCCCTGACAAAACATAAGACATGCAAAAAAAGAAAAGTCCTTGATTTGGGATAAACACGAGTTACCAAATAACCAAAGCATCACTATGTTATCAACACTAGATTAATTGCAAATCCAAAACAGAGCACTGCAACAGCTCTTGAGAAGAAATTAGCTTTACCCTCACTGAAACCAGGACAGGTCAGTATTAGTGATTTGGTCTGCAGTAGAAGTCTGCCTGCTTTTGGTGAGGAAATGAGAGCCTTTCAGTCAGCTCTGCAGACACATTGCCATCTGTAATGCCTTAAAAAGCCAAATTCTATAAAACGTTTTGTGAAATATGGATGCTCTGTTCCCCTAAAGAAACTCTACTACACCAAGAAACAATGATATCAAAGATAGTTTGTACATTCTATTTGTTTTTCAGACTTCTGAGTCCTATTTGGAAATTATGTTAGAAGAGTATGTCTGAGAAAAATTAACTTCTTGGAATTTATTTAAAAATGCTTCACCAAAAGCCATCTTTGATTTGAACCCAAACTCCTTCTGGAAGCACTCTATGGAAATGCAATATATAATCTTCTTCAGTGGACCCTGCTGTGCTTATTCTGAATAAATCACGCTTTGAAACAAAGAATACAATTTTGCATGAAGTATCCTTATCCATTAAAGATATCAGGGAGAATACAAGTAATGCTATAGAGAATTACAGTAAAATACTAGCACTGAAAACAGAGAATGGTCTTGACAATAAAAT
Source organism: Chloebia gouldiae (assembly GCA_003676055.1). Classification (NCBI taxonomy): domain Eukaryota; kingdom Metazoa; phylum Chordata; class Aves; order Passeriformes; family Passeridae; genus Chloebia; species Chloebia gouldiae. The sequence goes on along the minus strand of QUSF01000007.1, from coordinate 30,169,782 downwards.
GGCCTTTTACAAACCCCATCTTTGATGAACAACTCAAATATTGGATCTGCACAGACTGCCAGGCACCTTCTGTTCATGACCACTGCAAACTTAAAACCACACTGAGAAAAGAAAACAAGTGAAATTCCTTTTCCATTATCCCTCTGTAAGCTACTACCGAACCTGACTGATGCCACTGCTCATTCACCATGTCTTGCTCAAATGCATGTGTGAGGAAAAATAAATGGATTGGGTCATCTCTTAAAAATGAAATGTAAGCCAATACTACTTCTTGTGACTTTCTCTGTGCTTTCAGGTACTTTGATCAACTGCTTACAAACTCCCAACACAGGTAAGTCACTTGTCACAGGCATCTAGGCCATGACTGGGAACCACACCTCCAAGGCTTAAGTAAATTAAGTAAACTTCTACTGCAGAGCAAAGCACTAATACTGCTCCCGTTACAATCAAAGCCCACTTTAGGCTGGATTGCATGTAATTGCTTCAGTGGTGAGGCTTCCCCTGCACCCAGCAGAACTCAGCAACTCAGGCCTTTCATCACACCCATCACCCGGGGAGTCAGGAGACGCACTGCTCAGAAACACAGAGCTATGACTTTTTTTAAAAAGCAGAAGGCAACTATTATGGCCTGACTTCCCTGCAAAAGTATATTAGATCTTTTACAACAAACAGCATGGAATGAGGGCCAGCATCCTCTCTAACCAGACAACATCTAGCATTTTCCTAGATTTTTGGCGCCCCTCCCAATCCATTTCAAAGGCCAAGTTTAAAATTCTATTGTCAAACTCTTGGGTTTATGTGACATGTAAATTACACAAGAGTTTTTTCCATCAATGTTGCGGGTCACATAATCTTTCTTTATTCTCCTTTGAAAGGATCTAGTAACTTTCATTCCCATAAGCATCCCCAAGCATTAAGGCTCACTCTACTACTGTAGCTCTCAAGAACAGGCCCTCAGCAACACGAAGCAGCAGGTTTACACCTAAAATCACCACATAAATATATTAAAAAAAATTAAATTCTAATATGACTTATTACAAGTGTAATACAGCCACATAGTATCTGAGCATAGTTTATCTTTGTATGTATATTTGACAGTATGTGCAAAAGACTGCCCATTTACAGGGGATGAAGTGCCAAGAACAGAATTTGGTGACCCTATCCTGGAAAGGTAGAATTTTTCTTGCTAATACATTGCAACCTGGGCATGAAGTTGCTGAACTAAGAAATTTACCTTATAGAGAAGTGTAGAAATTTAAAGCAGGTTTGCTTTGGGTTTCAGTTGGTTGTGGGATTTTTGGCAGCTAAGTAAATAAAAGGCAATATAAATTTCAAATGCAAATGAAGCTACAGTTCCAGGCACATATACCAACTAGACTGAGAAACTTAAAATGTTAAAAATGATAGCGATAGTCAGGAATAGGTGTAGAAATAAATTTGTAGTTCTCAAACATGCACACAATTTGGACAAGCAAGGCAGTAAATCCTGATGTCAAAACCCCCTACACTCTAAAACTATTTTAATGAATTATCCAGGACTCAAGCAAATTAAATATTGTACTTTTCATTTAAGTAGCCATGATTCTTCCTAACCTCCTTTTACAAGCATGTATAGGAAAAGCCAGGAAATTAGATACTAAATCAATGCTACCTAACATCATGTTTCTGACAGTATCTCATGAGCCAGAAGAATGTGCAAGAATATGTCAAGTTTCCTTCTGGTTGCTAATCAGACATAAGCTTTGGATTTTGGGGTTAATCCCAACAATCAATTTTTAAAATGGTACTAATTTATACAGATATTTTAAAAAATCTGTACTTGCTATCATCTGTCCAATTCCTTTTTTAATCTTGTTTAATTCCCAGTCTCAACAACTTCCTGTAGCAGATGAGCTTCCCAGCCTAATTGCATGAAAAGGATATTCTTTCAATTGCTACAGATTTTCTATGTTTTGGCCTCATTTTTCAATGCTCATGGCTGCCTTTTCTGTCCAGTTCTTCCATCAGAAGGACAGGTAGAACTGAAGCACTCTAGCTCTCTGTTTCAAACCCATTCACACTTTACTGTTATGCCTGCTCATTCACTTCAAAGGTAAAATAGCTCAGCTTTTTCATAAGTAAGCTCTTCCACACCTTTCTACATTTGGGTCACCTCTTCCCAAGGAGTTCAAATAGGCCGAGACAGTATCACAAAGGAAAAAAAAAAAAAGCTATCATTGAAGTAACTGATGAGTTTGCACCTCCAACCTTACATATTTTTTTTAAATCAACTAACCCAAGCAAGCTAAAAAGTAGCCCATGGATAACACATGCTCGCCAGAGGTCTTGAGAGGCCTGTACATGTCTCAGATAATTCAGAATTTTCTAAGGTAAGTGCACATAAAAGTGGCAGTCTCTTATTACACATGGTGCATGCAAAGCAATATAGTTTAACCATGTTGCCCATTCAGTCATAGAACAAAATAAAGCACTTCCAAACTGCAAAAGGAGTCCATTTGCTGCCAAGAGTCTAGTCTTACAGGCTGCTTCTCAGGATCAAGACCTACGATTTATGTGGGCAGTTAAATGCCAATAAAAAGAGTCTCATGTACCCAAGTAATGAATGCAGACCATTCACTTTTGGAAGATAAGCTGCATTTCACATGATAATACAGCTGTCACAATCAGCAATGAGGGATTAAAAACTACTCCTGCTGTGAGATTTGAAACCCTATTTGCAAAGAGAAGTAAAATATTACCATGTTATATTGAAGGGGTTTAAAAAAAAAGTACAACACTAACCTAACTTCTCTGCATAGGAAGGAGACAGGATTGAAAAAAGATATACATGAATTTGAGTGTCATAAAGACCTCTTAGGCTCTTTTGTGACCCCCCACAAGCATAAGGGTGAAGGCATGGTCCGTCATACAGGCCAGTCCAGCTAATGCATTTTCCCTGCAAAAATGATTCCCACTACTCTGCCATCATTTTCTGCCTCAGCTTTCATGGAGACAGGAAACTGCCAAGTACAGGCTTCAAGCTGAGCCAGACATCCAAATGTCTCCTCCCCTGCTGCTCCCACACAGCCTACTACAGAAGGCTGTGAGTCTCTCCTGTCTACATTTAAATCCACTGAGGGGCAACACCACAAATGGTATGTGGTCAACATAATCATAAAAGTCTCCAAACCAGCTATGATTTTGAATTACTGGTGTGCCTCTAATCTCAACACAGCTTATTTATTCACAGTAAATGCTAAAGCTAATTGGATAACAGAATTTTTAAGTCACCATTTCAGTAGTTTGTGATAGACTGTAATCCAGAAGGCGAGCAGCAAGAAAGAGACACAGCCCTGCTTTTGACATTACCTACAGAAGCACCATGGTCTGAAGAAGCATCCTACAGGCTCCCCTTGTTGTCACCTTCTTCTCCAAGGAGGAGACGGGAATAAGTTGAAACCAGGTCCAACTCAGTAACATCAGTCAATCCCTTCTGGATGGATACAGGCTCTGGAAATGGGCTTTGACATTTGCACTGTATCACAACACCTCTTGGCCTGGCAGTTACACCAGATGACCTCGCTCCACTGAGGCCATTCCTAAACCCACCTGCATTCTAAAGCACCTGGAAGGCAATTCAAGCAGTCCTCAGATGCAGCCACACATCACTTTTTACAGGCAACCTCAGAAGACCCCGACATATTTAGATAAGTCCTGAATTGGACATATATTCACTACCTGCTTATTAGAGCACCAAACCCAAGCTTTTGTTTGGAGAGAACCCAGGTACTCAGGTTGGGCTGGTGATGGCAGAGGAAGGGGAAGCAAGCATATGTATTCACATGCAATTTAATTGAAAAACCAAGGCTTACTGGCATGAAAAAAAAAATTAATGTATGAATACCATGAACAAAAATATTCCCAAACAACTATTTATAGCTTTGACCTTCTAGATTTTCTGCATCACTAACTCAAGAAACAGCCTGCTGCCTGGCAAGCAGAGGTGAATGAAAGGAGAGCAATGCCAACTTGTTACAGAGAAGCCTTGCTAAAGAGATGCTGTCAGCCTGAGTATTTAAATTTCTATCTAATAGATATTAGATATGTAGTGGGATCCCTTCTCAGTATATGCTTTGCTCCCATCACCACTTGATGCATAAATAATCAATTTCAATGCTCTGCTGACAAAAGCATTTCGTATAATACACTTCCCAGCATATGCTTTTCGTGGGGTTGGAGGGAGCTCTTACTTTTAGCAGAACAAAAGCAAAACGAAGAATAGCCATAAGTCTTATGCACAAGAGGTACAGTACTACTGTCACCTTCCCTTCCACTCCCTTTCCAGGACAACTTTGTTTGTTTCAGGGATCTTTTAAATATTATACTCAGGATACTTTCCAAAGAGGATATGTTCTAAAGTTTGGGATTTCTTTCTTTTTTTTTTTCTTTCTTTCCCACCAAGAGGAGAATCTTAAGTCAAATATGACAAAGAGTTTTACTAGAAGGATTACATTATGAAATAGACTTATTGAATTTCAAGTGTACATTCCAGATTTTGTTCTTCAAAATTTCATATTTTCAAGCACTAGAGGAATCAAGATTTTGCCTCAGAAGTGGTAAAAGGCAGCAAAGATGATCTCAAAAGGAGGAACTGAAAACACTGCTTGTTTTAATTCCTAGAAGTTATGTAAACAGAAAATTTGTATGTTACATAACTGGGCCACATCTTCATAATTACTGTTTTAATGTACATATGCACATAGAGAAAGAATGGAGCAAACTCAAAGAAGGCTGTAATAGGGCAATCCCTAAGATGAAGACATACAAGAATAAAACTGGATAGCTGGGCAGAAAGAAGGGATTGCTAAGGGACTAGCACTAAGGTGTATCTGAAACAGCAACAAGCCTGGCAATATATGTGCTTCAGCTCCCATTTGCACAGTTTGACTGGTAACAAAGCTACTGCCTAGGCACACATGAGCAACACTTACAAGACCTCAATACCCACAAGCTGCTTTAAGATTTAAATTCTTACAGAACCATAATCCTCATAACAACATCATAAAGGTAAAAAGCTTAGTGGGTTTTTCTTAACCTTCTTGGTGGCTGCAAATAAAACACTATGTAGATAACTAGTTGTAGCCAATTTTATTTTTTGAACTTTTTGCATTTTCTTTTAGAAGTGAGTTTTCTTGAATTGTCTTGCAGTAAGAATTAAGCTACCAAATAAATGACACATTCTGTATCATTTATCTTGTTCTTACCACACCAAACCCACCTAGTTAACAGCATTTAGAAAAGAAGCGTGAAGCATGTTTGCTGAATAGCTTAAGTTATAGGAGCACAGTCTATATATTTCACACAACCTTGCACAGCAGTAACCACTCAGGTAAAAAGCTGCTGGTATAGTAAATAACTTTAAATTCTATAGAAATAAAGTGGGGTTTGTCAGTCTTTTTTCAGCAGTCATACTAAAATTCTGAAGGTTTCATTCAGAGGCAATGTGATAACAAGCAAGGGGAATTGGCTACAAGAAGTATAAATTCCCAAATTTGCAGTTAGTATCTGACTTCAGCCCTTAAGAAAGCAAGCACAAAGTCTGGAGAAGGCAGCCAACAAATCTTCCAGTAAGAGGGGCTACCAATGGAATGATCAACAGGATGGCTTTGGGCACTGGATTGTGCACAAATGTGAATTTATTGAATAGGTCAGTACAGGTTCAATGACAGTGGTGCTAAGTGTTGAGGTTCTAACAAGTGGAGATAGCAAACAAAAAAGCTACATTGACAGTAAAAAGCCAAGAGTAACAAAGTAGCAAACCCTGCATATACACATCCTACCCACCAAAGTGTCCCACTGTTTCATCCTGAAGCAAAAAGACAGTATCCTTCCCAAAAACATACATATGAACCACTTTTCTGTGCTATCCTCTCAAATTTTAAGAACATACCAGCTTTTGCCTATTTCAAAATATTAAAATTCCAGGGAAAGATGTTACTATCTGCAAATATCCTAAGTCATTTTGGTCCATCAAACACCAGAGTTCCTACAATACTCCCATGGAAATGAGGATTCACAGAGAATTTGAAAGGTGATAAAAGGACTCACCAGCACTAGATTCATAGCTCACATCTTCAAGGCTTAGAAACATGAAAACTGTATGAAAGAAAACTATCAGTGACCAACCCAGTTCTTACCTCAGCAGGCTTCTTTTGTTCATTTGCTGGTGTTTTTGACTTGCTCCTGTATTTAGAACAAGAAGAAAAGGAAGTGGAAGGACCTGTTAGAAAAAAAAGAAGAAATAAAAAAGGATCATTATAGCTCAGTTCAATTCATTTAATTTTTCCAGTGAAACAAGGCACTCCAATCACTTAAATTATAATTTTTGACAAGATGTGGGCAAAAAAAACCTGTTAGGCAGTCTGTAGGCTTAATTTCAGCTCCTCCTGTTCCACTTGTTCTTTATAAAACCACAGCACACCAAGTTTATGGGTACACTCTGCTCTGCCCAATACAAGCATGAGTAAACAGAAACAAGCAGACAGACTGCTTTCTTTCATTTAGTTCCCTTTAAACAAAGTGGAAGGAAGAGTAAAACAGAGCTTAAAAATGCTAAAAAAAAATAACCCTGAAGAACAAAGCAATTATACTAAAATGTGCTAACAAGAGATGCAAAATACCCATAGTGTGGTATCTTGGATGTTTCTGGCAAAATGTTAGTTCAGCAGAGGATACATCAATGACTTAGAGTGAATATGACAATGAATCATTATTATATATAGAGCTACTAGATGGGCACAAGTTATAAGAAACAAACAAGACCCTGTCACACAGGGTTGTTCTGTTTTGGATTTCTTGCAGATAAAATGGGAAGATATTCAGGTGGATGTCTGCCAAGAAACACTTGAAGTGTAACTTTACTACATTGTTGAACAGATCGAAGTGGAGTAGATCAAGAATCAGTATAAGATAATACAATAATCAATATACTGATTATAATTCTAACACATTAATGCTCAAGTAACTTGCAACGCCCAACTGTTTTAATGTTGAAGCTCTGCATACCATAAGACAGAGGGATTCTTTTTTAAAAAATAATCAAAATAGAACTCTGGGCAGTAAAATTTCTCATGATTTACAGACTTCTTCTTGCCAACTATGAATGAGAAAGATATACAAGTTTCTCTTGAAATTCTAAGTATACTCAAAACTCCCCTTATAAAATCCTTTGCCTTATTTTCCTCCAGTAACATGATTCAGAACACCAAGGACCACAAATACAAAAAGAGATCAATCAAGAAACACTTTCTTTCAAATTTTAAGAGGTGAAATGGTTTGCCTCCAAACCACAGAGGGAAACCACAAGGGGGTGACAGACCAAAAAAAAACCAGCAGGTATTACTTACTCTCATTGTCTGAACTGTCACTGGTGCTTAGATGCCTGTGGCGTTTCATCCTGACGCATCCTAAAGAGGAAAAAAACAAGTTGATGACAACCATTCTACCAGAAGATAACCGGCTCCTGGTTGATGTCAAGTTCTTTAAACTAAAGGCAGAGCTCCTCTGAAGAGGTCTCAGGCATACAAGTAATCCTAGATCAGTCACTATGTTTTATTTCTGCAAGCAACTGCTAGATCACAGTACTATTTGTGAAACTGAGCACCCCCAAAACCAGCCTGGCCTCTGCTGGGCAGAGCCTGCTTTTAATTTTGCAGAAAGAAGTGCAACCTGCCAGCTGATTCTCGGCAGGGCATGAGCGGTGCACTGCTCCACTCAATGTCCCATCTGTTCAGCTGGAGGAAGAGTTGCCATGGTGGCAGTAGCTAGCTGAGAGACGGGTGGAGGCCAGGAAATAAGGTGGATGCACAGCAAGGCAAGGATTTGGATATATAATACACCTTTAAAAAATTTAAACAAACAAAACACAAAGAAACCTTAAGCCATCCATGCAAAGCAAAAAGCAGATTTTAAATAGCGACAATCATAGAAAGCAGTGACTGATGCCATTTAAGTCATCTGATCACCATTTATTTCACAAGCAATGTGGTTTTCAGAAGTTTGAGAAGTGAACAAGAGTATCACTGAGAAATACTTCAGTGGCACTGTACCAGCTGCATTAAAACAAGTTTTAGAACTTTTTGAAATTCATTTTTGAACATGTAATGCTACAGAGAGAGGGGATGAAGAACTTTCTGCCCCTCTACTTAATAAAAGAAAAAATCAAAACAGTTATCAGCTATATACTCTAAGCAAGTGCCAAGAAAAATCCATATATATCTTATTAGACCTGCCACTCTATAATATTCAACGTTACATTTGTTAACTAAGGTTCAATAACAATTAATAGCAGTAAATAAAAATCACCTCTATGTTTATAATGGACTGAATGAGAAAATCAATAAAGAAAATAAGTAAAAAGAAATTCTGCAGGAATATGCAAGAACTCTCTTTTTTTGCTTGTTTTTAAGCAGAAGATATGCTCAAGTAGATTACAGAGAGCTGAACCCGAAATGTCTGCAGTACTCTAAGTGCCAGCTTGGCTACACCTGAAGTATAAGCAGCTTCACTGCTTAAACATAACCACATGCCATTAAAAAAAAAACACAGCTGAATATCCCACTTGATAATCACTCCACATCAGTTACTGTACAATGGATCTTGAGATTATCCAAATACCACAGGATAAACAAGATCTCCAGATAAGAGAAGCCTGCCCAAAGGCTTTGAAGAGATTGAAATTGAATTGTTTGCAGCACAAGTGTTTAATTTACTGGAAAATTACAGCAGTCTTTGTATTTAAGAGAGTGAGTTTACTGGATCTAAATGCAGTGATCACTCGAAGTTTAAATCAATCCTTTCAACCTGTTATAAAAAAAGACATTGTCCACACTCCTGAAAGCTGACAAAGGAAGTGATGCTTCCAGTTATCAAGAAAGCAGATACAAAATTTCTGACTCAGGTATTTAACCTGGGGGCAAGACAGAAAGACACACGACAGAGGTCATTTGCATCATCACTTAAGCAAGGTATAAAATTCCATTACATAACGAGTAATTTCATATTAATTCACCTTCTCATAACTCAGGCAACATAGAGGAGACAAGGCAGCTATGCTATATGTGCAGGCCAGTGTCCAAGAAAAGAGTGACATCAAAAATTAAATACTCAAAACACCACAGGGCTTTGTTTCCAGCAACCAATGTAAGGCAGCTTGGTAACAGATGAAGAAACTTCCACTAAGCTCTTGGACAAAAGCTGTAGAAGGCACTAGGGTCAGAAGGACTTATCTTTGTACATGTTTAGGGGGCACCAAACTTGAAGTTTGCTGCAGGGTACTGAAGGCAGGTCTGAAAGGCTACTTCCATATTGGCAACTTGCAAAATTTAAAGGCATGGATTTTAATCAAGAATAAATAAAATTCTACTGCCCATCTGAGAGCTTGCACTCCAGGCCAAATGCAGCCCCTTGGAACATACAAGGGGCTAAACTAAAAAAATGCAGGCTCTGCCCATGACAACTTATCTGCTGGCAGGTTTCACTTCCTGGCTTAAAGATCATCAGGTATGTCAGAAGACCTTGGGAGATAACAAAAAGAAGCATCTAGGTGAGCCAAGCTCACTTCCATTCCTTTGCAAGTAGCAAGCACTTTCATCTCCTAGCAAAAAATGGAAGTGCTTGCTATTTGCTTTGGTTTTGTGTTCAGGTGAATTTTTGAGCAATTGTTAAAAGGTATTGAAAGCTTATGGCAGGTATTTCTCATCTCTCAACAGTCTATATAAACACGCAGCAATAAAACCTTTTCACTTTGTACTAAGGACAGCTATCTGCAAAGTATAACATGAGCATTCAATTAAAGCAGGGTCAAACATGAGGCTGAGAGAGACAACTACAGGACAGAACACCCAGGAAGCCTGGACTTCTGCCTGGGCAACTAGGAAAGAAGAGCAGAGATGCCTACATTTCAAAGACAGCTTACATAGAAATGTCAAGTGTAACAAAACCTTTAGAGCAGAAAGCACACCTCTGCCAAAACCTCCGTGAGAGTAGAAAAACAAACACACACTAAACAAAAGTAACAAGCTGTTATTTGAGAACTGGGTTTGTAGCAGCTAAGGCAAGAGACTTACACCTCCATGATAGCAGACAGAAACAGAAAAAATAGTCACTGAGGGCAAAAAGCCCTGAATAGTATGGATTCCTGCCTGATTTTTTTCAGCAATATTAACCACATCAACAGTGTACAAAAATCCACAGAATTACAACAGTAAGTCAGGTTATTTAAGTGCCTAACAGGCTACAAGTTCACCCTATGTTCCCACACAATGCAGGAGGACCCAGAGCCTCAGCCCCATTCAGCAGAGACCACCTCTATGGGGGATTTCACTTTTCTTTTTAACAGAGAACCGCTTTGCTGTACTCTTGTACACTGGGACTGCCACATAACTTCCAGCCCACTTCTACCCCAAACCATAAGGGCTCACCAGAAAGGCTCCCTGATAATGACATTTCCATTCCCTAGACACTAGAGAGGGATCCCAAAGTAACATCCATTCATCAGGAAAGCTCCTGCCTCACTTCACCTGCCTTTGAAGAATGGAAATGAATCAGAAGCTGCTCAGTTCAGAAAAACAGGCGACATCTCCTTTTCCCCTCCCCACCCATGAAAATTGATGTCAACCTTTCCCAGCTTCAGTCCAAAATCCCCAAAGCAGATTGGCATCCTTCCGTCTGTCCAGATTCTTTGCAAAAGGTAACGCCGAACTTCTTGATTGAATAGACTTAAGTTTTAACATTGACACTTTGAAGTAGTTTCAATGTACAAGCTAAGGGAGTGCAAAGCAACCCAAGACTGAAATGTTGTTGCAGAGCAGAAGAGACGTGGCTCCGCCCCACTCCCGCCACAATGCCTCGAGAAAATCCTTGTTTCTTCGTCACTAGATCATGATTCTCACTACCTTAGAAAGTAAGTAGGGTGCTTTGGCTATGGACTTGAAGAGTGCATAGGCATTACAGGCAAGCACAGATTACCTCAAAAATGATTATTAAAAATACAAACATAATATATTGTTTTTCACATTTTGGGTTTTTTTTTTAAATCCACAGAGGGACTAACATCTTATTCGTCACTTGTATGACAACATATACAAATTCTAAAGATGCCCACCTTCAGGGATATTCTAAATGAAAACTGAAAAACAGAAGCAGCAGTAAGAAATCGTCATGTCACAAGGTAAAAGATGTCCAACTCTCCAGGCAATGAAACATTTGCTGGCATCATTTTTAATATGAATTACTAGAGTTATTCCTAAACTTGAACCATATTCTGCACCTGTTGCACTTCTAACTTGCCAAGCCATGGCTGCAGATTTATGCCCAATTTGTCTGAAACAGTTTAAGACATGAGTTGCAACTTTAAAAAAGAGAAATCAGCATCACTGCCTTGCAGTCATCTTAATAACTGAAAGCATGTCAAGATGCCCTGAACCTTTCTGTGTGTTTAAGCAGAAAACAACCCCAGGAAAACCTCAGCCACAGACAGCAACACTATGCTGCCAGCTTCCACAAGGCTGCTGTACATATTGGGAATTTTGCCCTGGAGACAGAACTGATGCTTGTATCCAACACATCCAACACGGCACTTTCAAGGAAAGCCAGGAAAAGCCACTCTACGAGCACCTGGCTGAAATTAAAACATAAATCCCAAGCTAAGAGGAATCAATTCCTCAGCCAGCACGTGCAAGAATCTTAAGACAGTAACACTGATATTTCCAAAAATCTAAGGGATATGTTTTGTAATTTATTATTTCTAAGTTATGCTTGCTCCTTTTTGCATATTCACAAGTATTTGCACTGCTGAAGTGAACAAGCAGCAGCCACTTGCCTCTACCACCATTCTCTCCTGCCCCTGTGGAATATCAATGTAGCACTGACTTAAGGCACTTCTCACTTTTCAAAGCTAGTTACCATGGATTACTCAAAAAAAAAAAAAAATCACTCAAGCAGCACATGTAGGTAGCAGACAGGTAAAAAAATTTCAGAGCCTTATCCAAAACAAAAAACCATTTCAAATACCTGCAGAAACCATTTCAAATACCTGCAGAAACAAGACAAACAAATATTTTTTCATTTTCAATTTGCATCAGAGTAAACAACTACATTTACCAAATAAACTATTACATTTAGCTTCTTTTTCTAATGCATTCCTCTGGATAGTTCATCAGTAACAGCAGACACAAGGATGATATCACAGAGTCTGAATTTGTACAGCATATTAGGCAAGACATCAGTGACAAGCAGACAAAATGAATCTTTACAGCCAGCCAAGATCTCTGAAGAAAACAGTATCTCCAAGGAATAGCAGTGCTTCCTGGCTTCAGTTTGCTGCAGACAAAGGTTAAACACATCCATACACTTCTCAGTACCTCTAAGGACCTACAGAGATGGAAAAACCAGAACCAGAAAATTCAAGAAACAGTTAAGCAAATATATCCTACACCTGTGAGATTTTATTTCTTCACATCTTAAAATAGCCTGACAAAAATGGAATTGGCCACAACACTATGGAAATTTTCAAGTGGGACAAAAAGTAACCTACTTTATCTTATTAAAAAGAAAAACAGCATCTATGTAGGAAAACCAAATGACAGGCTACATGCAGATTTCAGATAAAAATTCTGTACTTACATTTTTACAATATGGCTTGTCTACAAAAAAAAAAAAAAAAAAAAAAAAAGGCAGAGGCAGAGGCAGTAGATAGCAATTTCCAAGTCTCCAAAATGTGGTTTATGTAACTGTTAAATTTAGATTAGGAAGCAAATTATCTTGAAAGGTCTCCAGGAAATGTAATACAGTAAAACCATTTAAATAGGTCAGATTTCATAGTCAACTGCCAGGGAAATTACAAAATATGAATAGAGTTAATACAACCTTTCAAATATCTAGAGGAAGAAAGATCACTCGTGTTTGTGTTTTTATTATTATTTTTACTATCCTATCCAATCTCACAAAAAGGCTATATAAGCTGAAAAAAATATTTACTTAGAACCTGGTGTAGCAATATTTGCTACACTGAAAAGGTTTGAAAGGTTAATCAATTCACAGAATAAGCTGATCAGCAAACAAAGTAACAACCTTAACAATTCTGCAATTGCTTTTTTATTTCACTCTAACCAGAAAATTCTTAAAAATGTATAGCATACACCTACTCTACTCAGGAAGTCCATAATAGAGTGACCACATCTATCCTAGTCTCTCCTAACTCCCAAAGTAAATTAATGAATTATATTGTGACTATTGTTCTGGGCCCACCACAAACTAATTTTTTTCTTGCTACTATTCCATACGAAGTCTTGATTAACATAATAATAGGTACTTCAACAAAGGAGGAATGCACCAGCTCATAGAAGCAGCAGCACCAGCAAAAGCCAATTCCTCTGTCATTAGGCAATAAGTAATTGGAGCAAGCAAGGAAGTGCACATTACAGGAATCTGGCTAATAACATGGGTCTATATGAAATGCAGTAGCAACAAGACATAGTCTCAAACTCTATCTTCCTTGTATGTTACATCTTTATATAAAACAATTCAGCAGCTGCCTCAAAGGTAGTGTAGGCTTAAAAAGGAGAAGAAAAAAAAAAGCCCAAAAGACCACATTCCAACATGACTTGCCCCATGAAATTGTTAAATTCTGGACTGCAGTCATATGATAAATCATAAAACTAGAATGAAGAAACCCCAAATATAATCACACACATACATTCACTGTGGATTATGGGCCAAAAGGGAACCCTGACATCACTTCATGTGCCCTTCTACCATGATAATCTATCATTCAGTCCAGTGCAAAGTACTTAATGACCATCATTTTGCCTTCAAAGTATAAAAAGAGCTAAGTGATGCTACTTCACATCAATAACATACTTTGACAACACGATAAAATACAGCACAACCCAAATACTTTTCTTACCTTGCAAACAGAAGTACAGTTTTTAATTTCTGGTACCACATCGATGCATTGACCCACTGTGAGGGCAGGGGAGCAGATTTACACCAGAGGTCTTCTAAATTACCTCACACTAAGCAGCTTGTTAAAAACCAGAAATCCTCAGAAGAACAAATCAACAGCAGCACGTGCAGTGCCAGCATTACTTCACCAAAAACTCTCCAAGAGGCAACAAAGAAATTACACTGCACTGTCTTCCCAGTGCTTTCCCTGACACCTAGAAGTGACTTACTGGCCTTATTTTCAACTTTGAGGCAAGCTACACATGTTGGCCTGTACACACAACAGCTAGGTGGGCCAGGCTGACATGGAATTATTTCTGTCCATTAAATATGCAGTTTTAGCATTAGCATCCTAAAGATAATACTGATCTGGGCAGAGTCAACTAAAACAAAAATGAACATCAAACTGTCATTAATTCAAGCAAATACATCACTGTGTATATGGTTCTGAGCTACTCTCTGCTTCAGTCCTCATTATCAGTTTTCTACTCCTGAGCACAACACTGGTTTTATACCAGCTGTTTATTAACAGGACTATCATTTTCCTAAAACAGCAGCAGAGATTTGGACACACAAAATTATTTCCTTCAAAACACCATATTGCATTTGAATACAAGTCTGCTTTTAATATAAAATTTTAAAAACCCAAATCCCTTCCTTCCCTAGAACCAGTCTGGTGCTGCCTGGCATTGCCACACTTACACGCCTGAAGTGTGTCTGCCTAGCTCCAGCTCGGTGAACACTCCTCACACCCACCTCCCAGCTCCTCTCACCTTCCTCCTGGTATCACTCCCAGACAGGGAAAAGGCTAAAATGAGGGTACATCCCTCAGAAAAGGGAGTCCCAGCCCTCAGCAGGGTCCTGCTGCCCACCCCAGCCAGCTCCATCTTTTTGCTCTAGGTCCCTTCCTGGGGGAGCAAGGGAGTCCCCAGCATGATGAAATGTGCAACAAGTTCCCAATGGGAAAGTCACAGTAATTCTGAACAAACAAGCACCACCACCTGCTGAGGTGACCAGCAGGACATTGCCAACAGAGGGATGCCACTACAGATCTCATTTCCTCTGCTCAGTATCACATAAACTGTCTCTTGTCAGGCTGCTGGAAACAACACAGCAGCTAATAGATCCCTGAAGGAAAGGCCCAAGAGGCAGGGGCCAGCTCACATACGGCCCTTGAACTGCACCAAGTGCCATGGAAAAGCACCTACCCCAGTTACTCATGCTCTGGGAGCTCATCTGCTCAGAAGAGCCCTCAGCTGAACATGTTCCGTCTGTTTTACAGGGATTCTTCAGAAGAAAACTCATACCTGACTTAACACTAAGACATTCAAGAACCAAGGAATGAAAGAAAAGAAAACCCCACAAAGCCCACTTACTAAATGAAACTAAGGAGAATATCTGCTTTCGAGAAAGATTGATGTGGGAGCACTGCTACTAAAAATGGACCAGAACAGGGCATCGCACCCTCTACTAAGGAAACCAGAGGCTGACTGCCCAAGGGGTTCGACACCCAAACACAGCCACACGCCCTGTATCTGCAAGGAGACTGCAGCCACGGGCATGCCAAGCACTGGCGAGAAACAGGAGCAGCACAGCAGCAGCTCCACCAATATGACTGAGCAGAAAAACCTCTGAGCGCTTAGCTGGGCTTTCTATTTTAAGAACTGGTATGATTCACGTTACCTTGGCTCTAAGTGTTTTTCAGTCTTCACCATATCTACCCTCATGATAAGCTCATACTAAGCAAGCACTAAAAGCCCTGACATTTCAGAGGTGCAGTGCAGAGCAGCTATACATCACACTGGAGCCTCCAGCATCAGTAAGCAGCTGCATCCAGGTCTCCCAAGTGCATATTCTGTGACCTTGCCACTCACTGCTCTTCCTGTGCTGATGCACATGTAGAAAAAAAAAAATCCCTGTGATGCACTAAGTATTGTTCTGCTGTTGGACAATGATGAAAATGCAGGGAGAGGGGAGATGGGGACAAAAAAAAAAACCTATAAAAGTGTCATTACCTAATTGAAAATTAAGCAATAACCAGTATTATACTACTTCAAGTAAAGCTGAACTTTGCCCAATCTGCCTGATGCTGCCAGCAGTTGCCCACTTGTATATTTTTCTTTTCTTCAAGTGTACTAATGCATGCTTTCATGACAAAATACAGGTGCAGGAACTAGTATTGCAGCTAGGATCACAGGCAGGAAATACTATCAAAGAAGGAAGGATCTAGAAATGTATGTGCTATTTGGGATAATGAAAAACAACTTTTCTACTAATAGCACAGGCAACAAAAAAACTCTTGCTTAAAAATAAAATTTAATTTTTCGTACTTGCTAATTAGTATATTAAAGTAGGTTTCACTGTTCTTGCTTTGTTCAAGTCTCAAATAAAAGAATCAACAACAGCAGTCTGCATTAAGTATTTTATCTGTTTCAACTCTTTTTCCTTACTTATAATGCTTTGAAGAGGCTAACCACTTCACTGCAAAATTCTGCATCACCAACAAAACCTGAAGGATTGTAAAAGGCAAAAAACATAAATACGTATCTTTATATCCTACTCAAAGAAAGTAAGAACACAAATATTTTCCTGCAGGAAACATTAGGTTGATAATTTCTTTCCTTATCTGATAAGAAATGGCTGTCATTTACAAGTTGAAATAAACAATCTGGATACTGAAGTTTTCCTCGCATAAAAAGAGTGCACTGAGGGGTTCACTGGATAGGAACAATTAAAGGGAATGTATTGTCACAGCCAGAACTCTAAATGTTACTTGGAATATTTCAAATCTCTGGTTGAATACTAACATTCTTCTACATTTTCATTTCACACAACATATATATATATATATATGCAATTGCATTATTATTTTGGTTCTCCATATCAAAACATCACACATGAGAATACATTTCTTGTAAGGTTTCTTAAAATACTTTTTCGTTTAAAAAAATCTTTTGATGAGATAAAACATCTGTCATAATAACTAATGATTTAAAATTAATTTTAATGTCTGAGTAATTAAATTAATATTATGTACTACACTCTGCAATATACAACACATCAGAGTGCACAGAGGGTCTTTAAGACAAAGATTTAAAATAGATTTTAAAAATATATATACCATTCCAGGTTTCTCTGTATCACCAAACCAAGGTGGGGAAAAAACATTATGAAAGATGTACTGTGGCCAACTGATGTTTGTCCATTTTAATGTACAAAATAGAGGCAAAACCAAGTGTTTTTCTCTGTCATAACACAAGCTGCAGCCATGACTAAACAAGTAACAGACTTGCTCACTAGGGCTGATGCTACCCTGAAAAGAGGAAAGGATGATTCTATTTGCCCAAGCTTTCAAAAATACCACATCTTGTTCGGGAAGGCAGTCAAGAGATGCATCCTGAAAAACATGTAAGGTTCAATTTCTCAACAAGTTGAAGCCAAAGTACTTTCATATTTTTAATGAGGGGACACACTGATCAGGACTAACCATTAACAGTCCTTTAAATTCCTCCTTCCTCTTCTGCTCTGTGGAAATAAACAAGATTTAAACAAATAAGACTAGATCATCACTATTCTATTGTTCCTAGTAGAAAACATGTCCTTCTCAAGCTGTGCTGAAGCTGAGCTGATGCAGGTGACTTTTTTGGCACAGAAGAAAAGGTACCACCCTACAAGGTGGATCACAAAGAACATAAGGACTTGAACAGGTAGACTCAAAGTAGAGGAGAACACTCTCCATCATCTGGGATAAGGAAGTATCACAACTGACCTTCCAAAGCTGCCAAGGTGTGAGGTAATGAGTCTGCCTCCAAAGCAGGTCTCTTGTCTGCACTTCTGTACTGGCAAGAATGGAAATGCCTAAAAGCCATGGAAGTAGGAAGGTGTTTCACCACATGTTTACTCCTATGGTAAAATCTACAAGATGCTGCAGCTGCTGCAATTGAATCCCATGCTGTCAAGAGCAGTACTACAATCTCTGCTGAGAAACGGGAAGAGAAAAGTAGTTCCAACTGAAAGTACAACTACAAAACTGAACAAAACCACATTTACAGCAGCATCACTCTTAAGACTCCATGATGCAATGCAAAACCTGCAGCTGATATGTTTTGTACATGCAACTCCACCTGGTCAGGGAGGTTTTCATAGACCTGTAAAGAAGCTGCCTTCTCTGCAGGCTCTTACCTCGCCTAGCTGCAGGACATGGGGCAGACTGCAGCTGTACCAGTTACCAGGGGCTCTGCAAAGGAGAGAAGGCACAATCAAGCCTGCACTTGGACTGGGGCAGAATAAAATTGCCACCCCAGACTCTGGCCATCCACCTCCCCAGCTCTGCAACACCAAAAGTGACTGGCTGTTCACAGAGAAGCTGTGATATGGTAGCAGATCACAGATCAGGCACATGCAGCTGCTCCCTCAGCCATCCCTGCCAGTGAGGCAGAGTGCTATTGGCCCATCCCAGCATTGACTGTGGTTTCTAGTTAATACATACACAGCCACACCACAGTGTATCACACCTGTGAGACATTTCTAGGTCTGAAGAAGATGAAAACACACACATTAATTGAATGTCTTTAAAAATACAGTACGTGGACATTCCCAAATCACCTGTAGCAAACTGCTGTAGAGAAGAACAGCAAACTGATGCTTCTGGGAAGGCCCAAGAGCAGCAGCAACAAGCAACAACACAAGCCTGTCTGGTTTCATTTGCTACACCCACGCAGCAACACAGAGAAAGCTCTATGGATGAACAACATTAGTGGGTCACTCATTCAGGCTAAGTGCAAGGCAGGATCTTCTAGCTCCCTCAACACCATTGAAGAAGTATTTGTAAAATGTGGACCCGCAACTACAGCTCTAATAAAAGTTTGCCATGGCTTTAGGGTAAGAGATGAAACAGACTATCTGTGAAAGGAGGATGTAGAAGAGGGGAGATCTGTTTTAAGTGGCAAAGAGATGCAACAGAATGAAGAGACTACTTACAGCTTCTTATGGCCCAGAAGATAAGGAAAACAAAGTTACAGAGGAAACTTCAAGGGAAAGTGAAATAAATGAAGAAAAAAAATCATTACATACAAAATGTTGCCGCATATTGTGGAGGTTAAAAAGCAAACAGATTGAAGAAAAATAGGCAAAATGGAAAACAAGGGCTATTAAACACATTGTCATGTCAATCTGCTGGAAATCCCAAAATCAAAATTTTATGAGAAACAGAGTCAACAGAACTTTAGAATGCTTTCTTTCCTGAGGTGTCCACTACTGACC
Source organism: Chloebia gouldiae (assembly GCA_003676055.1). NCBI lineage: Eukaryota > Metazoa > Chordata > Aves > Passeriformes > Passeridae > Chloebia > Chloebia gouldiae. The sequence goes on along the minus strand of QUSF01000007.1, from coordinate 30,150,537 downwards.
ATTACCAGAGACACTTGTAACCCATTAATTCTTCTTGTGCTACGGATTTAATTGTTTGTTAATTCATCACTTCCTAACCTGACTTCTGTGGACTACAGATCAGATGGGTGTCTATTAGGCCGTGATAAATATTGAAATGAGTATGTTTATCTGATAAGATTTTGACTATGATGAGCACAATCAGCAGAGATTCTGACACTTGACATACTGTTGCCATTAAAATTTGTTGATTGCTGCTCACAGAACTATTCTGGTCAAAATTATTAAGTAAAAGATTAGATCATTCCCAGTGTACTTGAGTTGTTGATTTTTAGTTTTTCTTTTTTAAGGAGAAATCAAATAAACAGTTGTACAAAAACAGCCCACCCTAAAACCTTAGAGCCCTATCCACTTGGGATTTTCTTTTGGGTTCTCTTCTATTCTGCAGAAATTCAAGCCCTTTAATAACTAGACTTCCAACTCCATGTCTCAAGTTTAAGAATCCACTATACTTTCATTTTCTTACATTCTTCCAATCTGGATAACTAACAGTATTCTCATGTGATTCTTACAGGTTTATTATCTCAAACCTTTCCAAGATACACATCTGAAGTTATTCTGCCTCTCTCCTCCCTCGTAAGGAAATAACCCAAAAATTCCAGCCACCACTGTATTACTGCACACTTGAATTCTGCAAGCTAAATACTTGAAAACCTACATAATCTACTTGGAAAAAATGTAACCATGCTTAAACTTCTGCCTGTAAAGCCCAAACATGTTAGTGATCCATCTCATCTGAGCCACTCATTTCATTGGTGAAATCTATCTGAAGTCGTCTTTTCCAACTGCAATGGCAAAGCACAATGCATCACAGCCCTGCTAACAGTACAGAATCAGGTGGGAGGACAGGCTGATGCTGGTTTTGTGTAGAAAAGAACTGCTAAGCCCTGACCCCTCGAAGACAAAGCGATGGTGCAAGAGTAGTCAAGGCCAAAGCTCTATTTGCAAAAAAAAATCAATGGGTTATGCACAATAGCAGCTGCACTTAGATGTTCACAACTCAGCTGGAGTCTGTAGATCTGGTCTCTAAATTCAGAGTATTTGACACTGAAAACTAGAAAAAAAAACCCCAAAAAACAGTCCTGTCCCCATTAAAAAAAAAATGTAAATGGTCAAAACAGAAGTAAGCTTTGATCTAAAATTCTTGAAATTGAGATGAGTGAATCCCTTCTCTTTGCCACTCCTTATGATCTTTGGTAGCCAGCCAAATGGCTCAGCTTAGCTTTACTTTCCGTATCAGTCCAAAAGTTGAATAAGTAATAAACTTGCATGAGGAGAGGGCTTTATAATCACATTAGAGACATGCAAGGGAGACTGGTTACCTCGGTTCACCGGACAGCTTGAACAAGGCTTCATAATGAGGGACAGGTGCTGGCACCAATTAGGAACACTCAGCTCACCGCTGACATTGGCCCCTCAAAGCATTGACTGCACTTTAATCCTCTAAGCCACATAAAAGAAAAGCAGAGTGGGCAGATTAAAAAAAAATCTAAAAATGCCTCTGCAAAGGATTGAAATATTTTTGCTTACTTAAGGGAATAAAACAGAAGAGTCACAAAGCTGCAAAAAGTTCACTGTGAAGTATCTTGAGTATATCAAGAATCTAAATTTTGTGCACAAGAAGAGTATTTAATTTTAGGAAGGGTATCACCATGTATAATAAGCATTCATCACAGCTATCAAAATTTATATCCAGAAAAGGATCACAGAACAAAAAGGAGTAGAAGCAGCATATGTAAATACTGAGGTAAGAGAAAATTATTCCATCAATGCCTACCAGAATTTCAAGCATTATGGAATACATAAGATAGATTTTAACTGAGATTATTAAGGAGAACTGGAGGCTGAAATGTTACTATTAACAGTTTCTTTTATGACTTCCTCCCCTTTAAAAGACTTTATACGCCTTTAAAGTTCAGAAAACTTCAATTCAAAAGGTGATATCTGAAAGTTGAAGGTATATAGATTCAATTTACACATTGTAAACACCAACAGACACATTTATTTATTTATTTTTAAGTATCAGTTCCTCCTTCACTTACATGCCAGGTCATGAGGTAGATGTTTTCGCTTCAGCTGATGACATCACAAGCTCCTAAAAAAATGAAAGGAGTGCTTTTAGGTAGTAGGAGTGACATCAGGCATTTCATGTTTGAGCTACATTTTAATTTTTGGCAAGTAAGTGAAGGTTGTATTAAATTTTTATTGCAACTTTCCCAAGCAAATTATATGCCCGGAATATAAAGCCTTAAATTCCACAATTCTCATTTGATATGTGAAAAAATGAAATGTATCAGCTATATCTGCACATACTGTGATAGAAATGCAGTAAAAGTACTACAGCTAAAAACAAATTTATAAGAATATTCTCAAAGTTGATTTTACCATCCTCTTAACATGAATAGAAACCAACTTTAATAGTACCAACAAAAGGAAATTTTAATTAGTATTTTCTCTATTCTGTTTTGGGAATAAAACACTTCAACAAACACATTCAGACAGATGCATACTTATTCAGCTGGCTTAAGGTGTTGATTTCTCCTCATACAGGGATGCTTTCATTCAAGAGGGTCTTCTATGAACCACGCATGCTTAGAAATTCACAGGAGGGCAACAAAATAAGCATAGAGGGAAAGCTCCATGTGGCTCCTGATTTAATTCACCACGACATTCCTCCAGACCTCTCCTTGACAATCCCGAATAGCTTAGCTTCCCTGGCAGGGATTCTGCTTACTCGCCCTTGTTAATCTAGTCCTGAGCCTTGAGCAATATTAAATATGGGAATAGAAGGAATTTTTCCCTCTACCAACTGCCCACATTTCCCTCCTGCAGGATCATGCACATGTATATTTTGTACACTATTGTAATGCACATGGCAAAGCCATTAAAGCTGTCACACCCAGCAGATGAGTTGCAGCACTCCTCAGAGATGTCAGCAGCCCGACCAAGGGCTGTCCTGGCAGGCAGTCTGCCACATGCCTCGGAGCAAAAAGTTAACAAAAACAGGACAGCTAAGAGGTGTGGAAGAAAGTATTAAAGAGCAAAATTGCAAGTAAAAACCAAGGAAGCAAAAAGTGCATACCCTGCCAGAAGAAAAATAATTTAAAAAGGGGACATGACAATGTTTTTCTAACTGAAATAAGGCCAAAGTGTCAGCACCATACTCTTAACATCTGCATTCCTCCACCCATCTGGAGTACAACAAAAAGATACAACCACCCATCCACTGAGGAGTGGCACAGATCCCATTACTTGTTACAACTATTGTTGCTCAACTTAGGCTGTGGCATCAAAAGAAAACATTTCCTTACAATATGAGGGGGGTGGAGGGGGTGGGAAAGAGAAGGGGAACACATTATATATTACAGCTCCTGTCTGTTGACTATGCAAAATTTTGACGTTTTGGCTGTACTAAGTCTCTTCGATTTAAAGGTTCACTTATGGGCTTTTTTTTTTGTGTTTCTGTGTTTGGTGTTTTGTTTTAGGTTTTTTGCAAGGAGGGGGAAGTCAACAGCAGACATGCTTGGTTGGTTTGGGGGTTTGTTTCGGTTTTTTTTAATCTTCCCAAGTTCCTCTTCCCATCTTCCTGACATTCTCTGGCTATACCCCACATTAAGCAATTAACTTTGAGCAACACAAGAAGATCTGTAGATGAAAGCAGTACCAGAGCCAAGGCTGTTGAAACATGAATCACACTATGTGGGTCAGGTTTTTAACTTGAGATAAGCAGACACGCTTAGCCACCACCACCACCACACAGTGGCCCAAAGCAATCCACAGGGTCTGCACAGGAACCTCCTGGCTCCATCCAGAGGGACCCAGCTCCTGGCACACAGGGAGTGGGGGTGACCAGAGGGGCTCACTTAAACAGCCCACTGCTGTTCTGCCTGGTACTACTCTGCCTCTACCCTCCAGCTAAGAAATGCCAAGAGCCTCCCCACAAAATGCAATGGAGGAGGGAGGGCAAGTGAAGAAAATAAGTAAATAATTAATAAATGGCTGGCTAAGTTGTCCAAACATGACTTTGAATTTTTCTTATGACATATTTAATTATGGGATAATTCTTTAATGTCCCAATTGAACCCATTTAATGTAAGTTTTCCATAGAAACACAAGCAAAGCCCTGGTTGTGGCAGCTCAAATGGCATCATTAAAATGCAACACAGCCTACAACTTTTAAGTGTGAACAAAACCACAGCTTTTGCCTCCCAGCTGAACCACAAAACTAATATATTTTTGAACTCTTCATTAAAAACACACTTATTTGCTCAAATGCCAAGACGAACTCTGAAGTACTGGAAGGTTCAACTAAAAATTGTTTTCTCTAAGCCTTACAGTATATCGTCATGATCTTCAGACCCAACTTCACTTATTTCACAATCATGAACAAATATACAAAATGGGATGAAAAATATAGTTGCTTCCACAAAATACTATTTCCCCCCTCCTTATTTTAAAAGGTTTAAAATATATTTTAACATATTGATTAAGAAACACTAAATTAAATCACCTCAAATTAATGATCAGTGGGTTCTTCCTCAACAGATTACAAAAAGAAGAACAAATTACAAAGAAGAAGAATACTAACCCCCCACCCCGTGAGCAGCAAGTTCAGGAGCAAGGTAAAGAATGCACAGAAGATTCTCACCCTCCCTTCCACACAGACTGCCAATAGACTTAACTCCTATTCTCCACATGCGTTTGAAAAAGTAATGGGCCAGCAACAGAAACTGTGACATGAAGAAACAGAAAAAAAAATTATAGGAGCTAAAGGACAGTGTAGACACAGAAAACAAACTTAGAAATGCACAGTAGTTTTTCATAAATACAGCCTGGAAACTAAGCGTCACCAGGGAAAAAAGCATCAGCAAGATTTATTTCTTAAAATACAACTTATAACAACAGAAGGCCACTTGGAACACAGATCTATTTTTGTATTTATCACTACTGCTATACTATCGCTCTCTCTGTAATTTACCACAGTGCTTACCAACAGCCAAGCCACCAAAACAAGAACTGGACTGGTTGAAAATAGAGCTTTGTGCTATTCTCATCAACCATCCCACACACTGCGCTGCCATTTGCAAAAACAGAGATGGCCACAGAATAAAGATCAGCCAGGGTCCTGAAAAAGGACAGCGAGTTAGGACTGAGAACTCAGACTCTGCATTTCAGAGGCTCCTCAGCCTTTCCAGGGGAACTCCTTCCACACTATGTGACCCTTACTGCCAGAAGTTTGTCCCAGCACTTTCAGCACACCTTTCCTCATGCTGCTCAAGCCTTTATCAGGTGTCTCCTAGCACTGGACTCTGATGATCTCACCTTTCTTCTTGACACAGTTTGAACACCAACTTAACTCTCTTGTCAGTAGGTCCTTGTCTTTTCTCCAGACGAAATAAAACCTAGTTTTCTTACCCTCTGCTTATAGGACATGTCTACTATACTTCTGATTCTTCTAGTTGCTGTTGTCCACCACCCTTTCCAGGGCTGACACACAAAACCAGTATGAAGCTGTGATGTCCTCGACGAAGTTTCCCATCTGAATCTTTCCCTACACAAAAAATGCTATTCTCTTTTTATAGAAAAATATCCTTTACTGTCACCTGAGTTGCAGATAACAATCCTATATACAAACTCCAGTGCATTTGCTTTTGCAACACCATGACAGTTGTCTCAAGTCCTGGCTGTGAGCAATTATTGCTGCTGGGGCCTATTGCTCTCAGCCTGCAGGCATGCAGCCAAACCTTTATGTCACAGAACTGCCCCTCCATGCCCTGCTCAACCCCATTCAACCCCTCCTTCCAGACTCCATCTCCAATCAGTCAAAGTAACTCTGAGTTCAAAGCATCTTCTCAAGTAGATAGGCAGCTCCACCCAGCTTGATTCAGGTATTGAATGAACAGTCTCCTCATTCCTTCATACATATCATTAATTGCAAATATTAATTCACCTGTCTTGTTTGAAACTAATTAGCAATTATCCTCTCAGTTCCTCTGAGCAGCTACAAACATTCCTGTGAGCATTTCAGTTAATCCATGCTTCCTGAGCTAGCTTCTGATAATATGGATTGCCTGATAACTTCATCTACTGTGCAATTCCTATTTCACAAATTACTTTCAAAACTGAATTAGAAAGCTGGTCTTGTGATACTTCACATCTCCTCCATAAATAATCCCAGGGATATAACACTGCTTAGGTGGGAAAGGTATTAGAAAATTTTATAACTTCCTGGTTTTTTACAGACTGTCTCGGATATCTAGCACATACAGACAGCTCCACATGGACTACCAGTAAACATTACACAGACCTCTTACAAAAGGCAGATCTAAAAAGTAATACTACCAAGACAGAAGAAAAAAAAAAATAAAGCCAATGGTCTTTGAGATTATAAATAAAGTATGAAGCAGGAAAGTAATGGCACTCTCTCTTATAGTTCTGAAAAAATCGTAACAGAACCAAATCATAACAGATACCAAAACAGTATCAATCATATTTAACTGAAGAGCTATTTCCAGGCAATACTTATCCTACAGTGATTAAAGGTAGCAAAGAAAAAGTCAGAAGCTTTAAGAAAAGTCTTGTAAAATCCCTACGAAGTCTTTGAAGCAAACAGTGTTGGATTTCTGCTTGTAATAAACCGATTTGTTGTTTATTCTTCCTCTTCTTCACAAGCTTCTAAACAGTCCTGACTACATTAAGTACTCTGCAGCTTCTTGATTTTTATCCCTCTTCCACATTGGCTTAGGCAAAGTAATTGAGTATAAATTCACAATTTCCTTGTAAAAATCTAAAGACAGTCCATCTCACCTTAAGGTAGATGAGATACACTGAAAGCATTTAGCAAAGCCTGCAACTCTTTAGCACTTTCACTTCTTTCCACTGTCACAAAACTATTTTGTGACACCTTCATGTAGCAACAAGCCTATTCCTAATAACACCCAGTGATTTAGTAACTCCCAGCAACCAATTAAAACTTGCTGGGAAAAAAATTTCCCACAGCGGCTTACCCCACCTTCAGACAAACAATGCAGCAGGATGTCTAGAAGGATAGGTTTCATAAGGCAGCTAACAAGTAACATCAAGACATTTTATTAAATGCTCTGAAGTCCTAGGCTTCAGGCACTCAGATGGTGACCCAACACAGCAGTTATTTAGTTTGTGTGCAGTGCCAACCACTCTGCAAAACACTCAAAATATCTTATCGATTACTTGAAAATCATTGTTACACAACATAAGTAACATACATATGCAAAAAACTGAGTCAGGCTGAAAAAACTGCCCTTACAGGGAATAGCTACTAACACCAACATAAACAAAACACCTACTTTAAGCTGCAAAGCTGTTTACATTCTTCATATAGAGATAGGAGATTATAATTAGTCAAACAAAAGCCTGCGTCTGTAAGAGATTAAATGTAATGGGATAAATTTAAGACAAAACCCAAAAGGTTTAGGCTTTGCATTAAGGAAACATCCTGAGAGTCAGAACTGCAGCCCCATGTCCCCAGGGGGAAGACTGGAGGCTCTTGACGTTTAAACAAAGATTGGACAAGAGTCCTGGTCGCTGTGCTGCCAACACAACATGCTTTGCAGAGCTCAGCTCTTCTCAACCCAGCCCGAGGGCAAGGCAACAATAAATGGGACTTGAGTAAAAAGAGCACTGCACAAAGTGGTTTGTTGGGACTGGCTGTGCTGAGGGCTGCACCTCACCATGCAGACAGGGTGCTGTGGAGCAGCAAGTACTGTGCATCAGATACTCCACAGAACTCAGGCATATCGCTGCATGCTGGTGAGAGCAAAGCAATCCCAGATAGCTATTCCACCATTCCATCTCTCTTCCCTACATCAGAGACTGAGGGATATAGATATAGATACAGATGCTACAGTGTACAGCTGCATGCAAGGACAGTTAGTGTACAGCAGCTCAGATCCCTGCTCCTTTTTTGTGGGACAAAATGTTAAGGTGATGTGTTCCTTCAGCCTGGTACAGGATGCATCTCTCTCTGAAGAGCAGGTATTCCCTGCAGCAGGATGCATCTCAATGCAGAGGAATGTAGCAGAAAGAATACAAATGCATGAGACAGAAGGCTGAAAGTACAAGATCTAAACTGAGATAAAAGCATAGGAAACTGGCAGGAGGCTTCCTGGTCCACAAAGCCTGGAATGGGGTACAGGCATAAACAACGAAAGTATTTTGGCCCTACCTACTACCAGGAATTTGAAAACAGGTCTATGAGCCACAGAGCAGCAAAACCAAGCTATTTATGAGGATCTGGAGCAAAACAAAATGAATGCAGTTCTTGAGATAGGAGAACATTACATGTCCTGCTGTTAGCCACAGCCACAGCGCCAATTGCATTTTAAATATCAACCCACCTCATTCAACTTGTACCTCCTGTACTAAACAGATGTGCTCATGTGCCTTTCCTGCAGGAAGGTCCAAACACACATTTTCTGAAGGGTGGTTCAAACAAACATTTCAGAAGCAATAAATCTAGATGACCTAGAAGCATCTTTTTCCATAGCCAAATTCTATTATTTAATGCAACTATATTTGTACACAGTTAGGGACCTTTAGTGGAGATATTAAAAAATAAAACTATTTTAGTGTGAGAACTTCTAAAGTATGGTAAGATAACAGATGTTATGTTTCTGATGGCACAGCTATGCCACTTCCATATTCTCCACAGCAAGTCCCGTGACACCATCACACGCACAAGAGAGTTACAAATGCTAAAAGCAGTATGTGGGTTCTCCACACAATGACAATATAAAATACAAAGGGACACATTTAAATCTTGGACCAAAGTAATACCAAACTGTGCACTTTAATGCACTCAAGCTAGAGCTCTGGAACAAGAAACAGCAAACCCCACAAGGTTTTAACACCTCACGCAGCAAATGGAAAGGTCTTTACAGTGAGTTTCAAAGTGCCCAGCATGTTCAGGACAGCCAGATCACACACCAAATAGGGAATGATGCCAGAATTCTGTCTTCTCACAGAATTAACTACCGATTTGCAGTTCTGTAAATGGATACCTTCAGGAATCAGACACATGTTTGGACCTTTCTTCCTCCTCTCCTCACATGCACTCTTCAGGGATCAAATTCGGTATCACGTAAGGTGTCAGCAGTTGCTACACCTTCAAAGGCTGTCCTTAGTTTTCACCCCATCTTCCCAGCTCTCCTCTCCTGTCCACCAAGAGTCTGCCCCAGAACTTTCTGCCTTTTCCTTAAACCCTTTTCCACTGCACAACTGTGCTGCTGCCCACCTATGGCGCTTAAGTATCTATGGTCATTCCCATCACATCACCAGAAGACCACTCTGTGCAAGCATTTCTTATCTATGCTGTGATATTTTTCTTCAACCACCACCTGCTTTTACACAACAAATGAGCCTCTGCTCCAATCCTAGTCAATGCAAATAGAAAAAAAAAAAGAAATTACAAGCAAAAAGATTGAGAACAATTTATGCCTGGATTCCAGGAGGAAAGTTATCTCACAACTGGATAACATCAAGGAAAGATTCTGTCTCCTTTTCTGGATACATTAAGTTGCGATGCTCTCCAGTACAACACAGGGCTTCAGAAAGGCTACAGAGCACACTCTTGAGTTTCTTCAAATGCTCCAGCTATGTGGAATTTGAGTAAAGAGCAGTGTAGATATACTGAATATTCCTGGCCCTTAAGGGAGTCTCAGTGGCCACAGAAAAATAACCCTCATAAACAGTTCACCTCACATAAAACCATTTAGTCAGTATTTAACTGAATGACAGCTCCCAGAAGAAAAAAATAGAGGGCAAGAAAAAGGTAGCAGTGTTAACTTCACTTGATTATCACAGTGATTTAAAGTACTTTTGACATCCTTTATCAAACTTGGCACATTGGTATTTGTGATTTTTCACAATGAAAGCCTCTCTGTTCCTTCACGGTCAGACATCATACCAGTACTTAAACTGTCACCTTCCCCTGAAAAGAAACTGCATAAATAAATAAAGCACCCAAGCTTTGCCCTTAGACTGCAAAAACACAAGGCTTGGAGCACAATCAAATGACAATTAATGAAGCAGCAGAAACGAAAACACAGTAAACAAGACCTCATCACCTTCTTACTCTGTGGCTGTAAATCCCATAGCAGCAACCAAATATGCCTTTTCCTTGAGGATGATCTTAAATGGTTGGAAAGGATTGTGTGTGGGTTTTTGTTTTTGGTGTTTTTTTTTTTTACTGCTATGAAGGAGAAACTTGTGTCAATCCTTTTCCAAAGTCATTCCCACAGTTAGGCAAAACACATGACAAGCTCCAAGAAACAAGCAGGGAAACTCTGATCTTGGTGGAGTCAATAGGAATTAAAGCCAGTGCCAAAAAAAAGCCAGAAATTAGCAAAACAGTTATCTGATGAATTTGTGAGCAGAATTCCTAAATTACATAACTGAGTTTATTTCTTCTTAAAATCTTCTGATGCAAATATATTGGGGAAGGGTGGAGGATTGCAAGATCAAGTTGTAAAGCAAGAAAACTATTCTTTTTTAAAGCACCCACTTTCAGAAAAACTTACTGTCAAAAGGAAAAACCTTTAACAGAATTGTCTAAAATAACTCTAAGATCTTTCTATTTTCTAGTACTTTATTAATGTAAGACTTCAAATATCCAAAGCTGTTGCCTTTATAGAGGCAAAACTTCTGATATTGTTAAGCAAGGGATAAAACTAGACTTGGATAGTCTCCCATCCAGGTCATTATGGATGGGCTTCCACCAGTTCCAAGAAGGACAGCAGGTAACACTGCCCTTCACAATACATCGGCATTAAAAAAAATAAAAGAGAAAACTAGCCTTAATAGGTTTGCTCCCTTAGAGTTTTACATTACTTCTGCTTACCTGAAGCACAAAAACCTCTATAATCCTGCCAGACCTGGAAAGCTCAAAAGCAGAAGTAAACAAAGGAGCTGAGCTTTTTCTCCTTTGAGAACTGCCATCATGCAGTTAAAGCCACAGTTCTGACTGATTAAATCCCTATGAACCTATAAGAGACCACAAACAGGCAGAGGTGACAGAGTACACCAATGTGATATTAAAACCTCTAAAAGAAAGATCTAAAGATGCTTTGTTATGGTCAAAAGAATCTGGTGCAGGAGTGAAGCTGGCTCAACAAGTACAGCCCTTGTGCAAAGGCTGACACTAATGCCACTTCAGAATTAGGTGTACATGACCAGTCGGATCATTAGAACAGAGTTACACCAGAGCAACACCTTCAAACTGTTATGAAAGCTGACTTCATTGATAGAATGAGCTTAGGATAGAGTCCCTGAAATTATTTAAAGGGGGAAAGAAAAATAGCATTTTGACAAAATAATAATCTTAGGATAGCAAATGGTTAAAAAAAAGTTTGATACAAGTAACCAAGATGCATTAAAATGTTGTAAAATTTACTTCACTAAACCAGTGCTTTGCCACTGTTTTTCTAGCAGTTCCTCCCTATATAAAAGAAAGTTTGTTTTGAAACACTCTCATTATCTGTACCAAAGTAAACACAATTGCTGATGTGTGTTTAAGTCCAACATAGATTTAACTTCCTTAACCAAGCAAAATTTACCTATGTACAGGCATAACACAGAAGGGTTTCTTGTTAAAAACTGGCTAAATAGTCATCACACCAATCACACCAGGAAAAAAAGTTTTAGATCACAAACTCTTCTTTTAATGAATTTTTAAAAATACAACTTGAATTTGCAGTGCATGATGCTTTTGTACATGCACATACGTAAACCCCCACAAATGTACCAGCTACAAAGAATAAAGCCTTACAAAAAGAAAAACACTGATGAAGGAAAGGCCCCTTTATCAGACTGAGCAAACTTACACCAAAAAAAAACCCAAACCAACAAGTCTGCCAAAATACTTTCAGGTTGACTGCAAATAATTTAGAAGTCCATACTGTCTGTAGTCTGGTACAGGAGACAAATTTAATTTTACCTAGATGATTTACAGGGTCTCAAGAAGACTGTGAGACACTCACTGGAAACGCTGTTTTCTCCAGTAAAAAGGAAAAAGTTGGAAAGCTATGTCAAAAAGAAGAGGGGACAACCAAAGGGAGACTACAAAGGCATCAAAGACATGGATGGCTGAGAGACGTAGTTCTTATAAATCACACTCAATCAAGTTGTCATTTGTAATTGAGGCTTTACTTTTTCCCTTAGGTTTATTCAGACTTCTTTTCCAACTCTTACCCATTTATACTTCAAAAATCGACTAATTCAAATGTCGAAGTCAAGCACACAGAAGTGAACACAAAAAAACGTAGTTCAATAATCTTAAACAGAGAATGAAATGGTACCTGCAAAAGCTACTGGATTTCAGTAACCTAAATGAATGTTCCCTCTTTGCTGTTACATATAGAGGCTTCTGAAAATCTAGAATAAGTACACAGAAGATGCCAAACAAAGGATCTAAAACCACACTTAAGCCAGTTTAATCCACGTAATGGGAGTCACAGGGCTCTGACAGATACTGAACTGATTGGCAGGTGTGTAAGCTTTCTAATAACTTGTGTCCTACCTTCTGAAGTTTTAAGGCATTTACAGAGGAAGAAAAATGACAACATCACGCATCAGATCCATATGTATTCAGTTTTAAGCAACAGAGGAAAGACTACTAAGAATATTAAGTATTGAAACAAAGTTTAAACTCTTTCATGGAGCTCAGGGCAGAGTCCCATTTTCTACAGTATTATACCACAGATATTCTGTCTCTCTATAGGTGCATTCCACCAAATAAGGCAAATCAGATCTCCATCAAAACTGCAGAAACACATATGAATGTAACCTGCCAGTCACTGGTAAAATCTCATTCAGTTGCCATTTTAAGTAAACTCTTCTTACACTAGCTAGCTAAGTAAGTATTTGGATCAAAAATATGTTTACTACTAGCTTGAGCAAACTTAGGCATCTGAAAAATACCTGAATAAAAAACAGCTTTCATAATTTTCATAAAATATAACTGGAAATTATAGTATGAATCATTAAAAAGTACAAAACTACAAGAATCAAAATGAAACCACCATGAATTTATGGATACCAGTTGCAAAGGGCATACAAAATCATTTTGCATCATTTCTATTTATATGAAAATATGGAATTATTTCATCCCATGGGTTTTTTCATCTTTTTCTTCTTTGGCCCAAAAAAGTGAACAGGCAGTAACCAAAGAGAGTGAAGGA
>QUSF01000007.1:30073419-30130543 GCA_003676055.1 Chloebia gouldiae | reverse complement strand
CCGCCGCGGCGGCGGCTCCTGCTGCGGGTGCTGCTGGTGCCGTCCCGCGCCGGCGCGCATCGCCCCGCCCGCCCGGGCCCGCGGCCGGCGGCGGCTCCCGCCCTGCGTGCCGGCTGCTCGGCGCGCCCGCAGCCCGGCCCGCTCCTCCTCCGGCGGCGGCGGCCGCACAAGAGCCCTATTGTATTATTGACACTGCTGGGCTCCAGGCCCCGCCTCTTCCCCTTCCCTCCCTGCCCGCGCCGGGCCTTCCTGCCAGCTGCGCCGGCAGAGCCGCCCCCCGCCCCGAGAGCGAGCGGGAAGCGGACGGCGGGGAGGGAAGGAGGGCAGTGTGTGCAGTGTGTGCAATGTGTGCAATGTGTGCAGTGTGTCTGGTGAAGGTGTGGAGCGCGTGTCCTGCGAGGAACGGCTGAGGGAGCTGAGGTTGCTCAGCCTGGAGAAGAGGAGGCTCAGGGGTGACCTTTTCACTTTCTACAACCACGAAAGGAGACTGAGCCGGGTGGGGGTCGACCTCTTCTCCCAGGCAACCAGCGACAGGACAAAAGGTCTTAGTCTATGACGGGAGGTTTAGGTCGGACGTGAGGGCGATTAGATACTGGAATGGGCTGCCCAGGGAGGTAGTGCACTCACTGTCCCTGGAGATGTTCCAGAAAAGACTGGATGTGGCACTCGGTGTCATGGTCTAGTTGACATGGGTGTGGTCATGGGTTGGACTTGATGCTCCCAGGGGTCTTTCCAAGCTAATTCATTCCATGATTCTGTGAAGGGACTGGAAGGGAAGGTCACAGTTCTCAGCCCTTCCAGTGGGCGTCAGGGGCTGGGGGAAGAGAACCATACGTGGAACCAGGTGAGAGACAGGACCTGGCTCCTACCACTCGTGTTACTTTTCCCTTTGCCAGTTCAGAAGATGAGCCGAGGGGCAATGCCTGGTCTGCATCCCTGAAGCCACTGGCTACCGAGACTCAGCTTTGGACTGGACAGCTGGTGGCAGTGACAGAAGTGGTGCCTCACCACATCCATTTTACGTTCCAGCAGCTTCTGAGGGCACAGTTCATCCATCTCAGCCCAGTCTAGCATTAAACTGAGAACATATTGCCTCAGTGGCACAATTTGTAAAATAATGAGCGTAAACTTTACCTTAAGGCAGCTTTTATACAGCAATGTTAATTATTCAGCCCATGACATTGAAACAACATTAGATAGAAAGCACTGTAGGAAGCATCAGAATAAAGGAAACAGCGGCAAAAATTCAGCAAACCTCCTCCATTGTTACACCCCACACCCACGCTCATTTCCCATACTGCTATTATCACGTATCGCTTGCATCAAACCCTCTGGAAACCCCTTTTGCCTTTCTTACCAGAAGGACTGCTGCAAAGAGTCTTAGCTGAAGATCATCCTTCAGCTGCTGCAGCCCTGTTTCTCCATGCACACAGTAACTGAGGCATGGAAGGGCTGTGGAAACTCGGCAGAGAAAGAAATGGAACCTGGAAACTCAGATCTGGGGTACAGGCCTTCTCCTAAGGCCAGACACAGAGATGAAATAGCAAGATTATAATAAGGAGTACAAAGGAGAAAAAGGAAGAGATAAGCAGCAAGCATGGAAAGGATAGTTTGGCATGCCTGAGCTGAATTTCTACAATGTTTTCTGACAGCAGCAGAAAGATGAAGAGAAACAGATCATAAGAAAGGAGGCACTGTTTTAGCCAAATTTTCCATCTAGCTCAGCCTAGCCTCCCACCTGCTCTACCAAGTCACAGGCACCTTGCACTGACTTCCTCTTGGCCCATGTGGGCATCCACAGTAAGATACTTCCCCTAAGTACTCTCCAAGTACTTAATCACATTTCCCAAGCAGTATGTGGAGCATCTGTTTAGTAACCCTCAACAAATCACTTCTCCAAGTACTTGTCCAAGTCAGCTCTCACTGAATTCTTGTATACTTCTGACTGTAAATCACTGCTGGCAAGGATTTCTATGCATCTACTACCCGCTTCAAAATGAAAAAAAAATAGTCATTTTTCTTTGGAATAACTGGTTCATATTCTTGAGTCTAATATGAGACATCATTTTCTACAAATGCAGTTAGACCACAACTAAACAGCAATGCTGAAACATATGACTTCCTTCACACACCAGCAATCACCTCATTTGCCTTCAGTTCATTTACCTCCCAGAAAAGCACTCTGAGCAGCTTCAAAAAACCACAATATCGAGTAAAACACCGAGAATTCTGTCCCTACCACTGCCACTTGTGGAATCCTTTATATCAAACCAGGTGAAGCAGGCAGCAGGGCAAGCAATATTGAATTTAAGACAAGATTTGGAGACCCAAATGAAGGGAATTCAGAGTGATAAAACAAAGTTCGTGTACTAAAGACCTGTTTTCTAGTCATAAAAGAAGTAAAGTCTGATTGAGTTAAACTAAACAAAAACCATTTTCAAGTACCAATATCTTCATTAGGATTTCAGAACAAATTCTATTTTTTTGTGTGTCTATGAAACCTGCTTAGTAGAATAAACTCACAACACACACACACACACACACACACACACACACACACACATAAGGTTTAAAGTATCCATCATTCTAAAGGACAATAAAGAATATATATTCCCATCAGTGAAGGAAAAATCCTTACAAGAAGTTTCCTGCCAGATTACTTTATATATGAGTGACCTCAGCAGAAGCAGATGCAGCCCAACCCAGGTAAGGTGTTTAGCAGCTATCGTAATTTCCCACGTGTGGAATCACACACACCTTCCTATACTGGCTGTCACATGTCAAGAGAAAATGACATCCAAGCTTCTAATTCTATAGTAAATCCATAGCTGTACATGGTGGGCTCATAGCCAAAAAGATAAGTGACACAGGAAAAGTAGTATAAGAAATTCTGTGGAGCTATAAGTTTCAATAAATGCTTTACATTCACACCAAGCAAGATGAATAAATAGGAAGCAGATTGTACACTTTTGTTCTTTTTGAAGATGTATGCAACACAGTTTCTACATTTGCTCATTAAAGGATGAACTTCTGATGCTCTTATGCACCTAGAGAATATAAGGAATTTACAAAGCAAGATGTTAACACATTGATAAAATGTAGCACAAACAGGAAGTCTTCCCAAAGGAAGAATGATCTAGAAACTAGAAGAGATATGATCAGGGTAAAATAATGTATGCACATATACTACCCAAGTTGAACCAAGTCCTAACTCAGCTGTACAAAAGCTGCCTGTGGTATATTAGGATATTAAGAAAGTTACACTGAAGTAGAGTTTAACGTTTGAGGAGATGGTCACGCAGAGTTTAACATGGATCTGAGCCACAAAAGAAGCACCTCTAACTGAAACACCTAGAAGTATACTCCAGTAAATCTGAACAACAGCAACAAGAAGTATTTTTTATACTGTATTCGCTATTGCTGATCAGATGCCAGAGAAGAAAAAGATAAGCATGTCACAGAGGAGTAGTCGGTGGAAATAAGCATTGGAAAGGCCTGGAAAGTTAATTCAAACCCCTTACCCCCAAGTCTCTGTGGCATTCCCAGCCTGCACATAGAAGCCTCCATAGCCAGCGATTCTAGTTGTCTCTGATAAAAGAAATACACACATGCCAAAGGCTGGTATACCACTTTTCTTTGAAATGCACAGATACTGCATAAAACTCCCTTCAGGAGAGCAGATACCATTGATGAAAATTTGATACACTGTCCTTGAAACCAGAGCAAGCATTGGCAGTTACTGGCAAGAGACAGAAAAGCTTAACTTCTTTATTTTCCTTTCACAGTGAGCAAAATTATTGAACTGTTACCATAAAGTACAAACATGCACCTGCAAATGCGAGCATTAATTATGACTGCAGAGAAACTTTCATTCTTCTGTGTAAAAAAATGCAAAGCAGAATCTCGAATAAGGATGACTAGCCATCCCTAAACTCTTGTGACTAAAAATGTTTCCAATAGTCACTAGTAGAAATAGAAGCAAAGAACACTCAGAGCTTCAAAAGATAGTCTTTAAACACTGAATCCAATCCTTTAGCACTTGTTGGGGCAGCTATCAAAAGATGCCCTCAGGTCATAGTACAGCCCTTCCATTTTATCTCCAGGACCTTATAAAAAAAGGCCCCTGAAGTGTTAGCTTTTTTTGTGGAGGGACTTCAGAAATGGGGGGAAGATCTCCCTTCATAAAAAGATCAGCACATTCAGACAAAAAAAAAAAAATAGTACTTTCACAATCATGAACCATTTACTCTCTTAAGAGCAAAATGTGCCAGCTTCACTTCCCAGGATCTGACAAGTTCAAAGTTCTGTGCTTAGGGAGATCTTTGATTTATCTTTCTCCTTCTAAGACAGTAGCACAGAATGGAGAGGGCTGCCAGTAGCTTTCAAAACCGATTAGTATTATAGCTCTGTACCTTAAATACATAGAAGTAAGTACCTAACAAAAAAAAAAAATCAAAGAATACATTTTATGCTTGTATTAGTGAGGAAATAAAATTGCCTAAAAGACCTGAAAAGTTAGCTGCCTCTCTGGTGATGTACATCAGTTTGGGGGAAATCTCACCACAGCAGCCAGCATCCACGTAAGTAGAGGAAAGTAGGGCTGCTGCTCCCTTCAGTGCTCAGAAATCACAGCTCTGTGGTCATCCCACCTTTCCATAGCCCAGAAAAGATTTAATTTTTTAAAAAAATTTTGAGACACGAGTTTAATGGTTTGAACAGGAAAAAAAAAAAAAGACAAACCAAAATAAAGAAACAAACCCAAGCTTTCCAAGTTTTCTTCCCTATGACAAAAGGTTCCTAAAATTAAAAATTTAGATTCTCACATGACTCTATGAACTGTAACTTCACTACTGCAATACTTGTGCTAAAATGAAGTTGGAAAAGCAGAGAGCTTTTAAGACACTGTGTCATTTAGACACACAGTCCTTTGAGCTCCCAGTACTGCAGAGGTCCTTTGCCTTAAATTTAGCCTTATCATTTGGGTAGAACTTATAATAGCACATTGCTTTCAGCCTTTGCAGTTTGGGAACATCAGACAAACACTCATTTAAACACTGTTCAAGAGCCTTTTAATATCACTGTAATTTCCTATCTATGAACTTTATCTGTTGTTTGAAGGACAAACTATCTACATCTTTTTTAGCAAAAGGATATAAGCAAAATCCACACTTATTTGAAAGATCTCCTAGACCCTTGCAGCACTGGATATTTTAAAGCCTTGAGCAATTGGAAGGAGGATGACTTGTACTTGACAGATGCTGGCCACGTTGCTTAATATACATTCTGGAAAAATACTCAGATACTCTGGCCATGAAATTGTAATAGCAGGGATTATCACTAAATTCATCAAAAAAAAAAAAGGAATGAGCAGTTGCACATTTTTCTTTATGCACTCAGAAAATTTCAGAGCTTTTTTAAAGCTTCTCTCACTTCCTCCTCCTTTTCTTCTCTCTTACTCAGAAGCAGTGATGACTACGTGTGCCTCAGGAAGACTCTGACCACAAACATTACCAGCAACAGTCTTATGGCAACTGGGCACTCTGAAGAGATGAAAGCAGTAAAAAGAATTTTTCTATCAAACAGTACTCCAAGATATTAATGTCTGGACTGTTAATGCTCCATGATTCCCAGGCATTCAGTTAATCCTCCTGCACATGTTTTTTCTAGCAGGTTTGATGTTTGCAAGGTTTTGCCAAGTGCAGATGGTTGTGTTGAGAGACATAGTTCAGACTAGACAGCTTTAAGAAAAAAATCCAGGATGGCAATACAGCAAATGATTACTTTTCATTAATTGTTGTCCTCAGCAAATTAGTATAGCTCATACTGCAAACTCTGCAATCAATGTCCAGGGGTGGACTTCCAGAGCTAGCTGCCTTGCAACATATACTGCAGCAAGATGCAGTACTACAGCACACAGCTTCAGGAAGTGCTACAGCCAGTTGCACCATCCCACTCAAATCCATGGATGCTAGAGACAATACTTGCAATTGGCACTTATTCATAGCTTCTGAAACTGTTGGACTAGTTTACATGGTTTAGATCAGATTTAAACATGCCTTGGAAGAGCTGTTCCTTCAGGCTTCCAAACCTACTACTTCCAAGGTATATCACCCTTGTGGACTCAGGAGGCTTACTCATTAATTCAAAAAATTAATGGCACAAAGGTCCCAATGAGTCAACAAGGAACTTGATAGCAAAAGACCTAGAGTTTAGGAACTAATCAGGCAGGCAACTGGGCTACTCCTAGGTGTTAAAAGACTTATTTCATGATGTCCTGCATTAAATTTTTAGGAAAACAGCATTTGAAATCCACATATTTTAGAAGATATTATCAATGCTGATTTAAATTTGTGCAGAACCCTGAATTCTGTGTTAAGAAAACCTAAATACTTAAAAGGCAGCATTTAAATAAAAAAAATATTCAGCTCCAGAGTTTTACTCATGCTTAAGTCAGTAAAACTTTTTTTCTTATTAGTCAGAATGATTTAAGCAAATATTTTGTAATAAAAGGTTAAGGCTGCTTTATGGAATTGAAAAAAAAAATCTGTCCAAGTTATGTAAGTGCAGCCTGGTATGTGGATTAAAGTCATGCAAAAAAATGCATGTATATAAAATGTGCCAAAAGAAATTGAGCTATCTTCTAACAACTGGGGCACAGATACTTCTTCATGTTTGTATTTGAAGATGTGATTGGTAAAAATGATGAAAATAGTTAAGGGTAGCTTTGCTATGACTCACATACATAAAAGAACAAATTATTAAGCAACTTGGATCCAACTGGGGTAACAAGATAGTTTTTAAACTGTAAATTTGTACAGTAATAGCTAAAGGTAAACCAAAAGCTTTGATACTTCAAAGCTTCACAATTTTACTCAATATATTCAAAAGAAAATTGTATTGATACAGTACTTTATGTTCTTTCCAAACATTTATGCTTAGTGAGAGTTACCCTAGACCATCTCTGCTTGGAAGAGTCACATTTCTGACCAGTTTAAAGCCACGTTTGAAAATGTATTAAATGTTTACCTATTTTCAGAAGGGTTTTACTGGTTTTCAGATATTAAATGGACCTGCTTTCTAAATTAACTATTTTACTACTATAACCACCACAATCTTTGACTGAGGAAAAATCCCTGCTGTCAAAAAATCACCTTTTTCAGAGAATGAATGCCTAGAGAGTTAAAGCTTATTTTCAATTAGCTATGAGTATCTATTTCAAGATATATCCCCATTAAATATCCCAGTTTTTATACCTAATGTAATGTAATTATGTTTTTCAATATACCATAATTTTAAAAAGTCTTCAGAATCCAGAGTTCAAATATTTCAAATGTTTATTATTAATCACATTCACAGTGTAATACAAATTACATTAAAAGCTACACAAAAAATATAGAAAGAATACATTAAACACGTACCATTCTGTAATGCAAAGAATTCCTGACTCATAAGCTAGAAGTGTTCTTAACACCTGTTAGCAAGAAATGGAAATCAATCATTGGATTGAGAAACTCCTTCATTATTTAGGGATTTTTTTATTAAAAATTGTTGAAGCCAGTAAACAGACCATTCATGTTAAAAAAAAAATCAACATTGCTCTTTCCCAGCATGTAGAAAAGTTATTCCACTGTTTCAAGCTTTGATTAATTTTAAATTAGTCTTCCCGTCCTCCAGCAAAAGGAGTCACAAAAGTCCATTTAGCACTTTGTTTCCAGAGCAGGTTTATGATACAAAAAATAAGCTATAAACATACACAAAATCATGTGTCAGCATTTAACTTTGGAAATATTATATGTAGAAGTTTAGAGACCAAGATAGTCTGGTATATGTACTGCTGATAGAAATCACACAGTGAAGTACATTATACAATTTCAAAGTACTGTCCATACCAAAATAATACATTTACTGTACATGTCTAGATTATTTCCTGTAAATGTTGACTGATTAGTTGTGCTAGTACTTTAGAGAGTAAGATAAAGTTTTTAGTTCTTTTTACAGACTCACCTCACACTTACAAAAAAAAAAAAAATTCCTGGCCAGCTAAGTGCAAGTAACTGGTAATTTCTGATACCAGTTGAATTCTGGTGGTGGCTTGACTTTGTCAAATAAAAACATTTCAAAGAAGAGGCAATTTTCTTACCTCCAGACCTCCAGTACACCAATGGTTTAGTTTATTCAGAAGATATTCTTCCTTATTTAATCTATGCATAACTGTAACAAGAGGTCCTAAGGACATATGCTTGAATTTAAACTAAAGGCAAGCATTTGCCCAGTAGCAACAAAATGACAATTCAGAACCTCTTTTGGTCATTACAGAACTGTGAATTTCAGAAGAGATTCTTTCATGTGCTAATTCAAAAAAAAAAAAAAATTAGAGATGTATCTTTAGCCACCCACTTTGGAGCTCCAGAGCTGTGAAACTGATGAGTCAAGACTCATCTTCAGCTAAAATTTGCAAGATCTTCCCTTTTGATGGACGACCATAATGAGGAAATTGCTTTAACACCTCAACACAGCCCAAATTCTTTCAATGAATTGTAAAGGCTATGCAAGCTGGCAACCCATGCTTTAATTATGAAATTTTGATTTGTGTGTCTGCATGCACAATTGGTTCAAGTATTACAAAGGGCTTGTAAACCTGGACTGAAGCTTGAAGTTCATATAGAAAAATCAGTTAGGATGTAATATGCAAAAATAAATCAATCATGTATTTAATATCCATATAGATTTGCATTATAATATGCATTATTTAGCAATAAGCATTATTACTAAACTCTATTAATATGTATCTCACAAAACACTGGTAGCACTCCTTCCATCTGTCTTTAGAATTACTACAAAATAAATCCTATGGCAGTGTCTAGCACTTTACAGCACTTTCTATATTACTTCTGCATGTAAAAGCCTTCTCCTGGGGTCTAGCAAGGAATAAGGGGTTTTTAATGCCATCAGAGTCCTTCTCTGACTTCTGGCTATGTCGCTTCTAGCAAACAATAATATGCCAGAGCTTTATTGCTCAAGGGCAAAGAAACCTCAAATATATCCCGTGTGTGAGCTGGCAATGCCAGAGGCAGCTGTATTGCCAAAGAACCTGAGCAGACCTTAGAGTAGCTTCAGCAGAGCACTCATGCTCAGTATTCACCTCAAAGCAGAAAAGCCTGGAAGTGCTCACTTACCAGAACGCTGTTGTGACAACTCTCACCACAAATGCTGCTGCAAACAAATTTATGCAAAAAGCATGCTGAAGCAGAGCAAGCCAAAGTCACAAACCACTTTTGAAAGCATGCTACAAGTACAATTCATTTCAGACTAAGCTTTCAGAAAGACTCAACGACAGCTTCCTTCCTGGACCCCCAGTGAAGACAAATTTGCATGTGGGAAAATTTTGAAGGGCAAATTTCACATAAATACACTTTCTAAAAAATGCATCTGAGTGAAAGATAACAATTAGTATTGCATCAAACTTGGATCAGCATTGCACTTTTAAAATATGTATAACCATTAGATGTTGTCAAGAAACATTCAAGTGTCAATAGATTTTTAGAAATCACTGTAAAAAAAGTTAGTAAAAAAGCTCAATTGTTTTTGAAGTTAAACTTAAATTTCAAACACAATGCACATGGCTAGCTATGCAGTTTACTCCAGTTGAGATAATATGGTATTAAAAACCACCAGTGGCATTATAAAAGGTATATATGAGAAATACAAAACTAAATGACAAAACTACTGTGATATTGAAGCCAAGTGACATCCAAGTGCTAAGACAAACCATACGTGAGCACCTTCATGCTAAACTTCACATTCCCATCTGCATATCAGCAAAATTGTAGAAATTGTCTACATCTTGAGATGCTGATGCTTTGCTTTCCGACACAAAAACCTGTTTTGTTAAACAAGAAAACAGTTATGTATCAGTAATAGCAGTCATGCTCAACTGGAACCAGTAATGCTTATTTTTAGTTTTGTATTTCATGAGAGACACAACTGTTGGTTCCCACTGCATCTCTCAGCCCTGACGCATCCACCATTTGTTATCGTCACCATTTCCTAGCACATATGCTGGCTGCATTAAACCTTGCCTTCAGGATCAGGAGCTTGGGGCTTCATTATTCAGGGGTCCCAGCTTCAGTTAGTGTCTATTTAGATATATTTTGATTGGTAAAGTCAACTCTCTCCAGGAGAGTGGGGGAAAAATATATACACAAAATTCTTAGACTACTACTTTGCTTTAACAGAAAGGGAGAGTTTGTAAGAAGGACTTCATTGCTTCTCCAGAAGATGACTATTTTTTAAAAGGTAACTTCAATTACTTTTACATTTTTCAAAATTTATCAATGTATGCTAAAGTTCAAGCTCCAGGACAGTCACCTTTGAAAGCTTTCAGCAGATCAGCAGTAATAGTCTTAGGTACTATCCAAACAGTTGAGAGTAAACTGAGGACATTGTGGCTGTTCACCCATCTCAACATGCAAGCAATAGCCTCAATCAAAAAATTAAATGGGATTACTTATTACAAGATGACTGTTTTCCAGAAACTGGGCAGCCTAGTTCCAAGTATTTTGAAAGAACTGCAAGACAGTAAGGAGCTGCATGGATGCTATGTCTCAAAGACATTCGAGTCATCTTTGAACAGCTGCCTGAAAGCAAAGGGTTTGTCACTCTCCTGTTATCAGGAGTGCTCTAAATGTTTCCATAAACATTCTAAAAACCATTGCCATTTAGAGAAATCAAACAGCAAGGAAAGAGGAGGTGTGGTGTAAGAAAGCTAAAGTGAAAGAAGCTGACAGAAGAAAAAAGAACACTGTCTGTGAAGGACAGTGGCATCCTACACAGCAAAAGCAAACATGGAAAAAAGCTGAAATCTCATCATATTATCCTTGTTGTGGTTTAATAGACAGGACAAAGTTAAGTGATTAAATCCAAGACTTGAAGTGGAACTTTTTTGTACTACAATTATAGGACTTGATTTTGTGTTATGTGAAAAAAGTTTTAAGTGGAAATCTTATATTCTTCAGTGGATTTGGGGATTCAAAACTCTCTTTCCTAGGACAATTTTTTTTTGTCAGCAAGAAAGTTTTGAGTAAAAACACAAAAAGTTTTGAGTACAAAAAACACAAAAAGTTTTGAGTACAAAAAACAAAACAACAAACAAAAAGATATTCCAGTTTTACTACCCATGAACCTAAAAAAATCTGTAGTATGTCAGCACTATATCTTGACCATGAAATAGCTCAGACATTCTGTAATATTTTCTGAGAACAAAGCAATACACCAGCTTACCTTGGTCCCACTAAAAACCTCATTTACAGTGCTTCGACATTGTTCCACAGCACTATCTCCATTGAACTCCAAAGCAACCACTGGACCTAGAAAACAGTTTAGTCTAAAATCAATAATACTTTTAAGCTTGGCATTGAAACAGTAGATTTCTCAACCCATAGGGAATTGTGAAGCTTGCAACAAGCATTTTATTTTTTTGCTTGAGCAGCCCCATAGTGGCAGATAAAGGATTAAAAAGACTTAAACATGTACCAAAAAAAAAAAACTACCATGTTATGCGCAATTCCATGCCTTTTTTTTTCTTTTTTTTTTTTTTTTTTAGATATTTGGATAGGATTCCAACTTTACTTCTTGAAAGGCAGCAATAGCACAAAAATGCTAGAGGAGTGCAAGGCATCATGGAAGTGAGTCAGACTATGCTGCTCAAATAGTGAGCCATTTCACAGACATCTGGAGTGGGACTGAGTCATTCAAGCATTTTTGCTTCAGTCCCAAGATAGTGAATTGCCCGATTTTTAGACTTGTTCTCACCCACTATTTGCAGATCTGCTTTCTCTGGTTTCATTCTGAACATGGTATCTCTTCCCACATGACTGTAATATAGCCCATAAGCTGGACTATCATCTTACAAGTGCAATGACTTGTCCTATTCTTGCAAGGAGCATTACAGACCTCTCATGTTGCCATGAAAAAACCAGCTTGTTGCTACTAAATTTGGGAATGTGCAGTGAGCTTTAGCATGTAACAGATAACAAGACATCAGTACCTCTGAAAAAAGAGACAAAACCCAACTGCAGTCATATCAATTGAAAGACTTCTGAAATACTCTGACAGTACACCAGTTATCAAGAAGAATTTTAAACACTTATCTGCTTTATGTACACCTATACTGATTTGCTTAAATAATTTATACAGAAACACTGAACAGCTCAGTGGTTGTGCTAGCACTGGGATAAGTCAGAAATAGTCTATGAGCTTTTTTTGACCATTCCAGGCAGATCTGCATGTGCCACTGCTCCTGAGCTATGCAGTTGGACCACTAGAGGGGGAACAGAAACACAAAATGTATGTGAAATAACTCATTTTTGATGCCTTCAGGAGTTTTGGCTGGTTTAGGGCCTCACTGAGGCTTCCAAAACTCATCTCAACAGGTTTTGCAGTATGCCCTTGAAATTAAAAAATTGTCCTTCATTCCTCTTTCTTCTCCAGAACTCTCTAGTGACAGATTTCTATAACAAGAGGAGAAAGAATACACAAACCTTTTTCCAGCAGTGGAATGAATTCTAATGCACTCTGCTGGAAAACTCTGTGAGCATCCTCTGCCTTCATTAAAACTTCTTTAGTCTGTACCAGCTGAAAGCCTTTGCTGGTCATCTGTTAACAGAGGAAGAATTCATGTTAGAAATGCTTCTAAGGCAGAGTTCAACTTGCGTATCCAGATTACACTGTAATAGACTCATTTTTCCCATACACATTAAGTCTCAGAGCAAAGGGACTCTTTTTGCTCTTTTCAGAGATCATTTGCTTTCTCTACACTTCTGTTTATTTTCATTCCATTCATCCAGATTTTCTCCTCTGCCCTAGTGAACCTAGAGGAATAAATGTGAATGTTTTTGTGTTATATATAAGGGCCCGGGTTATGTGTTTTTCCCCACAGTCCCTCACAAGTAGAAACTAATGGGAGTTAAAGTCATTCAGCATCTGGAAACAAGCAGTCAGTTCTCTTTAGTCTGCAAAAGTTCAGTCAAGCATTAGCTCAAAGCCTCATCAATCCACTGCTAAGTTTTCAGTTTTGGAACAAGAGTTAACAATGTTTGAAAACATATATACACATCCCACCCCCTCAATTTTACTCCAAATCTAATATGAAACTAAAAGCACGTGGGAAAGGAACAATTACATTTTTACTTCCAAAACATCTATTAATCTACAGAGCAGTTAGATTTCCACAGAAACTCACTAACTAGTCCTTTAGCATCTTTTTAACTCTAACTTCTAAATAACTACTAACAGAGGAGAACACATTTATTACTCTCCTCCTGTAGCTATTCCTTTGTCAGAAAAGAAATCACCCGAAAGTATCATTATCTGCCTTCACTCATGTAACTCAGTAGCACAGACCCATAAAAGTCCAGCTGGACAGTGAGGAGGCAAGGAGACATCCTACAGCTTTCTTTCCTTGCAGATAAAAACCCAAGGAAAAGAGCTCCACCAGATGTTTAGTTGATCATACAACACTGTGATCAGCAGCTTTTGCAGATACCACTCTCAGATGCTGTAGCCCACGGTTACTGGGTTACTGGCTCTGCTCTGTGACATCCTTGGCATTTCAGGATGGTGAAAGCAGCCAGCTGCTCCCAGGTTTTAGCCCCAGGAAAGTACAAACTCAGTCAAGCTTGGAAGCTGCTGTCTTAAGGGGAAAAAAAAAAAAAAAAAAGACCAATAAAAAAGCTATTTAAGTCATTGAAGACAGCTGACTAGCCATGACACTCACTGCCCCTTTCAGAAAAAAAGTTCCAGCACTGGATGGCACGGGGGATACATTTTAACACTTTTTTTTTTTAAGACTCTATGTTAGTACTTCAGAAACTTTCAGGACAGACTTTTGTTAGCTGAGACTTTTAGGACAAGCTAACAAGTTAATTGGTTACATCTCTCTCACAAGCATTGTCAATCACTTACTCTATATTTGACCAAGTTCATCAAATCAACTACACATTTTCTTCAGAGCTTCACTTTGCTGTGCCATGATGGAAAAGTAAACCAGAACTGTTAGAGCATAGATGTGCCACACACAGGACGTCAATTGTAAAGAATTGACTGATCAAATGAGATTCAGTCTCTTACCTTGCTTTAAAGTTTTAAACAATGCAGTTGATCATTATGGTCAGTAGACAAACAGAGCCTCTATATTCTCCCTTCAGGGAGAATCAGAGGCTGTCCACAGGAACGTTGAATTAGGAATTGGAAAACCTGAATGAAGACAAAGGTTGCTTACCTCATCAATTAACTTCCTGGCATTTGCAGTTGTGTAGTCACCAGCAAAAAACACAGCCAAACATGATTCATCACTGTTTTTCTGCCTCCGTCCTCGAGTTATGGGTATTATGCTCTTTGTAGCATCAGTAGAAACCCTGACAGCTTTCAGCTCCTCAGAGCTGGGCAGAGGAACATAATCTTCGACTACAGCAGTTTCAGGCAAAAGGCCCCAGTTATTTTCTCCAGACACAGGGGTAAAGTCATGGATGTTGCTCCACGTATTATTGAAGATACTCAGACCAGCATCTTTAAATTGTAAAGCAAGCTCAGGATAATAGTACTGGAAACATCCAAATTTCATACCTGTGGAGGACTCAATAATGGGCTGGGTGGCACAGCACAAGAACACCTCCAGCTTTCTACAGTCCCGCGTGCGGAACTGTTGGCAGGCAACCACACATTTACAATCTTTGCAGTCACGGAAAAACACGCTGCCTTTTATTGGTCCTAAAAAGATTTGGCAATTTACACAGTCATCAATCGTGATTGTAGCAGAATGGTCAAATATGTAGATTTTGCAGTTCTCACAGTCCTGAATGACAAATTGTTGCCCTGCTACTTTTCCAGGCAGTCGACCCACAGTTTCATTCTTCAGTCCAGAAAAAGTGTAATCTTTAGGGTCAATCTGAAGGAGGAATAAAATAATAATAAAAAAAAAGGTTAAAGTCTTCAAATGCAGAGAATATTATAATGTTAAATGCCCACTGACTTGCACTGATTGAAGTGCCACTGAATTGTACAGGATAAACTGCGACAAGGGTCTTCAATGAGTGATGAAAGATCAGAAGCAACTCTTCCAGCTAAACTACTGGAATACACAGTATTGAGATACAGTTAAGAAGTGAAACCACACTTCTGAGAATCTCCAGGGGAATAAAAAAAAAGCAACTCAGTTTGTCCTTTAATAAAGAAAGAAGCAAGGGGAGCTAGTTTTAACTGTAGACGCTGAACTGTTTCAACAAGGATGATGGTTCTGGGTAGAGTAGTAACTGTAATAAATAAATTGTCCAACATACTTACAGATTCATAAAGCTGGAGATACACAGTATTTCCTTTTTGACTAGCTTTCTTGGTCATATTTTATCTCAATACATTGCAAGGAAACCTTGTTGCTGTTAAATAGTATCTTCTCTATTATGTTTGCCAACTACAGAGAGCTCAGTAATGTGTGCCATGACATTACCTCGTGCTAACAATGACAGGATTTTTGTGCTAACAACACATAAGAGATTGTTTTAGCTATGTCCAAGAAGCAAAATATGGCAGTGGTGGTACAGGGGGCATGTTTGCAGATCTCCTCCACACTCCAGCATTCCTATGGCTGGGGCAGAACACTTGAGGGAGGCTGTGGCTTTCCCTGGGACTCTCCTTTAGGGAGCAGCAAGTCACGAGCCACCCAGCACCTGGGATGGTTGCAATACAGGTGGAAGGCATGAATAATACAGCCCATGCTGTCCTAAAACCAAAGGAATCTGAGCTGGCTTATTTCTAGATATAAGCTAAGTCTCAAGCCATCTACAATTCCTGGAGCAAATTCTACTCTGCCCTCTTGTGAAAGCTCATTAAAATAGCACTTAGAAGTGTACTAGTGAATGACTAGCACAAGATCACTTCACCAACTTGCTATCTGATTATCAGCCTTGAGGCTCCTAAACTTTGCTGTACCATAATCAGTTATCATGCATTACCACAGTTTTGGTGTAGTCCAATTCCTAAGAAAACTTCTTCCTCGCATGTCCAACATTGACACAATATTTAAAGACCAGCAAAAAGCATAAACCAGAACAGCCTAGCGCCAGCCATTCATTAAATCAACCTAGGTAGCTTTTGACTGGAACAGCCAAAGGAAGCTAAAAATCTCTGCCAGCTGATAAAATGTATTTTGCTCTATGCAACATATATGACCTTCAGACAGGAAAGGAGGTTTGCAACTGATGAATCTTCCAAATAAAATGCAAGCTGAGACAATGAAGGTGGCTTCCTTGAATTATCTCCTCAATCATACTTAGTACCACTAGTATACCTCCAGGAAAGTGTTGCTGGAAGTGTTACAAATAAAATTGGGAGACTCAAAAGATAAGGGACACCTTATGGAGACGCAGCATGCTTTGCATTCAAACTCTCCAAGGTCTTTAGTCTCAAGTAATGTTACATATTTGTTCCATGTACAGGTTATTTATCCTCATATTCTCTCTTACTTGAGAACACAAATATTAAAATTGCTTTTGGACATATTCTTCCCAGGCATCTCCTAGAACATTTATGTATGTTTGTGTATATCTGTATGTCAGGTGTTTTTTTGTTTTTTTCCCCTAAAAACCATAGGAGACAGACTCACTACTTTCAAAAGAGGCACAGAGGAACAATTACTTCTCTTAGGAGTGAGAAGTTCAGTGTTTCCAGAACTTAGAGCTTTTTTGAAACTTGGAACTAAGCATGTCTTTCTGAATTGCTCTGCTCTACAAAGCCTCTGAAGCAGTACTAGCTCATCTTACCCAGTGGCCTTTGCAAGGATGTGTGAAACTTCAATTTTATTTAGG
The DNA here is from genome assembly GCA_003676055.1 of Chloebia gouldiae. Lineage (NCBI taxonomy): Eukaryota > Metazoa > Chordata > Aves > Passeriformes > Passeridae > Chloebia > Chloebia gouldiae. Next base: position 30,113,684 of record QUSF01000007.1, on the reverse strand, counting down.
CCTAGGTGAAAAACACTGGTTAGTCAGCAAACTCACAGCTTACAGACATTTTCAAATGAGAGTTTTTGAGTAAGAACAGTAGTCAAGTTAAAGGTAAAAGTTTGGCTTATTATCAGATTTAGGAGCTCCTCTGTTTACCTTTTTTCCAGAACTAATACAGCTTTTACTTCTCAATTTGCTGACCATGCCAAGGAATTTGCACATTTCCTTTGACTTTGCTTTGCAGTTATCCTTTTAAAGACTAAGAGTATTCATTAACACTGCAGTACAGACTGGAGAGACTGCATTAAATAGATTTGATACTCTCTCCCCACACTGGGTTATTGCCCCTGAGAGGAGGAGATATAAAACTATAGCAGATATAAATATTTCACTTCTCCTGGACAGAGAAACAGGCCTGAAGGCAGAACCATGACTTTGAGGACGCATCCAGCTCCTTATATGCTCATAGAATTATAGAATAGTTTAAATTGGAAAAGTCCTCTAAGTCCATCAAGTGCAATCATTAACCTGACACTGCCAAGTCCACCACTAAACAATATCCCCAGCTGCCACAGCTACACATCTTTTAAATACCTCCAGGGATGGTGACTCAAACACTTCCCTGGGATGCCTGTTCCAACTCTTTCCATGAAGCATTTTTTTTTCCTAATGTCCAAGCTAAGCCTCCACTGGAGCAACCTGGGGCCTTTTCATTTTGTCCTATCACTCAGTACTTGGGAGACCAACCCTGACCTCCAACAGCCTCCTTTCAGATGGTTATAGAGAGCAATAAGGTCTTCCCTGAGCCTCTTTTTCTTCCAATAGCCACAGCTCCCTCAGCTGCTGCTCAGCAGATTTGTGCTCCAGACCCTTCACCAGCCCCATTGCCCTTCTCTGGACATGCTCCAGAACTACAGTGTCTTACCTGAAGTGAGAAATTCAGAACTGAACACTGATTTGAGGTACAAACCTCAACAGTGCCAAGTACTGGTTACAGGTTAATAAATCACTACAACCACCTTCCTTCCCCTGACAGCGAACACCAACTGCTTCTTAAGCTCTGTCTTAGCAATATAGCAAAAAAAGCAGGCTAGGAAAGCCAAAAGGAACAGAAGAAAGTAAAATCTACAGTCTTGTACAACCATAACCAGGGCTATATACATTTCTCTGCCCACTCATTTGGTCTTCCACTGGCTATAAAATCTTCAGCACATGGCAGGTCAGGAAAATTTAACTATTTGATAATTCATCTACTTGTCCTGTGTATTTGGTAAAGTTTCAAAAAACTTTGTCCAAATCCACCCATCTCACCCAGACAGACACTTTACTCTCCAGTCCTTAACAGGTTGTTTTAAATGTTCTTTTTTTTACCTAGACTGCTCTAAGTTCAAAAGGTGACAGTATTCATGGCAGTAACTTTTAATATTTTCAGCTGAATTTAAAGAGTTCTTAGAGTAGTACATAAGAGTCATACATTAATAGATATTGGCACAGCTCAGGAGCTGAAACCTTCTAACTGAAGTAGCTATGCAGAGGTTCAGGAATTACTCCATAGAATGACCTAACATAACCAGATGTGATGATGAAAAAGCCAGCCCTTCTTACAGGGCTAATATTTTTCCTTCTCAAAACAGGCATAGAAGCATAATCTTTGGTTCTTAGCAATTACAATAGTGAGAAATCTGTTACAAAGGCCTAGAGGATAAATTGTAAGAAGCAAATATTTTAAAGAACAAACAAAAGGAAAGAAGCGAAGGCAAACAAATTTGTCGTGGCTGCTTACAGCTCCAGGACATCCTGTTACAAGTGCAAGATACATTAAGTAGCTTTCCTTCCTGCAAACACTTGTCTTGCAAGAAGGTCAGAGGCTATGTGAAAGCTGCACATGACATGTATCTCCTCAGCCACCATTATCCAGTTTACTGGCACCAAAACTGGGCAGCTCCCATTTGGAAGAAGATTCAAAAGTGCTAGAGCTTCACAGCTTTTAATGGTAACTGTACGTAGAATCATAGAGAATTCCAACATCTTGAAGGGTTTCTGGTATGAGTTCATGTCTTAGCAAGACTTTTTCACAGGATCCATCAAGGAAGGAGTTTCAGTCAACAGAGATACACCCCTATAAATATGAGAAGGTACTGACATTCTTACAGTTCTCCTCTAGTTATCTGTGTCTAGGCTGCTGAGCAAACAGTTTGTAAAGTATTTCTAAACCACTTACACTAAGGTTTTCTCTTTTAAATATAATTCTCAAAAAATCATCTCCTATCTCTCTAAGTCACTATAGATGGCAGTTCAGAAATTAACTTACAGCTGATGACATACAGAAGTTGGCTGCTGACCCAGTGACATTAAAAGCTGCACCTATAGGGTAGGCACATCAACTTAAGAAGCTTTAAGCACTATTTTTGTCAGCAGGGGAATTAACTTTAGGGAAATAAAAAATAAAAGTGCATTCCCAGGCCTAGACACTTCTGCATATTCATACTTGCATGGGTTTGGTGCCCTCAAGTAATGAGTTGCAACATCCTCTGGAGTTTGCTTGTTGAAGTTACTCACCCACTGGCAGATTTCAAGATAATTGCACAACAAGAAAAGGTGGAAAATGTAATGCAGGTTCCTATCTCTAGCAAACAGTTTTTCATTTTGAAGCATCTCCTGCACACCGTGACTTTAGAAGTAGCCAATACAACAGTCTGAATGCTCATTTCATTCTATTCTTGGGAATCTTCATGCTTTTCCATAATGCCCATAACATCATAAAACGGTCATTCACATTCTGCAAACCACTGCCAAATATTGCATACAGAAAAAGTGAAAGAAGAGAGGAAGCTACCACAGGTCTGTATTTGACCTAACTGGAAATACTGCTTAATATGAACCTTCTGACTGTTTCTCAGTTGATCTGACCACATTTTGAGAAATACAGCAATAGTTCTGGTGCACCAGGAAGCATAAAGAAGATACATTGGATTTAAGGAAAAATATTTAATTGTTTAGAGAAAAAAAGTAATTAATATTCAAAAATAAAGTATAAAATGGCTACCTAAACAAGATCTAGACAATTCAAGATACACAAGAAGCATTCATTAGAAACCCTCAAATGTTAGGTAACTAACAAAAGACTATGATTTAGGCAAAAAGGTAAACCTCTTGAGGTTTTTTAACTGTTTAAATACAGGTACACAGCACAATAACAATGATAGTTGCATGTTTCCTATCAATGAAACCAGTTAAGTTGTAAGTCAGTTGACATAAAACAAAACTTTACTTGTTCCTCCTAAAAGTTAAAAAAATAATCTGAGAAGGAAAGTTCCTCTAAGCTCTAAATGCCACTATAATCATAATTAATCTAATCCTACTTCTTTGAAAATGAGACTAAAGCAAAAAAGATGATGCAGCTATTTGTGTTTCTTCTCCTGTGGAGGTCATGAGTGTATCTGCCATCACAAGACACAAAAGCCCCAGTTCCTGTGTATATATCCACATTCAGTTACTGCTCTTAGTCATACAGTGGGAAAGGAAAACAACCCAGGTGGAAAGCTAGCTGAAGAAGGCTGGAAAGAGCTGAGCACCACCAAGTTCCTCTGACAAATTTGGTCAGAAAGAGGCTCTCATGACAGCCCAAAGACATCAAGAGATGTTAATAATAAGTCCTCAGGATGCAATGCAGTATTAACAGACTCTGGAATAAACTGTGCTAGACTTACACTCATGGACTGAGAATCCCAGAGCAGCAAGAAACTGAATACTCGTCCCTTTTCTTTCTGTTTTCAAGATAATCTGATCCTTTGTTTCTTCTACTGTACCATAAGTAATCTTCACACAGTTCTCTGAACCCGTGGCTGAGTAAGCATTACAGACTCCAGCAGATTTACAATGTAATCTAATTCGATTAAATTTTGTATACCTTAAAACATTTGTCCTCACTTAATAAAGTCACACAGAAATCTGAAAAGGTTCCTCAAATTCATATACTTTCCTTAATTTCACTTTCGCTATCAGCATCTTATAATATTTTCTATTTAGAATTTTTTACCACATGGTCTGTTTTCGGGACTATTATACAAGTTATATGGTCACTGTAATATCATCATATTACTCTTTGTCTAGGGCTACACTAGCAGACAGTATCAAAACTAATAATCTTTTGCCATCAAAACATGATTAAATAGGCTCAACTAGCAATGATGTCCTTCAGAAGCAGCAGAAGTAGTTTTGTTAGAGGAACCCCTCAGGTTCCCCCACTACACATCCCTAATCACACAAATATGCACACAAGTGTGCCTACATTTTTCTGCTGTGTTAGGATGGCATTAGTTTACAGGAAGACAGCTGGAGTGTCTGACCAGCAATGCACCTGTAAGAACATACAGAGCATAGTTTACAAAAACTACAGACAACTGGCAAACCTGCTTATGAAACTGAACTATAGAACCACAACTGCATCACTGAGTAGGAGAGCCTAAAATCAGAAACACATCCCCAACCCAAATAGTGGAAATAAACATCAAAAGAAAACCTAGCACATCTGTTGACAGAGTTGAGATTTTCAGGGTTTAGGATATGATTCAATGCACTTGATGACCAAAAAGGAGTCTTGATGCCACAAGTTTTCCAACTGACTTCAATTTAACTTTGTGTACAAACACAAACTTGTGAAATAAATAAGTATATGTGAAGCATCAGAAATTAGAAAGCAATAGACAACAGGACAAGGTATCACACACAACATTTAAAGCTACTGCATTAACACTGACAAGGGTGTCACTTAATACAAACTGGGATCAACAAGTTTAGTGCACCAAGTGCTCAGTACTCCTTCACCTAAGATAAGGTGACTCTGGATGCTTTCCTAGTATAATGTATTACTCTTACATCTAAAAAGCCCAATGAAAAAAAAAGGCTGCAAAGAGCAAGGGAAATTAACTTAGACATTAAACAGCCATTCTTAGGCTGTACAGTACAAAATTAAGCAGCTAATTTGATGGTTTATACAGTTCACTAGCACAGCCCAAACTCACTTAGTCTTCTGGTTTCTAAGAGTCTTTTACAGAAAAAGAGGAAGTTTTACATGCAATACATGACCGTGGCTTTTTTACTCCACAAAGATAGATTGTTGGTGCTGCAACAGTCTCATATGTTAGCTTGAGCCTACTTCCAGCAAGTTAACAACAAACATTTCCTTAGCAACAAGGCCGGCTATTCTCTGAATCAAGTCTTTCTATATCCTGACTTTCCTTCTTTTAGTTTTCAAAGTTAGCTGTATATAAGTAGATGGGGTAAAAATTCTGTTGAGCTTTAGCCAGTGAATTTGCTCTAAAATTAAAAAATAGTATTCTAAAGGCTGATTTGGTAATTTACTTTTAGATGTAGTTTTGTTCTCTCACTAAAATATTGCTTCACTACAGCCCCTCCCACTGTGAGAGTAGTCTCCATACAAGTGACAGGCTGTTATCTTCTCTTTCTCTGTCTGCTCCCTAAATATCTGCTATCCAGTCAAAGCAATAAGCCCAACACAGATTCTTCATCTTTATCCTCAAGGAGCCAATTCCTCCAGGCCATGCGCACACTCTCTAGCTCATCTCCATCTAAGCTTGTCTTAAACTACTTGGAAGACTTAAGGGACACCCTAGAGCACCTGGCCAAGTTTAAAAAACAAGCAAGCTAAACATTCAAATGAGTTCACACATTTTCTTTTCCATACTTGTAAAATATGGCCTAAAGGTTTGAGGATTTTATTTCTTGAAACCACATTAATTATGTTTTTCACCTGCCCAGTTTCTGCCTCCCCCACCCGAAGGCAGCTGGAGAGGAGAGGGGAGGAAAAGAGGCCTAGTAGGGTTACAATGTCATTATACATTTAGGAAGTAAAACTTGAAATGAGGCTAGGATGAAATACATTTTATCCAGCATTTAAATGCTTTCCCGCTTGAGTCTTCGTGGCTGCCTCCGGGAGCTCTGGAAGCAGCACGGGAAAGGATTTTACTTCCTCTGTGTTTTTAGGGGCTAGTTCTACTTCCTCAAAAAAAAAAAAGAAAAAAAACCCACAAAAAAAAAAAAAACCACCCCAAAGCCTTAAAAAAACCCAACCAACCAAACCAGCAGCGCAAAGAGAGAAGCAGGAAGAATCAATATAGACAGTCAGGACACACAGCACGAGTTTTATGCCTGCGCTCCAATGCCAGATGCGGGGACCCGCCCGGCACAAGAAGCTTCCCAGCCATTAATCTCGGTTTTCTCGAGTGAAGCACGCACCCAGGGGACTCCGCGCTGTATCAGGAATCCCGACGGCAGGCAGACACCCGTGGGGACTGTCACAGCCAAGCTGCCTGCCCACCGGGCGCTGTCCCACCGGGAGGCAGCGCCAGCCCCCTCCGGAGCAGCCCCGCACCGCCGGCACCCGCGGCATCCAGCGCGCCGCCCTCTCCGCTTACACAATTTGGGATTGCCTGGTAAAATCCTTAGGCTAAACACTTTTTAATTGCTCAGACAAACGCAGTGACTGAACTGCACGGACCGAGCCGTAACAGCGGGACGAGGGAAGGCGTGCTCCCTGCCGGAGCACACACCCCGCCGCAGAGCCCGGGCGGCAGGAGGGAGCGACATGCTGCCCACTGAGAGAGGCGATAGCCCCAGCCCCAGCCCCAGCCCGCGGCAGCCGCCGGGGCGGTACCTTGGCTCGCAGGTCCCAGCTGTACTGCGGCGCCTTCTGCTCGCCGGTGCCCGCGTCCTGCGCGGCTCCCGCCTGCTGCTGCAGCGGCAGCTGGCCGCCCTGGGCCGGCTTCCTGCGGCGGGAGAAGAAGCACCCCATGGCGCTGCCGCCGCCGCCCGGCGGGGAGAGGCTGGCAGCGGGGAAGGGCTCGCCAGCGCCGCGCCGCCCCGCCCCGCCGGCTTCCGGTTTTCTCCCGTCTCCCGTAGCGACCGCGACATTTCCCCCCCGCCTTTCCCTTCCTCTTCCCCGCCCCGTCCCGCTCCAGCCATCGCCTCCGGCCGGCGGAGGCGCCTGGACGGGGCGGTGCCTGACCGTGGGGGAGGCGCCGCCGCGGGACTGGGGGGCCGGGGACAAGCGGGACAGTCAGTTTGTCCCGCGGTTTGTCCCGCGGTTTGTCCTGCGGTTTATCCCGCCGTTTGCCAGTGATCGGCATCTCTCTCCCGCCCCAGGAGGGTTCCCTCCCGCCCGTCCCGCGGGAGCGGCTCGGAAGAGGCGGCGGCTGCCCGTGAACCAAGCGCTCCACCGAGGTGAAACCTGTGTCCCGCCCGGAGCCATGTGCGGGTTCAGCTGTGGAAGTCGGAGGCAAAACGCCCTGTACAGAGTGTAAATACAAACCGGCTAATCCTGCATCACGTCCTTTTCCTATGGGTACAGCGGCGCGGTCCCCTCGGGACGCGTGCCGCCGCCGTGCTCGCTTCCCTGGCTGCGCTGCGCCAGAAAACCCGGCTCCTTGCAAGTGTGTCAGAGCAGGAGAAGCAGCAAGTGGCGGCATGAGAACCCACAGTGTTCTGCTGCTTTGTGCCTCCCTTTGCAAATAGTCGGGCTTCCTATGTTGGGTTGTCGTTTGTGAGTTTGTTGTTTGGCTTGGTTTTCTTTGGCTTTTTTTTTTCCCCCAGAGGAAAAACTCACACTCTTTATATCAGTCTGTCTGACCAGTCAAAAACATTTTTTCCCGATATTTTCTGTAGCTGAGGTGAAATACTTCAAAATTGTCTCTGATGCTTTGTTCAGTTTCTTCAGAAAGTATCCACTGGCTGTATTGTGGGCTCCCTCATGGGCCACGCTGCGGATATTTGCACCCACTGTGGTCTTTTACATGGGCTACAGGGAAATCCTTGCTCCAGCACCTGCAGCACCTCCATCCCCTCCTTTTTTTGACCTTGATGTTCACAATGGTACTCCTCACATTTTTCTTTTCCCTCCTCTCTCTCTCTCACTGGTACATAGTGCTTTTGCCCTTCCTTAAATATGTTTTCCCAGGGGTGCCACTGGTGTTGCTGTTGGCTGTTCCCCATGGTGGGTCTGTTGGAGCTGTCTGGAAGTGGCTGTGTCTGGCGTGGGACAGCCCTTTTTCCTCACAGAGACCACCCATGCTGCCAGCACTTGGTCACCTACATATAGTCCATACCCATTAACAAAATTTCTGAGACATTTTGTGTTAAGCAGAGGATGACATTCCTGCTGTAGGAATAGAAGAGAACCAGGAAATGTAGCAGAGCAGTGCTGTGCCAGTTGAGCAGGTACCCAATGGTTGCTAAAGACGAGGGGTGACTGACACCCTTTTTGGCATCATCTCTGCTGCAAAACCATACATTTGGGCAGTAGTGAAGCCTGCTCTGAGCTTTTGAAGCTACAGTTCAAGTCAATAGCTACCCTCAACACCACCAAGCACAGCTTTACATCTCAGTCGAAAAGTGGATTTGCTCTATGAGCCATTTTCCTGGGTTTCTTGAGCACTGGTTTGCTGATCTTCATTTAATCCTCTGTGCACCAGTTCTTTCCTCCCAAGTTTTGTCTCAAACCACTACACATGGTGTGTCCAGCTAGGATAGTTTGAGACTGACTGTATGCTGGAGTCTGATACACCCTCACCTCTTCTAGCTCACTCTCTGGAAGTCTAAGAGCCATCCAACACCCCTGTGTGCTACAGAGTAGCAAAGTTCTGCAACCAGGCTCCTCTTTCTGTGCATCCATTAAAAAAAATAGAAGTAATAAAAAGCATTTTTGTTAAAAACTAAAATACCATACTTGTCCTGCAAAATTATCAGTCCTATGAAAACACAGGATTTTTGTATGACTATAGCTGATCAGGAGAAGCCATCGGTTTTATTCCTCTGGTATAACACAACTTCTCAAGCTCTAGGGTGTCTCCTGACACCAAAGCCCCAGAGTACTTATTCCTGAGCAAATTAATATGACTTGTGATTTATAAGCACATAACTTCTTAAGAAATCGCAAATGCATATTTCAGTTCTTCATTCTCTACTCATCTCCCAGCCAGACTCAATGCTCTTGGCTTCTGAGATTTGATAAAATCATAGCCTGAAGTGTAGTAATACAAGATTGCAATAGTATCATAGTCACTACCAACCATGATTGCACTCACCTTAATTTCAAAAAACTGCTGTAATCAGTGATTTGCCTCATGGGGGTGTTGTGAAATATATCTAATTACAGACTAATACAGAATTTTGTGGTCTCCAAGAGTGGTATCTAGGTAACTGAAAAATAAAACATTTTATTTTTAAAGGTTATATTCTAAGGTATTTGGTGAAAGAGACTTGTTCTATCGATGACTTCTGGGCACATGCACCCTCACAAGGAGGCTTTCAGATCTCTGCTGTCCTTCCTAGGGGGGCAGTGATTCTATTCTCAGGCAGATGGGCAAAGCACCTGCATGGTCTGTGTCTCTGTATGGACTGGCTCTTATCCCCACAATGCTTGAAAGTGCTTGCATGCCCACAGATAAGATTCTGACTCCCTTTCCTGCTTTTGTTTGACACTCTTCTGCATTGCCCCAAAAGCACAGAGAGGGAGTTCTCAGTAAACATCAGGATCTGGAAACCTGCCCAGGTCTTAAGCAGGTATCTTAAGGAAGCAAGAGCTCACTGTGTGAACATCTGCACTTCTATCTTGGGCTAGAATCTGTTTGTCTTGGTAGTGTTGGAAGCCTGACAAAATGCACAAAGCCAAATTCTCACAGTCTTCTTCTTCATGAGATTCATTGTATTCTCTGTGTGTTCTCTTAAAGCTCTTGTAATCATACCTTTATGACAAAATTGAAGTGTGTTTTGTTTAAAGCAGGTTTTTAATCCTGTTGGTTATAGAGAAAACCTTGAAAATATAATTTCTAAGACATGAAAATAAAGAAAACAGAAGAGCTTAAATATTATTACTCTCTAAAAGCTCCTTTCGTGTTTTCTATCAGGAAATGTTATAAATCCTGTGTTTGGGATCCTAGAAACTTATCTAAAATTGATATAAAGGTTTAGAAATAATTCCTAGTTAAGATTAGATTAACCTATACTCATACAAAGTTGTGAATTACAGATTAATCCTTCCACAGTATTCAATTCCTTACATAGTATTCAACAGAAAGGAAGGGAAGGATACTTTACTGCTGGGCTCACTCTCTGAGGCTATGTTTTCATACACATTTAAGATAGAGCTGCCACATAAAGCATCCCTTGCCTCCAGCAGCTTATTTAAATCCCCAACCACCTATGCAGTGGGACAGCACAAATATTTGCACAGACTTGGTAAAATGTGCTGGGAAACAGACAAATGTGTAAAACAACCATTTCGATTAGACATCTGTGCCTTTCAGTCTCATATATTTTTTCTCTTTTTTTTTCTTTCTTTCTTTTTTTTTCCCCTTTTCAGAAGCAGATGATGAATATACAGACTAGGATTTTCACACAGAATCATCACATACTATGAGGTCATTTTGGCCTTTTTTGGTCTCTTTAGCAGATTCTCTCCTGCTGGAGATTCTTGCCAGACTGAACACCAGGAGAAGTCAGTCTGCAACTTGAGACTGGGTAGAACAAATAATATTGTTAATTTTGTGACAAGATGTACTAGAATCTGTTTTGCATTGCTAATGGGGATTTTGGACTAATGTCCTCCCCATTTTCAAGCAATATATGGTTTTCAGCATCTCCTTGTATACAGAAATTAGCCCTGGTCACAAGTAACTGTGCTGAATCACATTTCTGCTGGTCAAAAGGAAATGCACTCTTTTTTTGTAGTCTTTTTGGTAGCTGTCCCTAGCATAGAATCTGTGATACGCAGCTTTAATGCTGGGATTCTTTAAATGAGAACAATGGATAGGTGTGCCTGTGTCCCAGATTACTGTGAACTTACCTGACAGGACAAGGAAAAGCACAAACAGCCAAACAGAATAGTTAATATTTGCTAAGCTGCTTATTCAAAAATTACCTTCCACACACTTCCAAAAAAAAAAATTACCTCCTCTGTAAGAAATTGCAGCTTGTCTACAAATCTTTTCCTGTCACTGGTGTTCGGAACCAAAGTGAGCAGTGTTTTATGCAGTACATGAGATGCAGACAGACAGAACAGTATTTTAAATCATTATTAAAAGGCATCACATAGAACTACAAGTCATTTTAGAAGTGTGTTTTACTGAAGATCCAAATAGTCAATAATTTTTAAAAGGCATAAATTAAATATTGTTGCCTGAAGGAATGAAAGACTGTATCCTAATATTATATAAAGGACAGCATAATGCATAATACAAACGCCACACTAATTCTGAATTTTGCTTCAAGCCATCTCTGAGACAGACATTCTGCAGCTGGAAAGGTCACAATTGGCTTTAGGGCTACTAATGTAGTGGGTGCAGTTACTCCAACAGAACACAATTAAGTTTTCAGCTTTAAAGCTTATCCTTATGCAACACTTACAGGTTGATAGATCTCACACAAGAGTCTATATCCGAGATCCAGTTTAGTGATATGAAGAGAGCTGCCATAATGAGGGTATTGCCCAACATTCAGGTTGCCAGAAAGCCTTGTGTTCCATCTGAGCCTCTAGCTGAAGCAGACAGACCCTTCAGTTTAATGTTAATGAAAATGCAACGTAGTTACATTAAAGTTTATTAATTATATCTTTTTAATTCATGTTTAATTGGGCAACAATTCAGAAAACTGCAGTACTGATTCAGCAAGGCATGTGTGCACGTGCTAAAACCTACAGATTTCAGTGTGATTTGAGGGAGTGCGAAGAGTTGGACACATAGTTAAAATTAAGATGTATTTTAACAGCTTGCTGCATAATGGCCCAGCAGCCCTTAAACTTTTCCCAATCTTAGATTTACCCTTTTCTTGTGGTAAAAGTGAGGTGCTCTGATTCCCCATGAATCTGAGTAAAAATTGACAAAATCATCTGCCAGCATCTGTGTCCAGTTACTTTGTCCAGGTCTCTAGCACCTGACATTGGGGTGCTCAGTGGAGCATTGTTGCAAAGGTAGGGTCAGAGAAAATTTCCCTCTGTCATAGTCCTAATGCAGAAAAGTCCATAAACACTTGGGTAAAAGTGTCTTGCTCTTATCACTTGGCATTTTAGAGACTTTTTGACTGTATGTTCTGTTTCTTTGGGGGGAGTTTTCTCGCTTAGTGTCTGACATAATACAAATCCTCTTTCACTGTTTGTTTCAGCTGCTGCTGTGGCACAGAAAAAAAATTGCTGAGACCTGGGGTAGACACTGTCCTCCTAATTCTGGTGCACCAGACCATGACAAATGGGTAATTGGAAATGGCAAAGTGTTAATTTGCTATTGTACAATTCATCATATTTTGTCTATCTGAAGTTTCATTTTACATTGTTGCACAGTTTATTGATGCTCTTCCAATCTGAAGCTCTTAACATTAGTTTTGTGGGATGTCTTTATCTATGGTGTCAACCTGCCATGCATATTGCTTTTGTGGGTGTGAGCAGTGACTGCCTGATGCTCCAAGTGAGACTGGAAAAAAGTGAGAAAAGTGGGATCCTCAACAAAAATGTAGACAAAAGTCACTGATCTGAACCTTGTAATCCTGCCAAAATATACTGAAAGGCTGCAGTAAGGCGGTGGTCTGCCTACATCAACTTTAGGGAATTACACAGGAATCTATAAGCCTGAGCAACTCTCACACAGGTTGAGACTTTATAAAATTTCATCAGCATAGTAATAAGCCAGTGAATCAGATCTAAACTGCACATTTAAATATTCAGTGTTAACTGTGTAAAAATCCTGCTGTTAAAGTAAACAAACACAGGATTCTATTTGTTTTGCCTTTTCTTCCCTTTCTGTCTTTCAGCAGAATGTGCAATTAACATTCTAGACACTGTTTTTGGAAATAGTGCTATGTCACTGTAAGACTCTGAGGAATAAATTAGTTAAACTGTTGATAATACAAAATAGGAAGGGATACTGCAGAGACAGCAGATAGAAAGAAAATACTAAAGTAAATTATTGGGAGGAGATTAAACTCTAGAGCTTGCTTGGCTATTAGGAAAACTCACACTAGGACTGGTTTTCAAATTATGTATTTTGCACTGAAGGAGTGAAAATGCTCAGTATAGAAATCAGTAAATAAAATGCTCAGAGACAGAGGAATTGGAGTGGAATGAAAGATATGTTCTCTTGCAAAATAGACTTATTCACTAGAGAGAAGTATAAATTCTACTATTATAAGGTGAAATCCCAAAGGAATCCTGTGACCATAAACAGCATTAAGTACACTACACATGGTCTGCATGTAGTTAGGCACATTGGTCCAGAGTTAGAAGTCAAAAGAGGGGAAGCACAGCCAAGTCACAACAAACTGATACAGAGCTGGTCACTGAGCATTGTGAAAATGGTGAATATCTTTGATTTAGAGCAAATTAAGTAATTTCTCATTCAACCTTCCACTGTTTTGATCATTCTCAATCCTTCTCTTTCTAGGAGCTCAGGGCTTATTCAAACTCTAAAAATTTTCCAGAAAGACATCAGGACAAAGCCAAATAAAAAAAAAGAACCGAAATTTAGTAATGACAGCTGAGTTTGGGACTCACACTTTACTCTGTTTCAGACCTATTGAGTCGGACCTATGTAGCCAGAAAAACAATCTAATAGTTGTCTCTGGTTTTAATTGTATAAGGAAGAATCTGTCTCTCCTGTACTTGTGTTAGTGGCAGAACACCTTCAGTACTCAGTACAGGCAAGTGATCAAAAAGTGCCTTTAATTTTATTTTTCAGTTCACAGATCACTGGACTCCATTGCTGCTAAACAAACTAGAGTCCTGGGTAGACTTCCTCAGCCATAGTATGGTAGGTCTATTTGTTAGATATGGGGCTCTGAGTTTGTCACCCAAAGCAATCTTTTTGTAGGCTATGGAAAAAAATGTGGGGGTGGCAATTCGTCTCTGATAAGCATTTTTGGATGGTATCTCAACTTCCAATTTTTTTTTTCTTAGTAAAGAAAACAAAGAGTGATGAACACAGACATAGACACCAAAACTTTAGGCAAGACTGTTTTGGGTTAATCACACTTTTTATGTTCAATTGTTTGTCATTGATTATTTCCAGGAGTTCTCTCTAACTTATATGTGCTATACATAAATGAAGCCACAGTCCATGCCAGAAATGGCTTACATCTGGAAAGCAGCTAAGTCAAGCACACTCAGCAGCTCACACATACAATAAAAGGTCAAATCAATTCATACATTAAAGAGGTGACTGCTGTAACAACCCAGCTTCAAACAACTGGTTAAATTATGCTCACTTGTTATTTATAAAGGTGGCATATCTATTGAGATAAATATAGTAAGCAAATAACCCTGGATCATACCCTGAAAAAAATCCATTTAAGATCTTATTCAGGCATACAAAAAGGTGTTGTAATTTAAATGACTTATGGTAAGCACAATATTAATTTTCTGGGTTAAACTGGCTTGAGGTCAATATTGCAATGCCTATTTTAAATTATTTCTTTTTAAAATAGTTTGCTTTGAAGTCCCTCTCTCTTTACACACCAAAGGACTAAAGAGTAAATAATAGAAAGCAACAGGAATATAATTAGAAAACATCAAAATAGCCTGGTGCCATGAATGTAGAAGTGCACTAGAGAAAAAACCCAAACACCAGAATGGGAGTGAAACCAAATTTAAAAGCAAATGAAACAAAATATGCCTTCCATAATGAGCAATTTATCAAAATGTGAGTGCATCTCAGTTGTAGCAGAGCACTGAAATAATTTTGTTGAATGGGCTGTTGGGGACTGACTCTGCATGTCTCAGGGGCTACAGAATATGATGTTTGAGAAAGAAAACCATGGGAACAGGCTCCATAGCTTTAAAGAACTGAACTTTTCTGTCTCAAGGCATCCAGCAACCTCCTGTTTGTTGCACCCAGAAGCTGCATCAGCAACTCATGAGAAAAGGCTTCCCCAACCCAGTCCTGTGGGAAAGCCTGGCTTCCTAATCATACAGCTGCTTAGGTGTTCAGTGTTCAGTGTCTTCTGCTGCCACACTTGTTGCCATTTCCACCTCATCTTCATGTCAACAGCTTCTTTCTGGCAGACCTGGTCCTGCCTATCCCTGCTGCCAAAGTTGATATCCTAGGCAGCAGCAGCAGATCATTTCTACCTTCTTTTTCAAGCTGTGGGGATTCCAGACCCTCTGAGAGGATGTCAGCAATGACAGCTGCATCTCTTCAATGAAATAGAACCCACAAAAACAGGGAATCAGGGCATTATTCTTTTGTTGATGTTAACAGAAATCCTTACTCCTCTTTGACTTTCTGAGTCACTGCAGAGAAAGCACTGCCAATTTTACCTTCTGGTTCTCATTGTCATTCCTTCTTGCACTGGTGCTTTCATGTTCCTTATTTCTCTTCATGAAGATAATAGCAGGTGGACTGGTTTTGACCAATATAGAGTTAGTTTTCTTCATAGTAACTTGTGTGGGGCTGTGTTTTGCATTTGTGCTGGAAACAGGGATATTTTCCTTATTGCTCTGCAGTGCTTGCACAGAGTCAAGGCCTTTTCTGTTCCTCACCCAACCAGGAAGGAGCCTGGGGGTGAACAGGGAGTTAGGAGGGAATAAAGCTGGGACAGCTGACCCCAGCTGGCCACAGGGATATGCCACACCAAACGGTTTCATGCTCAGGATGTAAAGCTGGGCACAACTAAAAAAAGACCAGGGGACATTCAGAGTGGTGGCATTTGTTTACCCAAGTCACTGTTATGTGTGATGAAACCCAACTTCCCTGCAGATGTCTGAACACCTGTCTCTCCATGGGAAGCAGTGATTTAACTCCTTGTTTTGTTTTGCATAGTCTTTGCTTTCCTTATTAAACTGTTTTTGTCTCAACCCAAGAGTTTTTTAATTTTTACCCTTTTGATTCTCTTTTCCACCCCACTGTGGAAGGAGTGAGCAAGTGGCTGTATCAGACTGAGCTGCTGGCTAGGGTTAAACCATGACACCAGGAAAAATTAATGACAATGTGTTATTAGTTGACAATAAAAAGATTGCTGCAAAACATTCGCTCTGCTGAGTGTTTGGAATTTTTGCTGAATTAAAAACTTTTCTCAGTCTTACCCTGGTAATGGGTCAAAATTGGGGCTGGCATAAATCTGGCAGTAAGGTGGGGTACAGCAGCACAGAACTATCACACGTGTAATAGTTCTTTTATGACCTTGGCTTTCCCCCAGCAGCATGAAACTGCTACGTGTGACTTTGAGAGTGCCTTGGGATTAATACCACTAGAGGTCATGCGATGTACTTATTATCTAAGCTGCTTTTGGAAAATGCTCTAATACCCACATCTAGTAGATGTATTTGTACTCACAGTGTCTGCAGACACTGCTCTGGCCTCTAGATGTCCCATCTTTGTATGCACGTTGTAACTACAGCACAGTAGATCACCCTACCTATTCTACTGCTCAAACCTGGACTTTATCTCGACTAGCACACAACAGGGGATGCATGAGGAACTGGGAATATGCAAATAATATTAACATGAAAAACCTTCTTTATAGAATGAAATACTCTGTTTACTAAAATAAGGAATAAACAGGCAAAGACAGTATAACATCAAATCCTCCCTTACAACACTGTAGGTGGCATCTGTTCCTACAATACCAGTTGTGTCTGACCTGACTACTGTGATGCTGATTCCACCAACACATCTGTCTTGGATGTTTCCTGTCTTGGGGTTACAGCCTGCAATTATATTGATTGCACCTCGAAGCAGTTGACAGCTACTCTCTGTCTTTGGATTTCAGTCTTTTGTATCTTTCTCCTCTTTGCCTTTGGCCAGCAGCCTAGCAATCAACCAAATAAAAAACACCTCTATCTGCATCATCCACATGAAAGCTCCATGTCCAATGTTTTAGGGAGCTGTTAGATATCTCATTCTGTCACAACTTGGCCCAGATCTATTATCATAAATTTTCCAATAAATGCACATCTGTGGTGAGAGGGTTCTACTGTTGGAGCCAGCATGTTTCCCTTTAGAGCTTCCTATTGAAATTAGCCAGAGTCCACCAGAAGCTAAAACTTGCCCAACAGCACTGCCTGACCAGCCCAAATTTGGTTATTCTTGGAAAGGAACAACCATCTCTCAGTACTGGCATCACCTGCTCTTGTTTTGGACTTATGTCTAATCCTCATCTTTCAGCTAGGCAGCCACTTCTGCTTCCCTGACTCAGAGTTCTCCCAAATTGTGTGGAACTCAAAATGAGCCGTATTGGTCAATCATGAATAAAGTTTTTAGTTTCCACATTAATACAAATTTACAATTTAAGTTTGATTTTGAAACACCACTTTTAGACTTTTGCCATTATGGAAAGCTCTGGAGATGAATATTGTTGCTAAAATATATATTACATTCACAATCTCATAACTGATAATCTAATGTGACTTTATCATCTATGAGTAATTTAATCAATGTCTATAACTATCTGAAGGGAAATTGTAAAGAAAGTGGAGCCAAGCTGTGCTCAGTAGCAGGACCAGAGGAAATGGACAAAAACTGAAACACAGAAGGTTCCCTCTGACCATCAGAACAGTTTTTACTCTGAAGGTGACCAACCCCGGGCACAGGTCGCCCAGAGAGGTTGTGGAATCTCCATCCTTGGAGTTGTTCAAAGGTTGTATAGACATGGTCCTGGCCAGCCAGCTCTAAGTTTCTCTACTTAAGCAGGGGGGTGGGGCAAGATGGACTACAGGGATCCCTTCCAACCTTAGCCATCCTATGCTTTCTGGCCAGTTATCTAACATTCTGTCTCTCCCTTAGTTATTTCCAATTTGTGCAGAAAATTGTTTTGATTATATGAATTGACTGTATTAGTATACTGTTAATGATTCAGCTCTTTCAGCAGAATTAGAGCCTCTGCCAGCCAAGTTATACCTTCTTACTAGTTATGCCTCAAACCTCTAGGCTTCTTTCTAAACTGTAAAGCAGCTGCTGTCCAGCATGATGGAAGTCATTTATCCATGATTGTTTTAGGATCTCTTATTTCTAGGACAACTTGTTTTCCTGTAGGAGAAACTAGAATTTTTCTGTTTGATTACTTCTTTCCAAAACAAGAGCAAAAATAAGCACCTTCAGACATAACTTTTCAGGACAGATCTAACCTTTTTCTGTCCAATGTCTCACCACACCTCTGAGCTCCTAATTCAGAGGAAGCCAAGATACTTAGCATAACTTTACTGACTAAGATTCATTTTCTAGCCTGTGCAGTGCCTACAGGCATACATATTAAACATAGTCAAGATTTAATGAAGCATAATTTTGACTTTCTGTTTCTCTATCAAGAAGAGAACAGAGGGCTTTGGGGGTTTTTTGGTTTTGTTTTTGTTTTTGTTTTTTTTTTTTATCAGTTTTGGTTTGGTTTTTTTTTTTTTTTCCGTCTTAAGGGTTTGTATAATTTTGTAAATAGGAAAGGGAAATATTTTACAACAAATTTGAATGCCACAACACTGTAGCCATATTTTTCCCAATCTTTCCTCCTTTATACCTCTGAACTGCATTCAGGGAAACCTTTTGCAGACACTGTTTCTGGCAGTGGTCAAGTGACAGCTGTCACTAACAGCATCCATGTGCATGCTTGCAGTTTCAAATGATGTTTGAAAGCCCCTTCTTTTGTGCACAAGGTCAAATCATAATTCACACATCTCAATGGGGGCTCACTTACTCTTTTCCAGAATGTTTTTTTTCAGATGCTGCTGGCACAGGTTGAGTCATGGCACTTTTTGAGCTGTGATATTCACTTGTTTTAATATTTATGGGGAACATGGTGGGAAGTGATGATAAGAATGATTGCTTAGCTCCTTCTTTGAGTGATTGTAACTTTGAAAGTCATAACCCTGATGTGCACCTGCACAGGGTAGTGAACTGCCTTCTTCTGAGGAAAAAGAGACAACCTGCTTTGCCCCTACCCTAGTAGAATGACACTTACTGATATCACATACAGCTAGAAGGGGAAATAAATCTGTTTGGGTACAAGGGAGATGACAGAGCACTCTTACACAGATAAAATTTCTAGTCATATCCGTCTCAGGCTCTTTGAAAGTTTACCATGACTCAAAAGCTGTGAAATGTAGCTGCACAATGAGTGACTACTGCATCTTGCAAATAGCACAAAACACCTTTTACTCTAACTAGACTTTGTCTTCTGGAAAGGCTAATTATGATTTCTGCACTTGCATTGATGGAAAGTGGCAGTCCTGACATTTTCTCGGCTATACGACACCTCTGCAGAACTGGTACAAGCAGAGAAATGTGTCACAATTGTTAGCACCTCCAACAAGCTGGAGATTTGAAAATAAATGGTTTTCAGTAAAAATATGACATGAACACTTAGTTGTCTTTAACCTCACATCTCAATAGGGCATCTTTTATGGGATCCTGGGGTATGTGGATATCTTGCACGGACACAGGAGAGTTGCCCACATGATGATGCCACTGGGTGCCAGAAGTTAGCTATAGGTTCAAAACGGGTTGCCATTTTGAATCACAGTGATGGGAGGGTTTGGCTTAAAAGGGAAGAAAGGAGAAAAAAGGAGAAGACACGAGTGTGGCTGACATGACAGCTGCTCTACAAGGCTGATCTGACATATAATCAACTTGCTACTGCATTCTGGATTAATGTGCTAGAAAATGCGAGTGTGCAAAGGCAGTTGCATAAGGATGACATGTATTAAAATAAAGATTTGTTTGATTTGCCATTTTTTATAAGCCTAAACAACAGCAAGACCTTTCTCTACCAGAATCAGTCCTACAACAGCATGTTAAATCAGTGAAAATCTCAAAATTGCTGCTTTCAGCAGCACAAAGGGCCAGTCTCAACAGACAGAGGCTGTTGAGAAAAGGGCTCAATAGAGCACCAGTTCTCCAGCGTGATTGACAAGGAGTGGATGATGTTACTACCAACAGCTGGAGAGAGAGTGATTGAAAATAGGACCTTGCATTTGCTTTACATGACATTATTCAACTTCGGGAATAAGAATAAACCCAAAGTGTGTATCAGTTCATGTGATAACAATGACTTTCTTGACAAACAAAGCTATAAAAATGCTGAATGGACTCTTTGATGTTGCTTCAGGCAGAATGAACATTTTAATTAGCCAAGACTGGTAGGCAAAGCGTAGGCTGAAACATAACAGCCTCTGTGGTGTTTTGACCAGACTCCTGTGACTCAATCCTGCAAGTCAATTACCAACTATGTACAAATGTAAATATTTATTAGCATTTAATATAAAAATCCTCCTGCATCCCTCCAAGTATGGCTGAATTCTGCTGAATGGCTGTTTTGTCCTGTGACCTATTTCATTGCCATCTTATAGTTGAGTTTGAAGCTTTTCATACCTCTGTTGTTATTCACTTGGCCTTCCATCTCCCAAAGCACACCTCATTGTTTCTGCCTCAAGATGGGCCTCTCAAACAGCAAGCAGATCAAAGACCTCTGCCTGGGTCCAGATCAAAATTAACAAATTGATAGAAAGCAGGAATAGAATCAAATGACAGTTTTGCTAAGCAGGCAGGCTGACTTCTGCAACATATGTGGTGGCTGTCAGGCAGAGATCCCACCTGTAAAGTACAGGAAGTTTTAGTGCAGAACAGCTTGGGAAGGCGGGTAGAGGCCTGCCAAAAAAAGTCTGGAACAAAAACTGTAGCTGCAGGGCTATTACAGTGGTGGAGCTACCTCTTGAGGAGAGAGTACTGATGCTCCTAATGGACTGAAAACACCATGGAGATCTTGGAGTTACACTACTGCAAGGAGCTGAGCTGTGACAACACAACCCTCTTATAAGGATGCAGCCTGGTTTACAGAGATGTATAAAGAAGCTCAACTTGATATCTTTTTTCCTTAGTTGATAGCATACACTGTAGATGATGCTGTTTGATTCAGTTTAATATTTATGCACCGTGATACCAATTCATGAGAGTAAAGAGGCAGCAAGTTATGGCCTGTACAAATCAAATATGCTCTGCATATCAAGTTCCCTGGCAACAACTTATTAGATGGAACACTGAGTTGAAGAGAAGTCAATTACATCACTATTAAACTTTGATGCTCTGCACAGACAGAAACAATCATGCTCCCATCATCATTTTGCACACAGGATTTAGTTACACCCACACAGTCCAGAGAAAGAATAAGCTGTACTCACTTTTGCATACAACAATAGTGAACATTATATTTTTAATTTTATAAAAATAATTGGGGAAAGATTCCTAGGACAAGGTGATACCTGTACAGGGCTACAGCGGCAGAACAGCAGTGAAAAAAATGGGTAAATATGAATGTGGGAGTTCAAGGCTTGAGCTGATGGTACTGACACACTGATACGTCAAAACATGGATGAATGCTTTCCTCTATAAACAACAGAGCTCAGCTGGGAGAAAAAAAAAAAAAAGAAAAATTTGTCTACTATCCTTAAGTATTAAAAAAAATGCTACGATATTTCTCATTGTTGAATGGAGAGCAAAAGGCATAGTATACAGTGAACTGTAGAAGGATAAAACACAGGTTACTGGTGGAAGACTTGGCAGGAAGTAACTTAAGACCCTGACTGCAGCTTAGCTGAGAGGTGGATAAAATTACAATATACGTGGAAATTGTCTCCTTAAAAAGAGCCGTCACATAGTGACAGACTTCACCCAGCACTATTTAGCACGTAAAAACTAAAGTCACAGAGGAGAGCCTGTTATTGCTATCCAGTTTTTTATTTTACAACTTTACTAGCATTACACATACTTAGGACTGTAGTGCATAACTCTAGTCTGCTAGGAGGCCTTTATCTTGTTATATCCTAAAGATGTAATGTTACATTGTATGTAGATTGTATATCCTAAAGACACACATTAAAGATTTAGAGCTATAATGTTCTCATTATACCAGAAATGTTAATTTTGAATATGAGATTTAACATCAGCCTTGAGGCAGTAATTTTTAATGATTCACATAGGTTTAAGAGCTAGGTCTTCAAGGCAAATTACTTCTTTTTATCTCTAAGAGGTTTACAAATGATGGCACTATCAAAGTAAGCTTTCAGCCCTGCACAAATATTTAAATATAATTGCACCTAATTATGCTGGATTTTAAGGTTATTAAGGAGAGTTGCATAAATATTGTCTTTAAAAGGACTACATATAAATAGAACTGTAGATTTATCTAGTTGTCATATTGAGATATTTATAAAAGGGAATTTCTAAGAAATAGCATATGACACAAAGACAATTCCAGATACATTAGCAGGAGATAAAAGTTTCTTATAACTAGAGCATCTCAATAAATACCCTCAGAAACATGGCAACGATGTTAAGAAAGAGCACAATGCTAAAGGAGATAAGACCTGGCATGTAACTAATTAAAGATGTGGCCAAAGTTATTGTGCTTTCTTTTTATGCAAAATAATGGCTAAAAATACATGTTAGATGTTGTGACTGAAGATAACTCTGGGAGAAAGGCCCCAGCAGCAGAAATGTCAGTACTGCTTACACCACCTGCTGGGGGGTATTCCTCTGGTAGAAAAAGGCAAAGTGCTCTCCTGCCAAAGCTGGTAAAAAAGAAAAAAAAAAAACAAAACCAAAAACAACCATCAAAACCCCAAAAGAAAACACAAACCCGGTTTTACAGCTGTTTATATTTCTTTAAACACAAAGAACTTCGCTGCTCAATGTTTCATCTGTTTTATCTTTTAAAGGGGTTGTGACTCATTTAAGAAAAAGAAAAAAAAAGGTAAAGGAGAAAGTGCTGATTTTGGGTTGCTTGCAAAAAGTGACTTTCCTTCCCCTAACTCGAGATGATTTTCAAACAGTAAACATATGCTCTTTTACTTTTCAGCAAAAAAAAATTTAAAAAAAAATCAAATGAAAATTGCTGACTAGTTCTCTATTCATTTCCTACAATTGTCTTGTTTCCTAGAAGTAAATGTCCAGTAGGATGTACCTGGATGAAAACCTCTAAGTCAGCAATTTACGTTTAGTAAGTTTTCCTATGTCGTATTAAAAAAAAAAAAAAAAAAAAAAAAAAAAAAAAAAAAGACTACAGTGCTTATTCCCTGCCAGGTCTCCAGATTTCACGGGGGCCGTCCGCTCCCGGTCCGGTTCGAGGCCGGCCATGGGCAGGGCGGGCTCTGTGGTGATGGTTTCCAGCACCGCCCCGGTGTGAGAGCCGCTCACAGGTTCGCTCTGCGCCGCGGGGAGGGAGAGCGGCACCGGCCCCGCAGCTCTGCCCGCGCCACCGAGGCGGCACCTGGAGCTCCCGGAGCAGAACCAGCCCCCGGGGCGGGGGGAAATCTCGCCCGCCCCTACACCTCCGCCGGGCGGGGCTGGCCGGGCCAGGCACGGGGGAAGCAGCGACACCGTCCTGACGGCGGAGCAGCGTTCGCCCCGGCCGAGGCGAGCGGCGGCGGGGCTGCGCCTTTAAGGGGCCGGGGAGGCGGCGGCGGGCGGGCTCCGGCGCGCCGGGGCCGCTCCCTCCCGCCGTCCTTCTTCCCTTCCCCGCTCCCTCCCCCGGCGCGGTGGGCAGTGCCCGTGGGCCGCCGCCACGGGAGTGGGACGGGGCGCCGCGGCATCCCGGCTCCCGCAGCCATGGCCGAGCCCCTGCGCCGCCGGCTCCCGCTGCTGCCGCTGCTCCTGCTGGCGGCCGGGGGGCTGCGAGCGGCGGAGCGGAGCGGCGGCGGCGGCAGCAGCAGCGCCATGGAGGAGCTCGCCACCGAGAAGGAGGCGGAGGAGAGCCACCGGCAGGACAGCGTGAGCCTGCTCACCTTCATCCTGCTCCTCACCCTCACCATCCTCACCATCTGGCTCTTCAAGCACCGGCGTGTCCGCTTTCTCCACGAGACTGGCCTGGCCATGATCTACGGTGAGTCCGGCCGGGGCCGTGGCACCGCCCGCGCCTCAGCCCCCGGTGTCAGCCCCGGCAGGTGCCGGGAGGGGCGGGGGGCGGCGGGGGCCCGGGGCCGGCCGCGCCCCTCCGTGCCGCCGGAGGAGCGCCGAGCCGCTGCGGCGGGCGGGCGGCAGCGCCCGGTAGGCCAAGCCCCGGGCAGGGGGAGCCCCTCGCCGCAGAGCCCGACCGCCTCCGCCGGTGCTCCTGGATCCCTTCCCCTTGCCGGCGCCTTTCCTGGGGCTGGGGACAGAATGACACTGAGGGGACGTGCGGTTCGCAGCCTCCCGTGCGGCAGCGGAGCGGTGTCCTGCGGGAAGGTGCGCCCCGCCGCCGTGGCCGCGCTGCCGGGGACAGCGCTCCGGTGACCCTGCCCGCCGCAGAAAGGCAGCTCGCCGGCCGTGCTTCCAGCAGCCGGGAGTGCCGAGCCGCGCAGGTCATCGCAGAGATGGCTTTGGAAAGCGCATCGCGCTGTCCTCGCCGTGCTGTGGCCGCACCACGCGGAAAGGAGCGTGTTTAGCCTCCGGGGGTGCTCCTTGGCTGTCGGCGCGCTGCTGTCACCTGCGGCTCGCGTTTGCGGATCCCGACTGACCGCAGTGACACTGACCAGAGACCCTGACACTGTCTGCGGCTCATCCCGAGCCCTCCTGGTGGAACGAGGGCTCTACTGAGTAGAGTTCGCCCGCTCGTCTGCTCTCCCTGGTGCTGTCAGTGCCTGGCGCAGAGGGCGGCAGGTGAGCCTGAATTGGGGACGCAGAGCCCTCGCTCCGCGGGGAACTCCACGGTTGTGCTCGGTGCGCAGTTTGCTACGCAGAGCATAGAGGGTTGCGGTGAAGAGCAGCCATCCATTCGAAAAATTATTTGTCTGCTGGTGATTGGCTACTGCCATAAGAGCCGGGGGCGCTTCTTCTCCTTTGCCAGCGGAATGTGTTCCTGTTGAACCGTGTGAAACACCTGCCCGATGTTGGTCGGGATAAGCATATTGAGGGTAACCACACATGAGAAATTCAGCACTCGAGGGGAGGGGGAAAGTGAAGCGTTTCCTCCCCGATGAGTACTACTGCTCTTGAGAGCTATGTGATTGCTTGCAAAGCAGTGGAATTTTCCTCTGCTGATGCTTCCCTTAAACCATCCCAATTTGCTCTTAGTCACTGATCTCTTTGCTGCACTGCTGTGTACTTCACATATGTTCATTGCTGAAAACTGACAAATTAACAACTGGGCATATAAGTAAGTTATGCACTGGCATGATAATGCTTAGCAGTTGAAGAGTGCCCAGGAGACAGTAGATTAACTATCTGTATTGATCAGAAAAGAGACAGGGTAAGGTAGTATTGAAGATGTTTAGATATTACCCTAGTGTTGTCACCTTTGGAAAGTTCATTTATGATGTTGAATGATCACTTTAGTGGCTTAGTTTATGCTGAAAATCTTGTGTATGTGGATGTGCTAATGCATGCAGTACAAGTGTCAGGGCATCAAGGGCATTTGGGTATGTGTTTTGATGAGCTGCGTGGGAAATGAGAAATTGTTCAGCTGGAGAGATTCTGCCTCTCATTAAACTCAAATTAGTTTGCTCTAACACACAGTTCCTGATCTGTGAAAAGATTGTTAGGTCCCCAATTTGATGTGCAAATACTGAAATTTTGTCTTAGGAAAGGCACTATGCTATATCTCTTTCAGCCCCCCTGACAGCATCTGAAAAATAGTAATTGGCTCAAACTAGATGTGCCCTTACTTAAATAATTTTGCTTTCATAGATTGCCTTCTAAATGAGTCCCCTTATTATATCAAAATACATGCTGTTCTCCCTCCCAAACAAACTGACTCTTGACTTTTCATGGCAAACAGCCTAGGAAGCATGTTTTGTGTGTTCAGTTCCTACATAACATGGTTAACCTCCATGCTGGTAAAGCTCTGCTGACACCTGGCTTCACTTTAACATTTCACAGACTTTCTAAAGAGCACAAAGAGCAACCTAGCAAGTGCCGTAGTAACTTTCTGTTACACTTCTGCTAACTGGGCTTAAGTCTCCTCTTTCTTCCTTGTTTAAAAGACAGTGGTTAAACTGATAGATGGGTTTCTGTTTTGCTGATAACTTGCTATCTGAGAAATGCACTTTTAAAAAAGCTCTATAGCTATTTAAAGTGCATATGTTTCATCACTCTGCCTTAAACACAAAATCATAAGGCAATATGTCAAAGAAAGAGTTTGTAGTCCCAAAAGCACACGTTCTATTCATGCTAAATAGAATTGAAGTTTAAGGTTGAAACTGTAACAAGGGTGCTGCTCTGTGGAAGTGAAATACTAGCAAATGTCAGCTGCTCCAGCAACAGTATTGCTAATGCAAGTTATGGAACAATTAAAAAATCCAACACGACCCAAACAAACCCCAATCCACAACAGAGAAATAAGGGAATTGAAACTTTGCTGACATATGTATTTCAGCTAGTGATAATGATCGTGATGCTTGCTGTTGTTAATGTCGGTCTGAGTTGGAGGATAACATGTTCTGAGACATGTTTTTCCGGAAGAGGTGGTGACTGTTATGCAGGCTTCTTGGTCCTGTACTGAGAGGCATCACCTTGTAGTAGGAGAAACAGGACACAGACTGTGCACCTGGACAGCTCAGGGTGGACTTAAGGGTGGGAGGTGATGATGGGCTTCCTGAGGCTGCTCCTTGGGAGGCAGCCCCCTGGATAAGTAGATGTCTCCCAGCAGATGCAGTGGTATCACTGCCACTAGGCAATTACTTTGTCCCTTTTCATTAGTGGTAATTCAGACAACTGGGCACCCATGAATCAGCATAGGTGTCAGTCCTATCAGGTACCTTCTTGTCTGTGGGCCACATGTGCTAGTGCTGCAGATAAAAGTGAAAGCAAACAGGATTTGGGTACAGTGAAAGAAAAACCATATATGAAGAGGAATATAATACTTCTGTTACCTTTCTGGAATACAAATGAGAGAGAAGCTGTAAATCTTCAGGAGAAAAAACATTGTATCTGTTCTGCAATACTCTGTATCAGACTAAGTTTCTGCACCCACAGAGCGGACACAGAAAAGGTCCATTTTTAGCTCATCTGGCTGCAGTGCTCTGTGTTAGAATTGTAGTATCTATCTACACATGCTAGAGATGTCCTAACTCATCTCCACTGCCAGCAAAATAATGTTAGTCTTCATTTTTAATAAGCCACTTTGACATAACCCTCCTAATACTAGATTTAGGATCATAATTGAGCACCCAGCTTTGAGAACATTATCCTTTCTCTGGCAACCTGCTTGTTCTTCCTGAATATTATTTTAAATCACTTTGTTACAGGCTTTTAAAGTGAATTCTGCTCAACTTTTTGACTGCTCAGTATGTTTTAATTGCAATACAAATATATTCTCTAAGCTTGCTTTATGATGTGTGGCTGGGTAGAAAAACTGTAAATTCTTCTTTTGAGAGAAATTTAGAAGAAATGCTATATAGCTTTTATTAACCTGCATGTATTTCAGATCCCCTCTTTGGGAAGGGGTAGTTGGATAGCTTATAATTGCTGGTGTTTCTGAAATAATCTTTGGAGTACAATTAATCTCTAGTCCTCAGGGCAGTGATTTTGGGTTTCTTTCTTTGTTTCTGTGGGTTGGGGTTTTGTTGTTGTTTCTGTGGGTTTGGGGGTTTTGTTAATTTGTTTCTATAAGGGTAGTGTATTTAATTAAGATAAATTAGTTAATGTTTATGTTTGTTAGCTTCATCTTCATGAGAAGTTCTGCCAAATCAGCACCAGAATACCCTCTGATCATGGCATAATCCAAAGAGAGAAATGGCAACTGGGGTTTCTTTTCTGTGATGAAGCTTTTTGTGGCACAGCTGGCTGTTAAAGTTGGTACTGCTCTGCAGCACTGTGTAAATGTAGGAACCATGCAGAGGCTGAAGGGGGAAGGTGTTCCTCTGCATGTCCTGTTATTTTCATCTAAAGTTACCACAAACAGATGCCAGTTCTGTAACACTGCAGAGCTCACGCACCTGCCTCTCTTCTGGTCCTGTGTGAGCACTCTGGTTGTGCTTGCTGGACTGTGCTGAGCTGAGGGAGGTAACCTGATGTCTGGTGCACAAGCTTGTTGTCAGAGTGAGATGGTTCCATGACAGGTTAATACTGTACGTGTCTGGGCCCTGTGGGAGCTGGAGGTTTTTCTTTGTCCTCTTCAGAAAATTTCTTTTGGAACCACTTCCAATTTTTCTTTGCTGCTTTGCAATACAACTATGTCTGCCAATGATTTTCTCTGAAAGAACACGAGGACTGAACTGCTCTGTAGATGCAGAGCATCTGCAGCAACTCTAGTAACTTCTGCTCTTAGTGCAGATGAGAAAAAAGAAAAGGAGATGTTGAAGGAGTATACAAAAGCTATCAAGTCCAACAGGATTCCCAGAGTCACTTCTCAGGTGCTGATGGTGTCCCCATCTCAGTGCTTCTTTATTTAGTCTTTGAGGGTCTATATTTTTGGCAAGAGGTTGATGGGAGAAAGGCCTGGGTTCTCACCTGTCTCCTTTTTGTTTGGTAAAGTAGGCCTTTGTTTTAAGATGGTGAGAGAAAGGTGATAGGGAAAGTTTCTTTGGCTGTGTTAACAAAAATCTGTGTGGCAACTAGTGTGTTATCTTATCTCTGGATTTCACAGTACTACATTGTAAATTTTCTGTAATGAACTATAATTGGTCATTCAAACAAAATGAACAATTCAGATATTGTTCTTTTAGAAATTTCTTTTTAAAATGTGCTGAATAGAAGTGGCTATATATGTGTATTCCTTTGCAGTGTATGTTTAATAAACCTTCTCAATTCCTATGCTGTAGAAAGATTAGAACACCTGAACAGTGAAATTGCCTTCACCTAAAGTAATTATCCATACATCAGGAAGTGCTTCTGCGTCACCTGTACATCCTGGGCACCATTTAGGAGTATCTGTGCTACCTGTGAAACACCTTTATAAAGTACACTATGTGTCCTGGGCTCACTAACAGAGTGACCAGAGAGAACTCTAGACCTCTGCTCTGTGTTCTCCCAGCACAACTGGAAGCAGATGTAAGCCTTGCCTCTGACTTACCCAAAATCTTCCTTCTCAAGGGTTTGGCCTTGACTCCAAGCCAGGATGGTTTCCTGCAGCGCACGGAGCTATCTCTAGAAGCAGTGATGGGAAGGCTCGATTCCCTGTGACAGAAAATTATCATGGTTCAGCTAGCTATGATTCTCTGATATCTTCAGTCCCTTTGTGGGTGAGGGACTTGCTTTGTGGGTGCATAGCAGCACATTCCTTCCTTATGAAGGTTGGGCTCCCCTTACATATCGACTCTGCAGAGTAGTTCAAAACATCTTAGAGAGCTGGGTGAAACATTTTCCTGCTTCTGGTAGGGAGCTGTTCCCATCCCTATCTGCGGCTATCTGAACAACCATTATCTCCATTACGTAGAGGTAGCAGCTTCACCCTCAGCTGGTTTAGAAACCAGATATCTGAAGTAGGAACCTCAGCTCCTTCATTATTAAAGAAAAAAAACAGTTGGAGGACACAGTTTGCAGTCTCGAACTATGCATCTTAGCCTGTTAGGAGCCAGAAGTAAAAATAATTTGTAGTTCCTATCTAGGCCTTTCACAGGTGTTGTGTACCATGGATGTTCTCTCTCTGCTTACCTGCTGAATGCTGGGATTACAGCACTGGGCTGCTGAACTGTCCCTGTGTGTTCAAGAGACAGCCTCAGTATTTAACTCAAGTCTGTTGTTTCCATGATGACAGCCAGAAATACCAGCTTGTAGACTTACTTTTTTTTTTTTTCCCCAACACAGAGTACTTATTTGTGACTCAGGATTAAAGCTTTATCCCCGTTAAAAACTGAATACAGCCTTTCTCGCCCTGCTTTACACTAAGTGGTGTCTACATTGAAAGAATGTGATATGAGCAATTTTTTAGGAGAGTGTTTATGTTGAAGGGTTTTTTACTAGTGATGTAAAGAATACACAGTCATTCTCAGCAGTTCAGATATTTTTGTCTACCAGACATAGGTAATTTAGCTAAAATGCACTGCTTTTTTCTCCCCTATTAAAAAGCACTTCAGCCTGCAATTAACTGAGTATGAAGGGAGAAAAGCAAATAGTGGGAAACTGTTGGTTGGTTTCTTTCCCCATGTTCTGAAATCAGACAAATCACTTTATTTTAGAAGTACCTAAAGAGCCTATGGTGAAAGAAACCATTGGGTTTTTTTTTTCTTTTACTGAGGAGAAAGAGTTGAAGGCTCCTTTAATCTGAAGTTGAGATGAACTCCGCTCTCAGCCAGAGGAGGTGTGTGGTTTCTTATGCTTTCTTCATGGCTTAGGTATGCCATGTTGCTTTTCAAAGGCTGGGTGGAAGCTCTTCATTTCTCTTGATGCAGATGTATGTGTGAGTGATACATGGAAGAAGATCACACCCTCTCTTGGCAGAGCTCTTGTGGGTCAGCACTGCTGCCAGGGGTGTCTGTGGGCTTGGGTACACTGCTGCTACCCTGATGGCTCAGCAGTGGGGTGGATCTGTTGCCACGGGAGGGTCCTGGCCCTACTGCCACTCTGGTGGGACTTGCAGGTTTGCTGTAGCCTGGGTTACTTCTCCACAGCTGCCACTTTCTCTGTTTGTAGTTTTTTTCAAAATGTCTCTTCCTTGTTGAAATAGGTCTGTAGTAGATGGTTTTAAAGGCAGCTGAAGCCACCAGAATACTGTTGCGTATTTTAAGTGTATTTGAGTGTGTTACTGATTCCTCTTCTGTTACCTTGTAAGCTCCTTGGAGAGGGGAGTTTGAACAGCAAAGCTGTGGGTCTTGGTGTGCTGGATTTGTGGAAATGTTTAAATAAAATGGTCTGCTTATTCAGAATGCCATGCCTTTCCACCTTTCCATAGATGTCTTCACTTCTCACCTAGACTTAAAAAAAACAAGCTAGGATCGAGGAGATTTTTTTTTAAGTAAGTTTGACATGTTCTCCTGCTATTTTATTATGAAACTGATGGACTATTCCTAATGAAAAAAGGGATGGAAACAAAGGAACATGATACAAAAGGATTCTAAAATGCAATTAACTTGTCTGTGCATGAGATGACAGTCTTTAATGTGCTGGCTCCTTATGGAAGTGTAGTGTGTGCACCTGCATTTCTTGCCATCAGTAGCTAGGTGAAGAGAAAGCTGCTCGTGTGGCTTGGTGTCACCTACACGTGAGAGTCTTCCCTGTGTCAGCCCTGCAGCCGGGCACGCCATGTCCATGGGCAGTGCCAGCACACTGGGATTAGTTATTGCTTCTGAGGCTCAGAGGCTGTTCCATTAATTCAAGAACTGGATTCAATATGAAAGCTGCTGTTAACCTTTGCCATTGCTTTGAATATGAGATAGTAACAGAAGGATGTTGTAACTGATGATAGTTTAAAAATAGCAAGTGACCCACATGGATATGACTAGCTTTTGGGTTTTACTCTGAATCCATAAAAATGAATGCTATTTCTTCCATGCTAATTCTATGAAATTTTTTTCCCCACGCATACACTTCTCAGCACTTGACTTCAAGTCCTTCAGTAGTGAAAGGGAACCTACATTTTAAGTGTCATGTACCTCTCTGCCGTTGTTTTACTGCTGCACAGTCCTTCCTATTTCTCATTCCTTTGTGACAGTCTTCATTGTACTTACTGATTGTGTAATGGCCTTTCTCCTGAAAAGATTTTCCTCATCCATAAGAAAATTTGACTGTTCTTAAAATGCCTTCTTAGTGAGTCAATACCAACTTATTTTAATTGGCTTTTAGCCTTGCTATGTAATTGATGCTTTAGAAGTTAGGTTCCCTAGAAGAGCTCAAAGTGGCAAACACAGAAGGCTCCCTGGCTAGCTGGGAGGAAAGGGTATTCACAGGAGAATTGAAGCAGTGAGTGGAGTTGGCATCACTGGCTGCACTGCAGTTTTGCACTCTCTGGAAAATACAGGAAAAATTAGTAAGAAGAAAACTGGTGTAAAGATTTATTTCTTTTGGGGAAGTGCCACCTAATTGTTTCTTCTGGGTTATCTTTGATATTTTAGTTGATTATTATGTAATGTTATATATTAAGAGAAAAGGAGGCTGACTGTAAGTGACCTTCCACAAACATGCCTGGCACGATCAGCTGTAGCATCCTCTCCTGGCTCACAGAATTCAAGTGGGCACTTCTGCTTGTTTTGTTTGTCATGAAGATTTATACTTTGAGAGTCATCTTTATATTCGGCATAGCATAAAGGGTGTGGCTTTGTCATACCTATCTGCAATAGTAGTGTCTTACAGGGAACATATTCCCACCAGACATGGGTTGCAGTGAATCATTCTTGGAAGAAGATGAGTATTTTGAAGATGTATTGGTGTGTGTGAAATAACCTTAATGCTGGAATAGACTTTTACATAGGCAACTGAGTGTCAGGACACTGTTTCAGGCTAACCTTTATTGCTTTTGATCTCTGCACAGCAGTATGTCTGACTTGGCAAAAATTTGTTTATGAAGTTGATTTTTTTATCTAGAGGCTTTTAACCTTCTTTCAACCATGTTCACTTGTGGTGAAGCAATATGTATACACACACAGAGTCTCTTTCTGATTATCTTTTACAGAGATACATAGATACAAAATTAATCTTTTCCTCAGCTGTACATGACTGAAGAGTTAGTGAGTGATTTCCTAATGATGATCTGCTTGTTAAGCTGCAGTAACAAAATATAATTGCAGCCTACTCTGATTATACATGTGCCTGCACGAAACAAAGTGTCAACGTAAGATATCTTGGTGATACTTAGTACTTGATTATGTGCCCCATTTCCTCAGGGGGCCATAAAAAGGGTTTATTGCTTTTGCTGGCAAATGCTCAAGTCTACTTATTTCAACATTTTCATTTTTTTGATCCTAATGGTTTTGGGTTCTCTTCCAAAGTATAAAAGATGGGACAGTTACTTTTTTTTTTTTTTTTTTTGTTCTCTGTACTTCAAACACAAATATCTAACCTCATTGCATCAGGTGCTTATGATGTTAGTGTTTTGTCAACCCAAATTACAAATAGAGGAAACTTTGCTTTATCTTTTGTTTGTACTTATGATATAACCCCTCTCCTAAAGACTGAAAGGCTTGGCCAGGAGGTGCAAGCATGACCTACTCTGCATTTATGATCACTTTATCCTTAGCCTGTGAAAGCTAAAGTCCCCCACTGGGGTCTCAATCTTCTAGGTACTGCTTAAACTTATGTTCTAAACAAAACAAAACAAAACATAAAAAACCCAAACAAACAAAAAAACACCCCCCCAAAAAATCAGTCAAACAACCCTAAAATCTACCTCTGAAGCATTTGATTTGCTAAGCTTTACTAGCCAAAGTCGGAGGTTGTCTTTACCTCTCTGTGACCAGGCCAGAAGTTGTTTTTCTGAATTCAGTGTTACCTCTACCACAGCTCTGAGAGAATATTGGGACCCACAATTTTTGGAGCATGATGTCTAAAGAATTTTTTTTGCCTCCTTTTGCTCTTCTTTCTTCATTTGCATGATGATGACACATAAGCCTTGCTCTCCAATGGTTCATGTAGGTATTACAATTGTCATGTGTTTTAGCTCTCCGAGAAATTGTATTATGCTAACTGCCTGCTTTTTTGTGGGAACCTCCTAACACTCTTTCCTTGTTACTTCATTTGTCTCCACAGTGCATCCTATAGTTTATTTTAAAGCTGACAGCCTGGATTCCTCCCCATACATGAGACCTACTTTTTTTTTTTTTCCATTCCAAACTGAAAACCTTTGCTCACTTCCCTGCTTCATGGGAATGTGAGGATTGGCTTAATATCAGAATGGCTGAAATAGCTTGTCATTTTTATCTTCCTCCTGCTACCACAGTCTTCATCACTGAGACTGGTTCCCCTGGCCACTAATGAAACTATCTGTGCCTTGTCTTCACCTGTAAGCTGTTTAAGCTGTGGAAGATATTTCTAGGTAATATATGAGTAAGGCATGAATTCCTGTGTTTCTCTACACATCTACAGTCCAGACTTTCACTTCAGCATAGGCTCCTTTGATGTTCTGGTTTTCAAGGCACAGGAGAATTTTGCTCAGATGAAAATTTTTTAGCCTGTATTATAAGAAACTTTTTCCCTGACCCTCTCTTGCTTTGTTTCTGTGTTCTCAGCTGTCCTCAGTAAAGTGAAAAATAAAGATGCCACTCTCTCTAGGACCATTTAATCATAACAAGAATCAAAATAACGTTTTTTAACTTGCTAATAGACCATGTCAAGACAAAGACCTGGTTTTTAGCCCTTATACTTTAAATAAACCTTCCAAGATAGAATACTTTAGAATACTTAAATGCAGGAAAGGGCAATGCATAAGAACAATAATTGGAGCTTTTGTAATTATACCAAGGTGCCAGAATCCCAATGATGCAACGTGTGCGTGGCATTTTTGATCCTTGAACAGATCACATTTGACCCATGTGTGCACCCACACACAACATGCACACCTCACAGCTGAATTGCTCACTTTCCAGAATAGCCTGTTCTTGTGTAATACCCTGAACAGAGACAGACTTCTGACACTTCACTTGATTGGAAACAGTATTTCTTTGCATTTGATTTAGTATAGAAAATATACCGTTTTACATGTGGATATGGTATTTTTGGTATTAATGACACCAGTAAAACTTTTCAACTAAAACTTAGATTCATCTTTCTATTGTTCTGATGCATAAACTGAGTGTATGTTGTGTGGAGAATATAAAAAGTCTGTGAATCATATACTGAGATAAATATATGACTGGTGGAAAGCTGATACACCTGAAGTTAATAGTTAGGTATGCTCCTAAATTTAACTGCTCTTACTGTAGATGGTTTTCTTATTACATTGTATTTGCCTTACTATTTGAGAGGCTTGAAACAACAGCTTGTTGACAAATGCAGATTTATGGGAAGTTCCTGTTCAAACAGGCACTTTCTGAGGTTTGGAGGCAACCAGGAAGGTTTGGGAAGACAGTACTTATTTCTGTTAGCAGAGGTTTGCCAGAGGTCCACTCCATATTGCTGGGCTTCAAAGTTAATGAAAATTAATTTGAAAATAGTATCATATTTTAAAAATGTCTGTAATGTCTGGAACAAAGCTCATTTTCATACTGTAACTTGAACTGACCAAATTCTTTGGACTAGGAATTACTACTGGTATGTCATATTTGCAGGACATGTTCTGTTGGACAAGTGGTCATATTGGACAGGAAAATTTATCTATAACTTAGGATTTGATGGGCTTAAGAATCAAGCAGTCTTGTTGTAAGCTTCAGTGAGCAGGAGGTCAGCCAGTACTGAAAAAGTCACCTAACGTGGCCAGAAGAAGTTGCAGAACAGATTCCTGCAGCAAAAGGTACCCCAAGGAGAAATGCTTGGCTTAATTGTGTCTACAGGGAGCAATGAAGGCAGAGGCTCACTCAGGCTTATTGAAATGGACTGAGATGCTGACTCTGGGAGGACAGAAATATCGGGAGGCGATAAGAATTTTTTTAGGAGTGGCAAATCAATGGCTGAAAAACTAGACATTTTCTGCAAAGAAGAAAAACATTCTGATTTCCTAGTCTAATTTTTCTGTGCTGTTTGTTTGACCTTTCTATTTAGTTTGTGGGTCACAGTCCAGTAATCTTGAATCTTTGAGACAGTAAATAGGAAATTCTGAAAAGAACACTTTTTCTTAGGAACTTACTGAAGGAGGGGAGTCCTGGCTGTGTCTGGGGTTAGGCTCTTGAGGTAAATAGCAACAAAGGTTTTCAGAGGTCAATGTCGGTTGCACCATCTCTGAACCACCACAAATAAGTTGCTCAGCCCTTAAAAATATTTTTAATCACCTGCTTATGCTGCTGCCTTTTTTCTTTGTATTCCTCCTTGCTTGGTACACCTACAGTATGTATGTGTACAATATACATCATACAGTATAGTATGATGGCAGGGAGTAGGGGAGTAGTTGGGCTAATGCTGCTCATCAGTCTGAAGCTGGAACCCAGTTTTTATCTCTGCCAGTTTATATGGGATGGGAAAAAAAAGTGTGTGTGTGTATTTACAGTTCCATGAAAAGTATCAAAACATTGTAAAACCCTTTCATTTTAATTTTTGCTTCTTAAAGGTGGAAAATAATACTAGGTCTGAAGTGCAACAGGAAAGGTTTTCTCAAGATAGCTTGGGAAACTCACTGCTGAATCAGCTCGTGAGCTGTGATTCTGTCCTTGCTCAGTGATTTCCGTCAGTGTTGTCTTTATAGTTCCAGGAAAAGAGGAACCTCTACTCTGAAGCAGTTGATGCTGTGCATGCTCTTTGCTCTTGTAATGATCACACAGAGCCCCAGCTAAACATGAGCTGACTTTGCATATCCACCTATGCCTGCAACACATTCATCCTTTTTTCTTTAGAACAGCCATGCAAAGCAGCCAGGCTGCTACATCTCTTATGGAAGAAGTGTGAGTTAGAGACTGTGGGGATGCTGGAATGCCCATGAATCTTAACCTGGCACAGAGGAGTGGAGTAACTTCTTGTGGCCCTTTTTTTCTAGTCAACAAATATAAAAAGAGGTGACTAATTTTTTTTTTTCAAGGGTGTCTGAGTATTGGTAAAACAATTAATGGGGGGTTTCTGCCTTGTGGGGCTTTGGTGTTTGCCACAAGTGTCTTAATATTGGCCATTGTGTGCATTACTCATGTTGCAAGATCCTCTCTGTTGTTATTTCCATTTGATTTCGTGCAATTTTTAGTTACTGTTGTGGCAGAAGGATTGTGGCATACCTTGTTAACTTTCATTTGAATTTAATGGTAAGTTTTCCATTTAAACTGCTGGAAAATATGATCTTTTACTCAGAGAGTAATCAAAACTAAATCCAGTCATCAACGCAAATACTTTAGTAGTGACCAGTCATTATACAGGATAACGAATATGTGAATTTTATATATGTAGTGATATTGTCTGCCAATGTAAAAAAAATTGTTATGTTTGTGACCTACAACTTGGCAGCCTGACATTCTGAGTGTTTTCTCAATGACCTGGCAGTTCAGTCTGTCAGCATTGAGCATGAGCAGTTGGGCACACCTTTTGTCAGTGCTTTGCTATTGTAACAAATATGATAGTTTCTCCTGCACCCATCTGGATCTCATAGGCCAAAACATTATGGTAACAGTGATAATGCTGTGCTCATCCCCAAAGTCCTGTTGTGCCTTTTGAAATATTATAACTATTTATTCCAGAAGAATATGGTACAATGAAGAGTCTATTTGCTTTCTCAGGATAATTAGCTCTAATCCCAAAACTGGTTCTCTATACCTGAGTGTAACAGCTAGGTCAAACTTCACTCTAAGGAGCAGTTATTCAATTTGATTTCCCATTTATTGTTACTTAACCTGCTCATATTTCATAATAATTCCTCTTGCTTAAATTGATACAGCTTGTTAAAAGAAAAAAAAGTCTTTACTGGGTGTTGCATTTGCAATTGTGTAATTTACTTTTAGAATTTGGGAGAGATTTTTTATTACTATTATTTCTGTTGGGCTCTAGCAGAAGCACTATGAAGCTGGCTTGTCTGCTGCTGAGGAAAGGCTCACTGAAGCAGTAATTCTCTTGAGGTTCTGGCATGAATAGGCATTGCAGCAATAATTCTTCTTTTCTCAAGAACTATTTTAATTGCTGCAGCTTCAGAACACATCAGGACCTGACATGAAAATACTTTTGTACAGAAGTGGCAGAAAGCTCTTCAATACCTGCAGCAATGTTTTGGCCTGTCTGTAACCTCTCTTAATTTTTGTCATTCCTTCTTTCTGCGAGTTACTGATCCCTAAATAAAAAGGAATGGGGAAAGATAGCCCTTCTGCATATTTGGGAGGGATGGTACTGTGAAAAAACTCTATTCATACAGAAGCACATGTAGTTTTTGAAATACAACATTTAAATGATGCAGTGCTTCATAAACCATTTTTACTCAATTTCCACTATTTTTCTGTTTTGTTTGTAATGTGTATGTTTTCTAGCTGACCATTGTACAGATCAGCAAATCTTCAGTGCATGTTCTGAAAGCTTGGATTTTCTTTGGATTGATTTTCATTATGGCCCTATTGCCATTCTTTACAATCTGAAGAAAGCCTGCATTCATAAGGATTACTGCATCTGCAAAGGATGAAGAATAAGTAGGAATGATGAACTCCAGTGGTCATGAATGGGCAGATTGTCCTGGGCATTTATTCAGTTGTCAGTATATTGTGGAGTATTTGGGCTGAAAAAAATGTTAGCATTGGGCAACATACTCTTTTTATTAAAAGCACAGTAGAGTACTCAGAGAGGGTGTATAGTCCAAGACACACTAGTACAGCACATGCTGTCTCTCTTCCCAAGTGTGATTGATTTGTTTATTTCTCACTGAAAGCTTGTAATTTTGGATTTTAATTCTTCTTTCTATTGCTAGCTGTGCTTATCTTCTCAGACAAGTCTTATCAAAAGGTGCTTGCAATTCTGAGTGGGATGCTGCACTATGTTATTCCAGGAGCATTGAACAAGGAACCCTCTGCTGCACTGGCTGAAGATCAGAGTTGTTTCTGGAGTCTGAAATGTTCCCTGTGTTTCTCAAATATAAGTAGTACTCTGACCAAAGAGTTGTGTGCCTTCATATTACAATTTGCCCTTGATAAGGTAGGTGTTGGTAAATGCAGATTATTTTCCATGATGTTTGGATAAAGCACTTTAGCAGTTCTATCCTTAGTGATAACAATCTCTTCTGCAGAAGATGTTTATCAGGAGTAAATGACGACTGGGCAGTTGCTATACTTTCAGGTGGCATATCACACTTCCCAGTGCTCCATTAGTGGAGCAATTTAGGAATATCTCATCTTAACCAACACTTCAAATAGATAAAACATAGGAAACTAGTACAATGCAATTTAAAATAGGGAATTACATTGAAATTGTTCTGTAAGTGTTTTGGAGGGTATGTAGTGTGTCTGGTACAGATATATCTTGA
Source organism: Chloebia gouldiae (assembly GCA_003676055.1). NCBI lineage: Eukaryota > Metazoa > Chordata > Aves > Passeriformes > Passeridae > Chloebia > Chloebia gouldiae. Next base: position 30,074,813 of record QUSF01000007.1, on the reverse strand, counting down.
CTGCCTGGGGATTCTGATTCCATTGGCAGGAGCTGGTTTAGCAGCTGCACAAACCAAATATATGAAATAAAAATACAGCATTTCAGCGAGTGTCATTTATTGCAAACACTATTAATATTCTGATCTGAAGAAGGTTTTCTTGCCTTTGAGATTTCACTATGGAATCTCTTCTGGTTGAGTCAAGAAGCAAATATAGCCAGACTTTGATACAGCTACTGAAGTGGTGAATGTTAGTGGTGCTTTTTGAAGACAATCTTCTCTGAACAGTATTTTGTTACTGGTAGTATGTTACTGACAACTCTTGCATGAAGACCTTTAAACAGCAAACTAAGAGTTTGAAAATAGCAGCTATTATAGAGAGATGACAGGAAGCAAGCAATGGGGAAAGATTTTGTCTTGATGAGACACAGTGCTATATAAGCCACTTAAGTGTATATTTTGAACATTTTTCTTCAACTTTTCAGTGAAATTATTTTGTATGTACTTGCCATCTTTACGATCTTTGCTAGTGCTAGACTTGAGCACAATGGTGTGCTTTTCTGCAGTTCTCTGCTGATGTATGTGTTCCATGGTTTGACAGGTAATGGTGTGACTGCATTTCCTGACATCAGCACACCTGTGATTATTGTTCAGAGATGTTGTTCATTGAATATTTGCACTTCTGTAGACATCAGTTGCCCAGCTGTTATCTGTCAGGCTGGATTTGTATTACTATAGCATGTCACAGATAAATTTTTTTCATGTTCCTACTTGATGATTTTGACAGGTCGCACCAAAGGAACTGGACTGTATAGTACATTTGTGTGAACCAGCTTCCATGCTACTTCTGGCACAGAAAATTGAATAACCATGTCCAATATTACTATACTCCATGTTCATCTGGACTCCTAGGATATTTCACCAGGTCTCTGGATACTGCAAAAATAATGACTGTCATACTCTGAAAGTGTACCAGATCAACCTGTGCACTGCTTCTGCCCATTCCAAGAAAATGCATCATTGTGTTTGTTTCACTCTGCCTCACCTGTGCTTCAGTGGCACAAGTCCAAATTGTTCTTTCTTAGTCTGAAGGATATTGTGTTTCCAGCAGCAGTGAGGAACAGTTTGTGGTTACTGCTGGAGATAGTGTATCCAAAATAGCAAATCATCACCAGCAGTTGACTTGAAAGGCCTACTTTACTCATGGTATCTCTGTTAGCTTCTAGCAGAGAGCTTCAGTGTGGTATATCAAGCTGTTATCATGTAACATGTTTCTGTAAAGCTTTTTTCTTTCCTTCCTTCCTTCCTTCCTTCCTTCCTTCCTTCCTTCCTTCCTTCCTTCCTTCCTTCCTTCCTTCCTTCCTTCCTTCCTTCCCTCCTTCCCTCCTTCCCTCCTTCCCTCCTTCCCTCCTTCC
>QUSF01000007.1:29838310-30073409 GCA_003676055.1 Chloebia gouldiae | reverse complement strand
TCCTTCCCTCCTTCCCTCCTTCCCTCCTTCCCTCCTTCCCTCCTTCCTTCCTTCCTTCCTTCCTTCCTTCCTTCCTTCCTTCCTTCCTTCCTTCCTTCCTTCCTTCCTTCCTTCCTTCCTTCCGGAATATGATGGCTACTCCTGAGGTTCACACAATTATCAAACCCTGAGATGCATTTGCAGAGCAGTGCTATGGCTTCATCTTGCAGGTGAGAAGCTGTGGCAAGGAACAAGATCTAAATCATTCACTGCAGCTTTCAGCTGCTCCTTTCTGATGCCTGCAATTGGGATTTTTTTTTTCTTATGCTCCCACATATGTTCTTATGTATCAGTGAAACTTGGAAAGCCCAGTACTCTTCTCAACCAAACCCCTAAACACTTACGTGTTCAAGAATGCCAAGTCGTGCCCCCTGGTGAAAAGGGACTTGTGGTTGTTGGCATCACCTGGTAGCTTTTATAGGCTCATGCCTGGAATCTAACTTTGCAGACAGCATGGCTTTGCTTCAAGGCTTTGTCACTCTTGGAAGAGACCCACCTTGCTGATATCCTTGACAAATTTCAACAAACTGGACATGATCCTAGTGTTCAGGGACCTTCTGTGAGGTGTAGCAAGGCTAATCTTAGAGTAAATCCAAGGCATGTGTTGGAATGAGGCTGGGTTTTTTGTTTGAGCTGTCTAAACCAGCACAGTGTTCTCATGTTCTGCCTGCTGATTTCTGGGAGTGGAGAGCAATTTTCTAAAGCAAACTGAAATTAAGTTTATTGTGCTGCTTGTGCACAGTGGAACACTTCCGTTTGTTTTAGAAAATTGTGTTCTGCACAGTAACATGGTATTGGTGTTAAGATGAAGCAATGTGATGGAGGGAAAAGAAAAGCCAGGAGATGCAGCTCCATGTAGTTTTGGTTACAGCTTCTTTGCACTTTGCTTCTTGGGAAGTGTTTTTGTCTTTGCTTTGTTGTCAGTCAGTTTGCCATCACCCAGCCTTTTTCCTTGCTCTCTGAGCTATGTCACAGTGCCCTCCCTGCCCCGGCATCTGTGGGTTTTCTGGTGTCCCGTGAGTCAGTGCTGTATTTTTGATCAAGGTAAATGTGGAAGCCTAGCTAAATATACAGCTAAATCTTTCATAACTAATGGTAGAATTGTGATGGAAGCCTCTTTGGAAATATTCATAACTTTTTTGGATTTCTTTCTTCTTAGTGTAGTAAGTGATTCTTTTAACAACTAAAATAGCTGTACTTACTAGTGTCTTTTTTTTTTTTAATCTAAGTAGTCTTGAATTTTTTAAATTCTCTTTAAAAATATTTTATGGAGGTCTCTAATTAATCTTTTACAGTAAATTTATTTTAAAGCACAGGCATCAATGAGGATAGGGCTTAAGTCTAGCAAGATAGAATTATACAAATTTTATTTGATAGAACTTGCCTTGCTTTTATGAGATATTTTCTCAGAAACTAGAACTGTGAAATGTTGTTCTGACAGAAATATTTTCTAGTCCTTATCTGAAAAAAAAAAAAATCAAACTACTTTTTATGCAATCATGCCTTTTGCAAAATCTACAGCAATATTAGATGAGGATACCACAGTGGCTGCTCACCCTGTCAGTATTAGATTGCAAAATCTTGAGTCTTGTTGACATCTCTGCAATTTGTCTGGCCTTAATATTTAATAAACCTCATACTCTACAACCTCAGAGTGAGAGCAGTTCTTTTAAAAACCACATTTTACTTTTGTCAGATTTCTTACCAGACTCTTTAAAGTTAGAGGTGTGCTTGTATGTGTGATGGGTAGAGCAGTCATCAATTTTATGGCTCCATGCTCCTGTTGTATTAAACTTTTAAGGAGTTTGCAGAATGAATACTTTGTATAGCACATCAAGACCTTGGGTTTGCTCCTGATCAGTGGGGACTGTGGCAAGGCTCAAGTTGCTTTTTTTAGGAGGATGAGTATTAGAAATGTTCAGGTAGTGCTGCAGCCTGCATATTCTGGTTGTCCACTTGTTTCTGAATGGTTCACTGGCACCTAGATTTTCCACAGGGAACAGAGGAGATGAATGAGAGGGGCAACCCATATCTGTCAGTGAAATGGCAACAGTGAAAACAGCAGACAAAGGTTTGTGGATGTGCTAGGAAAAAGCAGCTGAGCCTGCTCCATAAAGACAATTTTTTGCACTTGTCTCCAGTAAAAAACCATAGAGAATCTTAAGAAATATAGTCTGAATAAACTTTCATTCCAAACTTCTGATTTGAACTCTATTTTTGTCTTTGTATACATAGGAGTCAATTTTTAGGATTGCTAATCCTAAAAACCTGCAGGTTTCCACCAGCTGAACTTGTCATAGTGGAAAGTGTTCATCCCTTGCATTGTGCACTCCAAATTTGCTAGCTTGAGTTGGAGGCTGTCTTTGAAACTACTGCCTCTCCTGGCTTTTGGACAGTCTAAGTGAAGACTTCCTTTGTTCTGCAAACCCTTAGCCAGTAGAAAGTAATGCGCAAGTTTAAAAGTATTTGTCAATATATTGGTGTATTTCACCAAGGCAATCCATGCTAGAGGTGATAACATTTTGAATTACTTCTGTGTAAGAAGCTGTGTAGCTGAAATTGAAAAGCTCTGCTATGTGGTTTGGGAGTTTTCTAAAACTCTTCCAAAGCATTTCAGTCTTTAGACCCTGGAAGTGGCTTTTTTTAGGTCTCAAAAGTGGTTTTAGCAAGCACCATTCAGCTGACATCTAAGGAAAAAAGAAAATCCTTTTATTTTTTCTTTTTTCCCTGGAGGCCTGAGTAAATTTTTGGTAATTTCTTTTTCTCTGTAGTTATGGCAGTTTCAAGTTGCAAATGCTTTGTCCTAATAGGTCTTTAAATTTTGAATCTGAGCTTGAACTTTTAGATTTGTTTGTCAGACTTAAGTCAGTTCTAACTCTTCAACACTTCAATTTGTTTTGTTTGCATCTGTGTACTTTACTTTTTTCCCCACCCATCGTGATGAACAGCATGGAAGATAAATGTGTGGGAGCTGCTGCAAACTGCTAATGGCTTTTAAAAGGCAAATCATTAAATCTGGTGCTCTTTCCAAGTGCACCAGAGACTTTGTGTCTGAAAAAAATGAACTTTATTTAAAGCACATCTGTAGCTTTTTTAACATGAATTGCACAAAAGACATTCAGTTTCTGCCTATGGGATATATATGAACTCAACTCTAATACTTTGAGACATTAAAACGTTTCTTCTGAGGTGTAAAAAGTATCATGTGCTGAAAATGCTGTGTTGGACTGGAAGCCTCAAGCAGTGGGTTGAAAGGAAAAGTTATTTATCTTCTGACTTGGTGCTTTGGAGATATGGGAAATCCTAGGCTGGTTTCTCTTTGTTTTCATGCTTGGGTGCCTGGAAGAGGGAGAGATGGCAGCTGTTTTTCCTGCTGGCTCTGGGCTATTCACCACTTCTAGTGGCTTCCCTAAATGTATACAGAGGGCTGGTACCAAACCAAAGCTTGGCAGAGGCAAAATAGGAGTTGCAATTAGCTGCTCTAGATACTTTACCTCCACTGAGGTGAATCTGAGGTTTTTATGTGTTAGATACTAGTCAAGCTTTTGTACTCTGAGGATATTTATAAGTGCACATACCATTTAACCTGCAAATTCACATGGTAGAAAATCCTGGAATAAGTACTTTTTAAAGTTTCAAGAGGAGTTTCTCTAAGTATCTAATTAGTCATCTGTCTATTAACTATGCTGTCCAAAAGCAGCAGTACTAGCACATAACTTTTAAAAACAAAAATCCAGTTACATGCTCCCTGAGATAGCTCTCTCCATGAGAAGTGTTGATGGATATAGATTGTCTCAGCACTTAGGGCAGGGTGAGGTGGCATGCAGAGAAGAGAGGAAATGGATTTGATTGCTTGGGCACCTTGTTGGCACCACTGGTACTAAAAAAGATGTTAGGGATGGCAGAAATATCAGGCTGCAGCAGCACCTGAGATCTATTGGAAGCAGGCAAGGAGGCATCAGTGTGTAGTGGGAGCAGAGCAAGAAGTTAGTGGCTAGGAGCTGTAGGGTGAGCTCAGCTGGAAAAAGGTAATGCCTGTGCCAGTTTAGAGGGAAAGAAGGAGGGTGGTAACAGGCTGTGTAGGAGCTTGGGAACTGCAGCTGTGGGACCTCTGGACAATGTACTGCTTGTAAGCAGGCTGAGCTTTTGGATGGCTTTTTTTTTTTTTTTTGTTACAGCTCAAAGTGCATTCTTTCTTCTTCTCCAAGACATGGGAACATGGGAATCAGTCAGGAAAGAAGTGTTGTGAAACTGCTCATGCACTGCAGGCTGTGGCAGAAGTCACTTGCTGGCTTCTACAGTTAGTACTAAAACAAGTGATTAAATTAAATTTTGATCTACTTGTGAAAGCAAGTAATAGTAGATTCCTTTGCTCCTCTGGACAGCTGTCCATAAGGTCCTAAAAGAGCATTTGCTGGCTTTTTTTTTGTTTCAAAGCAGATATAGGGGAATGGACGTTAGATCAGCTGTACAGGGGGATTGACAGTTGTGAGAAGGCCATGGTCAATGAGGTGCCTGTGCTCAGAGCAGTCACCCAGAAATGAGAAGCAGGAAACATGTGGCTTCTTGGCTCTGCTTTGGGACATGTCTGTAAGGGGCAGATTGCTTCTGTGAGACGAAATAGATCTTCTGTTAGACTCTGTGTGTTTGGATACTGTAATAACAAGGTTTCTATGGCCAGACATAATGATCACAGAAAGCTAGAGTTTTCATCTTGCTGCTGTTTATGTCTTTTGGGTCAGTACATTTCTCTGTAAGCCACAAACCATTTTATCTACAAGTGCTGGTTGGTTTTCTGCCCACAGCTACAGGACATGGGGCTTGCCTCAGCAAAAAATTAGTTTCCTGAAAATTCAGTCAACTTGAAACCTTTGTCCCCTCTACATGTGGAAGATTATATTGTTAGTAACTGGAAAGGGCTTGGTACAAAAAGATTTTTGGGAAGAGAGAATTAATATTTTCAGTTCTCTCAAGGAGAACTTTTCTGGTACAGGTTTTATTTCATTTACCCTGCTCAAATCTCTTCTTGTTCTTTTCCTCCTAAGACTGTGTTTTGGCCTTTATCCTAATCACAAGTTCCCAGAAATGATTTTTAGGATGAAAGCCTCCACACACATCTATTACTTTCTACAAATGAGGAAAGGCCTGAGGATGTGATGTCAGAATGTTCCTAGTATGAAAATAGACCTAGCTACCCTCCTTGTAGCTATTGTGAGATCTCTGAACCCAAAACTGTACCAAGATGGAAGCAGTTCCTGCCCCCTCCCCCTTTCTCCTTGCCTTCAGTCAAACCTTCAAAATTAAATGACAGTGTCAGGAAAGAGATTGTTGCTGCTTAATGAGTTTCAATTGGGTTATAGATTGAAGCCTGACTCCTTTCAATGACAGATTAATAACTCCTTCTGCTGAAGCTTTATGAGGGTGATAATTATTTTCTGGGCTTTTTTTTTTAACTGAAAAGCTCTTTCTTGCTAGTGCCTGAGCCAGATGCTATTACTGTAAATCTTTTTGTAACAAAAGATTTGACATTATTTTTCAGACTGAGGAATGAACTTGTGGCCTCCTGTTTGAGATATGCTGAGTGTTCTGCCATGCAAATGGGAGAAAAAAGCAGTAACAGAACACAAGAATTAAATACAAAGCTTTCTGCTTTACACAATTATATAAATATAATGAATATATTGTTAAATAATATACATATTAATATCTATAATAAAAATAAAATTAAAAAACCTGCTGCTGGTTCTGCTTTTCTTCTTGGTTCCTGCCAGCATGGTCGCTGATGTGCCTATGGGAAAGAATCTTGGTGTTTGGTGTTTTACTCATCTGGCTTAGAAGTCTGTATTGGAAGAAATGCTTCAGCTGTGCTGCTGCTGCAGGGGACTGGGACCAGTTGCACCTGGCATTCTGTTAGGGAGTCACTCCTGTGTGTGAAGGAAGCAAAGGGAGCCACAGTGAGGCAAAGGTTGGTGTCTTTGTGATGACCCATTGCTGCTTACATCTCTAGGAACATATTGGTACATGTACCCAATATAGGCTTTCACTATTTGGGTTTATAAATAAGGAGGGAAACTTACATTTTGAAAAGTATAAAGGAGTTTTTAAAATGTTGTTTATAAAGTATTTAACAGCAAATGCTTTAAATGCTTAAATCTATGTTGCATGAAACAATGCTCATGCAGTAACTAAACTTGAATACACCTGAGTTGAGATTAGTTGCAGACTCTCTAATCTCTGACAAATACTTGTGCCCTTTACAACTGTGGTATTTTATTTCTAGGTTGAGACTGTCTCTTTAAATTGTCCTCTGTAGCTTGGCCAAGGTCTTTCACTGAGTCACTTCTAAGGCTGGGACTGGCTCAGGAGCCTTGACTCATAGTCCCGTGCTTGGACCAGAGGCCACATGTGATCCCCACAGGACAGCAGCTTCTTCCAGGGCTGCCTGTCAGTTCAGGCTGTTTGACAGATGCTGTTGGGTTGGGGTGTGTGCATTTTGTGGCTTTAGGGTTTTTTTTGATACTTCTAATTTTTTGTTGTCTTTTCTGGATTTTAGATTCTAGGGGAAGATAAAACCAGCATTTTTTCTTACTGGCTGTCATTTTGCCACATATTTATTGTCATCTTTCTGTGGCTGCCCTTTTGCTAATAGAGTCTACTCATTCCTCCAAATTATTTGGAACAAACTAATTTTTCTGGGGCTATAGCTCTCCTGTGCAAATGTAAAGCTGTATGTGAAACTTAATAGCTCTTCAGAAACTAACTTTTGAAATTCCAAAGGTGTCTTCTGTTTAAGTCTCCTGATGGTTGTGTTTTTAAATCGGTCTTCTACTTTGAACCTGTCCTTTAACCTCACCATCAGTAAGAATGTGAATTACAGAATAAAGCATACCTGCCTGCTCCTATAGTTCATAATTTGTTTTTTACCATTTTGATATACATACAAGTATGTAAATCACACAACATGAAAAAGAACTATATCCCTATGCTCCTGTGAGTTTTTTGGAACCAAAGGCTTGCGAGAAGGCATGAGTTCACAGTGCACATGTGTCTGACAGTACAAAGCCAGCAAGTTAATTTCATATTTGGTTCTGCACAGTGTGGCAATAACTTTTTTTTGTGTAATCTGTTTATTTAAATTCAAAACTATGCTTAGCTTGGCTTGTTTTAAAAGTGAGTGAAATGCTTATTACAAAGATGCCCTTGATAGCATAGTGCTACGTCTGCCTACAAGGAGGAAGAACTACCCGCTTGTTTATAGTCTTTTAACTTCCTTATCTAAAATAGCCCTAAGGCAATCACAAAGCATGACCTTGAACTTGTTATTCAGAATTTTAGGGTTTGGATATCCACAAAATTTCTTCCCAACTTCAAGAATAGGCATCCTCTGCCTTCTTTTCTGGATGAAAAAGGTTATAAATTTTTTTCAACTGAAATATAGTGATGATTTATTATCCTCAGGGCTCACACTGCTGAACATAAACTGCTTCCCATTTTTCAAGTTTGCATCTTCTGCAGCAATGTGACAAGCTGGTGAATGCCACACAGGCAACATTGCACCATTGAGACAGTAGTTGATGATTAGCTATGCTGAGTGCAAGACAGAATCACAGAATCACAATTAGGTTGGAAAAGTCCTCTGAGATCAAGTTCAATTCGGGACCTAACACCACCATGTCAATAGAGCATGGCAGTGGGTGGCATATGCAGTTGTTTCTTAAGCACCTCCAGGGATGGTGACTCCACCACCTCCCTGTCTGTTCCAATGTCTAATCAGCCCTTCTGTGAAGAAATTCATCCTAATGTCTAGCATTCCTGGCACAGCTTTAGGCCATTTCCACTTGTCCTGGCGCTGGCTGCCTGGGAGAAGAGGCTGAGCCCACCCAGCTACAGCCTCCTTTTGGGTGGTTCTAGGGAGTGATAAGGTCACCCCGAGCCTCCTTTTTTCCCAGGTTAGCAATCCCAGCTCCCTCAGCTGCACCTCACAGGACCTGTGTTTCAGACCCTTCACCAGCTCCATTGCCCTTCTCTGGGGACTTGCTCCAGCCCCTCAATATTCTTCTTGAAGTTAGGTACCCAGAACTTGACAGAGGACTTGAAGTGTGGCCTCACCAGTGCTGAGTATATGGGAAATGCAGATTTCTGTCAGAGGCCTGGGGTTCTGTAGATATTGGCTTAACCCTTCTTCAAGGGGTTGTGTAGGGATGTTCCTCTGCCCTCCTGTGCAGGGTAGTACAGTGAATGGCAAGTAAATGGTATAGAGAGTGAGTTGCTAGTTCTTCTGGAGATGGTAAGCAACATGTGATCTGATTTGGGTTTTTAATACACGGTGTTACTGGTTCAGTTCTGGATAAAAATAAATTAAAAAAATAAAAGCTTGAATTATTTTGTACAAGTGTTGAAACTTCCTCAAAAATCACTGTGAAATTTGAAGGTGTGGACTGTGATGTTCAAAGGATGACACTGTAATAGGGAGAATACTTTATTTGTTAGTGTTTAGGCTAGTTAAAGTAAAACTTTCCAAGTGTGATATCTTGATGCATGTAAACATCCAGAAGAAAAATTATCTATATGATAAACACTGTATTATTATTATTAGTCTTTCACCTTGAAAATATATACAGGACTTTTTCATCATTCTTGCCAAGATTTTTTTCAGTTTTGTTTCTTTAACCTCAAGCTGGTATAAAGCTCAGTTTGGAAGTAGGGAAGAAAAATCTAGGCTTTTAAACATAAATTCTTCCTCCCTGCCACACCCCCCCACACCCCCCCCCAATATTCTTTGTGTGTGTTTTCAAAAGCAAACAGTATTTTACTCTTTATTATTGAAGAAGCTTGTGTCCAGGTACATAAAATATGATATTCTGCCTCTGTATGGGCTCACTAAGGGATGAAAAAGCTTGCCAAGCCAAGACTGGCTCTCACACTACCTGTCAGTGGTTTGCTGTAGTGTCACTTCCAAAAGCTACTATTATTGCATTAAAAAAAAAAAAAAACAAACCAAAAAACCAACCAAACAAAAAAAAAAAAAGAAAAAAAACCCCAACAACACAATAACAACAAAGCAAAGCAAGAGAAGTACTAGTAACAAGTGCTTTATGTGATGTATCAAGGTACCTGCTTTCCTGTACTTACCTGGAATTAGCTGAATATCTCCTGGTCACCTGTTTTGTCTGCTCTTGATAGGATCAGTTGAGGCCCAAGGCAAGTGGCAAGTCAGGGTGGACTGAGGCAGTAAAAGCAGCCCCCTCCTAGTCTGCTGGACCTTTTTGCCTTCTCTGATAAGACTCATTGCTATTTGTTTTGCTCTGACTTACTGTGTTAGGAGAGCAGTCTGTCATTTAAACAAAATAAAAACCCAGCTCCAAAGCAACAAAAAGCCCCATGACCTGATCCAGAAAGCAATTAAGGTGATTTAAAAGAAATTTTTGCAGTATGAAGTATCTGTCTGAAGGGTCCAAATGTTCATGGGAAAGACCTTAGGAGGTAGTCTTGTCCAGCCCTTTGCTCACAGCAGGCCCCCACAGCTTGGGTTGCTCACGGCCATAGTCAAGTGAGTTTTGGCTATATGCAAGGAAGGAGATTATGCAGCCTTTGTGACAGCCTGCTCTGGTGCTTAGCCACTTCACTGTTTTAAAAAAAACTAATTTTTTTTTTTTTGCGTGCACTGCAACAAGTTTGTTGCCTTTAGTCTTAATCACTGTACACTTTCCAGAAGATTCTGTCCCTCTCTCCTCTGTCTCCCCAGAGTGTAGCTGCAAACAGCAGTAAAATCTCTACCAAGTCTCCCTCAGTTTGAAGATTGGAAGGGAAGGACCCTCAGTTTTCAGCACCTGGCTCTTTACCAGAAGTGTATGAAGGAAACTTTATCTGAACAGGTTTGAGTTCACAGATTGATCCACTCCACTGCTTCACAGATCAAGTTGAATTCACTGATCAAACTGTGTGATGTGAAGTGTGAATGCCTCTGGTTCCTGCAGTCAGCTGCCAGCTGGCACCCCCTGAAACCTCAGGGCTGCTTCAGCAGAGAGCTGGGCTGGAAATCACACGGACCACAGCTCTAAGCAGATAAAGGCACTCGTGGTTATGTGTGTCTTTCTGAATTCATGTTCTCGCTTCAGTGACTTCTGTACTCAAACAAACCAAAAGTAAAGATGACATTTTAAATGGTGTATTGTTGGATTTGTGTTGGCCAATCTATTTGCATCAAAGGAGGTTTAGATTGGATATTAGGATTATTTTTTTAACTGAAAGAATGGTCAAGGATTGGAATTACCCAGGAAGGTGGATGAGTAACCATCCCTGGAGGTGTTTAAAAGATGTGTAGGTGTGGCACTTAGGAACATGGTTTAATGGTGGGCTTGGCAGTGCCAGGTTAACTGTTGATCTTAGATTATCTTAGGTATTTTCCAACTTAGGTGTTTTCTGACTTGGTGATCTTAGGTATTTTCCAACATAAATGATGCTATGACTATATCTGAAATCCAGTATTTTTCATTGTCAATAGTGATTTGTTTCAGAAGGGACAAAATATTCCCAGGATTTAACACTTCATTTTTAGTAAGATGTTCTTTGTGTACAACCTGCATGATCAGCATTGTACAGGCAAGCTGCTGGCATAAATGCTCTCTATTAAAAGTGAGAGTCCAAATCATGCATACAGGTTATTACATATTTTTGAGATAATCCTTCATAAGAGTATTTGAGCAATGAAGTAAACTTGCTCTTGCAATAGCTACCACAACCCAAAACCTTGAAAGTAAGGCCCTTCTCAAATTTTGAAATATTTCTACCCAATTATGGCTTTTTCTGTCTTGTTGCAGTCTTGCAATAAAAGGCACTGCTGGATTTATTTGGCCTAGAAGTTCTCTTTTAGAAGAGGTAGAGTCTTCTTAGGCAGTCAGAAAAATATTTGCTTTTGTTCCAGGTTCTCCATAACTCTTCAGCAGTTACAACTTGGGAAGGAGTAACACAGAGTTATGTACTGATTCTTCTGTATCTGTTCCTAGGTTCCAGCAGCCATTCCTTGATTCCAAATAAGCAACAGAGCTATACTGAATTTATGCTTATGTTAAAGTAAATAAGACTTAATCTAGGCTTATCCATTGAAAAATTCCAGGTGTCTCTCTTTCTATTCTACTTTTGTTCTTCAGCTGCAACTCTGAGGTTTCAGGAATGGTTGAAATCAAGTCTCCAGGGAGAATTACGGAGGATGCCCTGGTCTTCTGTATAACACCTAATGGCAGACAGCTTAGAAGGGCATCCTTCCTGCCTGAAAAGCATTTGGGTTTTTTGTTTTTTGTGATCTTGGGGAGCTGACTGAGCTTCCTGAGCATTGCTAATGTCATACTATCAAGTGAGGTGTGATGTGGAAATCACATAACAAGTCCAGGAACTTTTTAGTGTGTAAAAGATGTAATGTTCATTGGAAAACAGAAAATTCTTCCAAATAGTTTTCTATGAAGACTTCAAATATTTTTAGGAAAAGCACTAACGACTTCTGTCAAATGTGTGCTTTAAGGTTTCACTTCAATGTTCAAAACCTGTTGGTTTGGGACCATATTATGTATATAGTAATAAGCCTGTACCTTTGTAAAGGCAGGGAGCTTTCCATTCTTCTAATTCATCTTTTGAACTAACAAATGTCTAGTAGTTTGCCAATGAAACTGGCTGTGGAATTTGTGTGTCTTCCTTGGGACCCTTTTGTTTTCATACATATTTCCTTTAATGACTGAGCTGTGGGTAGCTTTATCCACTTGACTGCTTCTGACAGCCTTTTGCCTCAACAAAGGTCCAGGTGCATCCTGCTGCAAGACAGCACCCTGACAGCAGAGACCACGTGCTCCTAAACGGCATGGTTCTCAATATAAAAACCTCATCCATTTTGCTGTTTTATCAATAGGAGGTGCAAAAAATGCCCTGTAGCTGTGCTACTGGGCCATGGGAGACCAAGGATACAGGACAGAATGTTTAACCTCAAATGCGAAGTACTAGTTATGAATATAATTGTGATATAACTGGTATATCTTACTATGGAGGAGAATGTACAAGTGGATTATATCCAGTTATAAAGTGCAATCACCTCCTGCTCTCAGGTTTCTCTTCCTAATGCAATAGTAATGGGGTTTCCCATCTGCTTTTGCAATGCATTCAGGAAGGACAGTCTCTGGCCCTAAGAAGCTACCAATGTACCCCTCTCTATTCTCAGCTGAGTAGCAATATAGAATTGGCTTTATACCACAGCTACGTATATGCTCATCTGCACAGTTTTCTTTTTGCATTCTGATTTACTGCAGGATTTCTGGCTGATGCTGGTTAGATCAATTTTACCACAGTCAGTCTTCCTGATGTCTTCTGTGAGCATAGCCTTTCCTAGCTGTGAGTAGGGTGAGAGCAGCAGAAATCTTAGGCTGCTCGCCTGGCTGGGATGGTGAAGGGGTCTGTAGCCGTAACTGGTAGTGCAAGTGGCTTGGAGGGACTGGTTGTAACCTGTCACTTTGTGCAGAGCTGTGTTTCTGCCTCTTCCATCATATATAGCTGCAAAATGCTCTGGTGGTGTTAGGAGATGCTTCTATAAATCTGTGGTTTTGAATTGTTAGCATTGAAATTTCAGTAAGTAGAAATATCTTGTTTAGGAGATCTCTTCCAGTGTTCTCTCTGAGTATGTACTTCCCTTTTCTAAATAAAATGTATCTAAATATTCCAGTTTCTTTGGAATGATCATGCTGCTGCTCTGTTCTTAGAGAAGGAAGGCTGGAGATGAGCCTCCCACTAGTGTCACAGCTGCTACCTGCTGTATCTTCTTGCATTAAAAGTTTTGTTAGTATGGACTTCAGGAGAATGAGGTGTGCTTCTTTGGTTGGCTTTTTGGGGGTGCAGCTTGGTTACTCTTTGCGCTGTCATAACAATAAATCTATTTGGGGTTTTTGAGATACGTGGTAGATTTTTTTGTTTGTTTGTTTTACCTCGTTTATTTTTTGGTTACTACCTGTCAGCTTCATTTACTCTCTGGGGAAACTATGGATGCAGAGGGAGGGTCACAGGGAGCAAACTCAACACTGACTACTGACTTGTGAACAAAAGCACCAAACATCCATCTTCATCTTGCAGTTGTCTGGAACAAGGATTAAATTGCAGATCATCCTTAGGCAACAGGGGAGCATTTAGTAAGTGGGTATCAATTTGTTTACTTACCAGACCAAAACCACTTTTACTTTCTTATATGTTCTCTCTGCAGATGTTCTTTTCTTAGTACATTGTAACAGGATGGTGCTCAGTTAGTTGTGTTTCTCCAGCCCCCTGGCATTAAGTTACAATTTATTTTTGTCGCTGTGTCTGGTGCATTTGTTATTGATAGTCTTTTCTGGTTGGATTTTCTCTGCTGCCTGAGTGATTTGTCCTGTATTCTTGAATCCTGGGTCTCTTATGATTGCTCACTTACACCTTCTTTTATTTTTGTTTATATAAAATGTAGAGAATGCTTGCAAATGACATATAGTAGCTTCTTTGTGCATGTCATCTGTCCTAGTTTTAAAGTTTGTGGAGTAAACAGAAGATTGTGCAACAGGCATTGTTTACTTGCCTAGAACTGTAAGACTAAAAACTATGTTCTTGCTGCAGCCATAAAATAATATAGCAAACATCACCATTCCAAATCAGTTATGGTCACATGTTTCCAGCAGTCGTTTTCTGGCAATAGTGTTTGTTTGGTTCTGTCCCAAGGCTGGTGAAATGTATTTGATATGTCCTAATGTTCGGCCTCTCATGTGACAGGGGTTTTACAGTTTTGAGGTGTGAATGAGGGTGAGGAAGAACAAAAACTGAAATGGAACCTTTTGTTTGTCACTTCAGTCAGGTACCAGCTACTTCAGATTCACTGGTAGTTTTGATGTGATCAGAGCCTCTCTTCCTCTGCAGAAAACTGATAGTAACAATTCACTTTAACTTGTTTATGATGCCCATACGCTTGTGAAGTTCATGCATGATTCCTTTTTTGGATAATGTTTGAAACTTGTAAAAGTGCAGGAGTAGCAAATCAGCCTCATGGGTTTTCACTTGTCTTCCAGGACTCATAGTTGGGGTGATCCTGAGATACGGGACTCCCTCCAGGAGTGGCCATGACAAACCATTCAGCTGCTCGCAGGAGGACAGGCCCTTCACCACCCTGCTGGTCAACGTCAGCGGCAAGTTCTTCGAGTACACGCTCAAAGGGGAAATAAGCCCTGGCAAGATCCACAACGTGGAGCAAAATGACATGTTGAGAAAGGTGAGGCTACACCATTTTGCATGATTGACTACGTATTTCTTCTTCATCTGTGCTTCCCTCCCTCGTCCCTCCTCCATCCCCTGTGAACCTTAGGTAGTGTCAAGTGTCGGTATTCCTGATAGCAACAGCACTTTAATGCTTCATTCAAAAGCACCTTCTGTATTATATCACTGCTGGAGAAACTGCTCTGTTACATGTATGTAGTGCTGTCCTAAAGGCCTTGGTTTGAAGACTTAACATCTGTAGAATTCACAGAGACCAGTTGAACATTAAAAAAAAAAGTCCTTGGGCTGCCTTATATAAATGCAATATAAGGAAAATGATAATTTCTTAGTGAAAAGTGATTGTTCCTTGTTGTTTTTTTTTTTTTTAGTTTTTTTTTTTTGTTTTGTTTTGTTTTCCCCGGGGTTTTAAAATCTGCATATTGTCAGGAAATAGTTACTGCTTCCACCCTATAAACCAGCAAACAAGACAGTCTGGTGGTAGAAGTAAAATTCACTTATCAGCTGTTATTCAGATGTGCTATTTGCCTTTTTATTCAGTGTCAGGAATTAATCACCTTTTGTGTGTATCAAAGCTAGACTTAGAAGCATAGGATTGTGATCTAAAAATACTTCTTTCTGCAGATTATGAAGAGAGCTTAGCTGTCTATGTGTATCTGTCTGCTGTAGGTATCTCAAGGAAATGAGTACTGCTCTGGGAGGGCACATTTGTAGTGTTTGTCTTCTAACCTGGGCTTAGGCAGTGGGTGAAGAGAGCCTAGTTATTCTCATACATGTAAGAGTCTTCTGTTTGCATTTTAACTGTTGTTTTTTGTTCTTTAGTGTAGTGTAGTGCTTCTTGGATAAGTGGAACTCCTACTGAAATACATGGAAGAGGTGTATGATCCAAATTTCTGAAGACCAGTCTTGTATCTGGTTTGCCAGGCTTACACTAACTATTCAGTGGCTAAATTTGCACAAAAAAAAGTAAGCTAAAATAGCATTTCATCTGCAGCTATACCAATATCAGGTATCACAATAGGAGAGATCTTCTCCAGCAGAATTTTAGAATTTTTTTATTTAAAATAGAGGACTGTGTTTGGACTGCTGCCAGATCACGATGTAATGCATGTTCTTCCTAGATGCTATTTACCAACAAGAGCTTCAGCTTTTTGCTGCTATGTACAAATAGAGCTGGCCAATGTTTTAGAGGCTCAACTTATCTATTTCAACAACCATAAATAGTGGTTGTCAGAAAATGAATGACATAAAAAGTTCCAACAATCTGTGTATGTCTGTTTCTAATTGAAATTTCATATTTTATCTTTTAGGTAACATTTGACCCAGAAGTTTTCTTCAACATTCTATTGCCTCCTATTATTTTTCATGCTGGTTATAGCCTGAAGAAAGTAAGTGCAATATCTTCTGAGGAGAACAGACCCTTTTTTTTTAAATGAAAGATTGCTGATTTGTCCAGGATTGTAGTCTCCTTTCAGGCATTTTACAGTAAGAATCTTGTTTCCTCCAGAGATGCTTAGGTTATATTGCTTTAAGAGAAAATACATATATTTTTGAGTAAAAATGTATTAAACTTTATTTAATTTTGCTGATTTGTTTTCCTTTGAACTTAACTAGATATTGATGTCTGTTTAATTTAAAGTAAAAGATGTTCTGTTATGAATTGTTTTGGTCCTTCTCAAATGTCCAAAATGCAATAATAAATTATGCTGAGAGGCAGACCTAATCCTGAATCCCAGTGAAGATGTGCCAGACCCTTAATGGCAGTAGGGCCCAGATTCTGATCTTGCTTGAAGACACCATGAATTGGTGCTGGTTTCTGTCAATAAGCCTTCTGTCAGTAAGCTACATGTAGGGTCTAATGCATGGCACAGATCTGGTTTATTCAATTTATTGAAGTTAGATTGAATTTACATAGCAGTAATTGAAATGTTTCTCTGAAATAGAGGTGTGTTTCTCTGTACTGATACAAATGAAGTAGTGTGCTACATGGTTCTGAATGAGCAATATAACTTTTCTGAAGTATATAAACCTCTTTTTCTTGTGCAGAGACACTTTTTCAGGAATTTGGGGTCCATTTTGGCTTATGCCTTTTTAGGAACAGCAGTGTCTTGTTTTATTATTGGGTAAGTAAATGCTGATATCAGTTCCTCTCTACACTAAAGTTTAAGCTGATAAACACTCTCTCTCTTTGCCTACATATATATATTTTATGTATGTATATGCACACACATTTAGTTTAAGATAACTGGTCATGTTGATTTTCTTGCCTGCA
The DNA here is from genome assembly GCA_003676055.1 of Chloebia gouldiae. Classification (NCBI taxonomy): domain Eukaryota; kingdom Metazoa; phylum Chordata; class Aves; order Passeriformes; family Passeridae; genus Chloebia; species Chloebia gouldiae. Next base: position 30,056,833 of record QUSF01000007.1, on the reverse strand, counting down.
ATCTCTTATCCTGCTTATATTACTGTGTCTTTTATATGGATATTCTGAATAACAGAAATCCTGAATTGTATTGGTGACCTTGACTTGACTCTCAAAAATTTCACTAGAGAAGTAATCTATTATTATAGATTATTCTTACCTCAGAGCTTTTGGCCTTTGTGTTGGGAGAAATAGTTCTAGGGGAATTTTGAGCAGAGAAAACTCGGTGGAAAATGGAATAAATGTGTAGACTCTAGCACAGAGTGTGAAGATTTCAGACTTACTGGTTTTATATTATGTCTTCTGGATCATATATTGCTTGATTTTCTTCATAGGGAAAAGAGGAAAGTTCACTCTGAGAGCTTTGTGCTACACTATGGCAGTGTCCCACTGAGCTGTAGCATAAACAAGCCTGTCTGAAATACTGTTGTTTGTGCTTTCCCTTGGCCTGACTGAAAGGCACCATATCGATTGACTTGGAATGTTTTATCTTCTTTCTCTTCAGGAATCTCATGTATGGGGTTGTGAAACTAATGAAGTTGGTGGGTCAGCTGTCTGATAAATTCTATTATACAGACTGCCTCCTCTTTGGAGCAATAATATCTGCCACTGATCCAGGTAGCTTGATGAACATTTTTAATAACCTTCCAAAATAATGCTATTGTTAGGATTTTCAGCTGCATATTAACAGAACTCTATTTTCAGTTATGTTATTAGCATCTCTGAACCTCTTCTCTGAAATACATGCAAATTCTGAGCATTTTGAAAACTGTTCTCTGCTGATTAGTGACTAAACTGGCATTAACATCATGGTATATTTGGAGAAAAGTCTAACGCTCCTCCTTTTCAAATACTTAAATATGTTTTTTGTTAAGTGGTTTCTTGTTAAGTGTTCAACAAAATAGATGAAATTATTGCATTTTCTGGATAGCAGGACTTCCTTCTTCAGCTACATTGCTTGGGGCTGGGAAATTTAAGAGCAATATTTGAAGCTTTTAGGTTCTTTAGGTGGGGGATTTTCTTTTCCTCTTTCAAATAAACTTCATGTTTTATAAGTTAGGGCAGAAGAATCCTTTTCTGGCCAAGTAATTTCATCTTTTGCCCAAATAATGTAGACATCCTTCAGAGTCAAGCAGGCTCACATTGAAGTCTCCACTTGACAGACCAGTTTGTAGGGCCGGCAAAGGTTAGGGGCCAGGGTGGGGAGTGCTGAAGTATGAAGATTGACATTTAAAGCAGTTTATTTGAGGTGCCTAGTGGTGATTAGTGTGAAAATGGGAAGTAGCTTCTCTGATTGAGCTGAGCTCTGAACAGCTGGTGGTTGCATACAATTTATGCAAAAAATCACGATGTGATTTTTGAAGTGCATATATGGGAACAACTTCAAGATCGTGGTCTTTCATCTCAGAATTTTCTTGGGAGAATGATTATAAATATTTAGCACTCTTGTCCTTTTTAAATTATGTGGAAATCCACACCTGTGGCATAATGGATACTTAGGGGAACACTCAGGATAACCTGTACTATTTTACAATGGCTGAAATAATAAACCTGTGTCAACAATCCATACAGCTTTTAAAAGCAGGAAGAGCTGCACAACATTTTGCTTACTGTCTTAAATGGAACATGTTCTAAAATAATATAGGGCTTTGGTAGAAGGGCTTTGTCTGCCCCATGCCCCTTGATCATGGGGCCTTGCTATGAAAAGATGGGAGGAAAAAAGAGCCACTTCTTAATGGAGCTGGCCTAAAACTGATGGAGGAATTGCTTACTTGTGGGTAAACATGACTATGGTTTCCCATTTTAGTTTTCATTCTGCACTTCCATTCCTGTGTTTCCTTGCTTTAGCCAAATTGGAAAGTCTGCTCCACAGCTCATGCAGTCATTGCAGTGTTGTTTTCCTCTTTTCTTTCTGTAGTTACTGTGCTAGCAATATTTAATGAGCTGCATGCTGATGTCGATCTCTATGCCCTTCTGTTTGGAGAGAGCGTGTTGAATGATGCTGTTGCCATTGTATTGTCCTCGTAAGTAACTATGGGAATTTCTACTCTGAAATTACTAAACTGCTTTTGGCACTTGTCTAAAATAAATGCTTTTTTTTAGAAACATTATTTCAAGTTTAAATGGATTGCCTTTAACTGGATTGATAACCATTGCAAACATTTTCCAAGGCCCCTAATGCATACATAAGCCAGTATGACACACATGCCTTCAGCATGGGATTGTCTCCCTGTTGCTCAGGTAGTGTTGTTACAAAGAAATCTTTCCTGATGTCACTTCTAACTTGTCATTTTGTTCTCTCTAGATCTATAGTTGCCTACCAGCCAACAGGTGAAAATACCCATGCTTTTGATGCTGCAGCATTTTTCAAGTCTGTTGGTGTTTTCCTGGGAATATTCAGTGGTTCTTTCATGATGGGAGCAGTGACAGGAGTTGTGACAGCTCTGATATCCTTTTTCATATTTGGTTATTACAACAGAAATGGCACATGTAGATATTATCAGGGCTTTCCTGTTTCCCATTGTAGCAGAATTGACTCTAGCTTGTTTAATTCTGAGCATGAAGATATGATCAGTATTCATTTGACTTCTTTTCTATAGAAAGACATTATAGGTGCCCACAGAAATCAACTCTTTCCAACAAAATTGAGGCCATAGTAGAAATTTTAGTGATGTTGCTGCAACAAACCAAGGAAGGGCATTAAACAGGCATGTTCTAATAATGCTTAATTTCTTTTTATGGAGTTATAAAACCTAGTTTTTATTATTAGTCTTGAAAGACATCTCCTGTGATAAATGGTATTTGATTCTGCCTTCAGCAAAATATCTGTTATTTCTAACCCCCACAGCATTCTTTGAGTCCTGCTATTTTTTTTTTTTTGCCAGAAATCTGATGTCATACATCTTGGATAAGATTGTATCTCAGTGAGAGTTTAACTCAATAACATGATATGCCTTGCATGATCTATGCTGGTCTCTTGTTATTTGGTTAGATTTCTGAGGTGCTTAGCACGCAATTTGTGTGGGTCTTGTTTTAGGCTTAGGTAGTAGACCTTCAACCTGACCTACTCCAGGAGTCAGGATGCTTCTTCAGCAGAAGTCTTTGCTTTCTGACAGACTAGTATGGCCATATTTGTACATATCCCAGGCTGCTCTGATGTGCCTGGGCTTCTGAACACTGACCTGAAAGGGGTAAAATGTGCTGTTCTCTACAAGGATCATGAACCTGTGACTCTGAAGCAGAACTGTCTGAACTGTATCTTATATACACACACTGTGCAGAACTTCCTGACATGTCTGCATGATGGAAACCCTTTAAGTATAATGGGGAAGGTGTGCTGTTGATGCTTTCATGTTCAGTCTCAGTTCCACTGATCTGCAATTTATGTGACCCAGAACCACGATTCTTTCTCTGGCTTTTAGGCTACCAGCCATCCATAGCTCTCACTGTTCAAATGCAGTTGTTGTGGGTTTTGGCTTGCTGGTTGGCTACTAATTAAGGCTGAAATGCCTTCAGATCCACTTTTTAAAATTATGCTTCTAAAGCAGCAACCAATCCTTGCTTTTTCTAATGGTTGTGCTCAGGAAGGTGATGTGAGGCTGTTCAGAACAAAGCCTCTGGGGTGTCATTTTGTGTGTGTGGTGGGAATATTTTTCTTTTTGTTCTGTTTTGGTTTTGTGCTGTTCTTTTTCTTTGGTTGTTTAATTATATGACTATTTCCTTTTGGAAACATCCTTAATGTCATGCAATGCTGTAGAAGCAAAAAAAATTTGCATTTTACCATTCATAGCTGATTAGTACCCATAAATTAAGGATTAAGTTAATATTCCTATAGTGTGAAGTATCTATATTTGTACCTCTTTGAGTAAAAGGTTTCATGCAGTGATGCACTGTCCTTTGAAAATAGATAGAATGCTTGGTTTCCAAATTATGCAGATAACATACAAGGATTTATTCTGGCTTTCAGCAAGCTGTCTGTGGTTTTTAAAAAATAGTTAAGTTATAGTACCACATTGTAAATTTTTACTAAATAATAGCATCTGACTGATTGAAAAGATGTGAAACACAAAGCCATGTCTAACAAATAAAGAAAATAGTTAAGAAAAAAAAATTCAGTTTCAGCTAACACTTCAATTTGATCAATTATATGAAATAATAAAACTTTTTTTTTTTGCCTCTCACCTTGATCTTCCTCCAAAATGATGAGCACAGGTTTTAAATTCAGATTTAATGAAATATTTTGGTATGGTTACTTACAATAACAGTGAGGGGAATAAACTGTTTGATTCACAAAAGTGCCAGAAAAGACTGGAAATAAGGAACTGGCTCTGACAGGGTCCCTTGCTTAACTTCAGGGCAACAAGGTTCAACCTCTTCCTCTCCCATGGACTGCTGTGGCTATCCAGTTTACTTAGGCATCCATGAATGTCCCTTGATCCAGGCACTGGGATTATCTGAGTACTCTGTGGGGATATGGGTTCCAGTTTTTGTTATGGTAGATGTTACTGCTTCAGAAGCATGATTTTAGAAAAATACATCTGTTTGAGGGAAGTGGTGGGGAGGAATTCAAATGAGCTCAAAAGTTTTAAAGGTGGTTTCTTTGCAGAATTAACAGCTGTTTAAAAAGTATGCTGCATTTTATATTTGATGTTATGCCAACATGGAGTTTAATTTTATTAAAATTTTGGTCTGGACTTTGTTTTGAGGGCAACCTTCTGACAAAGTAAGGTCATGGCTGAAGTTGTGTCTGGAGTATATGTTTGCCCCAGTCCAAGTCAGCAGAGAATGTCAGCAAGAGGTAGGTGTGAGTGGAGAGCTGGTACTGATTGCCTTCATATGAACTGTGCATAGCTGTTTGCACCTCAGATACAGCATGCAGTGTTTACAGTGTTTACCTGCTGCCAGAGTAGTGCTTAGGGAAAAAAAAAACACCTAAAGGATTTTATAAATAGATAAACAACTTTTTTTGTAGTGTGTGAAGAGCTAAATTTAACACTACTGAAATCTGTTCTGCTTCTTCAGTAGCTGTATGAATTGTTAATTCAGTGTGTGCTTTGATGCTCCTCAGGTTTTTCTCTCCTCTGCAAGATGAATTTTTTTTCTTTCCTTTGAAAGACTGAGCTGCTCTGAGTTGGCTTTTTCTCTAGAACATATCAGCACAAGGAGAGGAAATACATTTTGTAGGCAGTAATTGTTTTGCCTTAAAAGTATCGAAGTAGCCATGCTTGCTGGAAAAGATTTATTAACAAATCTGAGAAGAAAAGTTCTTGGTCCTCTTAGGGTTGCTGTAGTCAAGAACAGCTCTGTAAATTAAATGTTTTTGAATGCATTCTATGCTTTATTTGAAGGTGGGAGTGCAACTTATAGTTGAGGTTGGCAGGGGGAACAAAAATCATTCCCTCACCAATCCCCTGAAAAGCCAAGGCACACACAATCTAAAAGGAATAGCAGGTAAATATCCCTTCCTCACCAGCATTTCAAAGGGAACAATGGAATAATATTACTTCTAAGAGGTGAAGCCACATTTTATGCTATGGATATACAACAAAAATAACCAAAACTGATTGTTGCAAGTTGAGCATGAAGTTTGCCTTGATGTGTTGGAATTTGCATTTTTCAGCATCAAAACTTTTGTTTTCCAAGAAGCATGCACTGTTCGTATATAAAAGTGTTTCAAAAGTACTGGGAACAGAGAAGCAAAAGGATTTCTTTTTGATTCCTTAACAAGTGACTTAACGTGACAAAGTTTACCAAGTTGCACTGCTTCCCCCTGCTGGAAACAGCTCTCTTCTTCTTGATGTCCTGGAGCACTTTCTTGCTTGCAGAAGCATGTGGATTTACTGGTGAGTTGCTTGGATTCAAGCACAGAAGTCCATCTCAGCAGCTATTTTTCCACTATCTCATTAAAGCTTTTCAATGAGAAATATGTTTGTGCCTAAATCTGGGTTGTTGAGGTTTTTTGGCTTCTGTTCCATGTTGAAGTTGCAGCTGACTGTGTGGCAAAGGCAATGGTTTGGTTCAGACACTGTATCCCTAACCTGGTATCCCAATCGCTTGAATGGAAGAATCATAAAATCTTAAGGATAAGAATGATGTATAAATTAAATGGAGCTTGTGAAGGGAAAGTGTGGTGAGCTGGCACTAAACAGGCTGATTTTTACATGTTGTTCTGTTCACAGGTGTGGTGGCTGTCCTCTTCTGTGGAATTACCCAGGCACATTATACATACAATAACTTGTCAGTTGAATCAAGAAGCCGCACTAAGCAGGCAAGAATGTCTTTTACCTTTTTTACTATTTCTGTAGTAGTCCATGTACTTTTATTTTACAGCATCTTTTGTACTCAGCCTTTAACATGTGATGGTTTTCTCTCTAGCTGTTTGAGGTGTTGCATTTCCTGGCTGAGAACTTCATATTTTCTTATATGGGCTTGGCACTGTTTACTTTCCAGAAGCACATATTCAGCCCAGTTTTCATTATTGGAGCTTTTGTATCCTTTTTCACATAGTGTGAGGTTTCTCTATCTTCTTATGTGCCCAAAAACTTGTGATGTCCATTGACTTTACCAAACAGAGAATGGTGGCTGGCCTAAGTTTTCATAATGCCTTGCAGGCATAATAATTTTGAGAAAAATCGTTGGTTACACCTTACATTAAAGCCCTATGGCCTCTGTGCCACATGGTTGCTGCCTCTGTACCTGAATGTTAGAAGCTATATCATTTCACTAAATAAATAAATGAATATGCTTTACTGTGTGCTCTGGCTATTGACAGCCAACACTACTTGTGTTGTTCTTGTATTTGAACTTTGAAGACCTAGAAAAGGATTCACTTTTCTCTCCACTTCCAGAGGCCCCTTGAGAAAGTAAGGGGCAAACTTCAATTACATAAATAGGAATTTGAGTGAATAGATCATTGAGTAATTCCCCAGAGGTCAGCATCTCAGGTGATGGGAGGAGAAAGGAACTGAACTGGAGTGCAGACCGTTACATGAAGGGCACACAATTAAAAGTTTTGCCATTGTCTCTGGTTGACTTCAGTCTCTACCTGACTCTCAAATTCTCCAGAACTGAACATTTTGTAGTAGTCACACTCATACACGCTCTGCATCCTGCCCCTGTTGTCTCTTGAGTGCTTTTCTACCTTTGTGAGGAGGGCAACTAGTACTAGCACCCATGTTTTACTCAACACCTGTGGTCCCCACTGAGTGAACAACTTGCAGGAGTGAAATGTAGGAACATCACCACTTGTTGAAAGGCTGAACTGTAAAGACACAGCTATAGCCTCAGCATCCTTGGCAAAATCTTAGCTATTGTTCCTACATACATTAGTCTTGATTGCTTTTGGTTTCTGATTTCTGCAGTCCTCAAAAGGACTGGTATAAAATTGCTTGGAATAGTTATGTGAGGGTTATTGTACAAAGTAATAATCAAAATCTGATTTTCCTAGAGATATTCCCTGCTGACAGTATTGCTTTACTTTAGCTATGGCAACAACGCAGTGGTGTCTAGAGCTCTTATAATCTCTTTCTTTTCCATGGGAGAAGTATTATTCTTCTTATGTTCCCATCCCAGCAGCAAATGATCACTGTTTGTTTGGCTTCTGGCCATGTTGGCATTGTACAGGATTTCAGCCCACCACTCTAATTTTTCCCAAAGTGTTCCTTATACAGTGGAGAATGTTTTCAGCTTTCTGCTTCTTCACTGGAGCCACTGGATATTTTGCATCACAGTGGGGATGCTTGCCACCTACTGTCATGAATTTCTGCAATACTTTCACTATTCTTTTTCAACTTCATTCTAGTGCTGACAAATGGCTTTTGGATTTATATTCTTAGTAACTGTGTACTGGTGTTTGCTAGCCATTAGGATATTTTGCCTCTGCAGGAGTCATAATGGGGTGGCCACTTGCTGGTCTTAAGTTGGCTTCCCCTCTGCATACAGAGCTGCATTTCTATTGCTCCAAAACTCAGAATTGAATGCTGCTGGTGATAATTGTTAAAGTGTGAATTCTCAAAGTAAGGTCTTCATTTGTATAATTGGTCATTTTAATACTAGGTATAATTTCACTGTGCATCTAAAAACTTAGTTATCTTAGTAAAAATTTGCATTTTGTGCAATTGCTCTTGAATGCACAAGTTGCATAAAATTGGGGAAAGTCTGCTTTAGATACACAGCTATCATGATGTGAATCTCTCACTAAAACAAAAGCTTCATGTTAAAGCCAGGTACTAAAACTGCCTACCTCAGGAAAAAGAAATCCTTAACCCTCAGCTGCAAACAGGTTGCAATCTTTTTGGGCAGAGCTGCACATATCTACCCCCTCTCTTTCTTGTTGAATTTGGGCAGAAGGCATAAGATCAGCTGGAGCTTTCAGCACATGATGATGTTTTCAGGTAAGAGCAAAAATTCTGGGCAATGCAAAAAGTCTTAATTTTAACTCCTAAGCAATTGACTTTGCTACCTTCTGTTTTTGTAATCCATATTCATGCATCCTAAAGGGAAAGCTTACTTACTGATTGTTGCAGCATGCCATCATGTGTCTTTCAGCCTTTACAGAAAGTGTGCCATGTCTGGGGTGGGTGACATACTGAAATGCTACCTGCTCACAGCAGACAGCACCTCATGTTGGGAATAGACCATTTTCATTTGAAGTGCTTGTGAAGGACATGGGAGAATTGGGATGTATCTCTTCCAAAAGGTTATTTCTAGCTGAGATGATGTTCATGTTGTGCAGAAAGAGATACCTGATGAGAAAATGGGTGCCTTTTCCCATTTACTTGGACAAAGGTATTTGACTTAAATTGCCTTGTAATTTCTGCCACACAGGTAACTGTTGAAGTCTGTAATTTAAGGTAAATTATGTATTGTGTGTCTAGACATGTGCATCCTGAAGAAGTTCCAGGGAATCTTCTGTACACAAAAGGGTATAAAGAGGATAGAGCCAGGCTGTTTTCAGTGGTGCCCAGTGCCAGGCCCAGTAATGGGCACAAACTGGAACACATGAGATTTTGCTTGAGTATCAGGAAACCTTTTTTATTATGTCCAAGCATTGTACAAATTGTCCAGAGAGGTTGTGGCATCTCCATCTATGGAGATATTCAAAAGCCATCTGGACATGGTGCTGTGCAACCTACAGCAGGGGTTGTTCAAAGAGGGGAATTGGATCAGATCAACTCCAGCGGTTCCTTAAAACCTTAACCATCCTGTGATTCCTCTGCATAAGAAATCTGCAGGTGTTCGATGCCATGGCTTGTTCTTGCTAGTGAAGTTTCATAACTGAGAGCAGAGGAGAGGACGAAAGATACAGTCTGCCTGTGACCACGTAATTAACTAGAATATTTTTCTAGCTGATAAAAATGTCAGGCCAAGAACTCACATTCTAATTATGGATTCAACTGGAAAAGTCTGAATTTTCATCCGATTCAGGGAGCTGCTTAACTTACATAATGTTTTGCTGTTGTTCACAACTTGTTTGTTTCTGTCTTCCTTTCCTCTTAGTTTCTGGAAGTATTTACACCTTTTCACAGCACTTGTGGATTCTATAAGTTCTAAGAAACCAGGACAGTTAGAACATTCTGTTGTAAATTGTCCCAGGGCATAATTTATCAGGGAATCTGAGGAAATTAAAAGCTGCTGGAGCCCAGTGCTTTCTGCCTGACACTTTGTGGGAGGGAGTAAGGGAAGATGCTGTCCACAGTCACGTCTGCACTTCTGAAGCTGTGCTGTTTCATTATTTCTGATAGGTCTCAGGGGAGCCATGGCATTTGCTCTGGCTATACGAGATACTGCTACCTACTCCCACCAAATGATGTTCTCAACAACTTTGCTCATCGTGTTTTTCACTGTGTGGATTGTTGGTGGAGGTACCACCCCCATGCTGTCCTGGCTGAACATCAGGTTGGTATGCAGCTGTGTGCTGGGGAAACTTCAACAGGTAGCTGTGCTGATTTGGCATAGTTCTACAGAACTTGTTTGATGCTTGCTAGAAGCATTTAGAACATGGTATTTATATATCTATATATGTAGGTATTTAGAACACGATATTTTATAGAGGAAGGTGCTAGTGCAGTCTGGTGAAGAAAATGCTGCTGGGATTCAGCCTAAAAGTGTTCTGGTGCTCTGCAAATAGATAACTAAGTCTATGTCAGTCCAGCAGAATATGGAATAGTATTGCCTGATAAAGCAGCTCTATACTGGAAAGAAAGAATTAATCTAGTTCCATATAAACTTCATATTATCCTAAGACTGTTTCTTTTCTTTTGGCTCTTCATAGTGGGCCTGTTAAAGTTTTTAAGTCCAGTAGATTCTTTATTGGGTGCTGCTAAGGTGAACATACTTTAAACAAAACCTGATATTATCTAAGACTGCTGGTCTTCAGTGTGTGTGTCCTCTTGTTTTGAGGAGATCTGTGAAAATGGTAAGTTGCATGATTATAGATGTCTGACTATAAATCCTGGCTAATACTTAGTACTTTTGACTGCATGTACTTTCATATTTGAGAATATTTATCAAGAGATGTGCTAGAGAATTACAAATCAATCATTGTTGCAGACATATATATTATAATTTTGGAAGTTTTGGTGGTTTGGGATACAGAGATAAATAGAGGGGAATTAAAACAATACAAGACGTACAAGCCCTGAGTGCAATCAACCATTACCTCTGCCACAGGGCTCTTTCAGTCATCAGCAGGACAGGACTGAATTCTTGGATGTGGCCCAGCCCTTGGCCAACTGCAAAATCATTCTGAGGTAGCAGCTTTTTTTTTCCTCCCACCCTCCTCCATCGAAAGCAAGAAGCATCCCAGATTATGCACTTTAGCTAATCTAGTTCAGTAGTGAGACTCCATAAGCCTGGCTGATGAGCTGCTCCTGGAGGCAGAGAGAACTAACCCCATATCCATTCCAGGCTTATCTCTCAAGGTGGCTGGGGGATAGTGTGGCTGAAGGATTAGTGTGACCAACAAGGCAGAACAGCTGGAAAGGCTATGGTACCTTTCCTAGAAAAGTAACTATCAAAAGGCAGCTGACTGAAGCACAGTTTTGAGTGTTTAGCTGTAGTTTTAGGGGGAGATTTACCCATCCTTGTGAGTATGCAGTAATTTTAACAATTTTAACTGTCACTTTTTTTGGCATGGTTGACAGAAAATAAAGGGTTAACTTTCCTATCAAAGGAAGGATAACATCTATAACAAGGGAACTCTACATAGGAAGCATTTTTACAGCTGGCTCGGTAGGCACTGGCCTGCCAGAGATGGAGTCTGCATCTTCTGGGACCACAAGAAATCAGATTTGTGCCAGGAGGTGGCGGCCGTGTGCAGCTGATGGAGAGTTAGAAACTCGGCGGCGGTGAGGTACACTCAGTGGTTAGAACATTTTCTGCTGGGGAAAAAAAAAAATAGTTCTGATTTTACCGATAAAAAATAAAAAAGGAGAAAAATTATTTTCCAGCTGAATTATAAAATTATGCCAGTTATTTCTTTTCCATCCCCTTCTACTCAGTGGAAGTGGTAAACAGGAGGAGGTGAAGCTGAGATGCTGTCCCAGTGCCTCACTCAGCAGCAGTGCTGAGTGCTGATGCAGTCCCGAGGCTGTGCAGTAGGTAACTTGTCCCTAGGATGCTTGCTGAACCTTGGTACTTGCCCATTAAATTCGATTGCCAGAGACTGGAAATAAGTATCAGTTGCATGCAAGATTATTTAGCAGAAAAGATGTTGTAAGATAAAAGGTGGTTTTGCTTCCTAGATAAAGTGAAGGGATGGAGAAAATTAATGCCACGTGTATGTTGGACTTAAATGTCAGGATTTGTGGGACTCCTGAGAGTCCAGTTCTGATGTGAAGGTCATACCAGTTGTACCAGGAAGGCAGGCAGGCAGGCTAGTCAGCCATTACCAAATCCTCATGAAATAGTTGGCCTTTTTCTTCAGTGTGGATGTCAATAGAAGGCCCATGTCTGGGCAAGTCAGAGGAGCCAAGACATCAAAACCAAAGAGACTTTTTTAAGGTGGTGCCTGCATGATTTAAGTAGAACTGTACCAGGGAGCTGACTCCAGCCAGGAGTGTCAGCCTGGCCCAAACCACTGAGCTCATGGGGAAGCAGCTGTGTGCATGCAAGGGGCAATGCCTACACAGGGATCCAGAATTGCCTTGCTGTGGCTTGGGGGAAGAGGCACACACTTTCTGGCCACACTGTTAGTTGTGTAGCATTTGTTTCCTCTTGTTTTGAGGAGATCTGTGAAAATGGTAAGTTGCATTATTATAGGCATCTTTGTTCTTTACTTACTGTTGGTCCCTTCCCTCCCATAATACCAAATATTAAAAGTAGGTAAAGGGTAGAGAGGCTAACATGAAAATGAAGTTTTAGTAAAGTAAAAAGCAGTATAAGGAGGAAAATAGGCAAAAAATACTCTCCGCCTCCTCTTGTTGTTCTGAAAATTTCAGATATTTGGATGAGCAGGTATCTTTTCAGATAGAGTAGGTTACCAGGGACCACTGACCAGGCTTTCATATACAGCTAAGCAAAGGACCTATGGTTTGTAGCAGAGGCTTAACTTCAGTTTACTGTTTAACTCGTTGGAAAAGTGAGGTCACAACTTCAAAATCTGAGTAAAACAATAACAGGATTTTTAGATGCTTTTGATTTCTGCCACTTAATGCTGAGAAAATTAAAAACCAACACCAGAAATTGGAGTTACCTGTGTTAACTGGAGTTAACTAGAGAAACTGTCATGTCATGTATTAAGAGTTCCTTGGCTGACCATCAGTGAGACACATCCAACATCTGAGTGGTAAACAGTTACATTTTCTTAGTAGTATATTTTTTTTCTTAGAAACTAAAGTATGACTTTGGATATTAAAAATATAGACTCATCCTTTAAGATCTATACAAAGAAACAATTTCCTGGCTGAAGCTTTAACAGTTTCAGCAAACTTGAGAGCTATGTAAATCAAAACCACTGGCAAAATTCCTCTTTTCAAAAAAAAAAAAAAAATAGCTGACTTCTTGTTTCATTTATGTCACAGGAAAAAAAGGGAACTCCTAGCATTTATATTGCAATACATTGTGTTTTCCATTTTTGATTAGAGGTTCTTTTCATGTTGAATGAAGCAACACATGGATTAATGCCTTCCTCTCCTTCATAACCTGCTGCAAATGCAGAAGTTATTGCTCATTTTAATGAAGTAATTTCAGTTATACTTAGAAACCTTTTTATAAATCTCAAAGCATTATACCTTACACTTTACAATAATTTAAGTTTCTTTTTACCATAAAAGCTAAAGGTTGCACAGGCAAGGCCAACGTAGATTTTTAGTGCCTTATGTCTAACTTTGCATATATAATCTTTAAAGAGCTTCCTATTTAGTGTTTTTTCTTTTCCTGTAAAAGAGCAAACTGAAAAAGAAATGTGGAAACATTAACTCTCATCCAGCTACTATGTGAACTACCTAACTATCTGGGATGGTGCTAAAAGTGTTGCCTTGGTGGTTTCTACTCCATTCTCTTACCCAGGGTGGTGCAATGATAAACTGTGCATTCCATACCACAGCTCGGTGTGCTGGGATGGCAGGAGGATCCAGCCTCATGCTGTGTTCCAGGCTGGGGTGGGAGATGTCTGACAGGAGGTTACATCCTCCTGTTTTGCAGCCGGTTTCCATTATTGTATTACTTAGATCCTTCACTGCCTTCACCCACTCTCTGCTGCCCCTGAAGACAGATGCACAGACACAGGGGCTGTCCCTTGCCCTCTGTTGTGAGCTTTTTCCTTGCCCATCTCTTTCTGTACTGTTTCTTCCAGTTGTTTTCCCCTAGTTTTTCTGTTTTCCTCCTTCTTTCCCAATCTCTAGTTTTTCATCATCAGTCTTGAATCTCTCTTAATAGTGGGTCAGTGGAGCCTGCAAGCCTCCAGCCTCACCCCTCTGGGCTTTTCCCTTAGTGGGAAAGAGATTAACTCTTCCACTGGAAGTAAGCATGGGCAAGATGTTTCCTTTTCTCTCTTCTTGTTCTCTGAAACACAGCAATTCACACCACAGAGAAAAGTGTGGGGAAGACACTGAAGGAGTTGGGTTGAGACACATCTAGAGCACATAGATGATACGAGTTGAACTGCCAAGCTCTGGCAAGCCAGAAGTTTCAGGAGAAACTTGGTTAGGAGAAGTAAACAAATACCCAAAGGCATCCTATAAACAACCTGAGACAACTTTTCCTAATTCCAGAGGTTTTTAGGGATTGGGTTTTAATTTTTTAAAACATGGTGGTGGGAGTTCTCTTCTTTCTCACCCTTCTGAGAAACTGTTGAACTCTTCCAAAATAGCTAAAATTTTCCAAAAATGCTGCACTCATTATAGACATCTGGGAAAACTTTAGTATACTAACTTGGCAAAGATACAGGAAAGAGAAAGAAGTCATAGAAGGGAAGTTATTGGACAGTTTTTAATTTTAGTTTTTGCTGTACATGCAGAACAATCTTAGTGATGGCCTTGGGGAGCAGAGTACTCTGACCTAGAGTGTATGCTGGCATGGGAAAAGAGCTATTGAACCTGGAATCCAAATCAAAGCTATCTAAAGCCTGGGATTTGCTTCGATATTCAAGGATTAGATGAGTACATGCTTTTTGTATCACAAGTTATGGCCTTAAATATTTGGTTAGTCAAGATGTCAGCCTGCAACCAGGGTGTGTACACCTTCTTTTTCTACAGTGAGGCCTCTGTGGATGTCTGATCATCTGGGTTTTTATTTCACATAAGCAATATATAGTTCTTGACAGATGCCTTTGTGGAAAAATCTGAGGGAAAAACCCCATAGGCTGATAAGAAATTTATGTGAAAAATACTGTAAACCAAAATTGCTTTCATTTGCACCTTAAAAGCCCTCACAAACACAACTGAAAAGGCCAAAGCAATGAGTAAAACCAGACTCTGCTATGATGGGAGATTAAATCAAAAATTGATAGTCAATTTTTAGTTAAAGCAATGGAGTGATTTGGTGCTTGTTACCAGTTGACTTGGAGTGCTCTGAAACCAGGCAGTGTTGGTGACCCCTCTCACACATGTATGGCTCCCTGTGATGTCTCTTTCTCGTTCAGACCCCGTGCAGGTCTGAAGTGGTAGGAATTGTCTTAGATGGGCTCTGTCTGTGTGCAGCTCCAAAGAGAGCTACTGAGTCTGGTTTTCTGGAGGGTGTAGTCTGTTATTAATACAGATGTGTTGCCAGCTGGGATCTGAACGAATGAAGAATATTACTGGATATGTCAATCATAAATTGCTGCTGTTGCTAATTTTGATTTTTTTGGTCACTTTGTCATTGCTCTGCCATTATTGTTCATGTATTTGTTTTTGATTTGGTACGGATTTTCTTTGTTGGTTTGCTTTGTTTTGCTGAAAAGCCTGTAGAGCCCTCATCTCATGAGCATTTTGTTACTCACGTTGCATTCTTGTACTGTACCAGAGTTGGTGACCATGTTCCATCGGTGGAAGAGATGAGTGAAAGCCACTGGCTGTATTTCAGGTGACACTGTGCTTTCCTTGATACCACATTAACCTGGTGCTTGGCTTTTTTCATCTTTGTAACACTGAGTGTATGTTCTTTTGCTATCCTGTGGCATGCTGCTGCTGCTTCTTTTCTGAGAGTACTATAGATGTTCCTCAAGTCTGAGTCTATTCACTTATTCTGAGCTGTAAGAGTGTGGATCACACATCATGTCTAAAAATGAACTATAAAACACATTCTTTCACTCTGTTTATAGATATTTAATAAAGTAAAACTTGAATCTCTGACATTGGAAGACTTGAGAGCTGAAAACCATGGATTTGATCTTATGATCTTTAACCACAGAGATATTCTTAAACATTGCTTGAGGTTATTTTGTATAACTCTTCAGGTTGGAAGGAACTTCATAACTGATTTACCCCAGCATTTCTGGGGCTATATTTTTAAAAACAGAGAGATAACAACCAGAGAAGACTAGGATTCTGGTACGGTGTTTTTAGAACAGATAAATGGTTAGAGAGAGAATTTAAAATAAGATAAATCCCTAACTGACATTTATAACCGATGTGTATGTATATAAAAACATACAGAATATTTATGTAAAGGAAGTTCTTTGGGATGGGGCAATGAAAAGCTTTCGTGTACCTTGTCACACTTGAAGGTTTCCAGCAAACCACTAGATTTGCCAGAGATGGAATGTGTTAGTTGGTACAGACAATCTGAGAACTATTATCTATTACAGTCATTTCTTGGCTTTTGCCATAGTAACTACACATGCTAAATCTAATAATGCCTGGTATTTCAGTAACTTGTCATCCATGTATTGTAGGGCTGAAACTGGAAAAGTTTCTGAAGTATCAGAAGAAACCATTCCACCCATTTTAAAATGATGCAGCAGAGAACTTGATGTAGTTCTAGATGCCTTTTTATAATTCATTTCCATCCACTTAGTTCAGTTTTGTGTGTGAACCACTTTCTCCCACACTGTTTGAATTACTGAATTATACATTAGCTTAATGTTTTCAGAGATCAAATCTGAGTAGCTCCTCTCCTACATGTGATGATGGAGTTGTAGCTGTAGGATAAAAACCAAGAAGTCCAGGAATCAGTTAAGGGCAGAAATGCTGTGTTGTGGTGTTGAGCATTAGGAGCTCAAGACTAGTTCCTTTGTTCTTACAGAGATCTTAAAGCACAAAATGCCTTTTTTTTTGCCTTAAAAATAAGTTTTCTTTAGAGAGGAGTGAAGAAATACACTTTGATTAATTTTTACTATAGCATTCTCTTGTCTACAGGTTCCAATGACCTTCTCAAGGCTGAAATAAAGGTGTCTGAACTTTACATAGTAGTAATTGTCTGTACTGGAGGAATAAGGTGTCTATCAGATACCAAAGTTAAAATGGGGGAAGTAAATGGATTTTTCACTGATTTTGAAATATATAGGCATTGTTACAGCTAAAAGACTGCTCATATTCTTCATCTGAAACCTTCCTTTTAAGAATTACTTATTTGTACAGCCTTGGGGAATCCCCACACAACTCCTGCAAAGGGCTCTCAGAAAGAGTGGAGGGGAAAACAAAGATGCTTGCTAGCATTGGCACTGCCTTCGCCTTGGCTGTGCCACATCTGCTGTGCCACTCAGTCCCCATCACAGAGGTGCCTCTTCAATCAAACACTGTTTTCACCCTGCCTTTCTGCTATGGGGTTTGAGCAAAACTGTCAAGCCTTTAGCAAGGCCCTCTCTGTGCCTCTGAGCTCTGGGAGGGGATCTGTGTAAATCCATCCAGTAACAGTCTAATTTATAAAGCAGGTTAAATAAATGAGAACGGATATTCACCTTTGTAGCACCTGTAAATGACAGGAAGCATTTAAAATATAAGCATATAAAATTGATTTTTTTTCTGTTCAGCCTAAGAAGAAAATCAATGTTGAAGACATATGTGCATCAGCCTTACTCATACTTTTAACTTAAGCAAGGATGAAGTAACTAAGTGTTTTCTGTGCTTCTTTTCACTGTAAAGGAGGTTGGGACAGACTTGACTGTTTTTTGGTATTGTTTCTTCAGGTGATTAAAGTGACACTTCCTTAGAATTCTAGGGCTGGGCCTGCAAAAAAAAGTGATGATTGTCAAGGGTATTTAACCTTGAAAGTTAAACAGGAAGGCTTGCTACCAAAAAGTTAAACTTCCTATACAATTGATGCTAGAATAGAGGACAAAAGCATATTGTTTGAAATATACAAAAAGTAGTTGTGAGAATTCAAAATAGCAATTATTTGGTGTTAATCTCTGAAGAACAGACTTCGAGAGTGAATTTATTTTAAAAAATGTGATTTATGGAAAATAATTATTTATCAATATTCAAAATATAAATTAATTTGAAGAATAACTGAAAAAAAATTAAATGGACAAGTCTGTGTGGATATACTATTTCAATATTAAAAGGAATATTTGTAGTATGATTTTTTTCCCTAAAATTTGAACCATTTCAATATAGAAACTTTTTTTTTTTTTTTTTTTTGCCTCTTCAGCACAACAGTGAAGCCAAATTCCTTATCTGTGATAAACTATGACTTTTCACTGAACAGTGTCATTATCCTGCTTTGGTCATCTATTAAGCCCCACTCCCCTGCCTAAGGGCAGTTAAAATTCTCAAAACAAATGCACAACCTTGTAAGTCAAGTAAAAGTTGAGACAACACTGAATTGTTTGGTTTTCTTATGTACTGTGAAGTGAATAGGTAGCCAGGGAGTAAAAACTATTTGGAGAATGTGGGCTATGTTCATTTTTTGGAACAAACTTCTTGAACTCCCCATTCACAGTATCAACTACACAGCCAACATGAGCCTGGTTGCTTTGCAGAACACATTGAACCTTCCCCCATGGGCAGTTTGGAAAACCATAAGTGTTTTTCTTTATTTTCATATGTACTTATAAAGGAATGCATACTCTTATGTATATACATGTATTACTGTAGTGAGTCAGTTTCCTGAGGTTGTTTGTCAGCTTTCTGCATTAGAACCCGGTTTCCCTGCCAAAACCTGTTCTTATGTAGTGACAGCCAAAGCAGTAACACCTCAGCCCTTGTAAGCTCACAGAGCTCTTGTGTGTGGTGTTTTATTTTAGCATGTGTTACAATCCAGTACTCAGTCTCTCTATCCAGTGTTCCCTTAAACTGGTGAAGCTTTTCAATTCTGAAGCTGATGAGTGCCAAGGAATTTCCAGGCTAAATGTGCCTAAAGTTCAAGATGACTCTATATGTGGAAAAAGGAAGTGATGAGGAAAGAGCAAGAGGCTTAGAAAAAAAGAAAAAAAAATCCAAGCAAAGGACTTGGTCAGCACTAGTTTCATATGAGGCTGGTGCAGAGCAGCCTTCTGGATTCTCTCTGAACTACATTGACTCATGTGGGGCCTTGAGCGGGCTCTGAGTCTACAAGGATGACTTTAAACTTTTCTTCTTCTATTGTTCTATCAAAAAATGCTGCCCGGGAAGCTATTTGAAAGTGTTTTCCTTTTATTTGATCCAAGCATGTTGTCCCTGGGACAAACCAACGATATGGCCTGACCAGCAAGGTTCTCTTGGCTTCTGGTGATTCTTGGGGCTGTTGCATAAACACCATAGCTATAAAATTATTAGCAAACTTACAAAAAGTCTAAGTGACAAGGAAATTGCACCAAACCAGCTCAGTCCCTTCTAAGAGAACAGAAGTGACAATGTTAACAAAATCTTACTGCCTGAGATGACTGTTGAATGTGTTTTCCCACTCTTACTATGTGACATGGTGGAACTGAAACACAACATGTTTGAGACTAAGAATCTTACCTAAATTTTGAGGTTGGAGGCTTAGGTTCTACAAGAGCTGACAGAGATCAGGACATGAATAGGATATAAAATAGACAAATCCAGTCTACCCCAAACCAGACCAGAAAAACCTGAACATAATTACAAGGATTAAATGCCAATCTTGGATAGGAGCCCTGTGTGTAAGGATGGTTCAGTAATAAGATGCTTTCTAACTATGCAGAAGTGAGTAGACAGTTTCTTCTTAACATATTCTGTGTCAACAGCCTCGTTACACAAACCCTGCCTCACTCAGATGGGAGGCTGGACTACAGGCCACGTGTTAGACCACTGTGGCTGTGTTGTGTTAAGTGAATGAAACTTGCAGCAAATTAATGCTGTAACCCTTTATAAAATTTTTTTTTTTGCTTCCCATAGTGTGTTAAAACATGGAGTGTGTCTTTTTAAAATAGTGTATTTCAGCCATTCGCAGATTTATCTGGCAGTTATTTGCTGGAGAAGTATTTAGGCTGGGCTTTATCCTTAGCTTCTGTTTTCTTCCTGCTGGACCTGAGGGATACTGTCCACTGAAGAGGATGCCATTCACTTTTTAAGGCAAAATAGTATTTTCCAGTGCTCTAAAAAAAATGGCAACAAAGGTAAGCAGTAGAAGTTGATGCTGACATAGAGTTACAGCAGTTTCTTGAGTGAAAAAGTATCTTGTTTATAGCTGTGTAAATGCAGGGGAGTAATGGACAGCTCTTCCTCAATCTATTCTTACAACCTCTCTGATGCAGCTTTGCTGGGTGCTTAAAGTGCTTTTAAAATGCATTCTGCCAAACTTACAGCATTTGCAACCCTCAGTAACACCACTTGCTTTGTTTTCCTAATGTTTCTGTAGGGTTGGGGTTGACCCAGATCAGGATCCTCCACCTACTAATGACAGCTTTCAAGTCTTACAAGGAGTAAGTAATTACATAACTTCTATAATAGGCTAATCTTATTTTATAGCTAAGACAATAGAAAACCGCAGAAGTTGTATGCATGGATAAAACCTTTCTGTCCTAGCTGGCATTTTGCTTTGTAATATTCAAGTAATACCCACTGAAAAACATTCAGTGATTTTAGGTGTAATGCTGTCATGGTCACATTTTTGTGTACATGTAAGGCTTCACAAACCTTCCCAAGTCTACTAATACACTGTATAACAATGCACTTTCCTCTTCCCCCACCTACCCAACATGCTTGCTCTTAACATGCTACTGCATAAAGAGTTCTCAGTTCAGAGGTAATACTCTTGGCTCCTCTTCCTTAACTGATACCAAATTTTGGCCCTTGGACTTGCTTAGAATCCAAGATTAAGTTTGCTAATCTGATCTCGACTCTTGTATACCAAACCACATGCCAGCTGGATCCTGCCTGCACTACCTATCACCTGGGCGAAGCAGAAGGAGCACGGGCAAACTGCCTTTTGTGTTCAGCCAACTGCTACTGTGAACCTTTAGTGAAGCTTTCCATGCATCAGTAACAACCCAAGAGTTGACTTTTTTTCCCCTGAAATATGCTATTGGCAAACAAGATCATTGGAAGAATGTTGTTCATAGCAGAATTTTAAATTTTGCTCATCTATAAACTTGAGTGGATTCACAGGAGGAGTGAAAGGTCTGGAAAAAACCAGAACAACTCAAAAATTCCTCAGGCTTAACTGGGAATTTCCTCTGTCCAGACCTTGGTTTGCACTCTTCCAGAGTTCTGCTTGACACTGATAGTTCAGCAGCACAGCTGGTTGCTTATGAAGGAACCTACTTGAAGAATACAACTTTGGATCTAGAGGATGCTTAGGGAACAAGTGTTGTATGATGATGCCGGTGTTCAGGCTGGTCAGAGATAGGATAATGTATTTAGGATTAGCTTTTTTCATAGTGGTTTCTCCTGCCTTGGGGTAGGGTGGTTTTTGGTTTTGTTTTTTTTTTGTTTTTTATTTTTTGGTAGGTTTTTTGTTGGTGGTGTTTATTTGGGATTTTTTTGTTGGTTTTTTGTTGGTTTTTTTTTTGGGGGGGTTTGTTTGTTTGGTGTATTTTTGGTTGGTTGTGGGTTTTTTTGGCTTTTTTTCAATCCTTTCTTTTTCTATTTGTGGTACATATTGTACAGGTAAGAGATACTTGCTCAGGAAGCACATCTTTCACTTCAGAAACTACACTTGGCATCTCTATGTTCTTTGTAAAAGCCTGTGTCCAGCACACAAAATAGATGCTGAAATGGTGGAGTTGGCTACAAGTAAGGGTGAACTTTGTTTTGTAACTATCTGGAAGCAACCAGATGTCCAGGCCTCAAAAGAGCTTTTACAGAGAAGGCCACAATTACTGCATATATTCTCATAAATGAAGTGGTATCATGGAAAGGTGGCTTTGGCCAGTTCAGACTGAGCTTGTCCTCAGTAACTGAGGAATTGCTGTAATGGGAACAGAGTATGGGTATTCTGTTCTCATTCAGTGTCTGCTATGGAAATATCATGTTCGCTTTTTCCATGTAAACATAAAAAACTTACCCATTTGTGTCCCTCTTTAGCTGTGCATTGCATTGCTAATGTAGTCCATTAGTCAGTTCCCTTTGGATTCATCTTTCTTTCACCAAGCCAAGATTAGCAGTATGTCACAGTTAAAGAAAATGTATCATTTGGGAAGGGGAGGGAGTGAAAATTTATTTGGTTTAACTCTTGGTGGATAATGGATTTTTGCAGGTCAGAACTATGCAGTGTAATCCTGTCTTGCCCTTTTCCAGTAGTTTGGAAGATGATTCATACAAGGCATTCATTTGTTTTCCTGTGTTTAACTCTGGCCTCTGGCCATAAACAACCCTCCCCCCCCAATCCGAACAACAAACAACAAAACAAAAACACAAAGCAAAGCACTCAAACCCTAAACAGTAACAAAAGTTAAAACAAATGCAGCTGCAGACCAGCTGGTGTGGTCATTTGCAGCACAGCTAGGTAAGAGATTACATTTAACACTCTTAGCCCTTTGAAGGTTGATCCAGCATTTCTGAGATTTGCATGACCTCCCTCAATTGTGATCTTTATATGGATTCTCTGTTAAGCACATTTCTTTTGAATGTGATATATTTAATCAGATTTCTGAGAATTTATCAGATATGGTAATTTCATTGTTCTTCTAAGGAAGCAATATGCTTAAGAAAAACCATCAAATATACAGTTAGACCTAGACCTGGAGTTAAGGAAGCCAACCAAGCAATGAATAGGTATCAGTCTTGGAATATCAATGAGGCTTATTTATCAGTTTGAAAATTATTTCTATACCTGTTACTAGATTGACAGCAAGAAAGGATTTTAGGCTCCAGGGAACTGGTGGTAGTGGAGTTGTTAAGGTAACTTGAGTGCAATGAAGAAAGCCTGGTTCTCTGCAGTTCTTTCTGGTCTTTCTAGGGAAGGTAAACTCAGTATTAGCAAGTCTCTAAACAGATTTCTTCTGTGTTTCAAGTACAGTACTGAAGTAATTTGGCTTTTTTTTTTTTTTGACAGGACATTATATTACAAATTATTGGAGTACATAGTTCTGTGGTTTTCTGCCTGAAGTAATTGAATATGTTTTTATCTTACTTTTAGGATGGCCAAGATTCTGCGCGAAGGAACAGGACGAAGCAGGAAAGCGCTTGGCTCTTCAGGCTGTGGTATAGCTTTGATCATAAGTATCCTTTTGAAAACACAGCCTAGTTACAAGGCATGAAATGTTCACTTTTTCCCTTTCCATGTACCCATATGTAGCCTTAAGCACTTGATCTTTCTCCTGTTTGACTCTCTCAAGTACTTGACAGGCTCAAGGCACAGAACTGAAGCTGAACTCACTGGCTCAGCAGATTTTACCTTTCCCTAATGTAGGGTGTGTGACACTTGCTGGAGGACAGAAGCCAGCCAGAGATGAAGTACCTTCCTAAACAATAAGACAGACAATTAACTATTTCAGGACCTCTAATTTGTTCTATTAATCTGTGTTTCTTTTCAATGATGCTAATAGCACAAACTAATTTTCCAGTTTATTGTACATATCTAAGCCTCAACTCATTGCTCTGCAGAGCCATCTGCTTTTGTGATGAAGCCCCAAAATCTGTGGCTGATTCCTAAAGAGGAAGTTCTGGAACTAAAAATCTACATGAGATCCAGCTGATCTCCTTAAGTATATCCAGAAGGTACTATGGGTGTTAAAGCAGAATGTCTCTGAGTGTATGTAGTACTGAATAACCTTTCTGAAGCTATTATTATACTATTTAGATAACCTTGTTTAAGATTCTGAGTAACTTTTGTGTAGCTGTCCTGTATTTCGTGCTTGTGGGATTGGGTTTTGTTTTAATCTACTTAATAGTATGTTATTAATTATGACACATTGAGTATGTCACAGCTGCTCCTCCTCAACAGCTTAGAGTCACTTAGCAGAAAATGGCAAAGATAATCTTGTGGCCATGGCAAGTCACTTACACCTAGAAACCCAAAGAAATTTCAGTATTGAATTCCTAGTAATTTCTGGGGCAGCTAAATATACACACTGACCACAGATAGGGCCCTAATGTTCTTGTAGCTTGCATGTGAGTCTTTCCACTGGGGTCTTGGCCTTTGATTGATGAGAGATTGCTGGGCTGGTTGGAGCACAGTAGTTTCCTTCCATGCCTTGTGCATGAGGCTTTCACACCCAGGCAAACCGAGCTAGTATATTAAAGATGTTTGGATCCTAATAGCACTTGCATCTTTGGGATAAAATCTGTTTGTGACCAATGCTTTCAGATTTAGTAGTACTGACCCAAAGCACAGAAGGGAGCATATGTGCTATTTCAAATATTCGTAAATGTTCGTAATTCCAAGTTAACTCTTCTAGTGACTGGCCTCAAAGTGCCTCAAGGTCAATTTTTATTATTAAAAAAACCCAGAGAGACTTCCGTGTTAAAAGCATAAAAGGATCTGGCTGTGGCTGCTTCTTTTTTGTCTTTTTAAGAAGGAAGCAGAGCTGTCCTCTTCCCTTGCCTTTACAAAGGGATGTGCCCAATGAAAGGAGTAGTTGGCAATGCTGACTTCCCTCAGCTGACGCTTGCAGAGAACATCCCTCCCTAGCAGCTGCAGCAAAGGCAGGAGGAGTGCCTGGGGAAAATTACAGCCTAACTACCTGTTTCACAGAAACTTAAAGGATCTTGACAGAGCATTATTATTTTTTTTTTCCACTGATGACTAGCAATATTTAGGAAAGGTTTCTGTGAAGTCTGTGCCAAGGAAACTGACATTGATAGGCAGAACTGTCTTACTGTGTGTAGGGATAAAAGTCTGCTCCTTCTGCTGGAAGAAGGCATTCAGATAAGCATTTGCTGGGTGGGCTTAAGTTGTACAGATGGGATGATCTTTAGAACTGCCACCTCTATATCCATGTCTAAGTGTTTTGTTTTGTTTTTTTTTTGCTGGCGCATTCACTTGATTTCTGGGTAGAAAGGCAGATTGTCTCAAAATTCACTCTTTGCAAGAGAGCTTAACTTGAAAAAGATGTAAGCAAGTGACGGAAAAGTGTGCTCAGAGCTCACTATTGCCTGCAGAGCTCTGTACGCATGGATGAGTGGGAACTTCATTCCTGTGGAATGCAGAGTTCCCTTAATGTTGTGGGCTGTTCCCTGGGCTCACCCACAACTGTCAAACATGGAGAAAACTGCAACTTTGATGGAGCAGATGCCTTCAACTGGGCGTTTTTTCACGGCTGAGTTGCTGCCTGTCTGGCACAGGGCAGCGAGGAGCCTGGGTTAGTGCAAGGGGGAAGAGCTTGTTTCTTTCCAGGAATGGGTGTAACCACACTCTTAGTGAAGGAGGAAAGGAGGAAACATAACTCTGCTCGAGTAAACAGCTGTACCAGGCTCTGCTAAAGGGAAGGGATAGCCCTGCTAAAACAGCCACTTTGCCCTAAGAATCTTAATGGGTTGGGAGGGAAACTGTTATAGTAACAAATGGACTTGACTATCTCTGTGCTTAGAGGACTAAGAAAGTAACTAGAATACCTGCAACTTATATATTTGAATTTAAAATAAAATTTATTCATTAATGTGCTAGTCAAGATCAATATGCTGCTTTTTAACAGAGACATATATTTTGACTCTTGGGTATTTTTTTGCAGGCATATCATCAGTGTGGCGTACTCATGCGAAAAGTGTGGATTTACCAGGGAGGGCATAGACCTGTAAAATAGGGGTAAAGACACTTTCCCACACCCATGTCCCCTCATTGTCATCTAGGTAGCACTGCTTTCCTTTGACACTGTGGTACATGGTTCATACAGTTGTCCCTTTGCCTTTCTGGCACAGTGTGGTAAATATATGTGCACTGGAGAAATGTCTGTGAGTATTACCAGGGTAGTATCTCTGGCTGCACCTCTGTGGTTCAGTAACCAGCAGATAAGTGGCTATATTGCTTTGAGGACATTGAATGGACAGAATTTCTGTATTTCCCTATATTGAGCCACACCTAGGACATTTTCTGCCCATAGCTTGCAACCTTGACACCATGCTCCCATCTTCAGAGCAGAAACACCCTTGGACATTTCAACACTAAAGCACCTTTGCTTTCTCCTTTTTACTTGAGAGCATGGAAGCTGGAAACACTGCAACTGCTAAAACTTGTAAGAAGAAAGTTAGCTAGTAGTCCTTGCAGAAGATTAGTGAGTGAAGAACCTGCCTTGAAACAATAAGGAGAAAATGTTGGGAGGGCATTTTATGTACAAGTATTGCATATCACAGTTCAAAGGCAGAACTACATTTATGTACAATTGTCTCTTTATTTTCAATAGTGGTTTTTGAGCACTGGTGTGTTTTCCTTAACTACTGAAGTTATTTAAAGCCAATTCTCACTCACAGTGGCCCTCCATTGACCACAACACTGCCCAGCTGGTGTGGCCTGATAGCCCGCTGTCTGACAAGTCCCCAGGTTTATGATGTAAGTAGAACAATTCAATACTTCTTAGTTTTGCTTTTTATTTAAGCTTCAGCAAATTGGTGTTGTTTCTTTTTAGGTAATGTCCTGGTTTCAGCTGGTCCAATAGACATACTGCGAGAAAGTCCTGGTTTTCCTAGGCAGAAAAGATTTAAGATTATCTCCCCTGAGGCAAAAACTTCTGTTGAGATCAGGAATTATTTTATTGTTCAAATACTACTTTAGAAAAATAACATTTAAGGATATGGGTAAATTACAGGCCTAATCAATAACCCAGTTCAGTGAATAATTTCAAAATTTTCAGTCCCTTCTCAAGGATTTTGGACAGGATTCTTTGCCTGTTACTGCTAAACTTTGAGCTCTCCTTGGAGATGTCATTGACACATTTACCCAGCTGGAAAAAAACCTAGTAGCTCTTCCCTGCATTGTTTCCACTGCAAAATTTGAGATCAGGTTTCAGAAACCATTAATCAGTTACTTATCTCAGTCTAGCAGGTCACCATACTGTCTTTACAGATGTGTCTTGCAATAATTTGTGCTCTATTCTAGTATTAGTCTTGTAGGATACTGATACTTGTCATACTTACTGTACAGTGCTTCTGAAATCTACAGCTTTTCATAAACTGCTTGTAAATAAAGCCATAGTACCATGTGGGACATCTCAAATTTGCAGGTTCTCTGGGATATTACTATCACTATGCTCAAGCAGTCTTGGACCAGTAGTCTATTAATCCTTTCCTAGAGAGTTATGAATTATAATTGCAGCATTGAAATATTTCCCTACATTTCTTCCTGCCTATCATTAGCATCTTATACCTGATAGAAAAATTTCAAAGAATTTTGAGGTACTTGTTGCCCATTTGGAACTATAGTAATACAAGAAATTGGCCTAGTTCCCATCTTTTCAATGGCATTGAAGGTCTTAAAACATGTTTACATTGGAAGGCATCCATCAGACCAATTAGCCCACTCGTGCACTACCCATATGTCTGCCTTTGTATGATCTTATGAAAGTAGTTGTCCAGTAATTGAGGATCTAACCAGAATGAATGTGCAAGCTTTGACTCTCATTTGCTCTTATAGTTGGCTCTTTTTCTTCTTTTTTTTTCCCCCCCTCATTACTCACCATTGTTGGCTACCACCAGATATGGAAACATATTATTTAATGGATTGGCTCAGTGGTACACACAGGACATGAACTTCATTAAAAAGTCTTGTTAGGTTGTATAGTTCGTTAAGGTGTATAATATGGAACTTTCCTATTGTATTCTCTTTCCTGTTCCTTTTCAGTGCAGTGCTGCATTTGTTTTAGGAAAGATTTTGAAGTTTTATTTCCAGCTTCTTTTCAAGATTTCTGAACCCTGCACTTGCTTTGTGTCTTTTTGTTTCTTTACATGGCTGACTTTGCTACAGCACTTGGCTATGGCATTTCATTACTGGTTTATAAGCTATGGAATCTTTTGCCTTTCTATTAAATGCAGGTGAAGCAACAGAGACAGCCATGTCTTTGTGGGGACAAAAACTACTTGGAATAGTGTTTTTCTGAGGTATTTCCAGGAAAATTAAATGGTGCACCTGTGAGAATTAAAGACTGAAGATTTTCAGTTGAACAAGAAAAAAAAAGTAAATACTTAATAAAGTATAACATAGCTGTAAAATATGATTCCCAAACAAGTGTTAAATCTTGGATCTCATTCCAGGTGCATGTCTGAGTAATGATATCTATATAGAGAAGAAAGCAATAAGTATGTGGCTATGCTGACTGTGTATTTGTAGATCTTTTTTAGCTTTTGTTGTTTTAGGTTTTGTTTTTTTTCCTTCTCTGACTTTATCACAACCTTACTTAGAATTCACTCTCACTTCCACAAGTGGGAGTAGGTCTTTTTAATTAAATGCCAAAGGGGGGTTCAAAAGTCTGAAAGTCAAATAATCCTCCAATGCAGCCCACCCACAATTTATTCCTCAGCATGAGATCGTGTCCTCTAAGCCTCAATTTGCATGGGGTATGTGTAGAGCTCTGAGTCAGCCCACAGGGGTGAGATACAGTGGATTATTTCCAGAGATGATGTTACTGTTCCTTGCTGACATTCTCCCACTGCTTTAAGGCTGTGCCACTAGGCTGTTTCCAACCCAGACAGACAGGTTGGAATTTAAAGCATGAAAAGTTGCTGCTGTTAGGAGTTAAACTTTGAAACTTATAATTTTAATCACTGTTTTTTTCTTCTGGTGTTATCTTCAGTGCTGAACCAGTTGGTAGGGCTTTCCAGCTTATCCCAAACTGATGTAGATCACTTATTTTGCTTTTCCTCTTGAAATGTCCTTTGAAATTTTTAGTAATTTTCTGTTCTACCAGTCATTTATTCCAGCTGAAAGAAGCCCTCCTGGGATACTTTTTTGTTTTTGTTTGTTTTGGGGCCCTTCCACACTTACAAAAATACATTTATTTCACATACACAGTATGACAACTTGGTTATGAGACTAGAAAGAATTGAAGTAATTTATAAATATGCAAGCCCAGTGAAGAAACTTGATTTGCAATCTTTGGAGGGGATAACTCTCAAAATGGATAAGAAAACTGTTCAGCCAGGCTTCCCCCTTCCCCCTCCTTAGTGGTTATAGCTTCATAGCAAAAATTACTTAGTTTCCTTGGTGAATTTAAATTCAGCTGAGAAAAAGAGAAACTAAATGAAGCATCAGGTTTAAATTGGAATATATTTTGCATGCATGATGGTCAATGCTTTCATTTTGGAGCCACAAGATAAGTAACTTCTAATGCAAGTTCTGTTACCTGTGGTGCCTGTGTTGTGCTCAGCAACAGCATTTCTGGT
The DNA here is from genome assembly GCA_003676055.1 of Chloebia gouldiae. Taxonomy (NCBI): domain Eukaryota; kingdom Metazoa; phylum Chordata; class Aves; order Passeriformes; family Passeridae; genus Chloebia; species Chloebia gouldiae. Next base: position 30,027,797 of record QUSF01000007.1, on the reverse strand, counting down.
GACTGCCAGCACTTTGCAAATGCATCATACTTTGCTTGTGCTTTTTTTTTACATTGTCTTAGAGGCAATAAAGACTGGCTTTGTAAGCAGTAACTCCTTTTAAATAAGCTTTTATAACAAAAACATCTCCAGTATGTATTCTTAGGAGCAGGAACAGCTTTCACCACAAAGAGGATAGTCTGCAGAGAAGTCCTTCAAGGTCATAGTCAGCACATTCAGAATTCAGGCTTTTGCAGAGTTTTGGATTCAGGTCTTTAGCCATTCTAGTGTGTCAGGTTCAGTAGTGTCGTTCAGGCCTGTGTTTTCTGAGTGAATTGAAGCTTTTCCTACAGAACCGTAGGGGATTGAAGAGGCCTGTTCGGGGTTATTCTTGGGAGTATTTCAAGTCTCTGTGGATCTATGTGGATACATTTCCTGTCTTTCTTGAATGAATTGTTTGTGCTGCATGAAGATGATAGGTTTATTTGCCCATCCTCTTTGTTTGCAAACATAGTAAAACTGTATAGTACATGAGATTTTTCGTGGTTGTTTCTCTGGGGAAATATAGGAAATAAAATACATGCTGCTTGCAGTACTATTCAGAACGGAAAGAAATAAGTGGACCTTGTCTTCTACAAGGCAATGTTTGTTCCCTACCTTGAGAGAAAGCTCAGTATTTTCTCTGGAACTGATCATATTTAGGTACATGTAAGTGCAGCCTGGGACAAACCAAGTAAGACTGAGTCAGGACTTGCCATATATTACAAAGCCTGTGACCCTCTCTTTCATTATCATGCTTCCAAGAGCTCCTCAGCCTCTGGGGAAGCTCAGGTGTAGTGCATTCTTACAGTTTCTTATCTGATAGGTGGCTGCAGGGGTTCACTGTTCAATAGCATTGTGGAGACAGGAGGTGCTTTGGGAGCTTGTTGCAGCCACGTCACACGTGGCCCTGGTACAGCCATACCTTCAGGTGCTCTGTTAACTCTGCCTTTCCCTCCTTGGTGCTTCTCCAAGGGCAAAAACCATGAAGGGTAATGTGTGACAGACCTTAGCAGCTTTTTCAACTTTTTAAAACATAATCAGTCAACAGTCACAATCTTCCTGCTTCTTGCTCATTTTTCTGATTTTCATCCTTATTTGAATGCCTCTACTTCAAAACAATATATATACAGATTGCAGATTTTCTTAAACTGATTATTTTGTGACTCTTAATAATTTTTGTCTTGTACCTCAGACTTTTTTTTTTTTTTGCAACTAAAATATTTCAAAAGCTGTTTCTGTCAATTATAGTTGAACCCCTTAATTTCTCCCCCTTTTTTTTCCTATTTAAGATGGTGCCAGTAGGTCAGTATTTTCTTTGTGATCAAAAAAGCAAGCAAGTGTCCTAACCCATATTTGCTCTTTGAGAACAGTGCTCTCTATCAGACTAACCCTGTCACAAAAAAGCAATGATAAATTTGGATGTCATAAAGGTTCTAAGAAATTAGCATTCCTTCAAAGTAGAGTTTGTCTTGCACCAACACTGAAGTGCACCATTTCTTTTGTTGATTTTGGCAAACTCCTGACACCTTTTCTAGTCCTCATTAGTTATATATTCTGTATCATCTAGAGGCTTTTGTGGCTTCATTTTGTCTGATTATCTTTCTGATATAATGACAGGAAGCTTTCCCAGGAAGTTTTATTTAGCCAGGAGCTGCATTTTTCATCATGGACAGGTTAATCAGCATTTTCAATCTCCAGTGCCCTGAACTTCTGTTCTGCAGTAGAGGCAGAGCTTTCTGTTCACGTTGATCACAGACATCCCATCTCACACGGCCCGTGCCCCCCTTCCTTTGCCGCAGTGCAAGAAAATCATGTATTTTGAGAATGTAGCCTGATCCGTGTCCAGCCTACCGAGGGAACAGCAATACACATTTTAGCTCCTGCTAAGCCGTACGGAGCCATTCATGTGGGGAAATAATTGCTTTCAGTTGCAAGAAAGCAAGCTTATAGCAGTGATTAGAATTTTCTTCAAATATGAAGGAAGCCCATTTGCTGACCAATTCAGCTATTTTGCCCTTTACCACGTTAAACAGCAATAGAACACGGTACAATTGTTGTTTTATTATGCTGTGATAGAGAAATGAAGTGCTTTATTATGCTTTGGCAATTTCTATTCCCTGACTAAATATTTCATCCCATCTCTGCCAAAATAATTTCACAGGGTTTTGTGAGCCACTTTCTTAAATGATTTTGAGAAGAAAACACATCAGAACTAGTTACAAAACTGTGAAGCAAGCATTTTGTTGTATCCATCCTTTACGGCTCAGAAGCGTTCTGAAGAACTAGGTCAAGTAATTCTTTAGTAATAGGCAAAAGTAAGGAGATAGTTTGAAAAAAATATTGTTAGTTCTTGATGTGTAACAAAAAGGTGTTGAGGAATCCTTGAATATTGAGATTTTGGACTTTCTGAGTTCTTACTGACTTGCATGAAAAGTTTACTAATGAATTTGACTAATTAGCAACAGATACAACTCTTTGTGTAAGTGGCTCAACTATGGCTGATCCTCGTGTACTGCCCTCTAAATTGTCATGCAAAACCCAATATGTATCACTCATCTCTTGTACTTCTGGTGTCCTTCCAGTGCTACTAAATCCTGGGTCATCCGTTCCATAACCTAGTTCTTGGCTTCAGCTCCCTCTCATCTCTCCCCAGTAGCAGTAGTTATACAGGGAACAGTAAGCTGATTTGCAAACACTGGGTTCAGGGTTATTTTTAACATTTCTTAAGGTGGAACCTTATCTCTTCTGTATTGACATGTAGGTGAATTCTTCTGTTATGTTCTGAGCAAAGAAAGGTGCTGTGCACTGTATAGAGATTTTTTTTTTTTTTTTTCAGAATCAGGAACAGCTCCGAGAAGAGGATTCTGATTTTATTCTGAATGATGGCGACCTTACTGTGACATATGGTGATACAACAATAACTGCAAATGGTTCTTCTGGCCCCCATACAGCTACCACTAACCTTGACAGCAGGAGAACAAAAAGTAGTTCAGAGGAAGCACTGGAACATGATTTAGGAGCAGCAGATCATGAAGTTACAAGCAGGGGTACCCGGCTAGTATTTCCTCTGGAATACAATGCATGATTACTGACTCAGTAAAAATAATTCTTGCTCTGTGAATGGATCAAGGAAGACTGCAGGCCGCTGTGTCACTTGAGGTGGGGGTGTTTATTTAAACAAGTTAACACACATAAGTGGTTTTACTGGGGTCTGAAGATGTCACCTATTTTTTACTCAAGATGCTGACAGTGGGGTTTTCTATATGTCTGAAAATAGACAAATGAGAAAATTGGTTATTCTCCTCTTTCCAACTGCTTATCAAATCCAAGTATAACTAGCATGCTGCAATTGTCTTGTTCAGCTGCAGCAGCTCTCTCTCTGAAGAGAGATACTTGAAAGTGTTGTTATAGAACCAAGCTTCTCTTGGCTTAGCTTGAGAATGTGAAAGGACAACTACAAACCTGATAATTATTAAGAGACAAAAAAGATGGTGTGTGTATCTGAATGTGAAGAGATCCATGGTTAATTTCTCTCGTGAGGCTGAGGAAACTCAAGTGAAATGGGACAGTAAACATTAGGGTTACAGATGTGTGAATGAAAGACTGGGGAATCTGTTACTGCAAAATGTACTTAATCTATTTCAGGGAAAAAAAAGGGAAAATAAGATTTCTTCGCTGGCCAGCTGTTTAAATAGGAAGGCAATGAAAGCTACTTGTCCCTTTAGCTTTGGGCAACTTGACTATTACTCTTAGCCTAACTTCTAGTGCCTCAAAAGAAAAACATCCAGCTTCCTGTGGTTTAAGATGTACCTGAAGCCAACGTGAGCCTGGAGCCAGGCTCTCTCGGGTAGCAGTCATGAAGTAAAACTTTCTTTCATATGAAGATAGTTGTAAACTTGTGCTAGGGAAAACTGCAGATAGGAGGAGGAGAGACATAAAGAGAGAGAGAGAGGCAGTATTGAACTTGCATGGAACCAGGAGGTTTCATATTTCTCAGAAGAATTCATGGACTCTGCTTACAGTTCTTGTGTGTGATAAACAGCAAACATCTAATTAAAACAGACAAACAAATACTACTGTTTTTACCATTTGTGACTATCCTAAAAGAAGCTGTTTACCCTTGTTCTCTTTTGCAGAGTAGATGTGAAACTTCAGTGGGGCATTGCACAACAGCATATAAGCTACAGAAGTGATAAACTGTAGTATCATCTTAAATGTGAAAAGGGAAAAATCTCTGACTAGTATTTAGCCCACTTACATGTAGGCTAGCTTTAACTTATTGCTAAATGCTTTTTAATTTCCAGATGAGGAGATAATCATTGTCTTTGCCAATAGCTGAAAATGTATGCTTTGAACAGCCTTTCAGCTATTTAAAGCATGCTAAAATGTGATTTCATTTTCATGTCTCAAAAGATTTATTTTTTTAAAGAGTTTGTGGCCCACTAACGATGTAATATCAGTTTGTCCAAAAAGTGTGTTTTTATTGCTGTCATTTCAGTTGTTCCTCTCATAAAACTGTGTGTGAATAAATACCCACTCTGTTTTTCCTTAACTATTAAACTTATTGGGCTAACCTCAGTACGTGAACTTCCTGCTGCAGAATTTTGCAGTTGTGTTGTCTAGTCTGCTTTCTTTCAAATGTGTTCTCTAATGAATGATCTACCTCCCTGTCTGTCCCTCCAAGGTAAATTTATAAAGGGCATTGATCTATAATGACTGTCTCACATTATTAAGAAAAGACACAAGGAAACCCGGAGTGGTTTTGTGGAAGAATTGTATGACCAATATAGAATCACAGAATATTCCCAGTTGGAAGGGACACATAAGGACTATCAAGTCCAACTCCTGGCCCTGCATAGCACCATCCCCAAGAGTCACACCTTGTGCCTGAGAGTGTTGTCCAAATGCTTCTTGAACTCTGTCAGGCTGGTGTTGTGACGACTTCCCTGGGGAGCTGTTCCAGTGCCCAAACACCCTCTCGTGTTCTGATATGAGAAAAAGTTTATTTTTTCTAATATCCAACCTAAAAGTCCTCTGACACAACTTCAGGCCATTCCCTGGGCCCTGTCACTGTTCACCAGAGAGAAGAGATCAGTGCCTGCTCCTCCTCTTGCCCCCATGACGAAGTTGTAGACTGCAAAGAGGGAGCTGTGCTCTTAAATGGTGCAGAGTAACAAGCCCTGATGAAGATCACTGAGAAAAACAACTCCTTGCATGTGTTTTGCAAAAAAAAGGCCAATTCCCTTCACTTCCCTGGGAGCACAGGCAGTTTATCAGTTAAAGCTGAGGAGCCATGAGCAAGCAGATCCTGTGACTGCCAAGAGCACTGCTACAAACAGCGTCCAACACTGGAATTTCCAGGGTGCTTTCCATGAGAGGTGCTCCAAGTGCTGCTGACGCCGGCTCCTGGAGCAGCTCTGATCCTCAGTCTCCAGTTATCAGAAAGGAGGAGCACTGTGACAAGTGTGTTTACACTCTCTGCTACATGTCTACTATGCAATGTAAACTGGCTTTTCTGATAAGACTGAACAAGGGTGAAATATCACATACTTGGTACTTGACCAAGTCTAGCCCTATTCCAAGGATGCATGTTTTCTGACCTATGAAAAGATGAAAAAAATTTATTTACTTTTACAATGAAGGAATTGCCTTTGGGGAAAGGACTGCAGGAATTTTAACTGAAGAAGACAAAAAAAAATTATTTTTTTGGCTGAACTTCCAAAGAGCTGATCTGAAGCAAGTAAATAGCAAAGGTTAAAATGACATCTATTATTAATGAAATAATGGCTATTATGTTTTACTCCTGGGGGGAGGGAAAGCTCTCACAGTAGGAATTCTAGCAACCTTAACATATATTGTGAGCTGCTCATGCTACTTAGGAGGCCAGATTCTGTGGTTTTCATCTTTATAATAAGATTGGCATGGTCCTTAATGTATAATATCAATTTAACTCCAAATACAGTCTCTCTTTAGACAGTATTAGTCAGCAGAATGTCTTTTATTCTGGACAGTAAAACCCTAAGAACTAATATGCTTCACATGCCTTTCAAAGAAAGGTTCAGTGTTTCTTTTAACTCTGAAGCAGCTCCCTGGAATAACATGCTTGACCTCAGCTTTGGCAGACATGGTGTCTGCTTCTGCACAAGTGTGGGAATGGAATTTGGATACGCTCAAGCCTAAACTTCATATGCTTTTCTTTAACATTTGGGGGAGGACATTTTTGGGGGAGAAACCAGAGAAGTTATAGATGCATCAGCAAGGAGTATTCCTCTCCAAAATTACTGAACTCATGATCCACTGAAACTTTAGAAGAAAGGGAAGACAACCCATGACTAGGAGACACAGACCAATCAGGAGAAAAGCAGCCAGTGAATACCCTGGACTAGCTATGAACAGTCTTGGTCATAATTAGACTTGCAGAAAGTAGGAAAAAGCTGCTGACTAGGTTGAACACATTAATCAGTCAAAATCACATAGCTTAACAAATTGAAATATCCCTATACTGGAAAACACTCTTTGTAAGAAGCAGCTCATGCCAACCTTATTTTCAATGTAGAAGCAGGGTCTTGCTTCCAAAGGTTTAGGGAAGAGCTTAATATGGTGCAGGGAAAAACCACAGATAATTCTTGGTCTGGAATTTTTGGGAGTGCCATTCTGAAAAATAACTGCCAGTAGAAATAAGACTGCAACGTGAAAGAGGAGGAAAGTGTGGAGGAAACAGTGAATTACAAAGCCAGGAAATGGTTTAAACAGGCAGCTCTACTGTGGGAACAGCACTGTAAACAATTGCTATTCTTAATCTTGCAGTCCTAAATGCTGAGAAGTTATGTTGGCTTCTGCATACCTTATCTAAAACAAGGGCTGTGGGATAATGCAAAAGTAATAAAACCACCCCATTCTAACTGATCACAAAATGAAAGGCTTTCACAGGGTAGCACTGACATGCTTCTACTCCAGAGTAAGGAAAGTAACTTTGAACAATTTTTTAAAGTAACCTCACCACAGTGTTTTCTTGATTCCAAAATGCCTATAGTAATGTTGAGAGCAGTTCTTAAGGTAACATTAGTGTGGTAAACATGAAGGAGCCTTATGAAACATGCCCACATACAAACAGGATGCAAATGCTTATCTAATATTTGAATCTGTGTTGCAGACTCAAATGACATTTCATATCTTCATCTGATACTTGAAATTTTTATAAGTTTTTGTTATGGAAATTAAATAGTTGCAACAAAGCAATTGAACATTAGAATCAGTTCAGATTTTCAGGTAATAAAATGATCTATCTGGTTTGGCTGCTTTATTCACTCTTCCTCTGGTACTTTTTTTGATAATAATCTATTTTGCACTGCCCCACATGGAGTTGCTGACATCCAAAATGCCAGTGGGTTTGAAGATTTATCTAGGGACTGAATGTTAAATGGGTGAGACAGCTCATTATAATTTATACTGGAATAAAAGACTTCATTGGTTGCCTGCACTGTCTCTATCGGGGAACTTGCTGGTGGAGAAAAATATGTGCAGGGAGGGAGAGAAGTCCTGGCTTATTGAACACCTACTATTCTACCATGGGTAACGCCAGTGCTTCCCTCAGGTTCTCGTGCAGTACTACAGAGCCAGGAAGGATTTTTATTGCTGCAAGGGAGCAGCAATCTTTGTCCTAGAAAATTAAAAATATTTGGGTTAGTTCTAGCTTTTATTAACATAATTTTTTTTGTTTAATTTTCTGAAGCCCCATTTTGTGCAGTTTTTTAATCTTTTGGAGCTTGAAAATGTCACATATAAACACATTAGGTATAGATTTTAAAAAAGGAGAGAGGGACGCAGAATAGTCAGACTTCACTTTGGTGCCTGAGTGCAATTTCAAAGCTATGCTACACTGCTAACTTATGCAAATTTGATTAATTAAATTGCAATAATTTGCAACGCTGCAATTAAAGGTTGCTTTCCTGCTTCTAATTAAAAAAAAAAGCCTCCAGATTTGCATTCCCTCAGAGAAAGTGAATGTCCAACTTAGAAGGTTTTTGCTGCAATGTTAAAATACTTAACTTTAGGCTACAAGAAATGAATTGGATTTATTTTTAACAGTAAAATCTCTGAAGTTATTACTGAAGCAGGGAGAAGTAGGTCATGCAGCTCCATGTTGTAATATATTTATGACTTTTGTTTCCAGACTTTAGTTTAATCAGGGAGGTTATCCTCCACTTCCTGATTTTGAATTTCAGTCCTAAATTGCTTGGCTTGAATGTCTTGATGTTGACACAGATTAATACCAGAAAGCAGAACACCAGAAGGCATTCTGGATCACATCAGCTGATTAGTAATAGCTGTTGTGAAATAACAACTTCTAGCACATGGGGTCACTTGAGGTAAGTTTGTCTGATTTGAGTTTGGGATATTGGAAGTAAAGAAAGAGAGGTAAAATCACATGACCCATAGCTGGTTCTGGTGGAGCAAAGAGAATGTAGGCCATCTAAGGATGTCCCAAATTTGGTTCCTTCAAGGGAGACCAGATGCTGTGCCTTGCCTTTGCAGTTACAGGCTGACTGCTACAGGTTGCCTGTTAATGAGTTTTGGTCTGTTCATAATGTTCAAAATCAGAAGCAGCATTTAACCTGAAATTTCAGTTTGCCATTCTTGTCATTTATGATATAAACATATCAGTAAGGTTTCAGCAGGTGTCTTAGAGTTACTTCAAACATAAAAATGCACTAGGTATCCAAAGCATATCATGCTGTCCTGACTAGGACTGCTGTGGTAGATGATCTGTCCAAAACTTTCGGTGCTTCGGTTCCCTTGAGGCCTGAATGGTATGATAAATTCAAGATGGGTGTGGTCCCACTGCTGTTAGGGAGGGCTGTAATATATCTTTAGTCCTATCCTTCCAAGAGATAAATACGGTTTCTTGTGTACAAGAAACTGGGTGCTACTGCACCAAATGTCTTTTAACAATGCTTTAGTAATTGTATAAGCAGAGGCTAGTAGAAGTGGAGTATGGTCCTGTATTCCCTGACACATCATCTTCGTGTTGACAGCTACACAACAGCTGTCCTTCCGATATTTGCACTTGAAGCAGCAAGGATGTAAGGAGAACAGCAGCTCTCTGCACTACCAGGGCTTGGCTTCTTGGTCTTCTGCACACCAATGCTGTGCAGGTCTCCAAGTCCCAGTTTGGGAGCTCAGTATCTTAAAGAATTAAAATGGCAAGGAATTATCATTTAAATACAGCAGTGAGTGGGGAGGAGAGAGAAAGCAAAATACTGTGAAAGGTCTTAATGTTGTGAGGATAGTAGCAGTGGAGAATAGGGAATCAACATTTGCTGGGCTTTCTGCCAATGGCTGGCTTGTGTACAAGCTTGGCTAAACTTTCATTCATGTGGACAAGATACTGCAGTAACTTCAGCTTTGAGTCTCTTGATTGAGGCTTCATCCAAGCATTCTGTTCTCAAGAGCAGAAATGTTAGTGCTGCTTGGAATGCCAGCTCTGTCAGGAAGTTTCAGGTAAGGTATAAAAACGGTGTTACTGCTCTAGATCAGCATCACCTTTCAATTTCTTATTACTTCCATACTTCAAATAGACCTTGGAGTTACTGGGAAGTAGCAGGTACAAGGTGGTGGTAGCTTTTGTAGAGTTCATTGTTTCACATGGAGTTCACACTATTGGCTGCACTAGAACAAATAATCTTAGTTGTCATTTGTAGTCATCAGAAATATGTCTTTTCTTCTTTAGCTGATAGTAATGCAAAACCTACTGTGGCTTGACACATTTATGATACACATGAACTTTGTATTTTATCTTGGAAGTGAAAAAGGCTGATACAGTCAGGTCTTTCCTCAAGGCAAAGCCAGCAACTCAGCTCTGTTCTCACAGTACAGAATTGATTTAGAATTCCCTTCCTTAAAATCTAATTAACAGTTTCCACCTTGGAGCATCTCAACCCTAGGAAGGATTGCAAGGTACAACAAAAAGTAAACATTATGTAGAGAAATAAATACAGATTTACATCAACATGGCTGGGATAGAGAGGTGTTATAATTTCTAAATCTGTTGTTAAAAAGAGTGAACGATCATGCAGACAAATGAGGTCTGGATAATATACTTAATTTTACGAGATACTTGGAAAGTTCTTTCTCAAAAGCCTTGGCTCATGCTTTCTTCGTCAGGAAGATGAAGAATATGAGGAAGATGAATCTATGAGGATTAATAACTGACCATTAATTCTCTGTTCTGTTTCTTATCTTTTCACTAGTTTTCACAATGGAGAGAAGTTACTAGCACTGTCATGTAGAGATCTGTAGGGCTGGATCTGGAAAGGGAAATCATAGGAAAGTGAAAAATGTGAGGAACATTCATTTAATTTTGGAATGTCAGGTTGATTGTAAAATGGGGTGTTGCGCTTAGTGTAAAGCATTTCCAGTGTATGTGTGCCTACAAGTGCAACAGCCTGTGAAATAGCTGCTTGTCTGTCAGAAAGAGCTTGGAATCATCCTGGTTAGTGTTCAGAAGACAGCAGGAGTGATTAAAAAGACAATGCTGAGAGCTGAAGCCAAACTCACAAACCATCTGTTGCACTGTAAATCCAGTATGGGAGCTGCTCACCCGTGCTGTCCAGAGCAGTGATGTGTGGGTGGCTTTGCCAGTCCTCTGAGGACGTGAGGTGGAGCTTTGGCAAAGACACCAGAGGAAAGTCTGCTTTGTCTTGCATTATCCCATCATATATAGAAAGTAAATTTTCAGTATGCTAACATCAGCTGAATATTTGAACAGGATCAAAAAAAGGAGGAGTGGAAATAATGAAAAGAGATGGTGATCAGAATCTAACTCTGCTGGAAGAGCTATAGACATTCTTCACACAGACTTTCTTTCCTTCCCCAGACATTCCGTCTTTTCTTAACATACTTAATAAAGGGTATTTGTCAATCTAACATTGCTTCTGTTCCAAGACTAGGGCACCTCTCCCACAACTGAATTCAATCATCTCAAAGAAACTGAATTTTATTAATTCAGGTATCTATTATTTTTCCTAAACAAGAGTGAATTCACAAAGTAAAAACTATTCCTGCTAAACTAATCCACAGTCCAAGATAACGCACTTAAAGTAAAACAAGCCATGTGTGTTTTGCAATTAGAAGCCGTTTCCTTTTCCTTTCAAGAAGGATTTTAAGAATAAAAAGTGACAGCTTACATTCAATTTTTGTGTAGGGTAACATTTGAAAATGTGACTATTTCTATATACACTATGTGTCCTGAGACATTTGATCAATGAAATAAAATTATCAAATCCATCCCTATTAAAAATCTTAAACAAAACCATGTCTGCTCTCTTGTTATGGGACAAGAAATCTAATTTAAATATTAAATGATTACATACAATCTGAAAAAGGGAATCATAACCTGAGGTAAATGTACAGATATCTTGAAAGCACCTTTTGTTCGAGACAGTTTTAATTACTATTAAACACAAGCCACAGCTATAGAGAGAAACTTGGTTTATGGCATGAAATTTTCTATAACAACTGCAGTACTGAAATGGACCTGTCTTTTGCTAGAACTGCCACCCTCATCTGCTCAGCAGTGCTTTTAGGTTTTGCACTACAATGAGGAGAAAGAGCTTCTCCATGGTTTGCTATGCCCCACTTCTCTCACTACATTGGTCTTCCTGTGCAGACAATTCTTTCTATTACAGCAGTGAGTTTGTCTTGTGTGGTAGGTTTCGAAATGGCAAACAGAAGTTGCACTCAGTAGGAAGCAGAGCTTTCCTGGTGCCCTCCATGGTGTGGGAGGTAGCCAGCTCCCAGACACTGCACCAGATGCTGTGGGGTTGGATGTGGCTGTGGAGCTCCAGCCACCTAATCCCACCCAAGTCCCTGGTACTCACACCTTGATAGACCAAGTGCCAGCTGGGTTAACTGAAGAGTCGGATTTGAACTGTTGTGTATCCATGGTCAGTGATGGGGTTTAACCCCAGCCAGCAACTGAGGCCATGCAGCCACCTGCTCACACACCACCAGTGGCATGGGGGAGGGAATTGCAAGGACAAAAGGCAGAAAACTTGTGGGTTGAGATAAAGACAGTGTAAGAGGGAAAGCACAAGCTATGCACACAAGCAAAGCAGAAAAAGGAATTAATTCACTGTTTCCCACAGGCAGGCAGGTGTTCAGCCATCTCCAGGAGAGCAGAGCCCATTTCACACAACAGTAACTTGGGAAGACATCATCCAAATGTCTCCCGTTTCCTTTTTCTGCCCCAGCTTTACATACCAAGCATGAGGCCACATCACGTGGGATACCTCTGTGGCCAGCTGGGGCCAGGAGGCTGTCACCTCCCAACTCCTTGTTCACCCCCAGTCTCCTCACTGGTGGGTGAAGAGCAGAAAAGGCCTTGACTCTGTACAAGCACTGCTCAGCAATAAGTAAAATAAGCCTGTGTTATTGACAGTCTGCAGCACAAATCCAAAACACAGCCCCACACTAGCTGCTCTGGAAAAACTTAACTTCCCCAGCCAAAACCAGCTCAGCTGGGCTTTTCAGCCAATAGCAGGAATTTGGGGTTAGACCCCAGAGAGGCAGCAGTGTTGAACAGCTTCAGGCAGTGAAAGAGAGGGGACCACATAGTGCTCTTTCATCTAATGGATCAGGGGAGAAAGTCTCTTCAAGCACAAGAAACACCTGTTGGTAGAACCCTACTGGAAAAATAAACAGGGCAAGATGTGATTTACCCTGGACATTGGTATTTAGAAAGGGAGAAGGGAATGCCAGCAAATTTCCACAGATTTCCCTTCACTAGGAAGGAATCAACATAAAACATTATGGTCAAATGTAAACAGAATTTGACTGTCAAGTCAGGATGTAAAGGATTTCAAAGGATGCAAACTTCATTCTGTATTAATTGTACTTATGATATTACAGGTATTCAAATTACTGCTTACAGTTAGATACATCTAATACTACAGTTGGTTTAGATTAAGGAGTAACTACCACCTTCCCTAGATGCTTTTTACCTTCACTAGTTTAAAACCTCTCAGTATTGGAATGAACTTATGGGTAGAGCAGTGATGAAGCCCTGCAGGCATTCAGAAATAAGTCCCAGGAATTATTCTGTAGGGCCCTAGACTACTTGTGCATTCCCCAGATCAAAGCATCGTTAGAAGATGAAAAAAGTTACTAATTAAATGTCTAGCTCAAAATTATTCTAGCTATTCTGTAACAGATCACAAGAGACTTCTCTCCCAGTTATCCCTGGACCTTTTCTTTCATGCACTAGTAAAGAAATTAAAAATCATGTTTGTTAAAGGCACAGCCTCACTCTTCTGAAGGACAGGATTTTTGCTAGGAGGACGGGCATCACTCACCTGCTCAGTAGCCAGTAAAGGAGTTTTACTCTCTGCATACTAAGGAGTGCTCCAAGGTCAGCCCTCAGGAGCTCAGTGTCTCAGAACTGGAATCCCTCCTGGCAGGAATCCGTGAAGCTTTAAGGACAGGCATGACCAGACACACTTTGACAGCTCCAAGCAACCTGAAACTCAGTTTAGAAATAAGCCAAGTTTATGCAGTCTTAAAATTGCTGACTAGCTGCCTCCTTCAGAGGTAGCATTACCAATTTACTACCAACATGTTAACCTCTGGTAGGGAGCTAAAAGCAGCAGTAAGGCCACTTTCCAGGGCAGAACTATCAAGGCAGCTACACAGAGCCTGCACTACTTGTCAACATTTTAACTCCCTTCTTATTAAGGAACAAAGTTTTAGAAATATCAGCTAGTTATTATCATCCAATCTAAATGCAACTGCTTTGATTGTAAGTTCTTAGAAGAGTCAACTAGCAAATATTTTAATAAGAATTTACAGAGACTCAATAGGAAAGTATGGTTTCCAATTTACAACTTAAGGATGCAAAATGAAATGAATGCTAAAGCAACTCCTCAGTTGCTGTAGCAGCTTGAGGCTGGGTCCTGCTTTCTAGCAGTTTTCACATTTTAGACATTAAAAATCTTGTGAGCGGACAAAACTAATTTTCAGGTTAGCAACAGCACCCCTTTTCATGCAAGAAATTGATGTTATATAAATGACTGAAATATTTATCTAGTTATCTAGTTTGGGGACATAAAGGCAGAACTGGGACTTGAGTATGGAAGTTGATCATTATGCAAGGATGAATAAACCAAAGTTCTTTATTGAAACAAAAACTGTAAAATGGAGACCTGAATTGGAAATTAATAAGCTTGAAAGCTGAGTATTTGGGGGAGGGTAGTTGTTGTTGTGTAAAAAAATAATTCTATAGTTACATGCTTGTGACAAGAAAAAGGTAGGACAGAGCTATGGTAGCAGGCTGTTTTCTGCATCCAGTAAGAGAAGTAACAGGCTTAAACTGAATCAAGAATTATTCAACCAGATTATTGAGAGCAGTTTTTAACAGTGAGCATACAGACATAATAGAGTAAATAAATGCTAGATGAAGTTGTTGTCCTTAATGATTTTAAAATCAGCTTGAAACAGGTGACAAATGTCCTACCCTCTCATCTCTAAATCCATTTGGAAAAGAGTTATGTACCACCCAATGTTCTTAAATTGGTTTTATTAAAAAGGGGAAACATAAGAGAGGGGGTTGAATACTCGCAACAATTCAGCCAAGTCACCCCTGCTCAAGCAGCAGCTGAAAAGCCAAGGAAAGGTTTTCAAATCTTCCATCAGAGAGGCCTCTGCTGTACTTGGATTGATCTCCCACAGCCCTTTCCCATTATTTTAACAAGTGCTGCGCTTCAGATCCTATCCAGAGCCCACCTGAAACTAGTTTCATGCCTGTGCATAAATAAACAAGGCACTAATCATTTTACAGCTGTATGGCAAAGCATTAAATGCAGCTGAGCCACAGTGAGGGCAGTGCTAGGGCTGGGTGGTCCTACATCCTGCACTTGCTGGCACAGCTGGGATTTCTACTCATGGCAAGTGAAGAACCATGCAGCCTTTGCTTACATAAACACACCCCACCTTTCCTTTCCCTTCAGCTCCTCTCATCTCAAGAAAAAAAAGGTCAAAAACTACTGGGTTAATGGTGTGGGCTTTGTGCTTCTCTTGATTTATTGTACAGCTCAAATATATTTTGTTCAAATACTGGCAGAGACACAGTTACCAGATTTCCTCATAGGAAATGCTATGAGACACTAACCTATTGCAGAGTACTCCTGAACAAACTGGAGTCTGGAATTAACAACATCTCTGTGAAAGTCAGCATTCCCTCCTTTTCACAGAGCACAAACAAAATGTACAAAGCATCTTTAAACTAGGGCTCTGGTCCTTCTCTGCCCTTTAAACTACAGCTCTGGTACGTTAAAGCTGATTTTTCAGAAGACTTTGCACTCTGTACAGTACTTCCTATGGGTCACAGGGCTTCTGTATCATCAGCTTCATATCCAGTCATAACATGGTAGTCTACCATATCAGTTCCTTTCTATTTCTAATTAGGACTTGTCTTTTAAAATGAGTTGAATCTTCCATCTCTTCCTGCCATGCTGTTCTTATGGTTAAAAAAAAACCCACCTTCTTCCAACTTCCAGGCTAAGATGATTCAGTACTGATGTGTAAAAATCTGTTCTTCTGCCAGTATTGTTCAGAGCTTGATTACCTCTCTTCCACACTGTTCATGCTGCTGTGCACTACTGTGCTCTTTCAACCTTGACTTTGAAACTAAATAAATCACACAGCTTGGTCCTCTCCAAGAAGTTATTTCACCTGACATTTCTCTGTATCTATTAAAAATATGACTTCACTCCCTTAGGGCTCGGGTGCCTATAACAAAGAACATGTTAATACCACCATACATTTGCCCTTTTCATGACTAGCTCACTCAGCGGTTCAGAGTCATCCCTTGAGCCACCAGTGCCCCTGACCAGGCACACCTGAACACTGACTGCTGCTACAGCAGTTTTGCAAAGCCAGCTCTAGCCTACCAAAAGTGTCACTCAGCTTCTGCTTGATTTGGACTTGGCCTCTTCAGAAAATCTAACTTACTTGTCTAACCTCTCACAGACACTGTGGCACCTGGGACTGAGTCCAGCTCCTCTGAGAGCTTTTAAATACATCAGCCTTGAGATACTGCCTCCATCCTTTTTACCTCCTCCAGTCTCCCACCAGATTCCTGCACACTTTCTAACCTCTGGCACAGACCAGGTGCCAGGTGCTCATGGTGCCAGTCGTGCTGCACAATCCATTCCTGCCCCAGGTGTGTCCAACCTTGAGTGCTGATCAAGTGCTGCACTGGAGAAAAAACAATCACTTGTGATACATGACTGAGAAGGAGCGTGAAAGGAGAGGCAGCAGACACTGAGTCTGACTCCTTCAGTGCTTGACTTTGCAGCACAGACATTGAATGCCTCTCTAACAGTGTGCATAGACAAGAGGTTTCCTGGCATTTTTTAAAAGCTTGTACTGAAAACAATAGATGTCAGTGATATGCATGTGAGCCATTGCTAGAACTAGGACTTTTAAATCCAGTGTACAAACATCTGTCACTTGAACCAAGGACACGGACAAGGACCTCCCCCAGACTCCTCTGTTCTGGTGGTTAGTGGTAATGCCCACTGCAGAAGTGACTGCAAAGGCTCTCCCAAATGGAGCTCAAACAAAGGCACCTGGGTGAGACAGGTCTCACATCATCCCTTTTACTCACACACTGAGCCCAACAGTAGCAGAAGGTGGGCAAAGACTTTATTTTTACAAATTTGAGCTTTAAAACTTCTGTTTTGCAGGACAGCACTTCTTCCCATGCATCCCACCCCAATGCTGGAGAGCAGGGGGGCAGTTAATAAATTCCTTATACAGAGGGAAAGAGGGGAGTCTGGTTTGCAGGAGAAATGTCTTTATGTGGGCTGAGAAAGATATAGGGGAAGGCAAGTTACCACTGCCCTGTGGACCAGCTCTCCATCGAGGGGCTGGTCCACTGCCAGTTGTCTGCACAGCCATTTGAGCTAAAACATGGCAAGAGCTGCTGTTAAAGAGTTACCAGTTTCCCCCTGCAATTTGGACTCAGACTCACTCTGCTCTCCATCTTCCCTCTCTTCCTCTCTCTCCTCCAAACAATACACTTGTGGCAATTACCAGTTTTTGGTCCCTACTTGTCCAAGCTTGCTCTCTCCATTCTCCTTCCTTTCCTCACATACTCTTAGGCAACTTTTCCAATTAAAGCAGCCACAACTTCCTGCCTCTCCTCACCAAATCCGAGTCCCTCATTCATCTCACACCCAAGTCCTTTGCACAACAAATCCCACTATCCTCAACCAAAAGTTAATTCCTTTCCCCATTCCCTCATGTTTACCCCATCTGTCATCAATGTCTTTCCCTCCCACCTATAGACCTTTCCATTATTAAGCACTGGAAAGCTGAACACTGGATTTGGGGGTCTTCCTTAGGAACTACAACAGGGAAAGAGGGGATAGGGAAGAAGGCACCAGTGGGAACCAGGAATGGCAAAATCCTCTCTGCTCAGCCCAGTGATGCAGCCCCTGCTATAATTACATGGTTTTGATTCCCTCTGTACCACACTGAGTTTTCTATGGGAAAGGAAGAGGTTTGCACATGCTCAGTGGAGATAAGACCAATGCAGATTTTATTTGGTATAAAATAAAGATACACACACATACCAAAACCACTTTTACTGAGCACGTGCTATCAATTTTATACAAACATTAATATATTTGGCCAAATCAGAATAAAAATCAGAGGTAAAAATAAAAACACAGGAGACATCCTCTACAAAGAGGTCATTTCCCCTACCCAAAATGGAGTTCCAAAACACTGAAGCGACAAATGATTTCAAAGAAATATCTCTGAGAATATTTGAACACAGGCTAAAGACCACCACATCCTAAGTTAAAAAGAATATGCAACTGCTTAGACTGAAATTTCAAGAGACCTAAACCTTATGCCCATGACAAAAAGCTTCAGTGTATATACAGTTGAAGTTTGGCAAAGTTGAACGTTCAGAAACAGGGCAATAAGTTTGGAAGCTCCAGAGAAGGACTGGATTATCACTCAAGAAGAAATGGCACTGCAGCTGCCCCAGGTTAGCAGCAGAGCTTAACATCCCAGTGCTGGAAGCAAGAATTTCACAGTACTCAATATCCAGACTGCAAGTCCTAAAATGTTAATCAGCTCCCAGCCTGCTGTTCAGAGCTGAGGCTGCCAGATATACATCTCATCAGCTAACAACAGGCCTCTTAATCATTGAAACCCACCACCTCAATGTGTTTGCATCCAGCTTTCATCTCTTTGAAACACAGCCAAGAGAAGGACAATTTGGACCTAGCCCCTCATTCACACACACACACACACTGCCAGTGGGATGTTGAAAACTGCTAGTGCAAGGCTTGACAAATCATATTTCTCCCATGTCATCCTCCCTGGTGATAGGTGTCATGTTAAATAGGAAAGACAAAACAACATCTCAGGTAGTCCCAGTGCTGCACGGATTGCATGGTGACTCTGAAAAAGGACTGGCACCATCAGAGTCTCAGTGACAGCTCTCTGTGCTCAAGAAAGGAACAGAACATGCTGTCGGGCTTGTTGGCTCTTGAGGTTTCAGTGGTTTAAATGAGTTACCATAACAAACCCAAAACTCTGCAGTATTTTTCTCATTGAGCTTTACTGAAGGTGGTGATACTGAGAATTTAATGCAGAAACTCAGGACTTTTCTTGATGCCCAGACTGATGGGGGAGGAGGGGCTAAAATGACTCATGCAATACTGGAGTTGTTAAATGAGTAACTCCACAACCATATCTAACTTCTGTAAGATACTGCAACTATACCAAACTATTTCTATTATACCTGCAGTATGCAAGTACATACTGTGGGTATCTACAAGGACTCCATATCTTAAGGAGTAGAAATAAGGCAGGGCCCAAGTATTCCTTGGCTGTGGACTTTCATAATTTCCCACAAGCAATTATGGCATGGAAATATCCTAGCCTTTTATGAATAATTACACTACTCAAGTTTCTACCTCCCTTAACTTGGACACGTGACAACCAGAAGTAAAAAAAGACAACAGAGATGTCTTGTGAGCATTTGTCAGTTTTGTAGCCATTTCCCACTACGACTTTTTAATAAATTAGTTATTTCATTGTATGTAATGTACCATAACTAGGTGATTTTCACCAATCTCAGTCCAAAATACTAAAACTTTATGGCTGAGTCTTGCACTCTGCAGGACTGCACTTTCTGTTCTCTGCATGTGGTGTCACTGACAAAGTGATTCTAAGCCTTCCAAGTTCAGGTTGGCTATAAAAATATGTTCACTGTTCTCTTGCTTATCATACCATGCTCTGCTCTAAATGAGCAGTCACAGTTCAATTTTCTACATCATCCAGTAGAACTGTGACTTCACCTCAAACTGCCCAAGCCATAAATGTCCAGCTGCTCTCAAAATGAAGTCTAACTATGGGTGTCCTGCTTTCAGCAAGTTCTGGTTGGTTCCAAAGATCTCTGCCACTGAAACTCCATGCTGGTTGTCCTAATCAGGACTGTTTCTGCCTTTCCAGAAAAATACCAACACTGACATTTGACAGTACATTTGCTTTTTCTTCAAGGTCTGAGTTTCAAGACCAAGATTATATGCTGCAAGCACCCTGAATGAAGCTGTCCAATGCCATCTGAACACCCTGAAGAGAAAAGTGGGATGCATTTGTTGGTGAGCCTTAGTTGTCCTCCTTGGGCAGGAGAATTTTAGAAAACCTTCTAGTGACATGTCACACCACCAGTCACTAAACAAGTGTCATTCACATACTGTTCTGAGATATCTCTCTGGCCTACTTGCTCCTTTCTCAGCTTTGGATATTCCCTAAGGACTTTTTAGATGAGTTTTCTAATTAATTCAGGTGCACTGAATACAAACCAAAAATTACACTTGCTATATTTTTGTACACTTTGTCCAATAGAGCCCTTTTCACATTATACAAAAAATTTAAAAATTAAAATAATCACTCATGGAGCGCAACCAGGCTAGTGAACAAATTTTGCTGACAGAAACAATTATTGATACAGAAAATGCATCTATCATAGATTATCCTGAGTTGGGAGAGACCCACAAGGATCAGCAAAGTCCCATTCCAGGCCCTGCATAGGACAGGCCCAACAGTCCCATCATGTTCCTGGAGCAATGTCCAAATACTTACTGAGCTCTGTCAGGCTTGGTGCTGCGACCACTTCCCTGGAGAGCTGTTCCAGTGCCCAAACACCCTCTGGGGTGAAGAACCTTTTCCTAATACCCAGCCTAAACCTCCCCTGACACAGCTTCAGGCCATTCCCTGGGTCCTGTCACCAGACACCAGAGAGAAGAGATCAGTGCCTGCCCCTCCACTCCTGCTCATGAGGAATGAGGTGGACTGCAATGAGGTCCCCTCTCAGTCTCCTCCAGGCTGAACAGACCAAGTGACCTTAGATGTTCCTCACATGGCTTCCCCTCAAGGCCCTTCACCACCTCTGCAGCTCAAACATGGAACAGTTTCAGAAAATACCAAATAATTTCCAATTAGTGGATTTTCTCCCAGCTATAAGAAACAAGTTAAGCTAAATGTTAACACTTCTTTGCTTATCATGATGAACCATTTTAAGTGAAATTAAATGTGAACTTTGGAAGACATATGAAAGATATTTACCACCTAAAAGAGCATGATGAGATTCTCTGCTTAACTGTTGCATCACACAGTTCTGTGACTGCAACTTGCTAGGAACAAATCAAGAGGATATACTGGATTTTAATCTTCCATCCTATTTAAGAAAATAAATACCGTATCATCTTCTGGTATGCACAAAAATCTTAATTTCTTTCCAAACCTGTCAGTACAAGTCAGGCTGGGTATAGTCCCAGAAAAGCCTTCCAAAATAGGTTACCTGACACAGGTTATCAAGGCATTGTAGAGGTACTGTCTATACAAACATCATTATTAAATTTTGATGTCACAGGCACAGTGAGAGAATGCAGAAACATCCCTTAGATAATACACAAGTTTTTCCAGCACAAAATGAGGCCCTGTAATTCATAATTCAAGCAGGAGCCCAAGGTTGCAAAACTGTATAAAGTATGCTGCAGGGAAATGGATAAATTTGTTCAAAAATATTGTTATGACATTTTCCTGTCAGATAATGAAAGAAACCTGCTTCTTATGCCAACATACTCTCAGGTGGGAAGATCAAGGGCAAAAAGCCAAAATAAATGAAGGTTCATCCTAACTTAGTGACATGCTGTACAGCATAACACTCAGAGCACAAAAATGTACAATGCAATTCAAACACCTCTTCCATGATAACGTAACATCTTTGAACAGCCGTTATTTTCAGCACTTTATATAAACATTGCTTTCTTCCTGATCCTGGATTATTCTCATTTTGAAACTCATGTTCTGGGTTTGTATTTGGGGACTGCATATAAACATCCCTGTACACTTTTGTGAAGCCATTTAAAGACTACCAGACCTAGAGAAAAGCAGTCTCTATGAAGTTATGAAACTGCATCCCTAAATTACAACTGAACCTTCTATCCTCACATAAAGAAATTAAGAAACAAAGATACACACACACCATCTTCTTGCACAAGTTGCAGGATGTCTGCAGGAATATGTAATTTTAAAATTCAAAATAAATCTCCAGTGGTTTTTTTTTTGTTGTTGTTGTTTGTTTCATTTGTTTGTTTGTTTTTAATGTAAGATTTTATTTGGGAACTTCATGATTAATTTGTCTTAGCCTCTTAGGAAACATTTGCTTTTGTCCAGGAGTTGCCAGCTGAGAGGATGTTATTGTTTGGAAGGGATGTGATCAGGAGGACCCTTTGCACGGCACAATGTGTCAGCCCGGAAGCAAGGGAAGAAAAGTGATTCTCTCATCTGAGAGAGAAAACAAAACAGAAATGTCGAGCATGTGCCTTCCAGTTTCATTCACCCCTACACGTGTTCCAAAGAAACATGTTAGTCACCTGTATCTCACATGAGTATCACCAAACTATATCAATGTATGTATATTATAAAAAAAATCCTGCTTTCAAAACAATTACAGTTTTCTTTAGAAAAGCAAAGATTTCTGCCACAAACATCTTCAAGACACATAATCAGGCAAATGCTTACCCTCCCTGCACCGCTTACCCTGCTGCTCAGAGCGACAGAGCTGGACACGGTTCCCCTGCCCTCAGCCCCCTCCCGACAGCACCAGCAATGAACAGGGGCAGAGACCATCCCTGCAGAGCAGGTTTGGAGCAGGAGAGCTGAGCCCTACCCTGCAGTAGGCACCCTCCTCCTGGCTGTCCAGGCCCCTGCTGACCCCTGCAGCGACTTCACAGAAGCCTCTTGTGTTTCAGTAGTACTAGGACAGAGGTCAGTGTGATTCAGAGCTTCAGAAGGGCAATGCTCTCACAGGAGCACCTTCCAGGTCCTCTAGTTCCTTGCTGAGAGTCTTCACCGGGAGGATTTTTCAATTTTCATGCAGTTTGTTTGCAGCATACCTGTTCTTTGTACACGATCACAATTTCAAGCTAAAAGGTTCCAAGAGTGATGCCGTACTCGGAGAACACATCTTAGCAAACCCTTCTCGTAAATAAAACATCCCCCTGCCCCCTCCACGCAGCCCAGGAGGAACACAGCCACAATGAAGCCACAGCGGCACGGGGACCTGGACCCTGCAGCGCTGCCTGTACCCGAGGCGAGGCAGGTGTCCCTCAGCCCCCGAGGGAGCGCCCGGCCCGCCAAGTGGGCGCCTACCATGCCAGCGGTGACCCCCGCGCTCAGCTCTGTCCGATGGCGCCCGTCAGCCCGTCCGCCCGTCCGTCCGTCCGTCCGTCCTGGGGCCCGTCCGGGACGTGCGGCTCGGGCGCTACCGGGCGTCGCCGGCGCTGAGGGGGTAGGCGAGGATGCTCATGGCCTCTCCGCACGCCGCCTCCACCTGCCGCACCTGCTGGCGGCTGAGGCGCTCCCGCCAGGCGTGCACGGCCTCCCGCGCGTCGCGGGCGGAGATGAGGAAGGGCCGGTCGGAGGAGTAGGCGGCGCCGCGGGTCATGTTGACCACGAAGTCCTCCAAAGCTGGCGGCACCGTCAGCCCGGCGAAGCGCAGCAGGCGGCGCAGCTCGGCGCGGGGCTCCCGCACCAGGTCCTCGTAGCGGAGCTGCGTGTAGCGGCGGCGGAGCCAGTCCGGGGCGCGCCGGGCCAGGAGGAGATCGCGGAGCCAAGACTGGCAGATCACCTCCAGCGCGCCGCCGAGGAAGAACTCGGCGCGGTGCTGCGGCTGCGGCGGCCGCCCTCCGCCCAGCAGCCCGGGCGGCAGCAGGAGATGCTGCTGCTGGTGGCGGGCCGGGCCCCGCGGCTCGGCGCGGTGGCGGCTGCGCAGCACCTGGACGCTCTCCCGCAGCAGCGCCTGCCGCGCCTTCAGGCGGGAGTTGTGGACGGCGCGGGGGTCGCGGAAGAGCTGCACCACCCGCAGGTTGAGGCCGGGCTCCCGCAGCAGCGGCAGCAGCGCGCCCAGCTCCAGCAGCCGCACGTCCTTGATGACCACCACCGGGTACTTGCGGCACTCGGCCTCCAGCTCCCGCAGCGCCCGCGGCGGACACTTCTCCTCGCAGGTGGCGCCGTCGACGAGGCCGATCTCCCCGCGGGGTCGCGGGGCGCCGGGGCAGAGCGGCGGCGAGCAGATAACCTTGTTGGTCCGCCAGCCGAAGATGCTGGCCGTGGTGAGGTTGTCGGCGGCGGGCGGGGCGGGAGCCAGCGGGTCGCGGGGGCCGGACGGGGCGGTGTAGAGGCGCAGGACGGAGAAGTCGCATCGGAAGAGGGCGCGCAGCATGTCGCGGAGGGCTCCCTGCAGGCTCAGCGCGTCCCCCGGGTAGAGCGCCTGCCAAAGGTGCCACATGGGCTCGTACAGGTAGAAGACGTCGGGGTGCTGGTTGAAGAGCTCCCCGAGGAAAGAGGAGCCCGTTCGCCAGGTAGCGTGCAGGTAGATGTGCCGCTTCCCCGCCGTCCCCGCGCTGCCGTTACCCGCCGCCCCGGCCGTGCCCGCCTCATCCTCCTCCTCTTCCTCGTCCAGCGGCGGCCGCTGCTCCCAGCCCCACTCACTCAGCGCCTCCTCCAGGCTTGGGCAGCGCCGCAGCAGCGGCTCCTCGTCCGTTCGCCCGCGTCTGGCTCCGTAGTCCAGCGCGTAGGGCACCAACAGGAGCAGCAGCAGCGTGTACAGCACCAGCACCGCGGCGAAGCGGCGATGTTCGCCTCGCCACCGTCGCCGGCCCTTCATCGCTCGGGCCGGCTCGGACCCCGGCTCTGCCGACTCTCTGTTTGCCGGAGGGCGGCTCTTTGCGGAGCAGCAAAGTTAGCGGCGGCGGCGGCGATGTGGGCGGCGGGCGGTCCTCCCCGCCGGGGAGCACGCCCACGGGCACGCCGGCCCGGCTCCGGGCCGCTGGCCGCGCCGCCCGCCGCCGTCTCCTCCTCGTCCTGCTCCTCCTCGCAGCGCGACGCGGACGCGCCCGCACCTGCCCCCGCTGCCGCCTGAGAAGCCACTGCCGGCGGCGGGGCGCGGGCTGCTGCTGCTCCCGGTGCCGCTGCGCCGGGCTCCGGGCCGCCCCTCGCCCGGCCTCCCTCCCTCCCCTCGGGCAGGGCCGGAGGGGCGGGATCGGCACGGCGGGACGCACCCCCGCCCGGGAAGGGGCGCACCGAAAAGGAGGTGTATTAGCCAGCGAGCGGCCGAGGGTGTCCCGAGGAGGAGTGGTCGGTCCTGCTATTCACCAGAGGTCCGGAGAAAGAACACGCAAGGCGCTACAGTAAGGGGAAGAGGTGCAAGTGTATTTTTAGGGTAGACGACAGCTATTAAAATCTGCAGTCAGTTTCAGAAATGCTGCAGTTCTGCGCTGTACAGAGCTGCGGGGTTTCTCAGCTACACTTTCGGCTACGTATGTGTGCTGATGGGATGCGGACATTTCGATCATGACTCATTGCTCCAGTTTTTACACCTGTAAGTTCCATAGCTGTCTGAGCAGGTCACCTTTTGCAGCTGGAAGGAAGAAATGGGCACCACAGAGGGACATTCAACCTATTGTGGATGTCTTCCTGATAGCCCTCTTTATTAACTACACTAGGAGCATAAAATTACCAGTTCAAATGTAGACTTCTAGTTTTTTAGACATCTAAGATTATTTGAAATCTCCTCAGAAATGGAAAGTCAACAACATGTTGACTTCAGGTGTTTCAATTAAAATACATAGTCTCAGAATCTCCAGCCCAGCCCTTGCCTGACATTGGAAGATGCTCACATAAGGGGATGGACCATGGTCCCATGTTCCTGGTCCAGGCATCCAGCTATCAGGAAAGTCTTGCTGATGGTGTAGTGGGAGCTGCTGACAGTCCTGACTTCTAGGCAATAGATGGCATCCTCTGTAAAATACTACTAGTATTTAAGTATGGTGTGCAGGGTGAAATTCAGAGAGGATAACACAGTTCTTGCCCTTGATGTATGATGCTTTGACTCCCAGAAGGGTCTTTATGGTATATAAGCACCTGTGGTTAGACACATGACACAGCCTTTGTCAATGACACCACATGCAACTGAGAACAGAAAAAACCCCATTAGTTTCATGGGTTCTAAAAATGCTCGATCCATACAAATATACAGATACACAGCCTGAAGATGCTGGACATAGTATGAATGTCTTCTATCCAGGTGGTGAGCCAGTTGTCTGCCTACTAATGCTTTACTTACCCCATGTTAATAAGTGTTAAAAACTGGGCTTCCCGCCCTTTATAGCATGCTGAGTGAGTAGAAGGTGCCAAACAAGATTTGTGAGCGCCTTAGCAGAATAATGTTGGAATAGTAGCATTGGAAAGGAAATTCTGCCTCAATATACATTTCACTGCTTATGTTTTTAAACACCAAGATACACCAGTATCTCACACTTAGCAGTGTGAGTTTCACCTCTGACTCAATAATACCAGGATTTCATCCAGCCTCTCAAACAGCTAAAGGAGGACTGCAGAATAAAAGCACACTTGTCAAAATCAAGTTAAAGTCTTGTCCAAAAAGTCCCTTCCCCATCCAAAAACCATTTATACTTAGTATTTTGAGAATCTTCAGTGTAGCTGACTTGTAGAAGCTGACTTTTGCATCATGCAAAATAGTAATTTAGACAGATTTACCAAGATGGGATCCTGAGAAGTGCTGATGAGAATGGATAACTCTGGGATGCCGGGATTTCCCCTTTGTAAGACAAAATACTTGGGTTGGCAGTAGCATCGGCACCAGTGATGGCCAATGAGCCATGCCTCAAGATATGTTACTTTAAACTAATTTTGTATGGGTTTCTACGATATATACTTAGGCCTAAGAACTAAAATCAAGGTCTAAAACATGCCTAACTGAAGTAAAGCTGTCTTGTAAAGAATCAAACATCTCACAGGGTAAGACAACCCATCAGAAAAATGTGAAACCATAGAAATGAAACTACGTATGTCTGTGTTAACTGTTCTAGAAAAAATGAAAGATGCAAATAGCTTTATCACAAGTCACATATTTTAGTAAAGATAAAACTATAGTTGTTAAAAGAATGACAGTAATGTTTTGTTCTCCACCTTCACAACAGTTCCTCTACTGCAAGAGGATTAGGCTGTAAGTATTTACTTCAGTTGTTTTGGGTTACAGCTGTTTTTGGCACAGGGAGATTCCAGCAAAGCCAGTATTTATTTTGTCACCCAGTGGGTGTCTGAGCTAGACTTGTAATCGTTGAGCTCCAGCCTTCCTGAAGAAAGTACCTACTTCTCAAGAAGCGCCTAATTTGAGCTTTGGGGGTGGGCTGATGGTCTGAATAGAATGGGAAGAGATCAGTTTTCTCTTTTTTCAGTTTCAATTCCATATTGTGTTGTCTCTTCAGCACAGATAAGAGAGATAATCTTCCCCTATTTACCTTTTTCTATAAACCACGAAGACACCATTTAAATATACAAATGATCTGCATTTCTTTCTAAGATCAGGATAGTTCTGTACCCAAGGGAGACAGCCAGGTTCTTCTTCAGTGATCTGTGAAGTAGTCTGCCCATTTCGCATCTAGCTCCTGCCATTTTTTGGTGATAATTCTGCACTTTAATATTATTTTGTAAAGGGGTGGGGGAAAGAATATAGGCATAACATGTTCTGCATACTTTAGTATTGCAGTATTTCCTTTCTAGTTTCCAAGCTTGTCACTGTAAGTACTGGCTGTTTTTAATATAACATAACATTGGCTTCCTGTGTATTATCTCTCTAACTTAATTTTTGCTCTTCTGTCTCCCACGGTGCTTCTACTGTCAAGAGAGACAGTAAATGCTGGAATGCAGCATTTCAGCCTCAATAATTTTTATCTTCTCAGCAGAGGTTTCAAAATAGAAATAGTTGCCTCTATATCTCGCAATCTTTCAGCTCTCCCATGCTCTTGTCATTTTCACAGAGTACTTTGTGAATAAAAATAGCTTGATTTGCTGATAAAATTAAACATGCTTTGCACACGGAGCACCACCCTCAAACATCCTGACTGTTAATGAGCTCTCTGCTTGCACATGTTGTCACTCACAGGCTTCAGCCAAGAGGAAGTCCGTGGTTAGTAGCAGCTTAAAAACCTTCCAGAAGCCAACAAGCTAGGACAAATGTCCTTATTTTTGAAGTTACTTTGTCATCAGATGTTTCAACATGTGCAATACCACATGTTTTGCATATGGGACCAGACCTACTAGCTCACATTTTAGAAAGGGCATATTGAGAATAGTGGGAAGGACAAGCTGGTCTGGGCAAGATGGCTGGTACAAGAAGGGACTTTTCCCCAAAAGTGGAACAGAGATTGAGGACCTGATAAAGGCCAAAAACGTCACAGAAATTCTGAGAGACTCAATGGAAATTTAGAGGATCTGAAGAAAGTGGAAAGTAAGACAGAAGCAGAGTTGACTTCCAATCTGGGGCTGATAAGCAGTTGGGTGGAAGTGTCTTCAGATGCAAAGCCACATTCAGAAGGTAGCAATTCAGCTTTCTGCATGTACACCTGATGTCACTCTTGAGCATCTGCAAGGAAGACAAGGAAATGATGCAGGAAAGTGTAGCATTTTAACTACCTTGGCCTTGTGTACTCCTGATCATTACACTGACACAAGTCCAGACCTCGGAGTTTCTCTGTGGGCTGATTTGAGAGAAGCCAGGTGTACAGTTACTGGCCATAGCCAGAATGGCTTCATGACAGGGAAGCCCTCTTATCAAACCCTATTTCCTTTTATGACAAGGTAACCCACCCAGGTGATCAAGGGCTTGGATTTCAGTAAAGCTTTCGATAATGTCTCTCACAGTATCCTTCTGGACAAAATGTCCAGCACACAGCTGGATAAACACATGGGTGAGCAACTGGCTCAAAGGTTAGGTATAAAGGATTACAGTGAACACAGACATTGGACTGGTGACCTGTCACTTATGGGGCTCTGCAGAGCTCTGTCATAGGCCTTGTGCTCTTACACATCTTCATAAGGACTTGGATGCAGGACTGGAAGGGATCATAAGCAGGTTTGCAGACAATACAAAACCAGAAGGGGCTACTTCCTCCCTCAAAGGAAGCCCTGCAGAGAGATTTAACAAATCAGAGGGCTGGGCAATCACCAACAGTAGGAAGATCAACAAGGCAAAGTGCTGGATTCTTGGGTGGGGCAGAATGTATGGACAGACTGGGGAATGAGATGCTGGAAAGCAGCACCATGGAAAGGGACATGAACATGAGTCATGGCCGTGCCATGGCAGCCAGGAGGGCCAGCCATGCCCCGGGGTGCATCAGGCACAGCATCACCAGCCAGGCAAGGGAGGGGATTGCCCTGCTCTGCTCTGCACTGGGGCAGCTTCACCTTGAATACTGTGTGCAATTTTGGGTGCTGCAATATAAGGAAAATGTAAAACTATTAGAGAGTGTCCAAAGGAGGGAGATGAAGATGGTGAAGGGCCTTGAGGGGATGCTGTATGAGGAGTGGCTGAGGGCATTTGGTCTGTTCAGCCTAGAGAAGAGGAGACTGAGAAGAGACCTCATGACAGTCTACAACTTCCTCATGAGGGGAAGAGGAGGAGCAAGCACTGATCTCTTCTCTCTGGTGAACAGTGACAGGACCCGAGGGAATGGTCTGAAGTTGTGTCAGGGGAGGTTTAGTTCAGATACTAGAAAAAAGTTCTTCACCCAGAGGGTGGCTGGGCACTGGAACGGGCTCCCCAGGGAAGTGGTCACAGCACCAAACCTGACAGAGTTCAAGAAGCATTTGGACAACACTCAGGCACATGATGTGACTGTTGGAGATGGTTCTGTGTGGGGCCAGGAGCTGGATGATCCTTGAGAGTCCCTTCCAGCTCAGCATATTCTGTGATTCTGTAGAGCTTCAGGTTTTGGTTAATACAATTACATAGCCACCATGCATCTCATACCACCCAAAGGCTCTGCAAAAGAGCAGGGGCAGCAGAAAGGCATGAGACTTCTGTACCCCTCAGACCGAGGGAAGAGGGCAGTGGAATTTGGGGACCAACAGCATGTGTGGAGTCAGAAGGGGGTGAATGCATTTCTCCCTTCTTTCCCAAATTTCTCCAGTTATTCCTAAAAACTGGTAAAGTTGTAAAGTTAGGCCTGCTACTGCTCTCTGCTTCCTGACATAAGGGCTGGGTACAGAGAGTGAGTTGAGAAGGGATTTAGATTAAGCCAAATTCAGCACTGCAGCCTGTGTTTGAGCTAGGGGATGCTTGATAACCCAGTGCAGCATCGCTGAACCAGCTGCAGCAGCTTGGCACATACCTAGCTAGGGGAGCTCTTCTATGCCCAAGACAAGCAGACATTTTATTTCTGTTTTTGATTTATTTAAACATTAAAATATAACAAATATACTACACTGTAATTATCAGAGTAGAGATTGTCAGTGTCTTTCCAAGAATGTGAAATCTGAGTATTGACATGGCAAAAAACAACAACAAAAAATAAACCAACCAAAAAAAAAAAGGAAGCAAGGAAGTTTGGGGTTTTTAAATTTAAAACATGGTTATGTCATCAGTGATCTTGTGACCTCCTCTAACTTCCTCTAAGAAAGAAGCTAATGCCATCATTGAAGATGATAGAAAATGCTAGTAGGAAATGTAATAAGAAAATGCAGGTGGTGGAAGACAGAGCAAAGTAAGCTTATGTATTCATTGAGGTTCAAGAAGAAGCTCAGAAGGAAGTCTGTTAGTATTTACAACCATGTAAATTCAGATAAATCAGCAACAATGAAAGAAAAAAATCATCTATTCTTGTAATCCAACTCAATGCTAATGTAACTTGAGTTTTCCTCAATTCCACCAAGGATGACTCTAATCTGAAGACTTTAAACCTCTCCCCTGTAGAGTGGGCTCTGTTGTCCCATTAGCAGAAAGGCAGTTCTCTCACAGCACAGGAACACTTACACTACACCAATAGCCAACACCTCCATCACACTGCCTGGCAATTAACAGTAGCTGCCACAATAAAATTATTCCTATGGTAATGTGTTTGGGGTCTTACAGCTTTGAGTACTAGAACTACCTCTATACTAAAATGTGTGGGAAATATTAGTTTTTAATGGCAGAAACTGTGAATCTTTTTCTGCTTTCTCTCATTGTTACAGGCTTAGAATTACTGAATTGGAGATGCTGATTAACAGCAAGCTTTCGACACTCAACAAGTTAAGCCATTGTGTTGGCATAATTAGGGAACTAATTCTTTCACAGTTCACTCAAGCAAAGAAATGAAGTAGAAAATTTAAGACCTATTTTTAACAGGGGATTTTTTCCCCCCCAGAGTAACCCCTCTGACAGCTATTGTAACAAAATACTTGCAATTCTCCTGCACTTCCTAAGGCAACACTTTCATGCACAGAATATAGTTTTTGGACCAAGCATCTATCTGCCTTTTTATTCACTTCAGTCATATGTGCAAATCCGTACTGACATATGCAAATGTAAATGCTGAGTGCTCAATCACTGCACCTACTTTATAAATATGTCCCATCAAGTTTTCTAAAGATAATTTTGCAAATTCAGAATTTCTGAATAATTTCTGCAAATTATTCCCAGGATACATTACTGTGACTATATGGAAGAAAGACAAATGTCAGAATGTATAATTCACTTGAAAATTAATCTCGTATATGCTTGTGCCAGATTATTTAACTTTCATGAGGAAAATGTTAGCAGGCACAAAGATACTGATTCTGGGAAATTCCTGAGTTTCTGGAACCTCTGGGAATCAGTTTAACTCCCTGTCTGTCATTACTGGTTATTAATGAGGAAGCCTTCTCTGGACTTGTTATACTGTTAATTGGGAGTGTCGAACTGGAACGGTAGTTAGCAGTCCACAATTTATTTTTTTCAGTTGTCTAATGAGTGCAGCAGATTTGAAAATTGGTGTTAGTCTCTTGTTTTGGGCCTTCACTACAAGCTTGACAAAATTTGTCCAAAGCAATCATAGCACAACTACGCACCTGCAGCACACCATTTATTTAGTGAGGCATCCCTATGCCTGTATGCTTTAAACACTAGATGAAAACCATTTTGGTTTTACTGTACACTTCTGTAAAAAAAGAACTTGTAAACTACTTTCTGGAAAGAGAAGTTTTCTCTGGGCAGGTTTTGGTAGGCAAATGTTAATTGTCAGACTTTTTTCCTTTAGCTACATAGACCCCTTAATGCAGTTTCAGGTTTTTTATAACTGTGAAAATTGCCTCACAAAATTTACTAAAGCTTTAGCACAGAAATCATCTGTTCTTCAATAGATTGACTCTTATTATACCTATTAGGAAAATGAAGAGAAAACCCACAAACCTAGCTCATAAAACAAGTGGGTGAACAGGAAAAAAACACCAGAGTAAAAGGTCATTACAGGATATAGAGGTTGATTTTCTAAGGAGAGATAACTGTTGTTCTATCTGAACAACAATAAAAAAAGTTACATGCAATTGTTGAGCTGCTGCAAAAACCCCTGCAGCTCAAAGAGAAGATATTCAAATACATCCTGAAAACTTCAAGCTGATATCAGCACAGTTTCTGCAATACTCCTCAGGTTTTCTCAGAAGAACTGGGAATGTTCTGGGAAAGTCTGATCCTCTGTCCAGGCAAATTTCACACATTATTTATTAGCTGCTGGACTTTGCTGTATGCAGAAGAGCATGTAGGCATTGCTGATGGTCAAATCAGGCTGCTCTAGCTTCCTGGCCATGAGGAATGGCCAAGGCTGGAGCACGTATTTGAACTCCCTATACCTCTGTTCTGCTTATAGGAAAATTTATTCTAGTTTCTTTCGCTGTATTTCTTGTCAGTGGTGGTTGATTTTATCTTTGTCCTTCCTTCACTATCTTCAGTCCTCTTACCTATGGGGTTTTTTTATGTTTATCCTCTTGCTGGATGGTCCTGTCACTCAGCCTCCAAGGAAAAGTATTGATCCATTTGAAGCTGAAGCAGCTGCCCAGGCAGGAGCTACAGAGGACTGATCTTTTTTTTTTTTTTTTTGGTACTGTGGTGAAATGCCCCTACTTCACATCTTGTTTTGAGAAATTGTCATACTTTGTGGTTTTACTGGGTGGAGATTTTTATTAGTGATTTCTCCTCCAAGCTACCATTGGGAAATACCCCTGAAAACCCTGCAAGACTACCGGCAAAGCAGGAAGAAAATTTTACTAAATTTTCTAATACTTTAAGTATTTGAAATTGTTGTCACAGCTGCCTCCATCTGAGTTCTGAGGAAGGTAAGTTACCTCAAGCAAGGTAACTCTAATGGGGACCTTAATGAGTCAGGTAAGGTCCCCATTATGGGACCTTGACCATGGGAGGGTGGGGGAGCCCATGGGATTTGGCAGGGACAGTGGGTGCCCTCAGGGTTTCAGCATTTTGTAACTGACCATTTTCTGCACCTTTGGCTTTCATTTCTGCTGAGAGTCACTTTGCTGACACCCACCTTCATCTGAGCTGAGCTGCTACTGAAAGGGACCAGGCTTTCCCACTTGTACTCACTCAGAGTTGCTGAAACACATAGTAGTGGGTTATTGTCTTTATATCTCCTTGCAAGCATAATACAAACATGCATGTGTTTGTCTTCTGTGAGCCTCTTTGAGCCTTCCTGAGCCTCCTCCACAGCTGTTTTGCAAAGACGGTGGGATGTCCTCTTGAGTGTGGAGACTGAATAAAGAGTCTACATGAAGAGTCACAGCTGCTTCCAAACCTAGCCAAAATAGGGAACTAAACAGTTGCTTTACATTTTAGTTATTTAGGGGTTTTATCTACTTGGTCTTGCTTTCAAACAGGTTTCACCCAAGTTCATGGTCTATGGAATGACTTGAAATAGAGGCATTTCTTACCAGTGGTACAATCTTGTTTCTTGAATGACTCAGCCATTGCAGACTTTCATCTGCAGAACACTGAGGACCTTCCTTGAGGCTCTGGTTTAAGTCATTTCCTGAGGCACACCTCCTAAAAACACAGACTTGGTCAGGAGTACATGGCCTTCATCCAGCTCTCCTGGACCCTGGCATCAGTGACTTACTGATAGTTATTTTGGATATCAGTCATTTTAGCCATGCCTGGTACTTAGAAAAACTCTTAAAAGTCAGTTCCTTCATTCTTGATCCATTTTGTTTCTTGCTCTTATAAAACTGTTTTTTTTTTATTTTCTGTATGAACTGCCTTTATTCAAGAGTATCTTTGACTTTGAGGTACTGCACCTTCACTGCACCATCAAAAGGGTTTTGTAGGGAAGTCTAAATCACCACTTTTCATAGTCATTTGGCTTTACTGACTTGAAGGGTTGAGATGAAGCCTAGGGATTTCTCAGTGCCATCCCTCTTCCTCTGGGCAATACTGACAGTTATTCTGCAAGGAAGCCAAATACATCAGTTTGCTTAAATGTTTTGTCTGGGATCTAAGATTCTCTGTGTCTATTTACTTCATTAACTTACCTTTATCCTGTGGGAGTCCTAAAAAATTGAGTTTCTCTTTAAAGGGCTCCTGCAAAAACAATTAAAGTAATTAAAATTATCTCCGTTTGTGTTAAGAGACCTGTTTTCCTTCCCTCCATGGCCCAAATAAGAGCTTCCTGTGATCCGAGTTCCAGCCAGACATGTTGTAGGATGGAGTTTTACTCCCTCAACCACAATTCCTTCTGTCCAACAACATGCTCTAGTAAAAAGCATTCAATGTTTTTTCTGATTTAATTAGTGATGCCTCCAAATGTCTCCTGATGAAAGTAAAACTGGTGACAACACCAAAGTTATGGCTTTGCTGAATGCTGTCTCAATTTCTGCTGCCATTGAATAGGAAGACTGTCAAAAAATTAAAAATAATTTGATGTGTTTAGTATAGTGACAAATCTTAAATTTTCAAAGGATGGATATCTGTCAGTCATCAGTACCCTCAGCAGTCAGTAGGTAAGTATCTTCTCAGATGCAAAAATACATAGGTTTTCACTGTAATCCAAACCACCTTGAACAGTATTTATAGGAAATGAAAAGCAGAAAAGGACTGTAAAATTAAAAATATGTTTATCTATTTCAGCTTGGAAAAGAAAAAAAAAACAGTCCAAATGAAAGTGCACATGGCTAATATTTCAATCCCAGGTAATTTCCAAATAAATTGAACAGGAGTTTTTCTATTATCATTTTATGATGTATAATTTTGAAGTCCAGGAATCAAAAATGACTCATTTTCTCCGTGTTTCTTTGAACAATATAAGTTTATAACAAACTAAACAAAATTACTTAAAACCAGAAAGGGTATTTCCTGTCTGTACCTCACAGTTCTCCTGCTTGTATTAACTCTGTCTGCTCTTTTCCCTTTCTGTGTCAGCCTGCATCAGTCCAGAAGGAACATCTTTGGAAGGATGTACTTCTGGATCCAAAGTCTGGATGTAGCTGCAAGAATCATAAGCTTAATAACAGGAAATGGCTCAAGTTTCATTTTGATAGAGTGGGTATTCATCTGTTTTACCTATTGACAGAAAAGCATTTATTATGTATTTCTGATGTAAAAAGATGTATTTTGTAGTTGAAATACAATACAATTCAATCACTTAGAGATCTCCCTTTAGTTTTTGTTGTGCAGATGGGATTATTCCTGTTGGTCTCACATTATTATCACAGAGCCTTTATAAAATGAACATGAGAAAAATAGTTTCAGTAGGTCTTGTAACAAACATTAATTAAACAAGAGCATGCAACAGTCTCCAGGGTATTTTAGATGCAAAAAACTGTTCACAAATTCTCTTGATGAAAATATTTAGGATCTTGTTAAATCTGGAGAAAATATTCTCACCTACACTCTCCTGTGTTACTGACAGCTTTTTTTTTTCCTCCCCCAGTCATACAGCATTCAACTCTAAAAATCACTTGCAGGTAGGGACCTCGCTGCAGCTCTGGCTGGAGTGCTGCTAATATACTCTGAGCTTCTGCAGTCTTTGAACTTCTGGTGGCCAACCCTGTTGCCTTTCCAGCCATCCTGGACAAACTTAAAATGGTTAGTTGGACATTCTCAGGCCAATTGCAGGAGCCCAGCTGATCAGCATATTCACAGCAAATTTGACATTTTTGAAAAATGCTGAGACTTTGGGACTAATCTTTTTGGCTGTTTGTTTCTTTTTGGCTGCTGATGTTGGCTGGGCTGTGTATAGACATGGGCCTCTTACATCTGGCATGTGCAAAGCTGTCAGTGCCCTTGTTGCAACAACAAAAGGGTAAGAACATGGCTATGGATGTCCCTTTGTCAATGATAGTAAATGACTGAAAATAAAAGGTGGGAAAAGCTGGGCTCACTGACTCTTTCCCCAGCACCTGGGATTCTGGAAAGGCAGAGTCTGGAACTGCAGGCAATGAGCTTATCACATAAAATGATGTTTTCTTGCTGATTCAAGGTGAACTGGAGAGCATCTGGGAGGCTTAGCTGTTGACATTGGGATGTTTTCCTGTGAATTTCTGTTTTGAGGAGCCTCTAAAGTCAGTCTCTCCTCATATTAGATGCCTCAGACTCATTTGATTTTTTTTTAGGGGTTTTGCACAATCCAAACTCCAAGATTCACATATTAATCAGGTAACAGAATCGTGGCCACTTGACTTTGAAGCAGAGCACTAAAAATGCAGTCATTTTTATGCAAGCAACTAGAAAAGCACTCACAATTTTCAACGCTGTTCTGATTTTTTCAGACTGCTGTTCTGATTTATTTCCTCAGAAAAGTATTATGACATATACAAACAAGATCTTAATTTCTCAGCACAGCCTTATCACACTGAATGTGGTCTTAAAACGACATTGCCTTTGTTTTAGTAGAAGTCATTACAGAAACTGCTGTTGGGAAAAAACCTCTAATACAACAAAGCTTGCTGCTCAAACATCAATTCATTGAAAACTTACAACCAAGAACTAATGATTTATTTAATCAACTCTTCTTTTCTTTAGATATACTTAAAATCAGATGACTACACATGCTCACAGTAGCATAGGAAGTTGGTGTAACCTTCCTGTTCAAAACTGGGTCATTTATCACCTGACTCATTTCTGAAATCTCTGTAGAGGAAAACTACATGGAACCTTACCAAAAGGAAACAATATCACAGGTAAACCTATTCCTAGGACAGCTTTTATCTTCTGACATGAGCCTGTGCCTTAGCAGCTGCAGGTGACATACCATCACCCTGCAGTGGTACTCACCAGCCCACTCCTTTTACAGCTGGTGCAGGCTAATTATGATTGGGATTTTGTACCTGAGGCAAGTCTGACTCGGCCATGTAGCGTGTGAGTCCACACAGGGGTTTAAGAGTGTTATGTTTAAGAGAATCACTAAATTAAATCCCACTGCTCAATTTGAAAAATCCCCTGTGCCAGCAGGATTCTAATTTGTTCAGGCACTTTGGCAGAAAATATCTGCTGGCATGATTGAAGGGGGGTATCGGAGCAGACTGCAAAATGTCACCTGCTACAGCAGGGTGGTCTTTTTCATATTTAAAAATACATAAATATGTCAGTGCCTCTCATTGCTATTCTGATATGTCCCTATATTTAAGTGAGTTTCAGCTATGAAATGCAAATTATGACAATGATTTTCTGGTTATTTAAGTGCCAAAGGCTTTGCAGTGATATTGGAGGCACCTGAGTCTGGAATAGCACTGAGATTTAAATTGAGACCTGAGCATCTGGATGCTATTGCCTTTTCTTTTATACTAAATTACTGCATAGCTTGGGACCAATTTGAGCCTCTCAGCATTTGTTTGTATTGATATTTACTGGGAATAATACTGATGAGTGAAATGCAGACAAATACATAGTTCTTTGCAAGAATTGAAAACACTATTATCATTAGAAGGACACAAAACAAATATCCAGGTTTCACGGTACATTGGAAATTCAGTGCTCCTCTAGCCACACCATCTACTCAGGCCTACAGGCAGAGCAGGCTGGTGTAGTATCTAGAGATAAAACAATTTGTAGCACAGAGGAATAAAAGCATCTCTGCAGTGGACATATTAAGCTGCTTTTTTTTTGCATTCTAATCTGTTAATCATGCATAGGGCTTAAGTAAAGCTCAAGGCAGATCAGACCTTGAATGATTTAATTTTGCGCTATTTATTGAACTGAATTTAATTTGAAGATATGTTGTTACCCACTACTCAGCAGTTCTTAAAAAATGCTTGTCCATAATGCGATTTCTGCCATGAATCAGGGATTGTCTGTTTAAAATGGGTCACAGGGCTGGTCTTCCCAGGCCCCTGCAACAGCAGCTGTACTTACAACAGTCATGCAGGTTAACCTTTGTAGGATTCACTTGAGGGGCAGATTTGGGGGCACTCCTTTTAAAGCAGTACCTACCATCCTTGTTTTTTTTCATTTTTCATTTGCTGAAAGCAACTGCAGCCAGCAGAGAAAGCAGAGAATAAAAATTAAGAGAGAGTCATGTTTGGAGGTGAGGGTTATAAATCTGAACTAAACTACTGAAGATGGAAGCCAGTAGCTCTGCCAGTCCTGGAGAGAGTCCACAGGAATTCCTGATGAAAAGGGGACAGGCCCCAATTTCAGAAACTGCAAAGGGTTGGGATACTGAGGATCCATAAATATGGTCTAGCATTTGTAATGCTTTTTTGCCCTAGCATTTGTAACTGCTAATGACATCACAGCAAATCTGAGAGGGAAAGAAACAATCAAACATGTAAATATGCCTTGGGACGAGATGGAAAACCAGAAAAATAGTGGAGACTATTAAAGTGTGCTGAAAAGAAGTATCAATTTAAAAAATTTTGCTTTTCTAGTTTCTGGAGGGCTGTGGGCTCTTCCTGTGATGCTTTTACCAGAAAATCATTACTTGATGTTTTTTTTTTTTCCTGTGTATTTGTGTGAGTGACTTTAGAGTTGAATGCATCAAATACCAGAAAATTCACCGGCCAGGCCTGGAGATACTGCACTTGTTCAAGGTAGCAATATCTAGCACAAAGTGATTTCGAATTGACTGGTGTCCACGCCACATCCTTGCTGATGTAGTGCATAGGAGTCCATGGTTTTTAAGATTTGTTCCTAGTTTGCACTGATCATGCTGTGACATCTGCTGCTGTTCCTTAACTCATCTCACACATGGAACTTGGAGGTGCTGACTTGTCTGCTCCTTCAGGACAGCAATTGTTGGCAATTGTGAGCATGGCAAGTTCCTTTGGCTAGGAACATGAGGAAATACTTCTGTAAGGAACAAAAAAACTAAGCAGCACTATACTAAAATATTAAATATGCCTGTTAGATCATCTACTTCCTTGCCACATAAGCCAGTTTGCTTCATTTAGCACAGTAAAAGATACAGGTATTACCTTTCATGATTACCTGATTTCAAACTGGATAGCAAAGTGAGGAATCAGATCCCTCATGAACTAACTGTATCAGGAAAGTAATAAAGAGGTTGACTATAAAATTGCCAATGCCAACCTAATGCATTCCTTTTTTTCTCTCTCTCTGTTTTGGAGCCAGGCTCCAAAAGGAATAGTTTCAACAGTCATCAAGAATTCTGACATTGACATTTTGTTTTTCTTTCTTCTCTTTCTCTCCTTAATTTTCTCTCTATCATGATCCTGACCTGCTTAACAAAATTTATTTTTCTAGTAAATGTACATTTTTGATACTGTCACTGTACATCCAAGTGTTTTCCTTGGATTTACTCATAAAGTCCTCAAGGCTGAAAGTGCTGAAAAAAGAAAGGGCACATAAAGTAATATAAACCTTTTCTTCTGAGCAGGCATTAGTCCAGTACTGCTGCCATGGAAGTCTACCTGTCCAAGCTACCTGCTATTACTTAGTAGTGTTTTGGGCAAATGAGAAAGGCTACTTCTCTTAGCTCCTGGAGGGCCTACATTAAAATGCAAATCTAAAGAATACTGAAAACCAAATCTAAAGAAAACTGAAAACCTGTGATGATTACAAAATGTATTACATTTCCTCTGTAATGCAATCAGCCTATGGGCAGTTGGTATCTGACAGCAGTCACAGATGAGCATTTTCTTTTCCTCACACCTCCATATTTTTTTCACATCCCACCAGCCCATTTTAATCTCAGGCTCATAAATGGCTTGGAGATGATTATACTTACTCCTCTGAGTTGATCTATTTCCAGAAACTAGTGGCAGAATGAGGCTTTCAGGCAAATAAAGTGATCATTTCCTAGTTAGTTTCTTCTCTGGCCATCACAGTCTCCTCAGAAACATGCCATTTTTGTTGTCTCCTTTTCCTATGGCAGCTACACATTTATTCCCTCCAGCCCGAGGCACTTCATACTTCTCAGTGGCTCGGACACCAGTTCAGCATCTGTTTCTCAGTCCACAAGGGATAAAAACCATTATTTAGGAATTGGTTAAGTCTCAGAATATAAAAAGTTGTATGCTCTGTTCCCAAGAGTCACAGTTTCAGCTGATCTGTTAAAAATGGCTACTGGTACACAGATCGATATCTTAACAAAATTAAGGCTGTCAGTAACAAGACAGACATGTCGGTAATTCTTCTTTTGCTTTTCTGACAATCACTTAATGAGCCTCTGCACATACTCTCTTGTCAAAGTTTGCATTTTTTCACCCACATGAGTAAACTAAGGGATAATATCACTGACTCCTCACGCCCATCCTGCTTTCATTTAAAATGCTGTGAAAGACTGGACTTACAGCTACTTTGGGTGAGCTGAGTGGCAGCTGCCTTTGGTTGCTCTAATTTTACTTGTTGGCACTTGGCCTGAACTTCACAGAATGGTTGAGGCTGGAATGGACCTCTGTAAGTCTTCTGTTCCAACACTCAATCTTCTAACTTGTTTTTGTGCATCTATGGCAGAAATATTTGAGGCTGAGCTGATCACCCTGTCTACCTTTCTCAGTCATTGGAGAGAGAGTGGCAATCTCAAGGTGCACTTTGCACAAGTACCAGCTTTTGAATGGGATGAGTCATGCCCAGAAACATCTGTTGCTCTCAGATGACTGCAGAGAGAGCCCAGTGCCAAAGCAGATGTATGCATTGAGAATGTTGAATTGGAGCAGATTTATCCTCTCTCATCTTTGAATTTAGTTTTTAAACTCTCCTGACACAGCTTTATGAACCTTTTGTGTTCAGCTTACTGCTGAACTAGAAAATTTCAGCCATGAAGACAGGGTTGAATCTGCATTACCCCGTCTAAACTAGTTCACATTTTATAAATGTTTTGAAATTCCATCTAAGTGATGATGGCAGACTTTGGTCATGCATTTCAGATCTGGTACCTTCTTACTAGAAACTCTTTTTGATTTCTTTCTTCCAAGGACTTATTAAAGAAATCAAAAAGGCTTCTGTGTATTGTCCATATATGTCAGAGCGGACAAATATGGTCCAAGAAATCTCTTGGTGGGCAAAGTGGAAATGAGATACTATCATACATTAGGTATGTCCACTCCTACTTACACTCAGGCATACCTTCAATAATTCTTGCCTCTTTCAGCCAAGTCATTTTTTTCTAACTCATAAAAGAGTCCAGTGCTTCTTCCTTTTTCACCACCCTTTAAATAAGAGCAATCTGTTTGTATTTGTATTACCTTGAAATAACTTAATTTGCTAAATATACTGAGCAATATCAGATGTAGCTTGTGCACTTAACCTGAGTTATTGCTTTCTGGCAGCCTTCTCTAAGAATCTTGTCTCTCTTTGCCAAAGAGAGCATATTTCCTGTTCATGGGAGGAAGTTTCCAGTATTTTAAACTAAAAGTGTCCTATGGGGTTCATACCCTTAAACTGAAGGAAGCAAGATCCTCATCCTGTTCCCAGGCTCTTTCTGACTCCCACCTATACACAGATCAGATTCAAAATATGAGAGGTGCATGTCTCAGCCTGTGAAGTGTGAGCTGGGCTTGTGAGTTTTTGCTGGAAACCCACTTACAGCAAAGCAAAGAGCTCCTCAGCCTCTCTGTGCTTTTGCCACCCTCTTCTGTTGTTGCAGACTTCATGGTATTTTGTATGCAGGAATTCAATTTCTACATTTGTTTAAATGACCAGCTTGAGCTTGTTTGATAAGAACTTCTTTCAAGTACCCGAATATCTGCCTGCCTTCAGGTACCAGATCATCATATTTCACAATTATGAGCTTCCTTACTTTAGTTCTAGGGTTCTCAGAGGCTGAGAAGCCCCAATTTATTGCCATCTGCTTCTTGGTCAACAATTTCACGGCATTGTTGACTGATTTTCTTGCTCTTTGTTATAGTTTTTCTATTTTGTTTCCTCTTTTTTTTGTTGTTGTTGTTGGGTTTTTTTTTTTGGTTTTTTGTTTGTTTTTTTTTTTTTTTGCATTGACATTTCATGTTTTATCTAGCCAGGATTAAGCTGGCGTCTCTCCTAGTTTGA
The DNA here is from genome assembly GCA_003676055.1 of Chloebia gouldiae. Classification (NCBI taxonomy): domain Eukaryota; kingdom Metazoa; phylum Chordata; class Aves; order Passeriformes; family Passeridae; genus Chloebia; species Chloebia gouldiae. Next base: position 29,985,922 of record QUSF01000007.1, on the reverse strand, counting down.
CTTGCTTGGAAGGCATCCCTTCTTTCATAGCTTCTCCTTACACAACTTCCTTCCAGAAGGTAGCAGGAGAGTCTAATTTAAGCATGTGTGGCTTAATGCCTAGGTGCAATCTAGTGGATATTTGTTATATTACTCTCCTTTGAAGTTAAGCCACCTGAACTATTGCCAGTTTCTGCTGAAAGTATTTACCAAGGCAGGTGACAGCTGCTAGATGACCGGATGAAAAGCAAAATAAATTAACAATAGAAAGTAGATACAGAAAACAAACAAAAGAAAGAGAGTAACCACAAACTTTACTGGCTCTCTGTGTTTAAGAAGATTCCCAAGGTCCTCTCCTTGTTTCTTCAGCCAGGAGCTGCCAGGACATGTCTGCAGCTGGCTGGAGTCAGGAGCTGATTCCCTTGACAAGCTGTGTGCTCCGGCATTATCCCCTGAGCTACAACCTGCTGTTTACAGCAAAGCTTTTCCAATTAATTTCTTTGGCACACTGGTAATTCAGCTGAATATAAACACTCTTCTGGAGACATCCTGTATCCCACGGTCATGACACTTCAGTTCTAAACACAGTCCTAATTTATGACTGCCCAATTTGTGAAACACTGTCTCAGATAGCATTAGCTTGTGATCTGCCACTGTGCTTTGGAGAGCCCAGGCTGTCCACCTGGCCTGCCCTCTGTTAGTATCATCTTACCAATAGATGGGTCAATTACCTTGTGCAAACGTCTCCCTTTTGACAAAGAAGCTAAACAGGACCTGAATTTATGAGAATTGAAGCATATAAATTTTCTGTATTGCAGGCTTCAACAGCTACTTATTTTATGGTGGTTTCAATGAGAACAAGAAATATAGCTTGTAACTAGCTTTAGACAGTGAGTAATTACCCAAAGTTGGGGATTATTACCACTACAGCTTGCAGGGTCTCTTTTTTGCTATCAGGAAGATGATAAGTTCGAAGGGGCTTGTGAATTTGAAAGTGATCAAATGAGGTGCTGTTCCTTTAAAGGATTAGTGTTCCATCTTAGTGTTATAAAGAACCAAGTCAAATTTAATTACCCAGGTGTGCCAGCATCAGAAGGGAATTCATGCATATACAACCAAGCAGGGCAGAAATGGCTTGTCCTCAGACAAGTTAAGTCCACGTGGGACCTACAGGAGTAACAGTTACTAAAGTACACCTGATCTTAAGAACAACCTACAATATTCTCTGGAAACTGCAATCCTTTTACAGCTTTTCTGCTGTTTGTGGCAGTGAAAAATGTATTTCAAAATTGTTAGGACACATCACAGCAAATTATGGCAATTCCAGACAGATGAAAACCTTTCTCTGAAACCTTGCAGAGCTAAGCATTTGCTCCTCCAAAACCCTTAACTCTCAGAACTGCTCCACCCATTAAGCATGCTAAGAGTATGAGGATTTTTATTATATAAAAATAATCGCAGCTAGGAACTTGCACAAAAAATAGCTGAAAAAAAAATAGAAAATAACTTGACAGAAGCTCATACATTTCCAACTCCCTTTCTGTGTTTTCCAGATGGCATCCATATTATCACTTGTTATGGAAGTCATATTGATGATGTCCTAAATCTGTCTTTCAATTGTCTTGCTGTGCTTGATGCTGATGTGGGCTTGTCCTAGTTAGAATTCTTAATATTGCAAGAAGACTCTTCTCTGAGAATTTCCTAGGATCATTTACTTTGGAATAAATGAGTCTTTCTTAATAGATACCCTAGTGGTTTTCTATGTCCCCTCACTAAAAAAGTATGAAGTCTGCACTGAGAGAGAGATTCTGAGAGAGACATTCTTAATTTATGAAGGTGATTTGTTGCTTAGACATTCATTGCTCACTGCCTATACAGAGAAGTGAAACTATTTTTTTCTTGCTCTATAATACTATGTAATACTATGCAATTAGGTGTTTTGGAATGCATCTAGCAATATATTTTGATTTCTTTTCTTGAAGTACAATTTTTTTTTTGCATTGAGTAATGTTTTCAACAGATCAGGGCATTCATAATAATTAAGACAATCCAAAGGAATCCATTTACTCACTACAGTCACCCTCTTCATGGCTAGCAGGAGAGAAACACGGCAGTTAGGGTGAGGTGCATCCCACTTCTAATTCTGGAAGAGTTAGCACTGGCAGGTGCCATGCTCTGTGAGCATGGCCTGTGCCCAAGCTAGTAAGGCCTACCAGCACCTAAACTGCCCCAAAGAGCTCACTATCTTAGTCCTTATGAAGGAAGACCATAAGTGGAAGGGATCATGGAATCATGCATGTCATCTCTAGGAAGAAACAATTCAGTGTTGTATTTCACAGCACTGTGCTCCTGAGTTCCAAATAGGAACCTATTTGAACCTGATGGTTTCCTGTCATTCACTTGGGTTCAGAGTCATGGGAAAGTGTCTACGCTGTCTCTGGACTTTGATTCCCAGAGCAGTGTAGCTACATTCCTGTCTGTACCTCCTCGCACCTGGAGAACTCTTCTGTGTCAGACCAGGAGAAAGTGGCAAGCAGACCATGGACCTTGCAGCCACTCCTGGTGGCCTGCTTAGCAGCTCTGTACAGAGCTCAAGACAATTTTTAGAAACTGCTTATCTTCACTTGTTTTGCTTTTATGAAGGTTGCTTCAGTCTTCTTTCTTCTGCTGCTTCCTGTTAAGCTGTTTCACTCTTGCTGTTATTTTCCCAGCTTTATCAGTAGTTCTCTCATGCTTTTACATATTTTCATTTTCACAGCTGCTGTTATGAAACTGAAGCAGCTCTTCAGATGCTGAAACACTGAGTGTTTCTGTCTTTTATGCTGAAACACTGAGTTTCTTTCTTTTACCGGTGGGCTACTAAAGAGGTGTCTATTGGCCCTCTCTAGTTCAGTGAGTTTCCACTGACAAGCCAATGTTATGACTATGTTTGGCAACCAATGGGGCATATACATTTGCCAGTTATAGTTAGATTTTCCTCAAGTGTCTTTTTGCTGCACACTCTGGAGATTTTCAAGGCACTTTATGTATCTGTAAGTAGAGCTCAGTGAACCAACAGTGTATTCACACAGCAACATCTGACTTAATCATTCACCATTTTGACTAGATTCAGAACCAGTCGAAACGTGCCCATCATTGTTATTTTGCATTAGAATTGCTACCTAGGCACTATATGTCATCCCTTAAGACCTCAAGGAACACATGCTGTAGCAAGCTATAACAAGAACCTACACTTTTACTATTTTTAAAGTAGGTTTTCATTATTGTATGCTTGCTTTCTGTTTTTCTGGTGCAGAAATAAACTCTAGTAGTTCTTACACTGAGTGGTTTTCCCTATATCAATTCTTCTTCTGTTTCCAACAGCACTGAGACAGCCCTGCCAGATTTCTGTCACAAAAATTTTGGAAGTTGATGACAGTGATTTTTGATGTATCATTTGATCAAACTGGGCCACCTGCTAACATTAATTTTAGAGGACATTAACATTTCTCTATTTTACCTGAAATTTTGCCAGCTTCTCTCATTAATTTCACATTGTTCAATTAAATTTTCATTATTGATATGATCTACAAGACTTTTTAGGGCTTTGTTTTCTTCTGTATTTTGCAAGAGGCCATTGCATTCTCCAGATTAAGCTGACCTCTTGCTGAGGCCAGCTTGGCTCCCAATAGTTTTTTCCTAAGTGAGACTTGTTTTATGCAGTGGGACATCCTCTGAGCATAGAGGTGGTTGGGTACAGATGCAAATATAATCCTCTCTAGCCACAGAGCTACCTGGGGTTTATCTCTTGGGAATGATATGCTAAAAAACCTTATTTTCATTTCCCAAATCCTCCCTCATTGATGGTGTCTTTTTTGGGAATGCTGTAAGAGGTCATGGTAGGCAAATTCTGGTCTCATAACTCTAGCCTCATAACTCTCATGGGAAAATGTTTAAGTAACTGGATAAACATCCCTCCCCTGCTGCTCCCCAAACGATATACTTTATATACTTTATACTCAGTCATAGACCAGCTGGACTGTGCTGGGTTTAGCAGGGACAGAGTTAATTTGCTTCAGAGCAGCCAGTTTAGGGCTGTGTTTTGGAATTGTACAGGAAACAGTGCTGATTACACAGGGATGTTTTCCTTATCTCTGAGAAACACTTACCTAGAGCCAAGGCCTTTTCTGCCTCTCATCCCACCCCATCAGTGAGGAGTACGAGGGTGCAAAAGGAGGTCCAGCTTTCCTGGAGATGGCCAAACACCTGATGATGGGAAGCAGTGAATTAATTCTTTGTGTTACTTTGCTTGTGTGTATGTCTTTTGCTTTCTCTAATAAGCTCTGTTCATCCCAACCCACACGTTTTCTCACTTTTACACTTCCAATTCTCTCCTCCATCCCACCAGGGGAAAGTGAGCAAGCAGCTAAGTGGGGTTTAGCTACTGGGTAGAATTAAATCATGGCATAGATGAATATTCCTACTTCCCTGATAATCTAGAAAAATGGGCTAGTAAAACCTTCATAATTTATAGAGTTTATCCTAATTTAGCTTCTCCAGAGGGATGTATTTGCTAAATTCAGCAAAAGGCATAAGCCAGCTGTACTGTAAGGCATAAAGCAAATGCTAGTCTGTAAAACTGTAGTCATGATCTAATGCAAATACTGTTTTTTTCTGTAGCGATGTGCTACCTGCACAAGTTGTGCGAATAAACTGCATGCAGGCATCAATTTCTTCCCCACTCTGGCAAAAGGTTTGGGTGATATATGAGTGTGGGATTTGGTGCAGATTGTTTGATTTTAAAAGGAAAACTCAGGAAGGATCTTAGTCCTCAGCACTGTTCTTTGTATCAAAAAGAAAGCACAGACTTCTGCTTTCTTGAACATACAGAGAATCAGAAAAATTGACAATTTTTGTCACCAAGCTCCTTCTCATCAGGCATCCCACAAATATTTCTTCTCAGAGTTGTATGTCTAAACAGTTTGTTTAGACTGTTCTGAGGTCTGTCTACCTCCTTCATCAACTGGACTATCTCTCATCCTTCCAAATGTCACTGGATCAGTTCTTAGATGCCCATAGTAATTCCTGAGACACATCTGAGCATCTGTCATTTTTCTTCCTCTTAGGCAGAGATATTTACCAGGGGTAGAAAGCTGCCTTAATCTCTACTGCCAGCACAGGTAAAGGAACTTGCAATTTTCTTGCAATTATCTCAAATAAAAAATGAAGGATTCTTCCAATTATTTCAACTTGTTTTCATAGAATCACAGAATATACTGAGCTGGAAGGGACCCTAAAGGACCATCAACTCCATCAACTCCCTGCGAAGAACCATCCCCAACAGTCAAACCATATGCCTGAGAGTGTTGTCCAAACACTTCTTTGGACTCTGTCAGGCTGGTGCTGTGACCTCTGTCCTGGGGACTTGTCCCATTGCCCAACCACCCTCCAGGTGAAGAAACTTTTTCTAATATCCAGCCTAAAGCTCCCTTGACACAATTTCAGGCCATTCCCTTGGGTTTCCTCACTGGGCACTTCTATTAAAGTCATATTAAATTACCAGGTTTCCAACAAGTTAGCCTATTATATAGCAATTACGTCACTTGCTCTATGTTCATTAGAAATTTGCAGCTCAAGGACAAGCTAAATTAATTTCTTGTACTTCATTTTTTCTTGAATGTCATCCATTCACTGTTTTATCTATGTCTGCATATCAGTGCAGCTGACAAAACCAAGCAACCATATCACTACACAAGTCATAACATTTCCGCAAATAGAACTAGAATAACAACACACTTCCAGAATTATCTGTCATGGGTGGAAACTTAAGGCAGTGCCACTATAATGAAAGGAAAAAAATCAAGACAGTTCTAGAAGAGCAATATATTTTTAGTTAGAAAGGGTACAATGAAAGATGAAAGCATCTACTCTTTTTCTGGTTTTGGAAAAGAATAAAGTAGTGTACTGTAAAACTGTCTAGGGGAGTTAAATGGGTGGGGAAAATGGGGAAATCAGAATCAGTATGGCTGTGACAAGCTTCAGAAACTGAAACACTTGCTACCATTTGTGGAGGTCAAGCTTTCTTCCCACAAAGGATTACAATAATGGTTCCCCAGCCTAATTTACAGACAGGTAAGAAAACCTGTGACCAGGGCAACTCCATTTACATTTTGCAACAATATTAGTGACGGAAAATGTACTATAGCCAATTAAAAAGTCAGAGTAAAGCATCATCATTTTAGCAAAGAAGTGAAGATCCAGTTTCACTAAGCTACAGCCTGACAGTTGAAGTGTAACTATTCAGTAACAGTAGAGATCATAGAATATCTTGAGTTGGAAGGCACCATAAGAATCATCAAAATCCTACTGTTGGTCCAGCATATGACAGGCCCAGGAAGCACATCATGTATCTGAGGGCATTGTCCAAATGCTTCTTGAACTCTGGAAGATATTTCAATACTCTAACAATTTGCTGTTCAGGGGGAGATAGTGATAGTTGGGATACAACAGGATTTATATGTCCTGTGACTGGGTCTTCCATGAAAGCAAACACAAGGTATTACAGCTACACCTACTGCCCTGTTGGGATGGATCACATAAACCTAAGCTGAACCTTATGCTAAATCTTTATCAGTTTTGCACAAAAATGTTTTGGATTTACAATTAATGATACTCTAAACTAAGGTCCTGAAATGTCTATTTAAACATACATCCAATTAACAGGAAGTGTAAACCATTATAAAATGTAGACATAATATCAGCCTCAGCATTTTTTAAAATCTGTCCTAAATTAAAATTCAGTTTTAAATTTTAAATTTTAAATTCAGTTGCAAAACTCCATCAAATGAAGAATTGAATTTAAGTCTTTGAGTGTACTTCGAAGACACTGCAGCAGAAAGTTATCAGATGCCCTCCTTCCTGTTACAGATAAAGATCAATTGCTTTTCAGAGGCAATTTTGCATGAATTCTAGTTAAACAATGAGCTATAGCCTCCTCTAATATTCAGTCGCCTGAACTGACTTTTGCATGACCATAGAAACATAGCTCAGCACATCAGTCTCACATATCCTAAAGATGGTGTTAAAGTGAAGCCACGTGTTCTGTAACCCTCCCCCCAGCTAATTATTAAATGACTGTTTCTATAGATTCACTACACCCCCAATCCTTAAAATCTTAAGTACTTCTTCAAATGCAGTGTTTTAAATATACTGTCCATCTGTTCCGTGGAATTCACCCAAAGCTCTGTTGGTAACAGAGGTGTTACCAGTGAAGCATGAAGCATGAACTCCTGTGGTTGGCTTGTTGAACAACCCCTTGCAGCCTGATGGGTTTCACCTCATGCACTCCTTCACCTGCCTTAGAATGCTGCTTGGCAAATTGGCTCATCAGTTAGGATTGAAAAGCAGAGGAGAGGTTGCTCAGAGCAGTTTCTCTAAAGGACACACAGTTCACCAATGGTTTGCATTGTAATTTCTCCTCCAACATGTGACTAGACACAGGTGACACTGTAATATGACATGACAAAAAGGGACACATCTCCCAAATGTAATCTAATCCCATGAGAAAGGAAGATTTTACTTTAAATACTTCTAATTCCCAGCAGTGTGACGTGGAAGGATAGTTGGGTGAGAAAAGACAGTTACCACATGAAAATAAAGGAATAACAAAGTAAACTATTAAGCTTCCTAGTATTAAACGTTACTTAAAAACCCAGTTTAAATTTGCTTCTAGAGCACGTCTTCATGCCTTCTCCCTGCCCAGTGCTCCCTCACCCAGCTGAAATCAAATACCAAGCCTTGCTACTCTAAACTGGCAAAACAAAAATAGAAATGACGCTTGTGATGAGGGATAAAAGGAAAATATTTGTAGCATTAAAGCCTTTCATGACCAAGGCAGCACAGATGTTATACATTTGCCCCAGCCCTGGTATCCTGTTTTGAAAACCAGCAACAGATTTCTGATTCACCAGTCACAAAGGGTGTATGTACTTTCATTGCCTGGAGGCTTTTCACTGCCTGGGATTGTAGTTCTTCCCTCTTCTTGACACCTCCAAAGGAATAGGTCAGTGAATTGATCAGAGTTAAAACCCCTAGCAAAGCAGAAACAAGACTATTTTAAACTTATTCTCTGTTTCGTTTCACCAGGCTGCTCCACAGACAGCACAGCTGAGGGTGTGGTGTGAAGGGAAATGGACTTGTACAAGACAGTTGGGAAGCAGGAAACCTTTCAGACACCACTGTCATTAAAGTCCATGTTTGATGATACTCAGCTTGTGACAGGGCAGCTGCTAAGATCTGGAATCCTTCTCACTGCAAAAATATCACTATTTCTTTTGTGATGGCATGCTGAAATAGGTGGCTTCCACACTCCTTTCACCACAAAGGACACAAGTGACACACACACAAATACTCGTGCTGCAAAGCCTGGAACTTCCTGTCTGAACAGTGATTGCAGGGGTAGCACAGGTATGCTTAAATACATAAGGGGTTAGGTGATAACCACAATTATGTTGCATAAAGAACATTTGAAGTCTTAGCATATAAAAATTTTGTTTAAAAGCCAGTCACAGTGTTCCAATTATTAATTACTACTGTACCAACCACTGGAGTATCTACAGACTGTGCAGACAGTTAGTTAAAATACAGCAGGACAAATTATGGCTGATGGTTGGCTACATCAACTAAAGAGTAAAAAGAAAAGACTGCTGCTAATCTAATGTGGAAAACACAGGCAACATCAAGAGGAGATTGAGGAACACCAGTAAAGTTTTAGAGACTTTTCCTTTGAATGTGCATTAAGCTAAGGCTTTGTAAGAAAGGCTCTGGAGCAGAGACCCTCTGAGCTCATGTTCACGCTGAGCACTCTACACTCAGGCCACCACTTCCCTGCAGTTCTGCATCTCAACCTTAGGGTAGGTTGTAGCCTACCCAGATAAAAATGTGCTAGTGTTTCTTACTATGCCCTAACTTACAAGAATTTCAAAGTTATTTTATCTTTACCACTACATTTTTACATAATTCTTCACATTATGTTGGTACATTAAATATATTTTAACTTCATTAGGGCATTTCTGAGGTCTTCTTCCTACTGCTTCTCCCGATCCCCTTCTGACTACTCCTTTTACTGTGCCGGTGTATTTCTTAATGGAGAAGAGGAATAAAAAATTTTGGTGAGGTGGATTACAAACCAATAATTGTTGATTCAATCAAGGACAAAGCCCAACAGTGAAGGAGAGGATAACTGCAGCAATTCCTCCACAGGAATTGAACAATAATACAATTTCCCATCGACTTGGCTAGTTTTTTTCCCGAAGGAATTTCATAGTCAAGCTCCTTGCAGTCCTACAAAACCATGTCAACAGACAAAAGCATTTTAGGCTGCTCAGCAGAGGTTTGACGTGGAACTGGGCCAAATCGGTTTCCCACTACACTCCTGATGTCCTGCTCAGGATCTGTGTATAGAGCACCCACCGACAGTGGTTTCTCCAGCTGTGCAAAAGCAGGGATTCAGTCAGGGAGGAACACACGGGTCCTTATTTGGATGAGTAATCATCCTACAAACAGTATAGTCTTCATGTGCACTAGGGGAAGTTCAGGTTGGACATTAGGAGGAATTTCTTCACAGAAAGGGCGATTAGATATTGAAAAGGGCAGCCCAGGGAGGTGGTGGAGACACGGTCCTGGAAGCGTTTAAGGGCTGGACTCGGCGCTTAGCGCCATGGCCTGTGGACATGGTGGAGTTTGGTCACAGCTCGGGCTGGGTGATCTCAGAAGGCTCTTCCGACCAAAGAGATTCTGTAATCAATCAGCAATTGCCAGTTACTGATCCCGGGTGATTATGGGGGTGTTTCGGAGGACAGGAGTCATTTCTGTGGCAGGGGGAAGCTGCAGCAGCCGTGCTGGACCGGCGGTGCCGACCTGTCCCGCCAGCTCCCGCCCTCCCGTTCCCGCCGCGGGCGGCTGGCCGCGCCACGCGCATGCGCGGCGCACGGAAGCCTCGCGAGAGGAGGGGCGGGAGGCGGTGGCGGCGGCTCGGGCCGCGCCGGTGGTGCTGCCCGTGTGTCCCCCCCGTGTGTCCCGCCCGTGTGTCCCGCCCGTGTGTCCCGCCCGTGTGTCCCCCCCGTGTGTCCCCCCCGTGTGTCCCCGCCGTGTCCCCGCCCCGCCGCCGGGCCATGGCGGCGCCGCCGGCCTCGCCCGGACCCCGCGGCCGCTTCGAGCAGGAGCAGGAGCGCGCCGTCCGCGCGCTGGTGCGCTGCGTGACCCGGCTGCCCGAGGAGGAGCTGGGCGGAGAGCGCTTCCAGGCGGCGCTCAGTTTCGCCTGGTCCAACTTCAGGTCAGCGGGAGCAGGGAGGGTCCCGGTGCCGGCCGGGGGTGTGGGACGGGCCGGGCCCGCCGTGCGCCCTGGCGGGGGAAGCGCCGGGTGCCGTGTGCGAGTCTCTGCCGCAGGATCCATGTCTGCTGCTCCGGCCCGTTTGGATCTGGGTCTTTTAGGGATGTTCTGCTCTGCTAGAAGGTGCCTTTCGGCGTGTTCATTTAGCCGCCCAAAACTTCGTTGCGGGGAGATTCATTATGGTTGTGTATAAAGAGCAAGTGAGGAGGACTCTGCCCAATTGAGATAAACCTTCTAAGGTTTGGAAGGCTGAGAAGCCTGTGCTGCTTGTGTGAGAGGCTATCGGTCTGCAGGAAGAGAACGTGTTTGGGCTTGTCAGAATCGTGTTACTTGGGCTTGTCAGAATCGTGGTCGTCATTAATTTGCAATACATAGTAGCCCTTTAGACTGCCGCCTAAAATGCCCTTACTCAAGTTTCACACACAATTTTCAGTTATCACAGTTATTGTTCCAGTGAATTCTGCCCGCTTGGGTTGGACCCTTGTGAGTCCCTTCCAGCTCAGAATGTTCTGTGAAAGCTCTGAAACTCTTACACGATGTATTTTCAATTACCCGTACTATCACTAACTGCTGCCTCTTTGAAATCGTATGCAGCTAGTAGCTAATCGATGCAAAATCAGTGCTACTTTACATTTTTCATACCGATTAAATGCGTTTTTGGAGGAGCAGTAGCATAACTGCATTGCATCTGTTAATCCTAACTACTAATAGGCTCAAATAAAATTATTTTAGCATGTAAATCGTGCCCTCAGTTTTGGTCAGCTACATCCTTGTGTAACTGTGTGCTCTTTTAGATTGGGGAATTGTTAGGGTTTTATTTTGGTTTTTTACATGTCAAGAAAACAGAGGGGGTGATGCAAAGTGAACAAGAAACTTGACAGGGAGGGTTGGGAAGAGGAAGGTTTTTTTTCATTACAGAATCGTTCTCCAAGTATGTGCATGGAACATCAGCCTGAAAGTATCTAGTATTACGTTTGCAAACAGTGAGACCTTAGGTTGTAGCAGAAACTCTCCTTCGTTTCGAATTTGTGAAACTTGTGATTTGTATTGTTAGTTTGGTGATGTTTCTGTGCTGTAGTTCTTTGATCTACCTATTTATTTCCATGCAGCACTCTAATCCTCTTCTATTCATGATGTTCCCAACTTGCCTAAAAAATGATATTTTTTTGCATGTATGTTAGTCATTAATTAAAGCTTTGAGTAAGAGACTAAAGAATTTTCACTAATAACTTCCCTGCAGCTTGATTTTTCTTTTCAGGACAGATTATTAATTTAATTTTTTATTGTCTTGTTAGTCTGATATTCTAAATCTTCCAGTTCTTATAATTACCACGATTTTGAATTTCCTATGTAAGCTAATGTGCTGTAATAAATTATATATTTTCTTAAACCTAAATGCCACCTACTTAGAACTATATTCTATTATGCTCTTATTCCAAATCCTTATACACAGTTGAAATCAGACTAATGTGTCTGTAGTTAACAGTCTTTTTTTCTTTTCTTTAACATGGGCCTATCTGCATCCTGCAGTGCTACTTAGTAAAAATCCTTGCTAGTTGCCTTGGAGTTTCACTTTCTAGTTCATTACTTTGGCATTGAGGTGATTTCATATTTCTTTTGAATTTCAGTCTATTTAGCTTAACTGTTGCTCATAACTGGGATTCAGCAGTTTCCATTTCTGTCTCTGGTCATGAAAATATTATCACTTTCTGTCACCTGTTGCTGGAAACATTGGTTTTATTTTGAGGGCATATAGAATGTCTTGACCTTGTGCTCAGTGTTGTCACATCTTACTCCTTGTCTTTTAATCTCTGTATCTGAAGAACCTATTCATAGCCTAATTTAGTCTCCAAAGTCCATTTTACCTTTCACGAGTTCCTGTTTTGTCCCTATACATACGTATACACCTTTGCTGATATATCTGTCTTTATTTTTGATCAAGTTCTCTTTTCACTTAGACACTCTCCCTTATCCATTAAAAAAGGAGCTTCTTTTGGGTTTAGAGGCCTTCCCATGTGGGTGTTTGCTTTGCCTATGCCTGTGATGCAGCTCCCAAATAATTTTGTGCCTTTGACACCAATGCCTTTGACAACATAGTTTTTGATCTCCTTGATCTACTTGACTTAGCAGACAGCATACTTTAATTGCTTAGTTTGCTGGTACAGTAGTAATTTTCCATTCAGCTTAAAGTGCTGGTTAGATGTAACCTGCATTCAATTTTTTCTAGTTTTTAGGACAATTATATTTAATCCTTCTTGAGCTAAGAGATGCCAAGATTGAATTTTATTGATACTTAATGCTGTTGCTGAATTAAGTGTGCATTATTAAACTAGAAATATTGTCTTCATATAAGTAAATCAGCTTTATTTTCTTCCTTACTTCAGCTTCCTTTTAAACATTTTCTAATACAGATTTCTTATACAGATTTCACCGTTTTCTTGATGTGAACAGTCATAAAGTAGAGAGAACAATAGAAGGGTAAGTTTTATGTGTATATATTAATAATGCATTGGTTATATATATATATTTTTTAAAAGCCTTCTTGATACTATTTGTGTTATTAGAATACATGAAAAATTGGTAATTCATTCTGATCTTGGAAAAGCTGCAAGCTGGAAAAGACTAACAGAAAAATTTCTGAACTTGCCACTCCCAAGTACTGAAGAAACAAAGGTATGTACGTTGCAATTTCCTTGTTCTTTTCTTCCGTCCCTCTTGCATTTACACTGACAATGTGAGCTTCAATTGTAATGTGTTGGAAATTTCAGATGACTCAGTAGTGGGCTTTGGAGTTGCTGTTCAGGTCATGGATTTCCAGAATTGAAAATTTATTTTCTCAGAGTTTCAGCATGTGGAGTTTCATGATTTAAAGTACTCAATCTCATTGCAGAGCAGGTGTTTTAAAGTGAGCATTATACAAATGCTGTAGCTGGAGTCTAGGTGAATCTGGATTCCTGTCTGTACTAAAATAAGAATGAACTGAGAATTTCTTATTTGCCAATTTTTTTTACTTTAAGTATCCATCTGGGTGTTTTTGTTTTAGGATTTTCAGTTGGAGTGCTCCTCTTCTATAGCTTCCGTATTGAGTCTGTTGAGTATATTTCACCATTGATACGCTTTGTATCAAATCAGTTTAGGATAGGGACTGGATGAATATGCTGAAAGTTTTCTCAGTTTTCTTTCCAGTGTGTCAGTGTAATAATGAATTGGATCTTAGAAAGTTTCTCCTGTTGGTAGATTTAAGCTTCTGATTTAAGAGGTGGTGCTCCTTATACTGTTATTATTTAATAGAGTCATGTGTTCTGAGTTGCAGTCTGATTTTACATCTTATTGAACTGATATTTGTCTTTCTTTGCATGTTCTAGGTTCCTTTTAATTTGTGGGGAAAACCCAGGAGCCGTTAATACCTTACACATATTCACTTACTATGCTGTAGTCTCTAGATTTTTGAAAACGTAACTTTAGTAGTGCTTGTTTTGAGATTTGAATGAAATTAAAACCAACCAAACCAAATACCCAAGCAAGTACTTAATGCTTTAACGTTCCAAGTATCCTAAGTTTAATCTTACTTCCTTTTCTTTTTAAAAATGCAACTGGGGTGTGGCTGGACATAGATTAATCTTGTATTTGGGAAGTTAAATGGCATTTACTTTTTAGCAGTGACACATAACTGGGAAGATAAATTATTTATTGGTTTCTATGACTGGTAGGTGGAACACTAGCTCACACATGTTATTCTGTCAATGACCTACTGGTTTTCTTTGACAAAATCAGTACTGTTGGGTAGGAACATGTTTTAATCCTTTTATAGTAGGTGAGTATCATGCTGCTTTATCAGGAATTTGAATTATTTTTTCTAAAATGCAACTGGAACTCATTCCAAAACAGCTTTGTGTGTTTATGAATGTGTGAAAGTGTATACGGATGTAGACAGCAGAATGTCTAGATGTGAAATGGTGGCTGAAGATCTTTGTAAAGTTACAATGAGGCCAAAGAAAAATCTTTTTATAGTAAGAAATGGTTGTAAACAGATTTTAGGGAATGGGCAATTATACAAATCTCTGGACCATACAGTGTTGGCACAGTATTCTAACCTGATTGAAAGCCCCTGTTTCACAACTGCAATATTGGAGTTAAAGATTCATCCTTAATGCTTTGTGTAGATTTTCAGATCTGAGAAGATAATGTGAACATGATATTAAAATGTAGTGATTGTAGCTAACTTCATTTTAGCCTCTGTGTGAAATAATTGGCCATGTGAAAAGGGAAGCTAAGACCTGGTTTCCTGCAGGCCCATTACCTATGTCCTTCCAGTTCATCCATGTTTATGTGGCTGTCCATTATCCCTTTTCCTGAGGTGACTTCTTACTTTCACAGTACTTGCATCTTTTCCATATTCTCTGATTACTGGCTCAGTAAGAGGCAGCATATGCTGTGGCTATCCTATGCTGTCCTTTTGAAGGATTAATATAGTGATTGGTTAATTAATAGGCAGAAGAAAATGGATAACATTCAATGACATGTTGCAGATGTTATACTTGTATAACATCTGGGGAATGGGAGCTAATGGGGAGCATTCCTGCAGGTAATAGGCTGACTTAGTTACTAAGCAAAATCTTTTAGACCACCTACAGACTTAATTTTTTTCTAATGTGTTTTAAAGACAGATACACACTATTCCATACTGTCTCTTCTGTTGTGTTTGTCTGATTCGCCATCCAACACCACCTATGTGGAAAAACCAAGAGTCAAAGAAGTGGGTAAGTTTGCAAGATGTTTATATGGCTAATGAAAGATACAATCTGCACTGCAATCTGATAAGATGGACATTTTTCCTTTCCATTTTATTATGTCCTTCATTTCTTATTGCTTTATTGGTTGTCTTTATAATTTATACATTTAAAATAGCTTGCAAGTCTTTCCTACCCCTGTTTATGTTGCATCACTTAATTAAGTTTTCCAGCCACTGAAGCACCTTGGGAACTCTCTTTGACTTGTACCACTATCACAAACAAACATTCTCCACCTGTTCAGCAGTGCTTACATGCTCAAAGACAGACATTGGATTTCTATCCTGAGTCTCTGTCTTGCACTTCAATATTACTTGAAAAAGTTTTGGTGATGTAAATTCCTACGTTTCCTACATAATCAAGGAAAGGGAGATACATTTGAAGGTTTCCAGAGGGAGATCCCAGCTGCCTGCTTTCTAAAGTAGGACTTTTTCACTCAGTGCCTGAAAAAGAGGCATGTGCTTAAGTTTGAGTGGATACCATCCCCCATTTGTTTACAGTGTTGTATGATAGACTGGAGAATATTTCAGACTAACCTAAAGAAAATCTTGCATCTTAAGATTCCTTTTTGAATGATCTCTGCACATTCCCTCGGCGGTGTTTTGAATGCACTTTCAGCCCATTCCAGGAATGTGAATATGAAGAAGTTATCTCAAACAACACTAATTACAGTTGAGTAAGCTTCACGTTTAAGATATCATATGTCGTAAGTGTGATTGTTACTTTGAAAGTATCTCACATCACATCATGGGTATACGCTGTCTTTCTGGAGAGTAAGACAGTTCTTGGTTTATGTCATTTACAGTCTGGGATCCTTGTGCATATTTAAGTTATGCATTTAGAATGTTTCCATTGAGCTAAATGGGACTTCCTAGTCACAATTAGCGGCGTGTTGCATTCTTGCATGTTTTTCCAGGATTGAAGTGTAAGGTGGTGTAACATAATATAGTTAAATGTGTTGATGGCACTCTGTGTTGCATATTTCGAGTGTATAAGCAATAAGTTTGAGAATTAATAAGGGATATACATGGTTGAGACGTCACAGTTTATGTCATGTTGAAAGTACATAACATTGTTTCTGGAACAGTGGTGTAACCTTAAATGGAAGGGAATGTCATTTGTTTTAGCTAAAGAGGATCAAAATAATTTTAACTCTGGAAGTGTTTCTAGAGGAATAGAAAGTCAGAGTTATGTGGTACTTACTATTTATATATTTATATTTCTCTTAGAAAAGGAAGAAGAATTTGATTGGGGAAAGTATTTGATGGAAGGAGAAGAAATTTACTTTGGCCCAGGTGTAGATACACCAGTAAGTAATTTCTTAAGACAAAAACCCCAACTGGTTTGAAGTGTGTTAGAGACCTGATTGAGTTGTCCTAGTTTGTATGCTCTGCATGTTGATTCTTGCAGGATTCCCCAGTACTCTGCTCAATACCATGAAATAAAACAGACCCAAGCAGAATAACAGTAATACAAATACTTCTGTTTTTCACAGTGTTTTGACTTAGTCCTGCAATTAAACTATCTGCTTCTGCTGACCCTCGCTTCCACCTAATCAGAGCTTGCTGCAGTTCTGTGATCTTTTCCAGATCTCTCATTTGCTGGTTATTAATGTTGTGTATAACTAAAATCATTCTCTGTTAGACAGTTATGTTAGTCCTAGTCCTGAATTTACTTTATAATGTAAAAAAAAGAATAGTTAATGTTTGGCTTGAATAGGAGCTGAATTTAAATGTGTCTGCTATGTTGTATTGAAGTGTCCTGGGGTTTGTTGCACTTCATAGGATTGGTCTGGAGAAAGTGAAGAGGAAGAGGATACTCAGCCCTTGAGTAGAGAGGACTCAGGTATTCAGGTAGACAGGACACCTTTAGAAGACCAAGATCCAAATAAGAAGACAGTACCTAATGCTGCCTGGAAAGGTTAGAATAAGCTGTAATTCTTCTGATATATGTAGTAAAATTTAGCAAGGTAATGCAGCTTTTTTATTATTCTTTAGTGAGGTATTGTGTTACAGATCTATAATTGTAATATAAAGTGCATGTTACTGTTCATTACTGATGGAGTTTTTTTACACTAAAGAAACAATATGGAAAGCTTGATCTGGTTTCTGTTAGTGCTAATGGAGAAGTCTGTTCATTCCTGTGGAAATTTATGTGAATATTCCAATATAGAAATGAAAACTTAGATTTAGTGCAGCATGTAGTTGTATGAATATAATGCAATTTTAAAATATTAAGTATCAGAATGCCAAAACAAAATTTATTTTCTGACAGAAATAGTTGGGTCATTTGCAGGTATGAAATGTTTCTGAAAAAAAGAAAGATTTATTTAGTTAAAGCACTAGTGGCTTTCTTTTGAATAGCTTCAGGGAGTATTAAATGTAGCTGTATTCTTTTTCATAAAATATTGTGGGGTACAGTTTACCTGGCACATGACAGCTGCATAGTATATATATTGTATAAGCTATCTGACTGGGATTAGGTAAAGGTCTGTTGTCAATCACATTTTAGAAAAAGTACTAAATGTCTAATAAACAGGAATTTAGTGATAAAGTTGATGACATTTGGCAGTTTATTTTTTAAGTCAGCCTGTTTTTATATATAGCATTTGAGGATTGCCTGAGAGAAGCCATTTTTTGAGAAAAAATTGGAAACCATGTAAATCTTCAAGCTTATAGAATCATATATCCTGAGCTGGAAGGGGCCCTCAAGGATCATCCAAGTCCCACTCCTGGTCCTGCACAGGATCATCCCCAAGAGTCACACCATGTGCCTTAGAGTGTTGTCCAAACATTTCTTGAACTCTTGTCAGGCTGGTGCTTATCACCACTTCCCTGGGGAGCGTGTTGAGTGCCCAGTGCCCACCCTTTAGGTGAAGAACCTTTTCCTGATATCCAACATAAACATCTCCTGAAACAGCTTCAGGCCATCGCCTCAGGCCCTGTCACTGGTCAGCAGAGACAAGAGATCAGTGTCTGTTCCTGCAATTCCTTCATGAGGAAGCTGTGGACCATGGTGAGGTGTCCCCTCTTCTCCAGGCTGAACAGACAAACTGACAACAGCTGCTCCTCATACGGCTTCTCTTCTTGGGCTATCACTGTGTTTGCAGCCTTCCTTTGGACATTCTTATGGCTCTTTCCTACATTGTGGCACCCAAAACCTAGCTCACAGTATGCAGGTGAGGCCTCACCAGTGCTGAGCTTATTTTTTAGAACTTTTGCATCATTTGGGAAATGTGGCGTTTCTGTGTAAATTAGTTTGTGCACAGTGGTATTAAATTCCCAGTGCAGTAAAGTGGAAATGGTTGTAAATGGTAATTAATTTGAAAAGATCTGTGATTCTGCAGCTGAGTGAATAGGCTTAATAACTTCTTCCTGTATTTTGTAAGCATTTCCTGCATAAATAAAAACACCTTGCTGCCTGTCACGTTTTCACAGTTGCTGAGCCTGATGCCCGCAGCTGGCTGGAGCAGCACGTAGTTCCTCAGTACTGGACAGGAAGGGCTCCTCGCTTTTCACATAGTTTGCACTTGCATTCCAATCTGGCTGCAGTCTGGTAAGAAAACAATATCACTTACATATTCCTTCCTGGTATACAATGCTAAATACTGACTTTTTTAAACCTCTTTACTGTTGGAAGCATAAAGATACTATAGCTATTACAATTCACTTAAGAACAGAATTAAAGGGGTACAAACTAATAAGATGAACAATATTGATCTTCTTTTTCTATTAATAGATTCTTATCCTTTTATTTAGTTTTTATTAAGTTTCTCATGTCAGAGAGGGAGGTTTCATTTTTCAAAGACATGAATCCTACTGTTGAATTTTGTTTGGCTTGACCCTTACGAATGTGTCTGAGGACCTCATATAGGTGGGGTGTAAGTGGTCCTGGAAGTGAGGAGTCTCCTAATGTTTAAATTTTTAAAATATTTTTCATGCCTCCCTTACAAAGTTAAACAGAAATTTTGTGTGGGGGAGGAGCTTAAAACGATATATTGCCATAATCTGCCATGGCCTAGGAAAGAAAATGAGAATTAAAAATAAAATGGAGTCTAATTCTTCCCTGTCCCAAATTTTGATGTATCAGTAATGAGGTTCATGAGATTTGCCCTTGGTTTTCTGAATTTAATGATTTTTTTAATGAAGGAGTTATTTTAGTATAAGGTGGTTGTTTAGCCAGCTATGAACCACAATTTGCTATGAATATTAGAAGATGGATAGCATGAATAAAGCAAGGCTGCTAGTGCTGCAGTGTCGTTAGGAGATGTATATTTTACATATATCTATGATATATAACTAGTATTACTTAATTGGGACTTTTTGAGTATGACTGCATAACTTTTGTCGCTGATGATACTGATGAGTAAAAATACTAAAAATGTAAGTAATCATTCTATACCTTGCTGAAACATGAAAAGGTACTGAGGAAGGTTTACAAAGACTTGCATAAGACAGGATCATAAGAGAAAATTCTTAGATGGCTATGAAAGTTTCCACTTCTTAAGTAAACTTGTGAGTTAAAGAGAAAATTTTCTTATATGAGGTAGAGAAATTGGTATTTTACTTTTTAGCTTAGTATTTTTTCTAGAAAGTAGTAAGTTTTCACAGCACTGAATGAGAAATAACTGAAGAGAAATAACTGAATAATTTAAAAAAAAACCCCAAACTTACAACCTCCCTCCCTCTCCCACCCCTAAAATAGTGGAAATGCAATACTTCAGGCATTTGTTACTTAATTTCTTGTCTGTGTAAGATGAGATAATATTTGGGTGTTTTCCACAGTATCTTGCTTAGCAATATGAGAACAAACTGTGCTTTTTAAATATACTTAAAATGTCCCCATGCACATTGAATCTGCTCAGATGTGAGCAGAACAAAACTAAGCCTAAAGATAAGGCTAAAACTAACAAAACTAAGCCTTCATTCTTACTTTCAGGTGATGCAGCTGATATTTCAGCCATTAAATTGTTTTCATTTCCTTTTTTCCTAAGGGACCACCATTTGTACACCAGTGATCCTTTGTATGTGCCAGAAGAGAGAACACTGGTCACAGAAACTCAGGTTATACGAGAAACACTTTGGTAAGTGCAGCATCACAAAGTTTGCATTTTAACTTCTAGTGTTTCTCTCAAGGAAATGAAAGGGCTGTCTCTGAAGATGTCCAAAGAAGGAGTCATTACTGAGCTTTTAATTTATACTGTTTCTGACAGTAAAGATGCTGTGTGTGTGTAAGCCATTCACATTTGAGGCACTGGAACAGGTTGTCCAGTGAAGTTGTGGATGCCCCATCCCTGGCAGGTTGGGTGCAACTCTGAGCAGCCTGGTCTGGTGAAAGGGGGTCACTTCAAGGCCTGAAGGCTGGAACTAGCTGATCTTTAAGGTCCCTTCCATTCTGTGATTCATGAAGAAGAAGATAGCTTACTACTTTTTCTTGGCATTGATTATTCAAGTCTACTTGTTAAAAAGAACTAATTCGTTCTTATCTTGTTCCTATAGATTTATAAAACAGTGTCCAGTTTTAGAAAGCAGGCTGAGTCATCCTATAGCTGGAAATCATCTCAACTGGAAAGAAACTTTAGGAAATATTTACTTCATGCCAGTGTTGAGTAGTTTTTGCTCTAGCAACAGCTTACAGTACCAATAGCATCGTACTTGATCTGTGGTCCCCTGTTACTCAGAGAAAATAAACTTTCAGGCAAGGGTGAGCTAGTTCTTTTATTAATTACATATAAGTCCATTAAGGGAGAAAATTACTACTCTTTTTGTTTCTTTTCAAGGCTACTTTCAGGAGTGAAAAAACTTTTTATATTTCAGCTGAATGATGGAAAAGTGACCGTGCGGAATGATATTATTGTAACTCATTTAACCCATGTAAGTTGTTTCTGAATCTCAGAGGAATATGTCATTAGAAAGATGTAATTTGTGGGAATAGGAAATTAAAGTGCTTGTGGAAATTTCTACAAATTTTCTGCATATTTCTACAATTGCATTTTATTTAAATAAGAGCATCTGGCTTAATAAAACTGAATGGGCTGTTCTGGTATCTGAGAATGTGATGAAGCAATAGCAATTACAGAATTTTATAATATTTTAATTCATAAAAATAATATTGTAATTCAATTTTTAGCCTTTATGAAATACAGTTTTTGTTAGATGATTCTAAAGGGTTGGGTTTTGTTGTTTTTTGGTTTTTTTTTTAGAATTGCCTGAGATCTGTATTGGAGCAGATAGCAGCATATGGTCAAGTTGTGTTTAGACTACAGAAGTTTATTGATGAAGTGATGGGACACAGCCCGGAAAGCATAATGCATGGAACAGTTTCCACTCCAAAGAAGACTACTGAAGCCCCATTCAGAACCTACCAAGCTTTTATGTGGGCTTTGTATAAATATTTCATTAGCTTTAAAGAAGAACTTACTGAAATTGAAAAATGCATAATCAACAAAGGTACAATGCAAGGGAAGCTTTACATGAGGGGGACACACAAATAATTAACACTGACAAAAATTACATTTCTGGTCTGTTATTTTATGCATCTTGGGTGTTTTGTTTTTTTTAATTTCCAGATAAAACAGTCACACTTTCAATAGTAATAGATAAGTTGTCTCCCAGATTGGCACAGCTGAAGGTACTTCACAAGGTGTTCAGCACAGGAATAGCAGAAGTGCCACCTGACACAAGAAATGTTGTACGAGCATCTCATCTGCTTAATACCCTCTACAAAGCTATTCTTGAATATGACAGTGTTGGAGAGGCATCTGAGCAAACGGTAGGGGAAATAATTCTTTCCTTGATAGAACAACACACTAGAACTAGCTAAATTAGTTACTAGATTTAGTAGCTAATGCATTGTTTTTTGACATGAGTTCGTTCAGCCTGGATGAGAATGGATTTGTGAGAAAATCAAGAGTAGTGTTTCTTGAGAACCCAGGGGAGGGACTTCTAGAAAATCAGAGGCCAGGAAGCTGTTTTGAAAGAGGGAACTTTGGAATAGCTTTCCCTCCTATTTGTACAACGGCATAATTCAGTTAATGCTGAAATATGGGGGTTTGGATTTTTACAGTAACTTGATTATAAGTTACTGTAAAAATTGAAAATATAGTTGATGTCATTATATCCTTTTGTTTTCCTGATTTTGATGTTCTGAAACCACAGAGTGTTTTATGACTATCCCGTACTGTTTCAGAGATGTTAGAGTAAAAATTGCTGTTTGGATTTGTCATGACAAGAGTAACAAGGGGAACCATGAACAATACAGGCTTCCATTAAAAACAAAAAAGCCACACTTTTTATTTTGACATTTTATCTTTAAAATCTTTAAGTGTAGTTATGTATATGTTACAAACTGATTGTACAATTAAGATATTAGACTTCACCATGTTGCTTTCAATGCTTGATCTAAAAACTTCAGCCAGTTATTTTCTTTTTTCCTTTAAATTCAGGTATCGCTTTTGTTCTCTCTCTGGGTTGAAACTGTGAGACCATACTTACAGACAGTGGATGAGTGGATAGTCCATGGTAATTTGTTTGATCCTGCAAAGGAATTTATTATTCAGAGGTAGGGATGCTTGATATAAGACTCATATAATGCTGTGCAGGTAAACCTGTTGTAGAACCTAGGGTAAAGGGTAACAGTAAAAGTAGGTTTTCACGTTTGTTATTTTGCTTAAGAAATAATTTCTTAATCATAACTTGTCTCAAAATTCCCATCTGGGAAATTACATAGGTACAGATCTCTACCACATATTGTTGTAGAGTAGAAATCATTATTTTGGGGTTTTTTCCATTTATAGTAAATAATGAGCAGGTCAAGTGTACTGCCTTTTTTTAAAAGCAGTTAACCATTTTTCAAACCCAAGACATTTGCAAAAATTACAAAATTTACTTTATAAAATTCTTCTATTGATCTTAAGTTGTTATGAATCAAGTGCTATTTGGAATTTAAATGCTCATTGCTTTTGACTTGTGGTAAAGTTAATATGGTGTCTTGAATTACATGTGCATACCCTAAGCATTAATTGAGCTGTTAATTTTTGTTCTGTTGCTATGCTACATTTTGTTGGTCCCTTTTATGACAGCTTGGAGTGGAAAGTGAATATAGAAATTAAAGTTCTGGCTTGTAATTACAAATCCATTTTTCCCTATCTGCAAAACTTAATTGAACCTGTGTCTGTTAACACATATTGAGGTGAGCATGAATTGAGACAACAGCTCTAGCAGTACTAATAATTCCTTAGTAGCAGAGATCCTTAGCATCCCTATTATGTCCTCCTTTTGTGGTTTTATAATTGTGTTTTCAGTGCTACCAACAGTGCTGATCTCAACTTATATTTATGCTTCATTTTAATTACCTAATTTTAATTATCTGATTTAGGTTTTTCCATCTGACTTCAAAGACTAAACTGAGTATCTGATGTAAACAGCAAAAGAATACAAAGTGAACTACAAATTGAGTTTCACCTACTCTAGAATTTTTCAGCTTTCCTAGTAGTAGTTGCTTCAGTTTGAGGTTTTAAATAAGTCAGCAATCAGTTGCTCATCATTTGACACTAAGGGTGCCTGCCACTTTGAATAGTTAACATCCTGGACAAATTTAATTATAATTGCGTTATTTGACTTGCTCTTGAGGTTTATTTGGTTGTACAGTTGTTTTATCTCCCACGAGCTAGTTGTTTATCCTTTTCCTAGATAGTTTGCAAATAGGGATGAGCTAATTTTACACAGTTTTACAAAATGCTTCATGACTGTTCTAAGAGAAAGGCAAAGCACAAAACAAAGAGGATACATATCCTCTAGAAATTAAGTTTCCTTTTGGAAAGGAAAATACTCAAGAGCTTTTTATTTCTTTGCAGAAACAAAAATGTTCCAGTTAATCACAGAGATTTTTGGTATGCTACCTACACATTATATAGTGTGTCAGAAAAGACAGAGAATGAAGAGAAGATGAGTGATAATGCCAGTGCCAGTTCTGGCAGTGATCAGGCCCCTTCAAGCAGACAGCACACAATGGTTTCTTTTCTGAAACCTGTGCTAAAGCAGATTATCATGGCTGGAAAATCCATGCAGCTGTTGAAGAACCTTCAGTGCAAAGATGGTTCTCCACAGCAGGCTGCATCAAGAGGTGAGATGCCAGTTTGTACACCATTGTGCCTTAGGCTGTCTAACAGTATGGGTGTATTTTTGGTAATGGGCTTCCCCTGGCTTTAGAAAACACTCTGTTGAATGCCAGTGTTGGGCTTGGTAACTTCAGGTCTGATGAAGAACACTCTTCCAATGCAAAAAAGTGAAAAGAGCAAAGTGAATAAAGTTGAGAGTTCCATGTTCTTTTAATTGCTTTAAATTTTTCTCAAACTTCTTTTCATGTGCTTACAAAACATTTTTTTTTGTTATGATACAAAATCAGCTTGTATGTTGTAATAGTAAAATGGGTGGTTTTTAATAAATAATTGTTTTCCATTACTAAGTGGTTGAGTAATCTAAGATAGCATGCAGAATTTTTTTTTTGAAGTTTACTCATAAGTAGATCAAAGATGTTTGGACATCTACGATGTTCATCTTGAGTGACTGTAAAACATAATACAACATTACAATTAATGTTGGGTTTAGGTTTTTTTTAAGGAAACAATAATTTTTTTTTGTTTTGCTACTTCTTCATGTTTAAAACTAGAGGTAGTTAAATTATTTTGGAGACTTACTTCAGAAAGATTGTCAGGTGCTACAAATTAATTGTCTTTGCACCTGAAGTAGGAAGTTCTTTAACAATCTTAAAAATATTTCAGATACCCCTTCTGCAGTGCACTTGACCATATGCCTGATGTTAGGCATTGGGCTAATCCTATATTTTTAAATATGTATTTGAGAGTATTTTGTTTTCTGAATAGTGGTCTAAATGTAGCATTTTAAAAGTTAGCTTCTGAATGTTTGTGGAGTTCTTTTAGTTCAGATGATGTTTTGTCCAATGTGTTGCCCAATTCAGATGCTGAACGGAAGAGTTTATATACACTATTCTTGGAATCAGTACAGTCTCGCTTGCGGCACGGGGAGGAGTCTGTTCCAGACATTATTACAGAACAGCAGGCCACAAAGCAGAGCCTGATAAAGATGCAGTCCATAGCAGAAAGACACTTGGAACTGGATGATGTCCATGACCCACTGCTGGCTATTAATTTTGCCAGGTAAATGAATGATCTTCCTGCTGTGTTGTTGAAAGCAATATTCAGCCTGGTGACATTTGGTAGAAACATTTTCATTGCTGCTGCTACTGAAAACAAGAAAGTTCAGAATAAAGACAAGCACCAACAATCAGCGACAGAAGCTAAATAGAAACTCTGCTTGTGCATGGTTAAGGAAAAACAAAATCGGTGAAAAATGTGCTACTTGCAATTGGTAGCATAGAAAATTGGAGTAGTCTTTATCATAGCAGGCTTTTGGCAAATAAGTGGTTTAATAGTGAATGCCATTGTAAAATTTGAAGTTTTCAATTAGTTTCCTTGGTTTTTGTACACAATGTCCTTGATTTGCATCACATATATTCTTAGAAGAATGCAGCTTCAGTTTTGCTGCACTTAAATCATTTAACTGTAAAAGCCTTCCAAAATTCATGTTACTTGCATAAAAATTCTCAAGTCTTCATAGTGAGGGAAGTCCTTTAGAGAGTATAAGTGTGTTGGAAATTAGCAGGAAGGATAAACTCTGAAAATCTTGTTATGTGATTACAAATAAGAAAAGAGCTGATTATGTTTTTACTAAATACTAACAGTGTATTTACATGTTTTAAAGCTGACATTAAAAAGGAGGAACTTGTTTTAAAGAAATCATAGATAGGACTTGATTTCCCTTGTTTATTTGGACTACTCTAGTTGTCAAAATTGCTACATTAATTCAATATCTAGCTCATTCAGTCTATTCAGGCAATAGCTACTATGAGTTGGCTTCCTCTTAGAGTGGTTACAACTGGCAACTAGCTTTTTATAAAGTATTGCAATAATTTGATGCTTTGTTTGTAAAAACAATCAAACTTACCAAATGTATAACACAGACACTTTCTTCCCATCATATGATATTATAGATAATATGTTTTTCAGGGGTATGCCTAAAGCAGTTAAATGATTGTAGAATGCTGTCCTCTGTGGTACTCTCATGTCTGGTGATATACAAACAGTATGATGGATCACTTTATAGGCTGAATACATGCTCTGCTTATAATCATCTTTTATTACCCCTGCACCATATATTTCAGAGCAGAGGACCCAATTGATTAAAATCCTTGAAGGTGTGACATTGTTTTATACCTTGTATGAATAATGAGCCTTCTTCCCTAAATATCTTGTTTTATTTTGAAGATTGTATTTGGAACAGAGTGACTTTCATGAGAAGTTTACTGGTGGGGATGTCTGTGTGGATAGATCCTCAGAATCTGTGACCTGCCAGACTTTCGAACTGACACTGAGGTCTTGTCTTTATCCTCACATAGACAAGCAGTACTTGGAATGCTGTGGTAATTTGATGCAAACTTTAAAGAAGGATTATAGGTAAGAAAGTAGATTTCTTTTTCCTTATCTTTCTGGGTTTTTTTTTTTTTTTTTTTTTTACCAGTGGCATGTCATCACTAAAAGAAGCAATTCCATGTTGTGTTTCTACTTCAGTTTGATAAACAGCTATAAAGTCATTAAGGAGAGAAGGTATCATTTCTGACATGATAGACTCTTGGGTGAAAACTTGCTCTAACTTGAATCAAAGCAAAGCTGTCATTAGTGGATATTTGGTGGGGATATTATTTCCAACAGTATTTCTTAGTAGTGTTGTTATTTAAAATTCCTTTTACAGAGAGGGACAGCATTTCCAAACTCTGCTATTTCTGAGAATTACCTAGCTTTTAAGATGGCTTCCAGTGAAGTTAGTGAAGCTGTTAAAGCTTACAGGGAAAAATGCCTTGGTTAAACAAAGGATTCACTGTAGACCTTGTTATGTTTGTATTCAATACTGAGTTTTTGCTGTGAAGAGTTTTTAAGATTTTTGTTTCTGTAACAGTTGTGTTTTGTATTCACTTGTATGATGAGACTCAGGAAATGTTATATGTTTCTCCTGTTCAGGCTTGTAGAATATTTGCAGGCAATGAGAAATTTTTTCTTACTTGAAGCTGGAGATACCATGTATGACTTCTATACATCTATTTTTGACAAAATTAGAGAAGAGGAAACTTGGCAGAATGTTGCTTTCTTAAATGTTCATCTACAAGAAGCAGTTGGACAACGATATCCAGAGGACAGTGCAAGGTAAAGTGCAAAACATGCTTTAGTTACATTTCTTTCACACTTAACTGTTTATTAATGTACTTAACTGGCATAGCACAATATTAATTGTTGTGTACTCATTAAAATTATATGTTTTAATGAAGTTTTGAGCTCTTGTCCTCTTTCCTACCCAGGTCCTCCTGATTAAATCAGACAGTTAATAGTTAGCAGTGAGAAATAGAAATTAGTGAAACTAACTACTCATTTAAAACAAATTACATCACTTGTTTCCTTGCACAGGTTGTCAATATCGTTTGAAAGTGGTGATACAGCAAAGAAGAAACTCCCTGTCCACACCTTAGATGGTTTGACATTGAGTTACAAGGTACTGAGTTAAAATGGCTGCAGTTCTTACTCTAGAACACATTTGAAAGTGTATGAAAGTGACTTACATTTTCTATCTTTGTTATCCTCTCCTCCTGCTAGGTTCCTTGGCCTGTGGATATAGTTATAAGCTTAGAATGCCAAAAAATTTACAATCAAGTTTTTCTGCTCTTACTGCAAATAAAGTGGGCCAAATATAGTCTAGATGTTCTACGATTTGATGGTAAGATACTTCTTCAATGAAAGATGCTCTGTTTTGTGGTCTAAGAATATGATTAGTCTTCTTCTTTCTGCAGTAAGTAGTATAAATTACTTAGAATTTTGATTAATTCTATAAAATAATAATCCTAGTGTCGCAAATTATGTGTATTAAGCTGGGTGTGTCTTTCACTTCTTCTCAGCCTCAGGAACAGCGCCATTCATGCATTCCCTTTGTCTCTTTGATTCAAGTCTAGTTAGTTATATTGGAAACTTGCTACTTCATTCTATAGACTTCGCTGTTGAAAGAAAGTTTGTCTACCACACCCCAATTTTTATGAGTAATACCTTGCAGACAAGTTAAGAAAACAAGATGAAAAGAATACTCTATTTGAGATTGAAAAACAGTAAACTGCTGGGGGATTATAGAAAGATATTTTTTAATGTTTATACTCTTCCTGTCCCATGTTAAATGGATATAGACTTCATGTCTTAGAAAAATAAATTAGGAAGTTGATGGGTTCATCTATATTTTGAAAATCAGCTAAGTAATTATCTTCCTAATAATATGTGGTTTTTTACTGTTTCAACTGTATGAGTATGACTTTTTGTTTAAGTCTTTCCCCAAAAAGCACAACACTCTTGCGTTTGTTTTTTTTTTTAAGAATTAGTCTCTGCTGCAGAAAACTCACAGGTTAAGGAAGGAACTTCATTAGAACAAGGAACACTTCCTGTATTTGGACCACAAAAAGAAAATATAAAACAACAAATACATCGCATGTTCCTCTTAAGAGTGAAACTTATGCATTTTGTCAACAGCCTGCACAACTACATCATGACTAGGGTTTGTCTTATATCAAAATTTCATTTATATTAATGAAGCTTGTAACTGAAGTATTCATTTTCCTTTAAAACCTAAAAAACTGTCTCAGGCTAAAAGCAAAATGTAAATATAATTTCCTTTCTGTTATGTTTCAGTTTCAACTTGGCCATTTTAAATCAGTAATTCTAAAAATGCTGTAGAAGTTTTACATGCATATGATTGATCTTTGGGTGTTACTGATTCTTTTATCTGTTTCTCCAAGTTCTAGATGATTTAAGTACAGTAATGTAAGATGAGGTTTCTGTAGGCTGTAACTTAGGAGCTATTATACTTCTAAAAATATTACAACACATTTTATTTTTAGTTTTGGTTGGATTCTTCTCAAAAATCTCTAGTACACAGTGTGTGCATGACTTTTCAAATACAAAGGCAGTGCCTATAGATACATATCTGCTCTGGTTTTTTTGCTTTTAATAAAACTAGTATATGCTTCAGTTCAGCCTCTGAGGATAGTTGTGCCCTTGTGTAGTGGCAGTATATCTATTTCTGTGAGGAATGTTGCTGTGTAGTTATGAGAAGAGCTTGAAATTTTTGCTATTGATGGGAATTTGGAAGCAAATCCTAAAATTTGAGAGGGAAGAGCAAATGAAACATGCAATTTCAGGCTCTTTAAAAATATACTGGAAGAGAGTCATAATCACTTGTGTACAGCATTTAATTTAATAACTTTGGTCTTTTTTTAAAGATTCTCCACAGTACAGGCTTGGAATTTCAGCATCAGGTAGAAGAAGCCAAAGATTTAGATCAATTGATAAAGATTCATTACCGATATCTATCTACGATTCATGATCGCTGCTTATTGAGAGAAAAGGTGGGTGAAAAATTAGTATATTTGATGTATTAACTTATCAGGACAAGAAAGTATTAGTTGTGTACTAATTATGCAGTCTGTTTTGCAGTATACTAAGCAATATACTTGAGGAAGTGGTAGCTTTTTACACTGAGATGCAGTTTCCCTTGCTGTTCTCAGCTCAATTCTATCAAGGAAAGAGGGTAAAATTGAATTCTTTATATTGGGTATATTGGTATTTATTTATAACTGAGACTTGTTAATGTTAGGAGGATTATACAAAGTGGTATAGCAGGAATGGAGGTACCTGGATAGCTTTGTAACCTTTTATCCCAGATACTGTCTGTGCAAAGTCCACATCCAAGAAGTCAGCTGGGAAATGAATTGGAGAACAAATACAAACATCTTCACTTTGGAAGAATCACATTGTACTTAGGAGATTGTTTTTACAGGTCAGATTAAGTGGCATGTGAAACCCTTGTATTGCAGTGTAATAATGAAAATTATTATGCTTAACAATGAATTTCTGACTTACTCCTTGTGTTTTAATTATTTTAGGTGAGCTTTGTGAAGGAAGCTATAATGAAAGTGTTAAATTTAGTACTGATGTTTGCAGACCGTTGGCAAGCTGGTTTAGGGGCTTGGAAGTAAGTACACATACCTAAAATTCTACGTGGTCATAATTTTGCAGCTATGAGTATGATTTTGTGCCCAGAACTGTACCTCCAGGTGAGGTTGCACCAATGCTGAATACAGTGGGACAGTAACCTCCTTTGTCCATATGGCTGTGCTGTGTTTGATGCGCCCCAGGGTGGGGTTTGCCCTCCTGGCAGCCTGCTGCTTGAAGGATGAATGATACTCAGCACATCTCCAAGGCTTTGTCAAACACTCAGAAGTTGATGTATGGTCCTGAAGCCAGCTGGCGTGGACTGGCTTACTTCATATTTTTCAGGGTTAATTTTCTGTGGCACAGATGCTACCTAAAACTTAGATCTCACTCTCCTGTGACATTAGGAAGTTGTTGTTTTTGGAGTAGTTTTCTCATTCAGAGTGTCAGAAATAATTTGCGAATGCTGTTGATAAAGACTGAAACTCAGGCATGTGGCAGGAAAAAGTCATAGCTGCTGTCATCTGTATCTTCTTGGGAGAGGGGAAAAAGGAAAGGAGTGACTGTTGTGAACTACGTCTTCTCCCTTGACTGGTGAGTGCAGGCTGACAGAGTCCAAAGTGGAATTCTAGTGATTGCCAGATAGTAAAGCAGTGTGGGTGTCCCTGTTTCACTGGCTGTGTAGGTCCCCAAGGACTTCCAAAGCAGTAAGGACCAGGAAAGTCTCTCTTGCTCACAAACCTATGTAGGAATGATAAGTCAGAATCACACTGCTCCTTCAAGTCACTGCAGAGATTTCTAAAATCATGACAAAATTACTAATGCCCCTTTGGTCTCAGATTCTCCTGTCAAAATTGCCTTTGTTTTTTAGAAGTAGCATTTGCAGGCATAACTGAAATATTCTAAGTTCAAGCCAGAATTCTTAGTAAAGAGTACTTTTTTCATTTACTGTGAAATTTTGGTCATGTTTTGAAGATAACATAGAGGCTGGTCTGTTAAGCATTCCTCTGTTAAACTGTTTTGTAGGATGGAATCCATAGAGAAGATGGAATCTGATTTTAAAAACTGTCACATGTTTCTTGTAACTGTTCTCAACAAAGCTGTCTGTCGAGGCTCTTTTCCCCATTGTAAGTACATGAGGCTTTTCACATACCTGCTTACACAAGTTTGCTAGGAATGTGTTTGTTTTAATCTGTTCTAATGTTTGTTGGAACATTTTAAATAATCTAATTTTGTGAATTATGCACAGAGGGACACCAAGACTTAGCCTCTTACTAAGTTAAAGTCATTACTTTTTTAGAGTGTTTGTGCCAAGCTTTTCCATGACAGCTGTCTTCAGTTTATCTGTTTACTTGATGAGGGGAAGGTCTGTAGCCAAGCAAGTGACAAGCAGTTTTCTAAACTAATGAAACCAAGTTCTGGGGGCATAGAAGAGCATTCTTTTTGTTGATATTGGGAATGACAGCTGTGATATATCTTGAACAGATAGGATTTTAGTGTTATTTTGCCTCAGCTGCAACTGCACTGGGCTCTTGGCTCTGCCCATCTGTTATTTCCTTGGCAGCAGAAACAGCAGAAGATGACATATCTATGCTTCTACTTACAACCTGGTATGAGCTTAAATTGTGCCAGTTTGAGTTAGGGGGGCAACTGCTCAGTAAGGCTGTGGGGCATCAGGGTTAGCTGGGACGCAGATGGGTGATCTCACAGGTTTCTACACCACCTGTAGATGTGCCATGGGGACATGACTTAGTGGTGGACTAGGCAGTCTTAGGTTAATGTTTGGACTTAATTATTTTAAAGGTCTTTCCCAACCTAAAAGCTGTGTTTAAAATGGGCAATATTTGCCATCACTGCTACTCACAACTACAAGAGCTTGTCTGCAGAACCATCTTTGAGAATGGCTTGGTGTATATAAACCTCCACAACTTCTTTTTTATGTACAACAACATTTCAAACAAAGGAGCTAATTTCTTACCAGTTGTTGCCACGTGATATAACTGCTGGGTAGCTGATGATGAGTATGGTGAAATATTATCTAAGCTGTCAGAGACTTACAAAATGTGTTACTGTCCTGAAGTCCTAAAGTATTACAATTTAAAAAGTAAGCTGGTATCCTCTTAAAGGACAGAATTGAATATTGCATTAAATGTTTGCAGTCCTGCAAATGCAAATATTAACTACATTTTTATGGTTTGTTTCACAGTGGAATCTTTAGCTTTGTCACTGATGGCTGGCATGGAACAAAGTTAACACCCACTTCCACTGAATTAAGAAAGAACTGATAACAGGACTTATGTTGAAATTCAGTGTTAAAGAACTGTAAGCATTTTGCACTTCAGTTTGAAATGTATATAGCTAAATGTTGCCAGTGTTTTGGAGCTGTGTAAAATATTTTTAAATGTAAATAATGTACAGGTATTTAAGTGTGTTGGTTGTGGCAGTGTTTGTATAGGCTTCAACATCAAAAAACATGTATAGTGTAAAATTCATTCCATGTAAACAGTCTTACATGAAAATACATTAAATATATATCATGCTGAAAAAAGGAACTATTTTTTCTTTAATTATGAGTAATTGGTGGTTTACTTTTTCTATTAATTTTTCAGCTGTGAATAGGTTACAGGGCAGTGTGGAGTGGTGTGACTCAAATCTTGGTGTTTAGAAGGTTGGTTAAATTAATTTTTGGCTTTTTTTTTCCTTTGCATGAAGGCTAAGAACCATTACTTAATGGTTCTTAAGAAATCTTTAAGAAGACTGTTACAAGAAGCTGATGTAAAAAATACAAGATTAATTTATCAAAATGGATTATAGCAGAACATAAACCACCAGTATTTTTTATGTTAAATGTTCAAATGCTTGGTAATTTTAGTGGTAACTGTGGTCAGTTTAAATAGGATTAAGATGAAAGTGTGTAATGTATTAGTTTTAATGATTGGATTGTTGAGATGTTTCAGAGGGGTCAGACATGACTTGACCTTTATCCTTCTTCGAAGCCTTTTACAAGCAAACATTTGCATCTAATAGCTAATCAGTAAGTTGTAAAGCAGTAAGTTGTAAAGCACTTACTGTAAAGCAGTAAGTTGTGGTACAGAGCGTACATTACTGGACAAATAAATGCGAGTGAATCTTGTTCTGCACGAGATGACTTGCCCTGTCTCCTCCCCTTTAAAGTTTCTCTGGAATTGTGGCATCAGTGCACCTGCATTAAAAAAAGATAAAATCAATCATAGCTATTTACCTAATGATGTTTTTGAATAAATAAAAGATTTGATAATTAGAAGTTCACTGTTGTGTGTGTTTCTGCTGAAATTCAGTCAGCAATTTAAAGTTTGAGAGGTGTTTCTTTAAGGTAAATGAAGTATGTTACTACTGAGACTGTGTGTGGCTCATTATATTTCTTTCAGCTGTAAATTAATAACTGCTTTATATTTGAAAGTGAATATTTCTGTTTGTGTTTGAACAGGAGATCTCAGGGTTCTTCCAAGTTATAGCTATGAAATGTTTTAAGGAAAAGAAATTTTTTTTCAAGGATACCACTGAGGAAGTTTCCGCTGCCCTGTAACATGTCTTCTGTTTGAGTGGAGGTTTAGCTATAGAGAACAGTATGTTTGTATTGTCCTTTGCTACCACGTGACACACTTTTCCAAGTGGATTTTTTTTGTGGTAGGTGGGCACCTATTAACAAAAGTAATTTGTACTTCTAGTTTACCATGACTCATTCTCGTTTAAGATTTCAGATTATTTATTTATTGCTAGCAGAGACAGTACATTGTTTAGTAACTTTCTTACTCAGAGTAAACTTGAGTAGCACACTGAGAGTTTTAATAGACATACTTGGAAGTTCAGCACTCCTGTGCACTGGTTCATTTTTGAGTATGTCTTGTACTCTGTGCTTTTGAACTACCTGATGTAGTTGCTTTATTTCTGCTTCCTGTATAGTGATTACCTTCAATGAAATTCCTTCTTTTCATAGCCTTACCTTGGATAATATTAGCTAGATGTGGGAGGAAAAAATCCTTCAATCCTTCATGTTGTTGAAACAATAATTCCTAGTAACCCTTTGCCAATTTTACTTATTTTATGTGAACAACCTTGTTTAAGTGATTTTGCTGTTTCACCCAATTTCCTGCTTTAGACTTAATGCTGCATTCTGCAGAGAGACTTCTGTGCACTTTGTAGACAAGTGATGCTTGCATGCTGTTTATTCAGCCAGTTTCCAAGATTTGCTCATCTCTTATCACAAAAAACACAGTGGAAAGTCTGCCTCTGGAAACGTTTACTGATTCTAGTCATGGACATCCTCAGTGTTTAACTTCTTGTGTGTCAGCAGTACTTGGCTGACAAATTCCCTTCAATGAGTCAATCCTGTGGCATTCCTTTTCTTTAGAGCCACAGGAAAAAATCAAGTCCTGTCTTTTAGTGTGCATGCCCTGTGATGCCACCAGGACCTTTCCATCAGTCCGCTGGCAGTTGTTGAAATGGTTATTTACCTGTTTGAAGAAAAAAGTGTTTTTTGTGAGATACGGGGTATTTTAGCTATATATTTACTCAGATTTCCTTGTAACATTTTCTGTTTTCTTTACAGAACAGTGTTGTTACTTGGATTCTGTCTTGAATCCATTCCTTCTGGATGTTTTTTTGACATTGTTTTCAAATTCCTATTTTTGTCAGTTATTTCTGAATTTATTTGAATCTTAACTTTTGGATACTTTTCCTCTTTGTTAGAGGAGACAAAACGTTTGAATATGCTTTACTCGTACTTCTGGAATTTCAAGTAAGCAATTTTGGAGATGTTCGGAAAGGTGTAATCTATTCCTTGTGTGTATAGATTCAAAAGACTTCTGTCATTGTCTATCGTTTTGTCAATTGTCAAGTTTAGCTAAAGGGAAGCATAAAACACTCAGCAAAGCATGTAGAAACAGAACTTTCTAAGCTTCTAAGGAAGTGTAAAATTCTTTGGAAAAGGACACACCATTATTGGATGCTGTCATAATTTAATTTCTACTTGTATTTGTTCTCATTAACTTCTGGATGCATTTTTTTTAACAAAGTTGCAGCATAGAAGCCCTTATCTGACTTGTTAGTTTTCTTCTTTGTTTTTTTTCTGTGGGCTTCTGTTACCTCTAGGCCACATTTTAACCCTGATTTAGTAGATTCTCCAGTGCTTTCTTTGTTGTTTAGTTTTAATAACCCCTAATTAACCACTAGGTCCTTGAGAACCTTTGTTTGTGTCAAACTCTTGATATAAAAAAGTTAGCAACCAATCGTTGATCAGATGGTTTCCATGGGAGCATGGATTAAAGATAGAAATGCTATATAAAATAAATCCTCTGATGTACTTTTTAATCTTACTAACTAAAGATTTGCAAGTTTTTCAGCTTTCCTCTTGTGCTACTTTGTGCACTTACAGAAAACCCTTTCCTCCCTGATTGCATTGGTATTTGCTGGCTGTTGTAGTGTCTTGTTGCTGCACTGTGCATTTTTTGCTGGGAAGGCTGCACAGGATCACAGGTCTGAGGGCCTAGAGAGCTAATGAAGGGATAGAGGGGCAGGACTTGGATGAAGGGTGAGGGGGCTAAATTGCCTAACATACATGCCCTGACTTTTTCACTGATGTCCTGCATGACCAAAATGAATGTAATTTGTAATGGAATCAAGAAATATTTTAATGTGTGTTAATGCCTATTAGGGAGTTGGGTGGGCTCTGGTGTCGTTTGGCAGCATGGTGTGCAGCAGGGTGGAAAGGTTGGAAAGCAGGATGGGGGGACACAGGCCCATTGTACAGACATATAGAGTTAAATCCCTGAGTTTACAGTATAGCCTTGGTCTAGTGTTTCAGGGAGTTGGAAAGCAGAAGTAGGGAACCCTGCTTGCTGAGATCCATTTCAGATGGTGTCACTCAGCACTAGGAGGGAAATGGGAACCAGAGAGTTGCAGGTGTCATGTGCTAATGAGTATTTATGAATATGCAGCACACCTGCTGTTGTCAGCTGTGCTCTTGGCAGGGCATGGGCACTAGGGGGTAGGAATCTGACTTTTCCTGGAATTAAAGGTAGGTATGAATGACCAGATCACTGCATTTTTGTAAGGCCTCGAAGTGGAGGGCTCCTAATAGGAGTTGCATGTTTTGGTAGCTGGTGTAGGCTTCCTGCTGTGGGTCAGGTACTGACTTTGATCACTGAGACCTCTGAGATGCTTGATCTCTTCTGCTTAAGCTCTCCCAAGTGCTGTGTCCTCTTCATAAGCGCCTGTCTCCTGAGAGCTGAAATAATGTGTTACTGTATGTGGTGTGGAACCATTTTTTTAGCCTTGTTGAGCTTTAAACTTTTTTGCCACATACAACACCAAGTCTCTGTTGACTTCTGGTGTGAAAAATCTTGTCCAGTTCTTTAGAGCATGGACAGTGGCTGATATGTTGCCCGAAGTTTGATTTAATTTTTAAAAAGATTTACAGACAATTACCTATTTTCTTGTATGACATCTTGAGGTCATCAGGTCTTTGCCTGCCATGATGTCTTAAATAGCTTTCTGTGTCAGGTCATGACGATTTCCTGTGTTCTTTACGAGGATGAACAATCTCTGAACTCATCAGGTAAGAAAAATTAAACGAATAACTAGATACATTGTTAAGCTTTAACACCAAAATGTCTGCAAAACCAGAGAGTAACATTACCAGCTGAGACATAATAGACATCCAGCGGCAGAACCACAAGATTCCTGTTGAAGTTCTCAGGCTGCTGTGGAATGAAGCTCTTCAGTGTAATCCTGTGGGTTCCTGGAAAAGATTCTTTCATGGCCTTTGGATAAATACTTAAAAGCCCAAAGAAGAAAAGTAAGAAGAAAGTGAAATTAGATGGAATTCACGAAGTAGGCAAGTAGACCTGTGGCTGTC
Source organism: Chloebia gouldiae (assembly GCA_003676055.1). Taxonomy (NCBI): domain Eukaryota; kingdom Metazoa; phylum Chordata; class Aves; order Passeriformes; family Passeridae; genus Chloebia; species Chloebia gouldiae. The sequence continues at coordinate 29,948,792 of QUSF01000007.1, read as the reverse complement.
CTGTAGCATAGTGCCTTGAGCAAATCCAGTTTTCAGACAATTACATTAAGCTTGTTACTACCATATTACCTGATACTTGTGTGGTTTAATTACAGGATACATAAATTGCTAGGAGCATGATACATTACTGTTGCAGATCTTCCTAAAGATTGTTGACAGGCATGGGTTAAAATAAATTCCACCCAGGAAAGGATCTCAAACAGCCGTAAGTCTGGCCTGATAAAAACCACACCTAACTTCCAGAGGCTAGGATATCAATTAGTGGCTTGATTGGGATATGTAGATACATGTCTCTTTCGCTACACCTAGAAGGCCTGTGTTTAGGGTGGTAGGGATAATTGAGAAGGGTGAATACAGTAGAGGGAGAAGCGGGTTATGGAGATCTGCTGAACATCTTTAATCAAGTACTGTCATTGCAATTCTGAAGTTCCACTAAAGTGGAAAGAGCAGGGAGTTGTGGGGCATTACAGAATTAAATCAGGCATCTGGAATGGTATTATGTGGGCTTACTTTACATGGTTCTGATGGGCATATTACATGTTACATGAGGCCATCGACATTCAGATGGTAAAAAGTGATTGTCATGTAATTCTTACATCAAATAATAGGAAAAAAACCAACACAAATCTTGAGTAGCTGTGTACCATCATCTACTTTTTTAATATGATCTTATGTATAGGAATGCTAATAAAAAGCAGATTGCCCTAGCAGTGGGGAAGCAGCTCCTTTGCCCAATCAGTTATCTAGATGGAGATAGAAAGATCTGGGGCATCAGCCAATCCTTGTGACAAGCTGTTGTTTCCTGGACACAGGATGGTGCCAGTTGGCAGTTTTGCTTTTATACAAAGCAGCTGCTCCTGGCGCCAGCTGGCTTTCAGCAAGTAGGGGAGCCACAGTGGTGGTCTTGCTTGAGACAGACTGGCAGACTATGAAGTATTGCCCATGTTGGGGCAAGCTGCTGTTGATCAGATCTCATGGGGAGCATTCGACTTTACTGTCCTTGCTGCTGTGTTGTGGCCTGGTAACAGATGTCTCATTGCTGATGTAGGCTGAGTGGTTGCATTAAGACAAGGCTGTTTGGAATTCGCACTTGCTCAGAACAAGGAAACAAAACTAATCCTGTTTTACAAAGGTGAGTAATTTACTTCATCAAGCTCCTTGTCCCAAGCAGAGTTTGCAGAAAAGGGCACAGGATGGATGGCACTGGAGACAATCAGATGACACTTCAGCTGGAAACATCCTGCTCTGGTTGTATTTTACACTTTTGCTTGAGCTGGGTTAAGAAGTTAGGCTGATAAGGAGCTGTGATAGTTGAAAGGAATTTAAATTAATTCATTTGGTATATACATTCAAAATGTTAATGAATATACACAGAGAAGAATAGCAGCCATGTCCTATAAAATTATTTGTTTCATAGAAAAGACTATGTTGCAGTACTAGGAAAAAACCTATGACTATGAAGATGTGTCTGTGATATCATGAAATGCTGATAATAACATTTTGCAACGATGCATAACTTCTCCACAAGCTGTGGAAGTTCTTGATAACATGGAAAGGGTGGAATAATTGGATTAGGTTATACTTGGTGGTCTAGGACCTTATCCCCACTCTTCACAGGCTTTCTTGTAGAGGCTATTATAAAAAAGTTATTTAAAGTAACTTGAGACAGTGCAAACTTTTTGGGGAAAAACCCAGCAACCAATAATTGAAGTAAGCAGTAATTATTCTGTTCTCAGCACAAAAACCATTAATAGCACAGTTTCCCCTGAACAGCTGTTGAAAACAGAGACTTAGAAGTGCTTGCTATGGCAACAGTGTGCAGTTTGATTATGATTTTAGAGAGAGTTTTCAAGAGTAAATAAAATGTTGGATGCAATCGAAAGCGGACAAATACATGCAAATAGTCTTTGATGAAAAATTGTTTGGAAGTTCCATGCTCTCAGGTGACTGTTCATGTGTCCCTACATGGAGTGGTTTGTGGATTCCCTCTGCCATAAAATAGTGGCTGGAAAGAGCAGTCTTGACAAGCTTCTGTGAAAAAGAATGAGCAGTTTTATTTTGTGATGCAGTGTCAAGTTCATTAGATGGAATCTCGAACAGCTAGGTAAAGCTGAACTTCAGTGGAAGAACACTGCATGGAAAAAGTAAGAAAACTTTAAAATGAGAAAGTACATATGTTTGATATCGTTTACAGAAAAGTTAAAGTGGGAGGCTGTCAAACAGCAACCTGCCTGGTTTTTATGGTTTTGATTTTAATGAAGTGTGGTTATTTCAGATACAAACACCACAGGCATGAGCACCCTCTGCAGGATGTTTAAAGGGGTTTCCCACGCGATCCCTTTTGATTTTTAAAGGTTAGGGTTTTCATCCTTACGGCTGGCGTCTTTCCCTCGCCATGCCAGCAAAGTTGTGCAGTGGGAAGCCCGGGCACTGACCTGTTACTGCCGTCCTGGTGCCCCTGGGGCTGGTTTTCCCTGCGGTGCTGCTGGGGCGGGCACCGGATGGCACTGTGCGGGGTCTGTACGAATGGGCACGGTCGTCCTGGGCGTAATTTGTGTTCCGAGAGACAGACTGGCCCGTGTACAGGGCACAGAAAAAGTGGCTTTCATTAAAAACAAAGGACCAGTCCCGGACGCCGCTCCGCCGCCTGTGGCGGCTCCGGGACTACTCCCGGCTCCCCGGGAGGAGGAGCCGGGGCGGGAAGGGGCGGCAGGTTTGGGATGAGGAGGAGGAGGAGCTGGAGCGGCAGGAAGGGTGTTTCCCTGCGCAACTCCCGGCTGAAGTGACTCAGACAGGAAACTCCCTGCCGGGCGCGGCCCAGGAGCGGAGCCGCCGGGCCGACGCGACCCTCGGCGGCCGGGCCGAGCGCACGGACAGACAGACGGACAGACGGGCTCCTCCCGCCGGCGGGCAGCGCCGCTCCCGGAGCCGGCGGAGAGCGGGTGAGCTGCGCTTCCCGGGGCCCCTCTTCCCCGAATTCGGGCGCTTCATCTGCGGCTCCGCGCCCCCGCCGCGCCGCTCTGGCTGGCAGCCGTGAGCCCCGTCCGCTTGTTTGGGGTTGGTTCATCCCCCCTCGGTATCTGGCGCTCCCCGGAGCTGGGAGGTGCCGGCGGTGCCGCGGGGGTCCCGCTGCTCGGGCGGTGCCTGGGGGCGGCGGCCGTGGCCTCGGGCGGGTTGGGTTCCCCGGTGGTGGTTACCGAAAAGCCATTCTCGGTTTTGGTTCCTGGGGCTAAGGTTTAGCTTGTTCCCTCTCGTGCGTGGCCCGTGTGTCTGCAGCACTCGAGTGGTCAGAGGTCTGCCTCCTAGGCTGGCTTGCAGTGGGCTGGATGGGGAAAAAATAAAAAGCTCCGTTCAGGTTCATCTCCCTCTTAGAGGAAGGAGGTGATCTGTAGTGTCTGTTTAAGGACGGGGAATAACTTCCTCATGAGGAACTTGAGAATTATGCAGCAAAAATAACCATGCTGTAATGACAGCAGCGCTATAAGCTTGAAAATCCCCACATGGATGGTCTGCCACCTCATCCCTCCTCTCTAAAGAGCAAAGGTAAAAACAGACGTGCACTTCATCTTTCTGGGTATTCCTGTAGTTCATCAGCATCTCTGCTAATTTTTGCATTTCAGTAGGCTCTCGTTGCCTTGAATTTTATTCCTTTGATGGCAGGTTGAAGTAGCATTTAGACATGTAAATGGTTGTTTGTGCCAGGAAGGCTGGTGAGAGGAAGTTGTCTTTGTGGGATGCAGCCAGTCTGCCTGAAGTGCTGGCTGGAGAGCGTGTATTGGAGGAGGAGGAAAGCTAGCTGGAGGAATTTCTTCTTAATTAGAAGGTCATACCAGCCTTTTCTGTAAACTGTGGGAAATGGAAAGCTTAGGCTAATGAAGACTCCAGTCCTTATTGCATTCCAGTTACTTCTTTGGCATAACTTTATTATAATAAGCTTACTGAACATGTACATATGCAGTCTTGTGTGGTACTGTTTTCTTCAAAATTGAATTTCTAATAATACTGTAGTGCAATTTGGCAATCTCTGAACCATGTTTTTATTAATTGTACTTAAACTGTTTTATGCTCAGAGAATATCTGAGCTATGTGATAGAAAAAGCATTGCTGCTCCTTACTTAAGTTCTGATTCTCTACTTCATTTAAGTCCCACTTGTACCTCTAAAAAAACTTTTTTTTTAACTCTTGTAAACACAAAGTTTCTCCTGTTCTAGTGTAAAAGATTCTTTAGGCTTTCCCAGGCAACTGGTCTGTGAAGTCTGGCTGTGTAGGCAGCCAGTTGTCTCTGTAGCTGCCAGGAGGGAGGAGGAGGAATTTGGAAGAAGTCTGTACAGCACTGGGAAGGCTTAACCCCAGTATCATCTAAGCTTGCTTGGCTTGCCCTCTAAAAAGTTTACATCAGTCTTTCCTTGTAGCAGCTTAGATTTTTTTTTAATAGGGTCTATGTACCTGATGGACTATCTCTAATATACTTTGGTTTTCAGGTTGTCACAGCTTATTTATGTATTCTGAGAATAAACCTCTCTGGGTCTTAGGAAAACACCTAAATACTCTCACTCCCTTGAAAGACTTTGTTTTGTTTGCAGGTCTTGGGTTTGTCACTTTCTTTTGAGGGTCCTGATGCAGGGAGTGGAGTGGTGATTGAATGGAGTGGTGTGCTTAGCTCTGCTAATTAAAAATTTATCCCATAATAGATATCAGCATTCAAACTGAAATGGAGCCAAATTGTCTTAAGTTGTTTAATTTTTTTTTAATGTATAAGAAAGGGAATGTTTCACAAACAATCCAGACTTTTCAGTTTTTATCTTCTGAATGTGTGAGTTATAAAAAAAGCTCATAGTGTTTTAGTAATGTACCTGTAATATTCAAAATATTCAGTAACAAAATTCTTTTTTCCTCAGTTTGCCTTAGGTGGAAATTATCCTCTGGGCTTAAACCAACAGATTCTCTTGGTCCATTATGCTGACTTTGTAGCATAATTAAATAATTACCAGAAATCTGTTCTAGCTATGTGTTCCATGTGAGATGTTTGTCTGACATACTCCTTAAGTTTTGGGTAGTGCTTTGTTTATTCATTCTGGGAGAGAATTTTCTTGGAAGGTGGCTTGTTCCTGAACGTAGGTTTTAAAATCTTGCCATAACTCTCTTGTCAGAATAATCTGATTTTTATTTTCAAGTTTGTTTGTCGAAGATTTCCAAGATATTGAGGTTGAGGTGGAAAATTCAGAGTAGTTGGAGTTGAGCTGCAAGGTTGGAACAAAAAGAAGGAACAAAAAATCCCCACAAAGTTTTTTTTTTTGTGGGAACAGTTGTATTCAACCTCTGACCTGAAAACTGCTACAACTGCTTGTAATGCTATACAAGAGAAAATTAATTTTAATGTAATTTCCATGTTTATTTGTGTGCCTATCAAGTGGGTTTCATTTCACAGTTTTTGCCCTGCATTCTCTGGGCAGGTTCTTCAAGTGGTTCCTTTGCTGTACCAACAAGTAAAGTAAACTTGAATGCTGGGCAGTAAGCTTTACCCTGCTGAGTCGGAAGTCAGCTGTGCAATTGACTTCACTGCTCGAAACAGTGACTGTGTGAGCTCCTGAATTCCCACTGTTTATACATTTTAGAATAACTGCAGCTACTATGGCAAGCCCCAACTTAATAAGCAATTATGCTTGAACCAAGGTAAGTGCTTGTTTACCTAGGGATGCTGCAGGAGCTTGGCACAGCCCAGGCGTGAGTGGCCAGTGAAGTAGTTCAAGGTGGATCCATCCTTGTGTGTGGGATTGTGATTCATTTGAACGGTCCTGAGCTTCCCTGTGAACATGTTCTCAGGATGAAGGCAAAGAGGGAGGAGTAAATGTAACAGATTTGTAAATTTTTGATCTGTAGAAAATATACCTTGTTACAAGTGGCCTCAGGCAGATTTTACTCTTGAAGGTCATCTTGCTACATTGTTATTTGTATAGACAACAAATAAGAGCCACCTATCCTTGTCCTGGTGTTTATGCAGAACTCAGACAGTAAAATGAAAGAAGGATATTTCAATGTTGTGAAATATGACTGTATACCTACAAAAACTCACAAAGAGCTTGGTAATGGTGCTTTATATTTTAAGCTACATACGTCAGTTCAGGATCCTCTTTACTGCACGTCTGCCCTTAGAAGCTGACATTAGTAGGGCTCGGGGGCACACTTTGTTGTGTAATACTGATAACAGAGCGTGTATTGATTTGCTTTGTTAAAACGTAATTCCATTAATCCACATCACTGCCTTTCTGGTGGTAAAAATAATATATGATGCATTGATGAGGCTTGCTACAAGAAGACAGAGGTTTCAAAACAGCAGTTAATCTTTCTATCTCTTGGCACCAAAAAATGTTACGAGATATTTTGGGTAGCTCCTTATCTCTCATAAACACACCGGCAAAAATCCTGAAGCTTGTTTTCTTCATAAGACTTGAAAGATTTTTCTCTGCATTAGTATGTACTGTTTACTGTCTGCCTCTATTATGTCTGTAAATATATGTGCACTCACAAATGTTTGTGAAGAAAATCTTCTATTCACACACTTCAATGTTTTGAGGGAAAAGTGGCTATCTTGGACTTAAACTGTAAAAAGTAGAGCTGTGGTAAAGGTTGGTATGGCACAAATAATCATCAGGCATTTGCCATCTCAGAAGAAACCCCCTTTCCCTCAGGCTGAGCACCAGCAGGTATCAAGTGAACTTATACCTTTCTGCAGAAAGACCATTGCGGGAGAGGTGATTTAAGCTTGTGGGCAGCCAAATTGAGCACAGATCTGCTCGGGGTATTGGAGAGGGAGCCCATCTCTCCCAAGCCTTCTCAGCTGGGAGATGGTGGTGGTCCCTTCTCCTGAGAAGCAGCACTTGTGTCCTGCTGCCCTATCCTTTCCCCACATTTTCTGTAGCTGCTTCATTCTGCCAGACCTGTGCTCCTGCTGGAAGAGATCCCAGCAGGGCATCAGTCTGATGGTGAGCTCAGGGAGGATTCTCAGGGTGGAAATCCCTTCATTGCTTAATTAGCTGCCTGCTAGGCACCCACCATGTGGGACTTAGCCAGCTGTGGTCTGCTGTAGATTTGCAGCCCTCTTAGTCAAGCAGCGAGGTCCCTGCTATGCTCTTCTCAATGACTGCAGAGAAGTGAAAGTGAACATGGTAGTTCTGTGGCTCTCTCTGTGTGTATGTTGCCAGGACAGGTGCTCTGGCTTAGACAGAGCTTAAAGTGAGTGCTCTCCACAAGAGTGGATGTTCTATGTGTTAACTTTACTAAAGCTTTTCTATTCAAGTAGTCAGGTAACACATATGGAATTGGCACTTCTGTTCTTGCTTTCATCAGGGGTAAATGCCAGGGCAGCAGGCTGTGGTGCCCTCCTTTTTCTGGTTTGTGAGTGCTCCCAGCTTACAAAGTGGTTATTTGTGGGGTGAACTGGTATGATTTCTCTTTGTTTGAGCCATATACTGTGAGATATTCTCACTTTAACAGTCTGTCTTTATGCAAGCCTTTTACATGGCTGGTTTTTGCGGGTCTCTTTTCCGGCAGTGTTAGTCAGGAGGTAACAGAGTGAACACAAACTTTTTAAAGCTAATAATTACTCATTTGGTGGGAAAAAAAGCCATTACTCCTCCTCTCCCTCCACTGAAAGGCATCTTAAGAATTCAGGCAGTGTATAGACTTATGCTTACTAGATAACACTCTCTGCAAATGATTAGCAGGGTTGAGTCTCAGTAATGTTATTATGAATTACTTTATTCTAAAGAAAAAAAAATTAAACGGTGCTTTTGGTTTTAGATACAAATAGATTTAAAAACCAGTACTGTGGTTTTATGTTAGGACATGAGTCTCAAGAGTTGACATACTTAGTAGTGATTCCAGCTGTGCAAATGACACAAGGTGCTTTTGGAGATGCTTGCTTTATACACTACACCTACACAAGAGATTTGTTTCCAGGGTTTAGGTAAAAATATATAAGTGCTTTAAAATACTTTAATTCTGATAGGGACATGGACACTTTGTTGCCAGGAAATAAAAATGCTATTGACCTGAAGCTATTTATAGCCTTCTTTCAGTATAACTCTAATTATTTTAAATGGTATCACTGATACAAAATCAATAAGGAGAGTAGACTGAATTGTAGATTCTGAGTGTGATATTCAGGCAAACTGTCATGACACGCGGCTCAAGATAGATGTGAATGCTTGTCAGGTGATATCTGACGTAATGCTTTGGGTGAATTTTCACTGAAATTGTATATTTTCTTGTATAAAATACTACAGATTATGAGCTCTTTCTGAGGAAAAAGAGAGCTTAAGAAACTAAAATTTTTTTGTTGTTGTTTTTTTCTTCTACTCTGTCCTGTACTATTTCCTTAGTTTTTTAAAGAGAGCTATTAAACCATTATTTCCTTCTTGTCTGATTCACTCTCTCCTCACAGAAATGCACATAATGGTAATTTTTTTAACAGCTTGTTGGTGTTTTTAAAATTTTGTTTTCTTTTTAAAGACCATAATTTTTCAAAATTGTGCATTATTATTGTACTGATTTAGATAATAAATAAAAAGCTACTTTTAAGCCTGGATAGTACAAATTTGCCTAAAATATTTCCAACTTACTTTTCAGATGAAGCTGTGTAATTGTTTTTAACTGAAAGTGGAGAGTGTTGTGTTGTTGACTTACCAAGTACCACAGGTATAGAGAAGGAGTGGGAATGACAGCACACAACCTTTATTTCAGAGTAATTTTTAAAGCCTTTTTTCAATTTTTAAACTCATAATAAGGCAAAAAATAAATTTTTAAACTCAAAATAAGGCAACACTGAAGCCAGAGCTTCAGCTTGCATTGAAAAAGCCTACTGGATGTAATGAATGCCTGACATGTTATTGAGGGACATATGCTGGATGCAAAATGCAGAAGCACTGTGGAAGGGAGACCTGGGGGGCTGTCCCTGCCTGGACAGCTGCCCCAGCAGTGTTGTGGTGGGTTTCCTTCCCACAGGCAGGGGTGTTGCCAAGCAGACTCCCCTGAGAAGCTGTAAGACTGACCCTAGAGCAACCATCTGTGTAACTGGGCTAAGGAAGAGAGTGCTATCCTCCCCTCCCTTGAGAAAACAATGTTGTTTTTCTTTATTTCTCTCCATTCTTGTGAAATAAAAGTACAGAACTCACATGCTCTATCAGGAGCTGTAGTGATAGGACAAGGAGTAATGGGTTCAAACTGGAAGAGATTAAATTTAGCTAAAAGATATGGAAGAAATTCCTGACTGTGGAGGTGGTGAGGCACTGGAACAGGTTGCCCAGAGAAGCTGTGGGTGCCCCATCCCTGGAAGTCTTCAAGGCCAGGTTGGATGGGGCTTTGAGCAAGCTGGTCTAGTGGAAGGTGTCCCTGCCCATGTCATGGGGACAAACTGTATGGTCTTTAAGGTCCCTTTCAACCAAAGGGACCTTTATTTCGACTCATTTATTTATGAGTTTGTCTAAGGCTGAAGGGTTGTGTTGTTGCTTAGATGGAAACCTGAAGGCTCCAGACTCTTGTCTTTATCTCCATCTTTGAGGGTCATCTCTTTTACCTGTGACATGACAGTCATCCATCCATTGAGGTGCTCAGTTCCCCTGTCCCCAGCTCCTTTCAGTCCATGTACACAGGTGTTCCCTTTTTGATTAAAGTACCAGCACTCTGTATGCACCAGACACAAAGGGCAGCCAACAAAACCCATGCTGGGCAGGTGTGAGCAGTCTGTGATGGAAGATTTCATCCTGAGCCATGCTAGGCTAATTCCACGTGAACTTGATTTCCTTTCTCATTCTTTGCAGAATGTTCACAGTGGGAGTGTTATCTTTGCTAAGTGAGAGAGCTTTTCACAATTGTAGCTGTAGTTTCCACATGCTGTAAGTGCTGTGCTTCTGTGCTAAACTTCAGTCTGGTCCAAAGCACTGCTGTGCAGCACTGCTTCCTACCACCCATGTAGGATCAGGAACAAGTACAGAAGAAATGCTTGTTGAGAACAGCTGCAGGAGAGAGCAGCGTCAGCACAATGCAAAGATGGCAGCAAACAGAGAAGATTAAAAAGGGATGTGGAGGAGTGAACTGGGTGAGAGGAAAAGAACGCAAAAAAGAGAAGGGGAGGTGCAATTCTAAAGGTGTAATACCAGAGAATATTAATAGGGTAAGGCAAGTAAGTGTAGCAAGGCAGATCTCAGCACACCTAACCTAGAATGAAACAATGCTTAAATCTCTAGCTTCATTGCAGTCTGAAGAGAGATCAAATATTGCAGAAGGGGGTTCATTTTGTACATTAGTTAGTTCACTCAGAACTAACTCAGTTCTGTGAGCATTAACTAGTAAATCATTGCAAACCCTCTCAGCCATCTAGCCCCATCAACAGCAGATTTTTTTAACTTTACATTTGTGACATATCTTGGGCTTCAGACTTGGGTTCACAGATTAATCAAACCAAAAAAAACACCTTTGTGAATTCTTGTAGCACAAGTGGCATTGCAGAGGGGGGTTGCATGCTGCAGGACAAACTTCAGAGATACACCCTCCCTCCTTGTTCATCTAAGTGGGATACTTTTGGAGGAAATTTTAGAGGCTTGGGCTTCTCCCATGCCATCACAATGGATTCACAAATAAAATTAGTGGAATGAACAAATTAATTTTTCATTTTTGAAGTGTGTGCATCCTCCACTCCAGCTTCCTACAGAGGGTTAGCATTCCACCCTATATTTTAACTTTTGGAAGTTGTATCTCTGTTCTAAAGCTTCAAGATGTGGAATGGTGCTCTAGATGCATGGTACTGGCCAGGCTGCCCTTTGAAATACCTGGTTGTTACTTGCTGCATCATCATCATCCACTACAAATGCTGCTGCTGTAGAATTAGTATGTGCTCATCCATGTGCTCCTGCTGGCTGCTAACACTAATAAATTCACTCTTGTGGTGCCTTACTAGCAAAAATATAGTGACTCCAGCCAGGTGCTGCGGTACAGGAGTGCTGAGGTTGCACTCTGTTCTCTAGTTGTGGGAGAGTTTTCTTACTGATGCTGTAAAAATGAGTAGACATACACATGGTGGCAGGCTTCAGGAAAGGTAATTCTGGACTACCATCACTCACCAGTCTTGATCTAGGCTTCATTCAAAGAGCCTGAGACTTCCCATTCCTAATCTGCTGTGATGATAGAGTGCCAAACCTTCCTTTTCTTGGAAAGTGCTTGAATTCTTATTGAAGAGGAAGTTACTTGACAAGCATAACTAATTGTTCCCTGTTCTGGTGGTCAGTGTGTCAGCAAGCCATTTTAGCCCCATGACAGCATCCTTAACAGTGCTGTCCTTCTGACCTTGATGATCCTGCGGGAGGAACAGTATTGATTCACTGAAGTGTGGCTTTTAGGTTGCATTAATGGTGCTGCTGTTGCCTGCTGATACTGCCCAGAATTCAGTTTTCCAGGTGATAGGACTGATGTATCACTGAGCACTTGAACTTTGCTTGCACAGTCATAGCACAGGCATTGCTTGTGTAAAGAGATGTCAGGGGTGGGGATTACTTGCTGGGATGTTTCCCTGCAGGAGACAGAAACTGGACAGGTGGCAGTGTGGATTGCATGAAAAATTCACATGTGACTGAACGCAAAGAGCTTTTAATTTAGGAAGCTGAGATTTTCTTAAAAAAAAAGAAAAAAAAATCCTTCCATGCTATTAGCCTCATGTTCTTCCTCCAGTCTGTGCCTGCTTTTGGAAGCCTGCAGTTATTGTCAGCCACATCACCCTGTAGCAGTCTAATACTAAATTAATCGTTTCTATTATATGGCCATTCTTCTGGGACTTGCTATGATGTTTGGATGGGATAATACAGTGCTGGAATTTTTTTCTCTTTTTCACGTATCAAGCTATTTTTAAAATTCCATTTGCAGATGTATTTTTGAAAGCTTAACAGTATGTCAAATCTGTTGCACAAAGGACTGTCAGCTGCTGTTTGCTTTCTTCTGTCTTTTACTTTAATCTGGCAGGCCAGTAAATGATGTGAAAAGCATTTTGCTTTGCTCCTTCAGCTTATGCAAATCTGTTGCTTAGGAACGGAAAGGAGCTCCAGTCCCAAAAGGAACATCTTAGGCTGATCTGCATGGCAAAAAGGCAGATTGTCCTATCCAGAGCACAGGAAAAGAAATCCATCCTGTTGCTGTTCTCTGAAGTGCTTTGGCTATCAGGGTGTTAAAATGTTTTCTTCTCAGTCTGAATTGATAGATAAGCAGTTGAATGGCTGAAGTGTTAGAAATTTAATTAAAATAGAACTAAAAGGGAGTTTTTGAGAGAGATCTTGGAGGTTTGAAATAAAAATTTATATTTTTGTAATTGCTGTGCTGTTCTTGGAAGAGAAAATCCATTCCTTTTGTTCTCATTCTACTACAAGGGTCCTTTGTGATTGGCATCTCATGGTTTAAATTGAGCAGGAACGTTACACAGAAAATTGAATCAAATTTTCATAATAGAAAAATTATTTAATTGATTTTTTGCAATACAGTAGCATAGAAAAAGGACACAATGGGACAGAAGAAACCTGACAATGTGTTGCTATAGGGATAAAACTTAACTTCTGCTGCTGTGCTGACCAATTCTATTCTTGTGGGAATGTTGTCATTAGTTGCCACAGAGTTTGCTGTGGTTGGTCCTGAAGACCCCAGTTCAGCAGGCCAGTCAATCATCTTTTTAAATATACTTTCATTTGAATTTCTTTCCTTCAGTGTGTGGACTGTGGAATAGCTTTGCTTCTCTTTTTTTGTTAATAATATGCTTCTCTTCTCCCTCTTTAACTGCAGTACATAAAATTTTCCTGATTTTCATCACAGAATTCTGTCTTTTTAAGTAAGGTAAATTTTGATTTATTTATGCAAAAGGCATTTAAATTTGTTTATTAATATTTATATTAATATATAATAGTTTATTTTAGGCAAAACCACTCATGTGGATACATATTTCAATTAACAGATTGCACGGCAATTTTAGTCTTCAGTAGTCAGGATACTATATTTTAATTTAAGATTCAAAAATTCTGCTTTTGCAGACTTGGGAAAGAAGAGACACCATGTCAAAGGAAGTTGTTGTTTAAAGTGTAGACATACTTCCTCTTTGTCTTATTTTGAGCCGGGGAACATGTACAAGCACTTGGAGATCAAATGCATCTATTTAAAAACAAATGTGTCCAGTGGACTGCAAAAAAACATGGGGCATCCCCTCCCAAAATAATTTTTCAGTCAAATGAAACAATATTTTCATCTGCAAAGTCAGAAAATATTAAAGAATTTCTGCAGTCCAGCAATTCTTTGTCATTGAAACTCCACCTTAATTAACTCACTCTTTGGCATGATGCCTCTCCATATTTTTAATATGAAATAATTTTTTTTGCCACTTTAAATTCCAGTCTTGGAGAGATTTTTGGGTTACATAGAGAATGCTGTAAGCAAAACCAATTCCCTTGATGCCCCAAAACACCTCTGCTTCCTTGGGCTGCATTCTCGAGCTAATATTTGCATGTGCTTTATTGCTGCTGGATTTGCATGTGTTTTATATGCTGGTGTCCAGGGCTCGCACTGTGCTGGGTGCAGCTGGAGGTGGGGTGTGCTGAGCACATCTGCTCATCCCATTCACAGGCCTCTGAATGTTCTGTGGTCACTTCTCCTACCATGGGGAATGAGAGAGAAACTGTGCATGAGTGGGTCAGGCTTTGCTGATCCCAGCTCAGAGCGTGGTGAGAGGCCCAGGCCGCCAGCTGCAGCCCAGAACTGCTGATCCAACCCTTTGTGACCAGGGGCCCCAAATTCTCCTCTCCAGGGCTGGGAACTTGCCCTGCAGTTTGATGACTATAGGATGTGTTTTTCCTGGACTGTTTCAGGCTTTTAGAAGTGTAACTAGCTGCATTTTAAATCCATGCATGCTACATTTAAACTCAGTTTTCTGTGAGCTTTTGGTTAAATAAAGTTAAAAGATGTAGAGAACAACTTTTTACTTTTTTTTTTTTTTTTTCCCAAGGTGTATTTAAGAAACTGGTATCGTGTATAGCATGGTATCAAGAATGGTGAGATAAGATCAATGCTGATATTCCTCTGACTCTTCTCACCCGAAATTCAGCAGTGGCTCAAATCTCTGCACACTCAGCTCTTCCCACATGCCTGGCCAGGTGCTGTCAGAGGTGCTGGGATGTCTTTTGGGGTAAGGAGGGAGACGGTCTGTCAAGAGACAGTAGCAAAGCTGCTCCAAAGAGAGTACATGACTTAAGGAGAGGTTTGCTCTGCTGTCACTGCAGAAAAAAAGCACCCGCCAGCTGTGGGATTTAGATGTTAATTATTTTTGTTTCAGGGAAGTTTAACATTGTAACTCCAACTTCCATAAAGTAAAGCAAGAATTGCCATAGACACAGTTGTGGTCACTGTCTGATCTTTCAAGTTCCAGTATGCAGCAATTTCCCAGGAGATACACTGTAAGGAGCTGACACCTGGAAATCCATTTCCAGATTGTTACCTGCTGCAATCCACCGTGCTTCAAGAGGGAAGCCTGCTGTGTTACTGCTCTGATGGTTGTGTGAGGATAAATCCTTAGAGATTTCAAAGTGAGCATGCTTAGATGTCCTCAGGGTGTCAAACCTTTGAGTGAGTGATGCAAAGTAAAGAAAAGTGCCTATCAGCTGTGGATTTAGATTTTAATTTTTTTTATTTATGTCGGGGAAGTTTAACATTGTTACTTCAACTTCCATAAAGTAAATGCCTCTGCTTGCTGTGTCTAAATCTTCTGAAGTTGGCTTTCACTAAGCTTGATATTTTCTACCTTTATTTTTACAGCTAAAGGACTGAATTATACTGTTTATCAGTTTTCTGTGGGAATGTTCACTTGGCAATCTTAGTACAGGTGATAATGACAGTTTGCAAGTAATTTAAATGGCATATGTACTTGTGTTCTCCAAGGACTTTCCATTCTTTCCCTATGTATCTTCAAGATACTCAATATACCTTTTGGTTTTTTTGAAATGTTTTGTGGTAGCATGATACCAACCTCATCATCTCCTGCTTTGTCTAACACAGCCGTAACATTGCATCTGATAACTTTTGTGGTGAAGGGCTTTATTTTTCACCAGTACTAGATATCATCAAACCCAGTTGTTTGAGATAGAACTTTTATGTTGGGAATTAATGCATTTTTGAAACTCAGCTGGATAATTTCATAAGACCATTAGAGGACATTTCTGGGAAGTCTTGGCCATAGGCTAAAGAGGAACTGTGTGGTAATTTCTACACTAATAAGAAGATCTCAGTAAGGGTACAGTTATCTTAGTTCATTTGCCTTGCCTACATTTATGTAACTTGGTTGCTAGCTACAAGTTATATCTGTTGGATTCTATGCACTCCTACTGAACATGTATAAGAGCTGTCTTGTATCATCAAGCATGTTTTTTCCTGTTTTAGCTATTAATAGGCTGAGTCCTGCTTAACTCTATCACTGAAAGAAAGCTTAAAAGCTTGTTACTTAACTCTAATATTTGGGGGATTTTTTTTTACCTCTAAGTTTGAGAACAGAATAGTTACAGCAATCCTTTCTCTCTCTCACAGTGATTCTGAAA
This sequence comes from Chloebia gouldiae, assembly GCA_003676055.1. NCBI lineage: Eukaryota > Metazoa > Chordata > Aves > Passeriformes > Passeridae > Chloebia > Chloebia gouldiae. The sequence goes on along the minus strand of QUSF01000007.1, from coordinate 29,933,184 downwards.
TTAATGCTCTATTATCTGCTTTCTCAGTCCTTATCTTCTGTAGCTCTGGTCAGTTTTAATTTTTTTTTTGTCCAAAACATTTTTCCCCATAATTTGCTCCTGTTCATATAACTGAAGTTTCAGGAGGCCCAAAAGAGCATGGCTGAGAGATGCATGCTGGCTGTTTTCTGATATGCTTGGAATTAAGAATATAGACCTTCTGCAAAGACTTAGACATTATTCTGCAAGGATGAAGATGTGGAAATGGTATCTCTACTAGGACTGACAATCATCTCCTCTAGATATCAAATCAATTGTTGTTAGCAGGGCACTGCTTACATGCAGAGCTGAGAGCAATGGTGCAGAATTATGACATTTAAAAAAGGTTGCCAACTCTTTTTTTTGTGAACATTTTCAATAATAATCCAGTTCTGAAGTTAAATCAAAATGTAAACAATGCTAGAGGAGCTTCGTTTTTTTGGCTTGATTTTTCACATGGACAGAATGTGAGAGACAGCTCAGTGCACTTCTCTACAGCACAAGCTGTTCTGAGCAGGTCAGGCCCATGTGGTGCTCATCTCCTTCGGAAATGAAGAAAAACAGGATATCCTCGTTCAAGCTAGTCTGTGGCCTTTCACTAACATACTAAAAAAACCCAAACCCTGGGATTGATATCTCTTGACCCTTGGACATGATGGGACTTGGTACTGTGAGGCTGAAGATCTTTTCAAACAGGGATTTTCTTGCTTTGAAATCCAGAAAAAAGAGCTGAGAACTAGCATAGGCATTGCTCTTTCCTGCTTAGAAAGCTGTGTGTGCTCATTAAACACCAGCATACATTAGCAAAATAGCTTGCTGGTGTATGTGATTCTCTCTTCTCAAGGGAGAATGTCAGACCATGAATGTTAAGTGTTCACTAATTAAGTTATGTACAACCAGGAAAACATGTTCTTTTTCATGCATTTTCACTTTAGTGCTTTAAGGATGGGTCATAAACCAAAGATACCAAAAAGAAAAATATTACTTCAGAAGTAACGCATACATGTCTTCTGCCTGAGAAAAGCTGTCCTGGGAAATCTCATGTGGGTACAGAACTGAAAATACAGCTTTGTAGGAATTTAGTATGAAAAAATTCTCAGTTTGGGTAAATGTCCTCGTATAACTATAATGATGAGTATGACTACAGTATTTTAGTCTGTTCTCATTTATGTAAAATCCTAATGAAACTTTTTTTGTAAGTATGTCTTTGAAGTTTCTTATGTTCTTTGCCATAAAGGAATCTGTTAAAATATTAGCTCTCCTTCCCAGTAATGTCATCTGTTAAAAACTCATGATTATTAAAGAGGCAAAGCTATCCAAGTTTGTGTCTTGGGAAATTTAGATTTTCTTAAATTAATTTTTCTAAAAAAAAAAAAAAAAAAAAAAGAAATCTAGTTTTGCTAGCCCTTCATCATTGTACATGAGAAACAGCTGTTGTCTTTTGGAGCTTGTTTATCAACAAAGATAAAGAAGGGGAGAAAAGCCTTGAGCCAGTTCCGGCTGTCGCCCTGCCGCTGCTGTTGTCAAAACTCCTTTGCTTGCTTCTGGAGGGGCAGGGGGGAAATGTGAATCACAGCCTTGCAACATTTGCAAATGTGTCAAAGCTGGGCAGGAAGGAGCTGCTTCCTCTTTCATGTCTTGCTAGATACTGGAGTGCAAAGGCTGGGGAACAGGGACATTGAACTTGGCCAAGGAAACACCGGGCGTATGGATACCTTTGGCAAAACCGCAATGCGGAGCTGTCAGCGATCAACCTCGGAACCAGAAGATATTTACAACTGTCTGTACTCAATGGCTTTTGTTTTCCTGCTTTGAGAAATGCTGATCTTTGGGAAATCATGCTGAAGGACCTGAAAATATGTTCCTCCCCATATATCTTTTCACAACCCAGAGGGCAGCAGGAAGCTTTTGTTTCTTACTTGTACCCCTGGCCTGTTAGTGAAAGGTTCCCAAACCTTTGCTATTAAACAGATGGCAGTGTAAGTCAGCTGGGATTTTGGGTTCTATTTTTAAATTGTTTTCTAAGTATTAAAAACAAATCCACAGAAAGTCTAATGTCCTATAGTCTGAACATAGCTGATGCTGGAGGAATACTCCTGTGCAGCTGTGAACATTGAGGACAAAAGCATGCAGATGTGCTTTCAGAACTGGGATGTAAGGGCCACATCCTCAGAATATTCATTTCTAGTGCTGAGGAGGTACAAGTCAGGAGCTTGGATTTTGTGAATACGTGCCTCTGTTCAGCAGGAGGGGCCCAAGTCATTGGTGGACCATGTTTTAGGAGGAGAAGGAAGATGTGTGGACTGGGGAGAGGGTGATGATACTTACCTTGCATGCAGTGACATCTCCCCTTTACATAGATAGTTGCTGTCGTTTTTGGTATAGAACAGCTGGCCATTCTTCACTATGGGTTTTATAACAATTTTTGTTGTGCTTTCTTGGAGCCAGTGCTTTGTGGCCATTTGCCTGTCCAGTGAAAAAGGGCTATGGGCCCATTGATCCCTGTCACATCCCAGAGCAGCTGCACACTGGGTGTTTCTACTTTGACAGGGAGGCTAAGAGGAAGAAAAGTTTTAAATTAGAAGGAGCCTCACAGTTAATGTTTTCTTTTATAGCTAAAGCTTGATTTCTAGATACTGACTCATCTATAAAGTGCCTATAGATAGAGACTCATCTATAGATGTTCTGATTACTTGACAGCTCAGTTTTCTCTAGGGTAAAACTGTTCAGTCTGACCTCCTCACAGGACTTTTGCCCAGCCATGGAAGTTTTTTTGGCATGTGTTCATTTATTGAAGGGAGGACACTATGTTCTTTGCTCTAATTTGAGCATAATTCTGTTATCTAATTTGAGAATAATTGTGGTTCTTGTGTTGGAGCTTGATCTGTGTGTAGGCAGGTGTTGGGCAAACATCCTGGCAGAGGTTTGCCAGCCAGCACTCCTGTCAGTCCAGTCCTTCATCCCTTTTTTGGCAAGGATCACAAATTGCACAATATGAGCACTGGTTCATTTATTTATTTTAACAAAAACTGATATGCTCATGCTGGGAGCAAGGTTGGGCTGGGCATTCAAGAAGAAACAGACCTATGAATTTTTCTGTTGGTTGTTGTTTATAAAGTTGTTGGCAAGCTCTCTCCATAGATTTGCAGCAATGGCTTGGTACACAGGGTTGATCTCTGGAGATAGGTAATCACTCCTGGTTGCTTTCTCTCCTTGGGTTTGGGTTTTGGTTCTGTTTTTTTTTTTGGTTTTTTTTTTTTTTTTTTGGTCTGCTGAGCCCTTCCTTGGAGATAAAGCTGCTGTTTCTGTGGATCTTTCTCCAGGAATCTATAATTAGGCAAGAGAAAGTGAGTAGTGGGATCACCAGCCCATACCAGCTGTCTTGCAGTGAGTTTTTGTCAAAGCTGCACTGGGATCTGCTTGTAGCCTCCCTGCCTCCCTGTATGTGGGGTTGGAGCAACTCCATGAGGGTGTCATATGCCAAGCAGGATCCTGTTCCTCTGGGTTGTGTGTGCTCAGTGTTCCTTTCCTCCTGGTTAGAGCTGAGGGCAGTACTCAGCTGCTCCTTGCACCACAGACATATGGTTTTTCTCTGGTAAATGAGGGAAAATAACTTGCAAAAAAATGAGACATCCTGATTAGATATATTACCTTAAAAATAATTTTTTTTTTCACTTCACTGAGGAGAGTGTGTAAATCATTATACAAAAGTGGATGACTGAGTTGTTCCATCCTATGTTTTCTTCCTAAATTTTCACAACATCACAGGACAAGTAAGTTTGGAAAGGTCTACAGTAGCAAACCTGGTCCAACCTCCCTGAAGCAGAGTCATCCTGGAGCACATGGCACAGGACTGCAGCCAGAGAGTTCTTGAAAAGTTCCAGTGAAGGAGACTCTACAGTTTCTCTGGGCAACCTGTTCCAGTGCTTGGTCACTGGTCACAGATGGCCCACATTTCTTCCCATTGCCCTTCTAGGTTCAGAACCCCAGGCAGCAGCAGCAGTCAAAGGTTATAGAGGCCCTGAGGAGTCTATCATCAGCTACCCAAAACAGAACTGGATGTCCTAGGGCACGAAACACTGGAGACTGCTGGCACCTTTTGACAGCCTGGTCTCCTGAAGATGATGTGGTTGTAGAAGCTGTAGTACATAAAGTTTTTGAAAGTACATTGGCTCAAAACTGAGCCTTAGAATCATCATTTCCTCTATTTTTGATGCATTTCTGGTGCCCAGCAGTGGGAGAGAAGAAACATTTCTCGAGTCCTAAAAGTAAGGACAGGGATGTTAGTCTGAAAAGTTTTATTTAAACTTGTATCTGAAAATCAAACTGAGTTTCTGTTTGACTGTTTCCCTTCTGTTTTGGTTGAAGGGAAACTTCCCATTTTCCACAACATAAATAGTTGCCTGCTCTTCATGTTACTCATTTGTTTACCGTGTATATAGTAACACACATAACGTTATACCTATGTGTATACATATACATATCTACATTTATGTATGTATTTTCTAACCAGGTGCAAAATGACTGCTCAAGTAACTCTGGAGGATGCCTTGTCCAATGTGGATCTTTTGGAGGAATTACCATTGCCAGATCAGCAACCGTGTATTGAGCCCCCACCGTCATCTCTTCTCTACCAGGTATTTTCTCATTCCCAGTGCTGTTAAGAAAGAGTACGTTTTACCCAAAACCAAATTGTGTTTATGTTGGCAATATATATAAAAATACTTTTCATAGAATCCTAGAATGGTTTGGGTTGGAATGGACTTTAAAGATCATTTAGTCCAGCCCCTCTGTCATGGGCCGGGACACCTTCCACTAGAGCAGGTTGCTCCAAGCCCTAGCTGGCCTGGCCTTGAAGACTTCCAAAGTCAGCCACAACTTCTTTGAGCAACTTGTTCCTGTGCCTCACTACCCTCACAGTCAATAATTTCTTGCTAATACCTAATCTAAACCTACACTTAGTTTGAATCCATTCCCACTTGTCCTGTCACTACATGCCCCTGTGCAAAGTTCTTCTCCAGCTTTCTTGTAGGACCCCTTTAGGTCCTGGACATTGCCATAAGGTCTTCCAGAGCCTTCTCTTTTCCAGGCTGAAAAATGCCAGGTTCTCAGTTTTCCTTCATAAGAGACATGCTGCTACAGAAGACTTAATTCCATGTTTTCCTTTCTCTGCAGCCAAACTTCAACACTAATTTTGAAGACAGAAATGCATTTGTCACTGGTATTGCAAGATACATTGAGCAAGCTACAGTCCATTCTAGCATGGTAAGTAGATGTTCCAATACACACTTCTGTATTACATAGAACAGAAGTAGAGGAATGTTTCTTCTTGCAGTTCATTAAAAGAATTATGGTCACAGGAAGTGGGTTACCTATTTCCTACTTCCAGGAGGAAGTAAGATGAAAAAGTATGTGGCTTTTCTTTTTTTTCAAGTGCACTTCTTAAAAATTTTTTAATTGCCTTTCCTCTTGAGCAACTAATGTTGTTCTCTTCTTTCATGGCATTCTTGGAAAATTAAGTATACTACATCTTATAATTCTAGAGTCCAGTTCACAAATGGTGGAATGGGCAGATAAAGCACCTGGTTACATGCTACTGAAAATTATGTATGTTTACATCAATCTACTTTTAAAATTATATGATTACTCCTTTACCTGTTTTGATTATTTGGATATTGGTACACTTCTCCTTTGCCAGGTAAAAAGTTGCTTTGCATGTGCTGACTTTTAATCCTTGAACATTCGACCTGGGGTCTGAAGAATAAATTCCATCACCCTCCCCCACCCAAAGATCAGCATTTCTATTTATACTTATGGATCACAGTGACATTAGTTTTGGGAAGAAAGAGCGACACATAAACTAGTCTAATCTGGGGAGATTATAATTGATGATGTATCATTCAGCATGCAATACATATGTGTTTGTATATATATATTCTGATAAGAGAAATAGGTTTATTTGGACAAGGGCTCGGAATTGACAGAAGACACATGGATATAATCTTTTTGTATTACAATTCCTCATTATATTGAGTGTCTTCCCTACAGAACGAAATGCTAGAAGAAGGCCAGGAATATGCAATCATGTTATACACATGGAGAAGCTGCTCAAGAGCCATTCCCCAGGTAATGGATGAAAACTCTACTGTCAGTGCAATGTGCAAACTTCTGTCTTGTTTTAGGATGGAATTACACAGACAGATTTGTCAGTGAGATCCAAAGTGGACTCTACTTTGGTTCCTGAATTGTTAAGCTGGGCATGCCATAGAACAATGTCTTTTAGCACTTGGGGACCAGTTGGACTTTATTTTTTTAATAAGGCATCTATAGAAATACCTTGTGGGGTTTGTGTCAGTCTTACTTTTTGGATCAAGAGCAGCTGTACTGTGTTTTAAAAGGAAAACTTTTGATTGTGGGATCTGCTTGAGGTCAACATTTCAGTCAAGAGAATGGACTCTTCCCACTCCCCAGTTTAATTCTTAAATTCAAAGCAGGTAGCATAGCATGTAACTATTAACATTCAGGTCAAACATCAAATTTCTAGACACTACTACTCCAAGACAGCCACTTTCTAAAGGCCAGAGCTACACAGTGCATTCTTGTTCTGTATAGAAAAGAAAAACCCTACTGTGAATAGGGCACAAGTCAGCTTCAAGTGTCTGGGAGTGGTTGTACAAAGTGGGGTGGGAAGAATATTAAGAGGCATCAGAAAACTGAACACAATTACTACCATGAGTTGACTCCTTCCTTTTTTACAGATTTGTAATGCACTTATTTTTATACTGAAATGCAAGGAAGGCTTATCCTCTGGTTTAAATATTTAGAGTGGAAGTCAGGTAATCTGTTTTAATTTACAGTTCTTGCCCTATTTTAGTGCATGATTTTGAGCAAGTGGCTTAATGTTGAAAGTTACTCCCTGCACACCCTATAGAGGTGTTTGACAACTAAATTACTTGCTGTAAGGTAGAAGGAAAAACTTAGATTGTTTTGGGTTTTTTTTACATGCAATTAAGCTTAGATGATTAGCATAAGATTACCAAACTTGGAAATTTTTGTCTATAAGTTTGTCTCTTTAGGATGATGCTGCATTTGCTCAGGATCTTAGTTGCTGAGGCTTTATCGTGGAAAATTTCAAGTATAACAACCTCTTTAATTATCCACAGGTCAAGTGCAACGAGCAGCCTAACAGAGTAGAAATTTATGAGAAAACTGTGGAAGTTTTGGAGCCAGAGGTCACAAAACTGATGAATTTTATGTATTTTCAGGTAAAAGGAACGAAAACAAAATTTGTCAGTAGGCTTGTAATTTTATATTCTTGCTTTGTATACTTCATATTGTGTGCTCAGGTACTGAAGCTAGTCATTATATGTTAGAAAAAACACACCATATTCTCTCACAGAAGGGCAGACTTTTTAATGCCTGTTTCAAAGACTTGAGTCAATCTCCATTAAGACTTTCAGCGTAAAATCAAATGTAATTGCATATAGTCCCCATGCAGCACATGGTCACAGAGATCTGTCACTTTAGGAAGAAAGGAAATAGAAATATAGTGTGTTTCACATGTATAATAAAAACATCTCAGCACAGAAACCATTTGCTGGGGAGTGAGGGATCCACAAGTCTGGACAGCAGAGCAGCAGGTGCAACATTGCTATGCAGATTCATAATTGAGGCAAGCTAACCCAGTTGTTGTGACCTGCCAGCCACCCGAGCTGGAGAATAGCAGTCTGTCTTGCCTTCTCCTCCCTCCTGGCAGCTTGCCATCTATTTCAGTGGACTGAGGATGTTTCCAGGCATTATTCAGAGATGGAGCAGCTAGAGCCTGTGAGGCCTGGAGCAGACAGGAAGGAGGAGATTGTTGGACTCAGTAAGACGCCCAGTTGGGGAAGACAGCAGGAAATTTTACATTTCATTCAATCTCCTTTCATTTAAGCAGATTAGAGCTTTAAAGTCAGAACAGATTCCTTTTTATGTTTGAAGTTGCTGTCTTTTTGGTATTTGTAATCTCCATCTGCAATGGCCCTGGTTTGCGCTTGGAAATAAGCCCTCAAATAAACATGTGCCAGGATGACTTAACAGAGCTGGCATGTACAGTGTGCTGTGGATTTTTGTTTGTTTGAAGGGAGCATTCCTATAATTTGCCTTTTAACTCATATATACTTCTTCACTAAAGAACATGAAATCCCTTTTTTCTGAGGGATTTTAAACTTCATCGAATCACAGAGTAGTTTGAGTTGGAAAGGACCTTGAAAACATACAGTCCAACCCCTCTGCAGTGTAAAAGGGGTCTTTTTTATTAGATCAGGTTGCTCAGCCCCATCTAACCTGGCCTTGAACACTTCCAGGGATGGGGCATCCACAGTTTTTCTGGGCAGCCTGTTTCAGTGCCTCACCACTATCACTGTAGAAAACTTTATAGCAAATGTAAATTGACCCCCTTTTAGTTTAAAAAATACTTCTCCTTGCCTTGCCCTATTTTTTATTTGTACTTTTAATTACTTTTATCTGCAAAGAAGAATCTTGGCTCTTGGGTCAGGCAAGCTTGATGGCAAAATCACTGGTGATACTTGCAGTACACATCAGATACACAGAGGAGTAGCTGAAAAACCTGTACTTATGCCTTGCTAGTTTTGCATACTTTAAACATTTTTCTGCTTCACTGGAGCTTTTTACTGGACCAGCTCTAGGTACATGATGAAACTTTTTTCCTGGGAATGTCATGGCTTTTACTCCCTGTTTTTCTGTCTTTTCCCCCCATTAGAGAAATGCAATTGAACGGTTTTGTGGGGAGGTGAGGCGTTTGTGCCACGCCGAGAGAAGGAAGGACTTTGTGTCTGAAGCCTATCTGATCACACTGGGCAAATTCATCAACATGTTTGCAGTGTTGGATGAGTTGAAAAATATGAAGTGCAGCGTGAAGAACGACCACTCAGCCTACAAGCGGTAAGTGGCAAGGGGCAGCAGGACCCAGCCCTTTCCTGCCAGGATGCAGGCATCCCACGAGATGGCAGCAGTTGCTGTGTTGTTTCTACTTACATGAGATTTAGTTTCTGCCTCTAGCTGTTGTAGTTGTTGGGCCTGGAGACCTCTTAAGACCTCTTGGTTTACCTTTCTTTTTCTTTGAAGGTGTGTTTCTTGTGGCCAAACACTTGTTTTCTCTAAGACTGACTTTTCCTGGGTTGTTGAGTGGCTTGGATCTATAGAGCCACAGCTGCACCCAGTCGAAGGATATAGCCAATGGTTTTTAATTTGTTTTTTCATTTCCTTTTTTATTGGACCACCTAAGTAGGGGCGTAGTGAGGAATTTGGGATAGCAAGCCAGTTTATTTTGGATAAATTAGGTCTATCTCTGTCTTCTAGTAGACTTTTCACCTTTTTTTTTTGAGGAAATATATTTACTTGCAAACAGTCCTGGCCAAGGGAAATACAGTTTTTCTTCTGTTTTTAAAGAGCTGCTCAGTTCCTGCGGAAAATGGCAGATCCTCAGTCGATTCAGGAATCTCAGAACCTTTCCATGTTCCTTGCCAACCACAACAAGATAACACAAGTAAGCTTGAATTGTCTTCTGGCAAGTTACCTAATGCTTTGCAAAAGTATTAAAATAAAGCTCTTCCAGTTTGGTAGTAACTTTTTCTTTTTTCCCAGTCAGTGTAACTAGTTAACTAATATCCTTCTTTTTTTTTTTCTCCAGTCTTTGCAGCAGCAGTTGGAGGTTATTGTTGGCTATGAAGAGCTGCTTGCAGATATTGTGAATTTGTGTGTGGACTACTATGAAAACAAAATGTATCTAACACCCAGTGAGAAACATATGCTTTTGAAAGTAGGTTTCTTTTGGGTACAAAATTTTAAAAAGGATGTTGAAGCAGGGTACAGATTGTTTCCAGTTGTTTTTGTTTTTTTAAAAGGAACCAGATTAAACAAATAAGTCAAATTACTGCTTTTCCCCATCATTGTCTTTTCGTTGTATTACATGCTAAAATTATTTGAAAGCTTTTAATCCGTTTTTGTTTTTCATAAATTCAAGTTGACCCATTTGAACTGCATCCAATTCTATGGAATTGTGTTTCTATGAGGTATAATGACAGCAGAAAGGAACTACTGCATTTCATTTTATATATGTGGCAAGATTGTTTAAAAAGCTTTTGGAAGTGAGGCTGTGTATCAAATATTTCAGGGAACAAATATCTTGGAATTAGGAAGACAGTTTAGTTAGCTGGACTGTGTACCTGTAGTAAGAGGGTGCTGGGCAGTGTGAGATGTGGCTGATTTTATCAGCTGTATGTCTTGCAGTGGAAGAAAAGATAAAGAGTAAGAGCTAAAAAGTTGCCTCATGACAAATATTTTGAGTCACTTCAGTGTTTAACTTTTGAAGAGCTCTGTTTATTAGGAGTAAGTGAAAATCTTCTGAAACCACACATGAACTCTAGAGCATTTATGTTCTATCCACAAGGGTGCCCAGTGTGACTTTTGTATTTAGGCCTTTTGTTCAGAAGAGATACATAGAATACAGTAAGTTGCTGTGCTTGGTTCCTGTAAATACTAAATAGAATCCAAGAATATGCTGAGTTGGGAGGGACCCATAAAGATCATCGAGTCCAACTCCTGGCCCTGCCCAGCACCATCCCCAAGGGTCACACCATGTGTCTGAGAGTGTTGTCCAAAGGCTTCTTGGATTCTGTCAGGCTGGTGCTGTGACCACTGCCCCGGGGAGTCTTCCTGTGCCCAACCATCCTCTGGGTGAAGAACCTTTTCCTAATAAATTCCTAACCTCATGTTAATTAAATAGATTGGAAACAGTGTAATTAGATTTTTTTTTATGCTTCTGAGCTCTATGCTTCTCTTGCTTCAGAGAAGCACTGAAAGCCAGAGAAGCAATCATTCTGAGATGTTAGATGTAAACTTCTGTTACCAAATCAGTTTGCATGTACAGAATTTGAATCAAAGAAAAGCTCTAAAAATAGCCAGAATCTCATTTCAGTTAGATTTTTTTTAATGATAAACCTTACAAACAAGCATCATCTTTTAAGGGTAACTGATCAGGCTAATGTTAATGTAAAAACTGCTAATACAGGTAAGAAAAATAATTGTATAGAAATGTACGTATTTAAAAATATATGCTGTTTGAAGGAGGTTGGGTGTTTCAGGACTGGTTTTAAAATGTTACTTTTTTTAATTATGTGAAAACAGATGTACAGGTTTTTACTTCTGAGGTCCTTTTGTGGAAGGCTTAATTTTTTCCTTTTTCAGGTGATGGGCTTTGGATTATACCTGATGGATGGAAGTGTCAGCAACATCTATAAGCTGGATGCGAAGAAAAGGATAAATTTAGCCAAGATAGACAAGTACTTTAAGGTTGGTTAAGATGTGATTTTAAAGGAAATTTCTCTTGCATTTTACATATATTTAAATAGAAAAAAAAGATCACTTTGGGTTATAATATGGGTAACTAATGGTTTCCTTTCACTATGCTTTGTGTTACTAATTTATTTAATGTGATTTGTTCCTTGTGTACAGCAGTTGCAGGTTGTCCCACTGTTTGGTGACATGCAGATTGAACTTGCAAGATACATTAAGACCAGTGCCCATTATGAGGAAAATAAATCCAGGTAGGGAGGAGAAAGGAACAGAAAAAAGAATGGAGCATCTGGGATGGGGAAGGTCTCTTTAGAAGAGTATATTTTCATACTGACCTGTTAGTCCATGGGGCTGTGGTAATTAACAGGATTTTTGCTTCATCATCTTTTTGGTGTGGGTATTTCACTATTAACGTAATTCGTGTAATGGATACAGGTAAAGAAAAAAATGGCTTGAAAGCCTTTCTATGCTGCTGAGCTCATTCTTGTATCTGTGACATTTCTTATGCCCTGAGTTGGAAGAAATTAATTTTATCGTGCACTAATTTAGCTTTTATTTTTTCCTTTAAATATGAAACTTTCTTTAAAAGAAATGAAGGATTTTACTAAGCAAGGTGAGCAGTAGTAGTGCATGGGTGAATAGGCATGTGTACATTGTACATCGAGCAGCAACTTAGCTTATCTCCCCCCTACCTTTTTTTTTATTTTTTGGGCTAGGTGTGCAACACAGCAAAATAGTTGGAAAATTCAGCCAATTGTTGCATTAATGGATCCATGGTTTTTGGTTTTTTCTTTGTTTTAGTGAACCTTGCTGTGCTCCTTGAAGACCTTGCCTCTACGCAGTTACATGAATTTAGAATGTTGTGCTTTGCTTTTTAATTCCTGCAGAAAAAAACTACATAACTTGCATGTAGTTGCTAAGATAAAATCAATGGCAATGAGCCTACTGAGCTACTAAAAATATTAGGCTACTTAACATGACATTCCTGGTAGCATGTTTTTTGTGTGCCTCTTTGTAACATGTTAATAGTCTTGAAAATGTCTTTTTTTATAGCTGGGAGCATACAGTACACTCTTCAGAGTTCAAGAAGAATAAACAAAAAAGTATCTGCAGGTGGCTAGATGTATCTTCCAGCCTGTGCTTGTACTTCTGCCCTACATTTTAATCCTTTTTGGTCTTGTTCTTAAGTGCCCTTGAAGAGAGATGCTGGTTTGTATTTCATAGCAGCAGCCTTTAAAAAACAAAACTCCCATAACAGAAAAGAAAAACTTAACAGTTTTTTCTTAAGACTTGGAAGAAGTGCTATTTGAACTCAGAAGAGCAGTTCATCACTAATGGCTTGTGTAGGGGTAGAGGTAGAGGTGTGAAAAAGCCTCAAACAACAGAGAAGGAAAATGAGTAAAAAAAAAAAAAAGGAACTGCATTATAGATCTTTCTTTGCAGTATCAATTGTGCTGTTTATTGTTAAAACTGATTTAGGTGGGGTTTTTTCTGTCTTCTGAATCAGATGGACATGCACGTCTTCCAGCAGCAGCCCCCAGTACAATATATGTGAGCAGATGATCCAGATCAGAGAAGACCACATGCGATTCATATCTGAACTGGCTCGTTACAGCAACAGTGAGGTGCGTGGGGTTAGAGCTACATGTGCACATCACTCATTAACAGTTTTTATAAAATATCAGAAAAGCAGGTAACTCTCTGGCTAGCTAAATGACAACCTTTGCTACCTAAGTCAAGAAAAACTGGCTGCAGGTCTAATTCCCATTCTCTGAATTATATTTGCACTATTTAAATTTAACGTAATAATTACACATCATACAAACTCTAACATCCTTCAGCCTCTGTCTCTCTTTGTATCTCAAATTTATCCTAGAAATTTTTGTATCTCATTTAGAATATGTTGTCTAGTCCTTACTCCAAACAAGTGCTTGTAACAGTTTAAACAAAACTAAGATTAGTAAAAGAATACAGAAAGGCAGATGTATACACACACTCATACATATATAGTATATAGAGACAACAAATAATTATGCATACCATATATAATTGATATCTTAAATTCCTCTGTAACAATATTGTGGTCATTAGGGATACTAGTGATTTCTGTCTCTTGACCAAAATCTGTGAAGTTTCCTAAGTCTCTAGAAGAAAAAGCTGATGTTAGATGGTAAGGCAGGTGTTGGTGCATGATGCTGTTTTAGTGCTTCAATTGATGTAAAAATTTGTCTGTGGATGCTGAATACAGCACATTCTGATGTGGATTTGAGTGTGGATTTTTTGTGTTTTTTTTATAATGTCTAGGTGGTGACTGGGTCTGGTCGACAGGAAGCTCAAAAAACAGATGCAGAATATCGGAAGCTCTTTGATCTCTCTCTCCAGGGCCTGCAGCTTCTCTCCCAGTGGAGTGCCCATGTCATGGAAGTGGTATGTAACATGGGAAATAAAAACAGATGGAAAAAAAGGTGGCTTGGTGAGGTTCGACAGAATAAAATTGCTTTGCTTTACTGGACCGAAAAATGTATGTTGCATTTTCAAAGGATCACTGAATATTCTGAGTTGGAAGGGTCCTAACAAGAATCTTGTTCCATTAGTTTCCCTCTTCCTTCACTCCTTTTCTCCTTCTGCTTCAAACCTCATTCTTAGCGGATGGCACATGAAGTCCACTGGGTCTAGGAGTAATGTTGCTGCTTTGAAGATCCAGTAACTTGTAGCTCACACATTACATTCAACTTGTTCAATTTAATGGATGGGCTGTCACCTGTGAACCTTCACCAGATGTTTTAATGTCACTCTTGATACAAACATTTTGTAGACTAAGACTTCATCATTTCCTTCTAAACATTGTTTAAAATCATATTGTTAGAAACATCCGTACTGACATGCAGTCGCTGAGGAGGTGACAGAACAGCTCCAGCTGGCTGTGTTTAGACATCACCACTGAGTAAATAGAAGCATGCATGGTCTTAACAAACAAAAATGGATGGAAGGGCTCCCATTGGCTTTAGATTGGGCTTTTAGTCAAAAGGAAAGGAAAGGCAGGAAAAAGAAAATGTGTGAGGAGATGAGGGAGGGGAAATAAAGAACACAGTGAGTTGTTTCTCTATATTGTAGTAAATTATTTTTAAGACAGATGCCAGTTAGAAAAGTGACTGTGCTTTTTTCCAATAAGAAGCTGCTTAAGGTAGAAATTGAAGAGGAGGATGCAGGAGTCCTTGTTATGCTGCAGATGCTGGATAAAAGCTGAACCAAAACATTTTCTAGGAAGGGTTGAAACGTGACTTACTGTATGAGAGGAGCCAGACTTGCTCCTCTTCTGCCTCAGATGTCTCAGGGACGTGAAATAATGTGCACTGTGTGACTCCACAGTGGGCATAGCTGGTGAACCAGTTTTCTCTCTGATTTGTATTTTTAACTGCCTCTTTTAAAAGCCAGTAGATGAGTCATGCTTTTCCCTGTATTATCCTATTCCTGTTTAAGTCCACAGTGTATTTAATGGTGAAATCTTGTTCTTCTTTTCTCTTCTTAAAGGAGTTTTCTGTCATCTATTCCTTGCCTCTGCAGCTTCTAAACTTACACCCTTTATTTCTGTCATCACAAATTGCTGCATCCAGGGTCTCTTCACAGTGAAAATCTTCCTATTCTATTATATCTCTGCAAGCAGTCTCTCATTCTTAGCTCTGTTTCTGTCCTACCCATTCCAGGACAAACTTTCTCTGGGATTCACAGCAGGTTTTTTGTGTATTCTTACTGCTTTTCATTGTCTTTCTAGTTTAAATGGATTCCCATAAATACATCTCATCTAAGTTCAAGTTTGTGTTCACCTTCTTCCTGTCCTACTGAGAATTTATTCTGATATGGAGTATCCTAATTATTTACCTGTCTCCACCTTCACTGAGTATCCATGAACATAGTTACATGCATCATGTTCAGATAAAAACTTGCAGCATATGTTTGTTGTGCATGTTTACTCTGTCTGTGTAATGCCCTCAAAGAACTTCTTTATTTAATAATTTCCCCAGTGCCCTCTTTGTAGCACTCAGGTTGCAGGGCGTGATGCTCCTCTTTGCCATAGGTGAATTGTTAATCCATTATAGTAGGCAAATTTATATTACTCTGTAATCCATTATTTATGCTAAGGTGGTGTCAACCAGATCTTGCTATGTGCTGAACTCAAACTGTGAGAAAGTTGTATTTAAATGTGACTAGGATTTTTCACTTGATGTACCCTGATGGATATTAGGCCAGCCTGACACTGCTCGGGAACATTTTGAGCTGTGTTTGCAGTGACTGAAAAGGCAGTATTTAAGAGAAGTGCATGCGGTGCAAATTATATTGTCACAGATAATACAGCTATTTCCACACATTTCAGCCTCATAAACTTAAAATCAAGCCCCCTGAAAAAAGACCCAAACCAACAACAACCCAATCCTGTAGGTTTTTTTTGTTGTGTTTTCAAATCTAAATGTGAATATTTCATCAAGTAGAAAGCTCCTGTTTTTATCTGTGGCTCTGATGGATTTTTTTCCTTAGGTTCTGAAGTCTTTCTGTGTTTCTCATATTTGAAGCAGAGAAGAAACTTTTGCCTGTGTTAACATTTGCACAGTAAAAAACACCATTAAGTGCAATACCTGTTGAGTTTGAGTTCCATTTCTTTGGAATAATACAGAATCGATGGTTTTCATGAAAAGTGTTTAGGAAAATTATTGTTTGGCATTTCCCCCAGGTAGTAGTTTCAGAATTTATGCAAGGTTTGAATGTATTACCAAATACTATTCTTCAACTATTTATGAAAACACTGCAGTATTTCTCAAAGCATGTTATTTGTGTCCAGCTGTGTTTTGTGTTTCTCAGGCATTTTTGTTTCTTTTTGTTCCCCCCATCTTTTTTATTTCCTCTTCTGCCTTGTGAACTGCAGTACTCATGGAAGCTGGTGCACCCAACTGACAAATATTCTAATAAAGATTGTCCTGACAATGCAGAAGAGTATGAAAGAGCAACAAGATACAATTATACTAGTGAGGAGAAGTTTGCTTTGGTTGAGGTAAGAGAAATGTTTTTCTATAGGGATTTTCCAACGATTAATTCTATACAAAAGAGAACATTCTCTATAAGCATTTTACATACCCAGTGTAAAAAGACAGCCTGCCCTGTGCTGACTCTGAAACAGCCTGTGTCCCTACATTTGGTAAATAGGAGGAGAACAGCAAATCTATCCTTTGTCATTTGTGACATGTTAATTCCTCTTTTCTCAATTTTTTTAAAATCCACCATTTGTGCAAATATAGAAACAGAATAAGAAAAATACATTTGTCTGGGTTTTTTTTTTTTGCAGGTGATTGCCATGATCAAAGGTCTTCAGGTGCTGATGGGTCGAATGGAAAGTGTTTTCAATCATGCCATTCGTCATACAATTTATGCAGCTCTTCAGGACTTTGCCCAGGTCACACTTAGGGAGCCATTAAGACAAGCCATTAAAAAGAAGAAAAATGTCATTCAGAGGTAGCATTACTGTTCTCATATTTTTCTATATTCTTTTCTCCAGACCTTAGTAAATTAGTTGCAGAATTACACAGATGTTAAATTTTACCTAAGTCTGTACTCCCAATCTGTCTGGCATCCATGGTTAGCTTGGTTGGATACAAGTTGAAGTTGAAGCAGGCTGAAATTTAAAATGAATGACTGCCAGCATGGCTGCAGCAGGAGTCCAGGTTGTCCTGAGCCTCTTAGGACTACTTTAGGAAGACTTGTGTTCACTGTTGTTTATTTTTATTTTAAGAAAATACAAATGCTGTAATACTGAAAGCAAAATCAGTGTTTGTATTTTGAAGAAAGGTTTCACTGTCCACTTTATGATTCCACTCTTTCCTTTCTTTGTGTCTTATGTTTATCCCACTCTCTCTTCTCTCTTCATCTCTTAGTGTTCTGTGTTATTTCTCAGCTGTTGCTGCTTTTGGTTTATTAACCTTACACTTCTCTTCCAGTGTTCCATCTGCCCATGCTTATTGGTGACATTTCCTGACCTTATTTTTTTTTGTCCCAAATTGTTTGCTTTTAATCTTGACTTGTTTATCATTAGTTTACTCCCACATTTCATTGCAAAGTTCTTAGAGGTGAAAGTCCTTAGCTAATTAGGCTTTTGCTAAGTGCTCTGTCTGCCACGAAAATCTCATCATAAGCTAAAAATAAAGAAATTGCTCCACATTATCAGGTTTGTAGGGAGAGTGTTTTTGTCACAGGATTTTAATGAAATAGAAAAATACTACTTTCATACCTGCTTAGATTTGGGATGGGGTGTTTTCTTGATCATTCAGCATGACACAGATTATGTCTGATTGCTTTCCTGGCAAGCATCTGATTTCCAGTTCAGTATTTGGACCTAAAAGTGTGAAGCTGTTTGTGTAAATTTCAGCTGAATTCTGAATGTGAATTTCTTCTGGAAACAGAAATTCTGCTTTTTTTCATTTTAAGCCATCATAGTCTCTCTTTAATTTGGTTAATAATCTGATTTGGTTTGATTGAGTGCTAATTGGATTCATAGTGAATATGTATTCATATTAGTATGAATTTGGTTTGATTGATCCATTTCTGGAGTCCTCAACAAAAGAAAGATGTGGACCTGTTAGAAAGGGTCCAGAGGACCATAAGGATGATTAGGGGGCTGGAACACTTTTGATATGAAGACAGGCTGGGAGAGCTGGGGTAGTTCAGTGTGGAGAAGTAAAGGCTCTGGGAGGCCTTATTACAGCTTTCCAGTACCTTAGAGGGGCTTACGACAAAGAGGGAGAAGGACTTTTTTATGCAGGCAGATAGTGACAGGACAAGGGGCAATGGTTTTACTGAAAGAGGAAGGCAGGTTTAGATTATGTATTAGGAAGGGTATTTGGATTATGTATTTGGAGGGTATGGAGAACTGTAAGAGTTTTCCCAGAAAAGTTGTGGGTGCCCTATCCCTGGAAGTGTTCAAGGCCAGCTTGAATGGGGCCCTGAGCAACCTGATGTAGTGAAAGGTGTCCCTGCCCTTGGCAGGGGGAAAGTTGTAACTAGTGATACATATTAAGGGCTCCAGACAACCTTTTCTGATAAACAGCATGGAATGGTGATTTTGTGGGTGTGTCATTCTTGAAAACATTGGTGAAATTCTTTGTTCTTGGTTGGAATTACCCTGAGGTCCTGAATGCAGTTGCAAAGTTTCTGTACTCATGAAATAATGTTTACAAAAAAAAGTAAAGTGTTCTGTCAGGGCACTTGAATGTGCTGCAGTCTGAAGTCGTGGGAATTGTGCTCAGTGTTTTGCAGGCCATAAGGAAGACAGTGTGTGACTGGGAAGCAGGTCACGAGCCATTCAATGACCCAGCTCTAAGGGGAGAGAAGGACCCTAAAAGTGGTTTTGACATCAAAGTCCCAAGACGTGCAGTTGGACCCTCCAGCACTCAGGTATTTTCCTGTCTGGTGGTTGTGATACCTGTCAACAATTATTGCATGAGGTGTTTTCTTTCTGTCCTGAACTATTTTACGATTGCAGGTTTTATTGTAGTCTTTTTTTAATGCTAAAAATCTACTCTGATTTATATTTGCAAAATCAGATACGCATAACCAAGATCCTTTGCCTGGATTGCTGTAATTTTCTACTCTGATACATAATTTTTCCAAGGGTTCAATCTCTTTAATTTGATTTTCTGGGAACAAATATTTTCTCATTGAGCTGCTAATGTTTTTGAATAATATTTTTGAACTGTATGAATTATTTCTTTACTGACTCAAGACTGACTTATATCTCTGGTATGGCTGGTGAAATTTTTTTTCTTAAATCACACTATTGAATAGATGTCTAGTAGTTTTAAAATATTGTAAAATATAAATGAATGTCTGTTAAAATATGGGAACATATGTGACATCTGACAGAATCCCACTGTTCAGTAATGAATGATAAAGCTGGTCCTTAGAATCTAATTTGTCTGCTGCTGCCACTAAAATGAGATATTTCAAATGTTTTCTGTGGTAGTCATCAAAATCCCATACCTAGATGCTCATGCCTGTTACCTCCATATAGTTCTCTTTCTTATTTCATTTGTGGATATGTTTGGAGAATGTATGGTCTGATATTCATAGCTCATCTGAGAAAATGAGGTACTGAGTACTTGGGGTGAAAAATTGAAGGCAACTGTGGTTTGTGAAGACAATCTTTTAATACCTAAAATGTGTGGGAAAGAGAGCACATATGGTTAATAATTCTGGATAATAAAAAGCTGCTTAGTTTGTGATAAGATTGGTTTAATGAAGATTTTGTTTTGATAATTGCAGAAAAATTGTTTTGATTTCTAATTTCCTGGGGTGAAAGAAAAGGTTAAATATCACCACCAGTTTGCTTCTCCTGTGCTTTAAGGTCTTTATTCACCTTTGCAACAGGCTGTTCAGAGTATGTGGTTCTCTCTGCTTTTTCTGCTCTTGGGCTGGCACACTTGTCTGTCTGGGTTGACAGGAAGGCAAGAGGTCAAATATATGCATTTTAGATAGGTTTTCCTCAGTTTCATGTGGTTCTAAAATGGCAGTGTATGAATGAGTAATTGGTGCTAAATCATTTTTGAAATCATTTGGATAAGCTAATGGCTCTCTAAGCATTCTCTGAAATGAATGGTAACTTTCCCTTTGCTTGAGGGAGCCTCAGATTGCAGTGATTTTTCTGAACAACCTTTCTGTATGACCTGCTCTGCATGCTTACTGTGTTGCTTTTCATTTTTAACAAACTAACATGGTTTCTCTGCTTCTCTTTCCCATTCCTTATTTACCCATGTGTTTTTATTAACGGATTCTCTTCCCCTGCCTGCCCCTGTCTGTTGGTTTTTAGCTCTTCATGGTTCGCACTATGACAGAGTCCTTAAACTCTGCTGAGCTGTTGAAGCAGCTCAAGTCTCTGGGATTGGAAAAGCTATTGCATGTGACACACAAGTTTCTGAGGCAGTCCTACATCTATCCGCCTCTTTTAAACTTTGGTGGTAAGACATTACTTATTACTTTTACTTTTTGTGGTGATGTGAACTGTTCCACTGCCAATGGTCTGCTGCTGAGTGTCATGGAGGTCCCCTTGGCATGGGTAGGCATTTGTGCTGGTGTGTAGGCTAGTGTTGCATCTGTTCCTCTTGCCTCAAAGGCTTTTATCCACACAGTGCCAGTTTTCAGTTTGAAGTGGAGCAGTCGCTTACTGATAGTAATTCTCAGTGTTGCTCAACTAATGTACCATGTGTATTTTCCTTTTTTCCCTCCCCTTTCCACCATAATTGTTTCCTTTAATGATACAGCTTTACATGGTGAGAACTATGTTAGAGTCCCTCATTGCTGACAAAAGTGGTTCCAAGAAAACCTTGAGAAGTAGCCTTGAGGGGCCCACCATATTGGACATAGAAAAATTCCATCGCGAGTCTTTCTTCTACACTCATTTGATAAATTTCAGTGGTAAGATATGTAGATGATCAGTGTCCAGCTTAGCATGTCCTAACACCTCTAACACGATCTGGAAAATGTTTCCGATTGCCTTAGTCAACTTAACCTTTGGTTTATTTATCAAAAGCCTTGGTCTGTCCAAACTTTTTCTGAGATGGTACTTAGCATTGTGGTGGGATTTTTATTTTTACTTGTTATACGTTCGTTTCTAATGCGTCAAATTTCATATTGTTACCTCCTTTTTCTATTTTCTTTATGTATGTACTTGCATAAACAATAAGCCTATACACACTGAAATTTTTTTAAAGGAAGTAGGTTTTGTGTTTTGGGAAATTTTTTTTTGTTTTTTATTTTAAGTACAGAGGAAATAAATTATCTGTTGTGGTAAATTTGATGTCATTTCACTACTCTTACTATTCAGTTAATTGTAATCGGAAACATGCTGTCCTAAAGAATTCACCTACTGACATTGAGTGTACCTAGTCCTTGTCATCACCATGCTGTGTTGTCTTTCATTTTTGTTTTGCTGCTGGACTCCTTTACCCTTGGAGAAGGGGGAGCCTGTTGATACCAGTCATAGTGCTGCAAAAGGTCTTCAGAAGGTCTCAGTATAAAAAGTTCATTTAGTTTTAGTTCACGAGCCTTCAGGAAAGGCAGGATTGTACCAAGTGTTCTGGAGAGGTGGGAAGCACACCTCTGTGCCCTTGATGGCATCCCTAGAAACTTCTTGTTTTAATCCCTGCTTCATGTGTCTGTTGGTCATTTCCTGCCCATCTAATCAACAGGAACATGTGGAGCAATTCAGTCCTCCATAGGGAGGGGTGGTACTGGTAGTTCCAGTGCAATTTTGCCTCCTTCACTTACTGCTTCCCAAATTCAGTGTATGGCTTTCTCAGCCCCTAGATGAGAAATTAAACTAGAAATCCATTTTTACTGATGTACACAGTTTTTATGTTTAACTGATAGTCTCATCCAGTTGCACTCATTTTTTCTATAAGAAGGCACCACACTATGGGGCAGTGAGGAGTTCAAAACTCTTACAAAAAGTCATGGGCTTTACATTTTGAATTTGCTTTAGATTTATATGGCCTATGTACAGCTCTAGTGACTTGCACCTGCTTTTTTTTGTTTTGCATTGCACCATCAGAATCACAGTTGTATTGTACCTGATGTATTTGTATAAGAAGTGTAATTCTCCCTTATTCATTCTGAAAGAAACCCTGCAGCAATGCTGTGATCTGTCCCAGCTGTGGTTCAGGGAATTCTTCTTGGAGCTGACCATGGGCAGAAGAATCCAGTTTCCCATTGAGATGTCTATGCCTTGGATTTTGACGGATCATATTTTGGAGACAAAAGAGGCATCAATGATGGAGTAAGACCAAGAGACTTGTGCTCTTCCACTGAATGATTATTCTTAATGATTGCCATTCCTTATTATAATGTTGCTCCTTTAATTGGTTTTAACAAGTACTCGTTGATAAGGTATTCTAAACTTTAATAAAATTTTTGTCTTACATTTGTCCATTTTCAGAGTCTCTAAGTTTTCTTTTTGAAGTAAGTAATTGAAATGCTAAACTTTCATATCATTGCACCAGCCACATATTTTGCTCCTTGAGTTCTCCTTATTTATTCTTGAAAGATGTCAAACATAATGTATAGTGGTTAAAGCCTAGTTCCATTTTGATGGACAGCTACATCTAGAAAACAAGTTTTAGACTTCAGACATATCAAGTTGGCTCAAGTTTCCTTGAACCAACAAATATTTTCTTAAAGGAAAAATTCTGATCCTTTTCATATAAACTGAAAAAGGAAAATATCCTGTTTTCATGAACCACTTGTGGATTACAATATTGACTGGCTTACATCATCTTGACTGCACCATCCTAAAGAATCATGACTTCTGTACACATGTAAATGTCAAGTTTTATTCTTTTCCTTGCAGGTATGTTCTGTATTCTTTGGACCTTTATAATGACAGTGCTCATTACGCACTTACCAAATTTAAGAAGCAGTTCCTCTATGATGAAATTGAGGCAGAGGTAAAGTAACCTTACTTATTGGAGAAAAATCATCTGTACCTGAATTTGAAAATTATGCTAATGGAAAAGGCCTTTTAAAGAGATTCAGAACAGCTGGAGATAACAGAAAAACTGAAAACACCGACCAGAACATGAGTAACTGGTTGGGTGATATGTTGTGAGGAAAGCTGTAGACCTGTACAAAAATCCCTCACATTAATGGTGAAAATTGAACTACATCTCTTGTACTGGGAAATTTCTTAACTATGTTTGATAAACAGTGGGAGGTCTTAGATAAGCTCTTTTTAAAATTTTAAGTATTTCTAAACATACGATATTTTTCTCCCTAAGGTAAACCTGTGTTTTGACCAATTTGTCTACAAGCTGGCAGACCAAATATTTGCATACTACAAGGCAATGGCTGGCAGGTAGCTATTCTTTCCACTATGAGAGCTTTTCTTCACACTTTTCTGCTCTGCTTTGCTGTTTACTATACCTTAAGCATTTTCTCCCTTTTTTCATAGTCTGCTTCTGGATAAACGGCTGCGTTCAGAGTGCAAGAACCAGGGAGCAACCATTCAGCTGCTGCAGTCCAACCGCTACGAGACCCTGTTGAAACAGAGACACGTTCAAGTGAGTTAACTCCTGCCATGTTGTATCTGAGTTGCTTGGCAGCAGCTGGTGGTGTTGGTTTATGTAGGTAGACAAAACTCATTTTGTGCTTCGTGTTCTGTCATCTCGTTAGCATAACTGAACACTTGAGATCTGCTTTTTTATCACATGAAGGTGTAAATTAAGAAGGAAAACTTACAAGATCCTATTTTAGAACAAATGTCTGTTGCAGTTAGGAAAACATGAGCCAAATAGGAATGCCATGGGTGGTAGCATTGTCTTCCTAGTAATGTCTTTCACCAGTGTTCAGTATGTTGTTGGCACAATGTCATTGAAGCATAAAATGCTGATGTAAGTACTTAAATGTAGATGCAAGGTGTACTTTTAATTTTTTTTTGTGAGAATTGGGATGCAAATTGTAGTACCGCATTTGCTCATGAATGTATAAATTTTGTCCATCTGCTTTGTTTCAGTGTGTTTGGGATGCAAGTTCACAAAGTGACAGTCTGTCAGTCTGGGGAGTCTCATAGGCCTTGTACAGTTTGTCTTGTAACCTGGCTGTCAGTTCAGAGCCTCACGGCATGTTTTCCTTTAGCTCCTTGGCAGGTCCATAGACCTGAACCGACTGATCACGCAGCGCATTTCGGCCGCCATGTACCGCTCCATGGAGCTGGCCATCGGCCGATTCGAAAGTGAGGATTTGACTTCCATTGTGGTGAGTGTTGTGCTGCCGTTTCACCAGATCACTGCCACACCAGTTGAGATGGAGCTACCCCAAACCTACTGCAGCTGTGTTCTTTGGGAGTAAAGTGTAGGGAGGGCATGTATGCAGAGCTGTGAGAAAACAAGGAAAGTGATCACCTTGTGATTTAAATTTTTGTAAGCGCCCATTTCTACACGTGCTTATAAATAAATTGCACATAAAAAAAACCAGCTTTGTGCTTGGTAGAATCAAAATTTGTTGACTTACTCACGCAGCTTGGTTTTGTAGTATGACAAAAGTAATTTTTTTGTGAAGGAAAGAGATCTGACTTATGCCTATGGAAGAAGAGCATCTGTGCAATATTGAGGTGTCCTTTTGAGTTAGTTTTCTGATTAAAATGCTAAAAACCAAATTTTATTTCAAGACAGCATAAATTTGACAAGTAAACATGCAGTCAAGCAAGGAAAATATCAGGCACATTCAGTTCTGCTGGAATGAAAAATTAAAATAAATTAAAAGTTGTGCAAAACAGTTTACTGTTGTTCTTTCTGTAATAAGATTTTTACCAGTGACATTTTGCCATGCAGTTAACTATCTTGGTTTAATTTCATTCTTTACTGAAGAGAGATCAAATACTGAGACCACAGAGCCTCTTGACTTCTGAATGCTTGGTTTTATAGCTTTAAATTATTGAAATGTAGTTTTTCTTTGTTATGTGCAGTACACTCTTAGTGGCTGAGTGAACAGAAACCATCAATGGTTCCTTATGTTACAGGTTCTCATTCTTTGAGTAAGAAAGTGACAGAACTAAGAGTTGTCCCTTTACCATGCTCTTTTTTTTTTTTTTGGTTGTTTTGTTTGGTTTGGGGTTTTGTGTTTTTTTTTTTTTTTAATTTATACAAAATGGTTTCTGTTGAATACTGTTTGGTTTCCTCAGCAAGAAACTGATCCTAATAGATTAAGTAATCTGTAATTTCTGCTGGTTTTTTTACGATAAATAAAATAAATTAAAGTATTTACAAGACTGAGCTATTATTTTCTCCTCAAACTGGACTTAGTTCTGTAATAATAATCACAGTGGTTTTTTTTCTTGAACTAACTTGTTCACAGGTTTAAAACTCCTTTGAAATATGGAGCACTAAAATCAGAGAGCAGTCCATGGGAAGATAGTAGTAGTTTGATAGTTTGATACACTGCTAGAAGAAGCCACTGGATATTTCTTCAGTAGGTCATTGCACAATAATCTTTAAAAGCAGTACTTGGATTTTTTGGAAGTAAAGGTTGTGTTCTTTGAGCTTGATGTTTTCAGTGTCTGATGTCAGATATGGAGTTATTTTATTTTATTTTAAAGAAATTTCCAAAACAGATACTAGGAATTTTTTGTCAAGAGGAGAAACATTATGAAATGCAGTACACTTATATAGTCATGTAGCCTGCAGCTAGTGATTTTGTGGATACCTTCACAACATTTGTTAATGTCTGATCTGTTCTTTCATTCCATCTTTTTACTTCCTTCACTGAAGTAGACCATGAGAAGGATTTATGGTAAATGTGATGGTAGGAATAACATTACCACTACAATGGTTAGTTCACCAGTTACTTTACTGAGCAAGAATTTACTTTGTGATTGCTTGTAAAGTAGGAAATGTAAAGAGGTGTTTCTGGCCTATGTTTGACTCTATTTGAATGTTGGAGTTTTAAGTTTTGCTCCGTGGAGGAAGTGTTGGTATAAATCTGTGTTTGAGACCTATCTGCATCTGAATAACCTTAAAGTTTCGGAAGGTTTAAGAAACAATCCCAAGAGTACTGATTCTTTCCAGCCCTTATTTTTAAAGTAAGAGTGGGAAAGAGTCAGTTGTTCCTTTTGCCTTCTTTCTAGTCTTCTCTGCCCTCAAATTTATTTATGTACTTTGTTCAGTTTCTCCACTTTATTAAATGCATCATTCTCTTTCTTTCCCCTTGTTTTTGTAGGAGCTGGATGGCTTGATAGAGATAAACAAAATGACTCACAAGCTTCTGAGTAGATATATGACCTTGGACAGCTTTGATGCCATGTTCAGAGAAGCCAACCACAATGTTTCAGCCCCTTACGGCAGAATCACTCTCCATGTCTTTTGGGAACTCAATTATGATTTCCTTCCAAACTACTGCTACAATGGATCAACTAACAGGTTAGCAAGGCAGCTTTTTTGTTTGCAGCTTTTTATTTATTCTAGCACCCTTTTGCAACTTCCTTCTTAGCAAGTGCTGACAAGTTCATCTCCATTCATTTAGTGTTTTCCACTTCTAAGGCTTTACTTGAAACGAAGCAGCATGAGTCATTTTACCAAGTACTGTTAAATGTATGAAAGCCTGTTATTTGTCCACAATAGAAGGCAAATGGAACCACAGCATCCAGATTCTGACGTTTTGATGACATAGTTATGATATGCTGAAAAACAGAGTGTGTCAAAACACTGCTAAGTGTATATCAGGAATGTATTTTGGAACAGGATCCTCAAGGGTGAGATGACGGAAATAAAATTATATTTCTGATTCTGTGGTAGTGTGAAGAAAAGGATTGTTTCTGAAGAAAGGAAGAGTTCAGTATTCACTGCAAACTGCAATTGTAGCCTTTAAGGAGAGTGAGTTATGGAAATAGAAAGAGGAAGGTAGGATCTAAGGTTTGAATGAGGGGGAAGCACAGTGTTCAAGATTTTGCATATCTGTGCTTCCTGCTCATGTGCTATTTTTAGGATTTGTGTTACTTTTAGTCTTTACTCAGGTTTTGGTTAAAGCCCCATAAAGTAACAGTAAAGTGATAGTGAATATTGAGCTGTAGGAAGAGGAGGAAGCCTTTTCTCATGTTTCACTGTCTCCTTGGAGAGCTTTCCTTGTCTGACATGTTCTGTGATGGTTATGTTGTATTTTAGATCCAAGATTCTGTCTGCAAAGAAAAAAAAAAAGAGTGTATTTTTTTGTGGTTAAGTTTTACCCGAGAAACTTCTGTTACAGGAATCTGTTTGCACAGGAAAGTTGAATTTAGTTCCAAGGGAGCTTCTATGCAGTTAATGTATCTGGAGATCAGTGTTGAAATAGTGTGCTGTATAAAGAATCATATAAAAATCTTGATGAAATGCTACTCTTCACCCATCAGCTTTATTGAAAGGCATTCAGTAGCTCCTGTACAGTTTAGTCTGTGTTCATCCTGGCTGCAAGGGCTGACATACTGCAGACCACAGCACTTGGGAAATGAGTGTGAGGTGCCAAAGGACATTAGCAGAATCCTGTAGCACCGTGGCTTGTCTGTTTTTAAAATCTGTACAAGAATTGAGTCAGGCTCAGCTTGCTGGGTAATTAATTCAGGATAATTAATTTAAGAGATGTTAAAGGGAGCCAGATCGTAGGCAGTATGTGTACCATGTGTCTGATTTCATCACAGAAGTGCTTTGGTTTCAGTCAAAAGCAGCAGTATGGAGAGAATTAATGTACGTGTTGCACATGGTGTACAATGCCCTTTGATATTTTTGGTGAGAGCAAGAACAGGAAGTTTTTAGCCTTTTTATAGTCCTTAAGCATGTTCATTGCTGCCTTGCTGTTAGCGTGAACTTTAAATTGATGCACTCTCTCTGCATTCAAATCTAGAGGTTATTGAGTGCAAACACAGGAGTGCACTGTGAAGAGCTGTGTGAGAGCTGCTGGTTTAATGCTTGACTCTTCATAGGTTTTGTCTTTCATGAAGGTGACGTGTAAACAAGGGAGGAAAAGTAGTAATTCAAAGCTGGAAGAAAGAGAAATAATCATGATGAAAAGCAGAGAGGTTACTTGGTAGTGTGAGGGGCTGGGCAGAGTTTCCAGAAAATGTGTTATACCTGTGGCTAGTCTTCTTTTAATATGATAACTTGATATAAGGGTTCTTTTTTTAAAGTTAATGTTTTTGTCAGATTAACTTGTTTCCAGTACCTTGTGAAGCTCTTTTCCCAAGGATGCTTGAACATGGTAATTTCATGTATATGTAGAAGCATTCAACTATTTAGAAACCCTGCAGGTTTAATTCAGAAGCTAAAGCTCTTCATGAAGTGCTGAAGCACATTGTATGTTTCATTATTTGGGACTTAGGGAATTTTTTTATAACTGATAATGCACTAAGACTAAACAGTGAGATTGCTATTAAATGATTTAGCAATTTAATAATTGGAGTTGCCATTTATCTGAAATTTAGTCTCATTAATGCTGGCCAGCTGCACAGACTCAGGGACAACAGTTTGTGGAGAAGGAATGGAGAGATAAGTGAGGGTACCTTTGTAGATGGGAATTAGCAGTGAAATCCAAGGGTAGTTTTAATCCACTTTTTGACCATCATGAAAGAAAGAAAACAAACCTTTGGATAGTGCACAAGCATATGAACTGCAGGTAAGGTCAAAGTTGTCTCCAGTCCAGTGTCCTCATGCTGTCAGTGGCCATGAAGGGGCTGAATATGAAAACAAGGCAGGCTTGAGGTGATCTCCCAGGAGGCATGCCAGCCTCTAGCAACGATTAGATGTTTCTGTAAAACAAAAATGGTGGAATGTTAGTGCATCTGTGGCCCTTTACAGGGGTATTTTCCCCCATTGGTTTGTCCGATCCCTTTTATAAAGCTGTGTGAGGCTTTGGCACTCATTATGTGCTCCATTGAGGAGTCTGCCATGAAGTTTGTGCTGCATCTCTTTTGGATGCTCTCAAGCTATTGTCCAGCAGTTCTTTTACTGAAAGTGGCCATAAACAGGTGTTTCCCACTTGTTGTCTTTTCTGTGCTGCCTGGGATTGTTTTTCAAGAGCCTGCTCTTCTATTGGCCCTCAATGGCATGTCTTCTCAAAACCACTCTTTCCACACCAGGAATATTTGTCATGCTTAGGCCTGCATCTCAACTTTTTCCTTGTCAAGTTAGGTTATTACTCAAACACTCAGTCTTTGTTCCTTTTCCACTGTCTGTAGTGTCCCTTTTTCTGCCTTCTTTATTGTTTCTAAACTGATCTTCTCCTTCCTTAACAGCTTGTTTTGTACTAAGGACTAACAGAGGAACAAGTGTGAGACAGCCTTATATTTATTTGAATTGAAGATTTTCTGTGCTTTCTTTACACAAATGATACAAGCTTCTGGAGACAGTAGTCAAACTAGTAGCTTCATCTCCTTTAACACATTACCCAAATCTGTGTTCTCTGGTATAAATTCATGTGTACAGCACTCTTCCAAATGCAGTTTGACATGTTTCTTCCAAGGGTACAGATTTGTCACAGAAGGAACAAAAAGACCAGCTTTTTATTTTTCTCTCTTCCTGACAACCTCTCCCATTTCCTTTTGCAAGTTCTCTCTCTCTCATACTGCTTTTGAGACTGGTTTTCAGAGAGAACAGATGTGTCTTCTTGTGTTGCATATACTCTGACAGTCACTGTTCAGCAAAATTCTCAGCCTTTGCACACAGTACCGGAGCAAACCTGAAAAGTAGCAGTGAAAACCATCTAGTTTCTGATACCAAGATCCAAATGGTACAGGGATATAGACTCATGGAAAGTAGGGGTGACTGTAGTCAACTACCTTTCCCCTCCTAAAATGACAGGCAACCAACCAAAATCTTTCTGCCAAAAGGAAATGTGACAGCAATAGGTTGGCAGATCTGTTTCTCTCTCATGCAGTATTTTCCTTGCTGTTTCCTCTGTTCTCTCCATCTTGGCATCTGTGTTTAAGAAGGGTGAATCAGATCTAGTGTTCACTGAGAGGGGGTATAGGGCTACTGTTAGTTCTGCTAGACAGGACAAACTAATTTGACAATGCTGAAAGCAAAAAGTGTTCATACCAATTACACAGGGAGGTGCAGAGGAATGCTTTCTGTAGGAGCAGGGAGAGAGGATCGTCATATCTTATTACTTCTAAGATGAAGCTTAGAATGTTTATGAATGAGGTTTGTCTGACCTGATGCCTGCAAGGCAGCAGGCTCATTGACCAAAGCAGTCTCTTTAAGTTATCTCCTTAAATAGATTATAGTAAAATCATAGAATCATTTAGATTAGTTTGTGCAGTGCTCACTATGAACTCCTTCCTGGTAGGTATCACAGAAAAATTAATATTAAATTATTTGATCCCTAAAACGCTTAATTTGGGGGCTCATGTTGTCCTCTAGCAATTCACTTGCAAAGCTTTGGTAAACCAGAAGGCTTTTCATCTGCTTAATCTGCTTTGACTGCTTACAACCTGTTCTGATTAAAACGGACAAATTGCTGTGAGATCATCAACACTGATTAAAAATGAAACTGATTATCTTGGAATAAGCTGAAACCTGTAACCTACCAGCATCCAGGGGAAAGTAAAGTTTGCTTAGATTTAGGTTTGATATTCAAAGAGCTCCAGTCCTTGAAAGAGACGTTCCTCTTTCTTGGAGGAGGACCAGGAGGAAGCCAACCAGAAGAATGTCAGAAAGAAGGCACATACACAATACACAATGACATTGAAAAACTTTGAAGAACAGTAGATGATGCTGTAAGGTTTTCATATAGCCCTTCATTTTTAGGGAAGAAATTTCTAATATTTACCTGAATGGTATGTTGGGATTAGTCACATCCCTTCTAGGATGATGCACTATTTAGGCTGCTGTAGCCTCAGTCTTAGACATTGCCTCTCGATAACTTAACAAGTGACTGTTATATTTTGCCCCTGTTTCCTTACTCTTTTTCTTCCTCTCTTGGCCTCTTTCACCCAAGACAGTATAAGCAAGTGTGTTTGCTTCAAGTCCTTATGAAAACTTTAAGACTGTTTTGCTACTACTCTGAAGCATTAGAGATGGAGCAACCCCCAAGCATGCAGAGGAGCACTAGGAAACACAAGAGTTATTTGAGCATTTACTTGCACTGACTGGTTTGCTCCCAGACACTAATTACATTGTAATTGAGATATATACACACAATAACTTTTTGATAAGTCTAAGAATTATAGTTACAGCTTCCAGAGTCATGGGATGCACCCACTTACATGCTGAAATACTCCTTTCCTTGTGAGCATTTTAATTTAGTAGTAACAAATCAGCTCTTGCCAAATATGTCTGCACACTGAAACCCAGTCTTATCTCAAATGACATGGTATCTCTTATGATTTCATTTTAGAGATTCTCTTAGGGCTTGAAAATTGACATCAGTTTAAAAAGGAGTGGGATTTAGAGAAAAAAATAAGGGGGATTGTGCAGATTACCTTGAATTCCATCAAATGTTTGCATCATCTCTGGTAAACCCATTAATGAAATATCTGCAGAATACAGATTCAAGTAATCTCTCTCAAAGGAGAGTTTTCAGTTTCTGTGTAAGTGAGAGAGAATGGGGGAAATTTGCAAATTGAGGAAATATAAGTGTAAGGAGATCTAAATAATATATATAGTATCAAAAATAATGCATGTAAATAATGTATTTTGCCTCAAAAGCTCTAAATGCAAACTCTTTCTGGACTACAGCAAGTACAAGTATTTTTAGGAAGAGTGGCTAAACTATGTATGAGCAAGTATCTGTACCTCTTTTTGAGAAGGTTAAAAATGCAGGAAATATTGTTCTGAAGTTATAGATTCTCACAGGAATTATTCAGAAATAAAACACAGTGGAAGTAATTTTAAGCAACATGGTGTAATTTATATTGTTCTGGGTGAAACGATTTTTGATTAGCATATTTTATTTTATTTTTAGCTAGAAGACAGATATGTTAAAAATAGAGTGTTCTTTCTAGGAAGAATTAATAATGAATAATTAATTTTATGTGCTGATGAAACATAAATACTTTAAACAAAAAAAAGATCAAGATATAATTGTATCTTATGATATTATTGTGTAAGGCAAGTTTTCTTTCTTGAAACATTTTCCTAGATAGATTTGTTTTGCTCAGGTATAACTCAGACCAGCCTGATACTATACAACCATTTAATGTACACTTCTTAAATAGCTATTTTTCCTTTTTGTTGTTCATATACAGCTTTGCACCATTTATCAAGAGATAATTTTTACTCAAGGTAAAAAATAAAGTAGCCATCCAGCTTGTAAACACACATCCCCTAATAATTTTCCTCTGTTTATTGAAGTTAAGCAGAATCAGAATAGTAGTAGATATTGATTAACCTCTTTCTGCACTAAAACTGTGGTGCTGCCAAATGTGCATTACACAGTCAACAGGGAACAAGGGGGAAGATTTTTGATGCTTGTTCACAAGAGAACTGGGAGTGATCCTTCAGACTCTGGTGCCCTCAGTTGTGAGGGGGATGGCTCATCCTCTCTTTGGCAGTGCTCCATAAGTTTGTAGTTCTCTCGCCATCCTCTTCAGTATACAAAGGTAAAGCTAAGCATGATTTTTATTGGTTCATGCTCACACTGAAGTATGTGATCAAACTTTTGAAACATTGATTTTGCTGCAAGGATTATACCCTTCCTCATGACTTTTTTAAAAAAGGTAACATCTAACATATTTCTCCTGATGTGAATTTTGAGGGGAAAAAGCTCTGAAACATTAAACAGCAATGCCATGTTCCTCTTTGAAGGAGTACTTCTTTCTCAAGGACTTAATTTTGCAAGGACATTATGCTCTGTGAGAGGCTATTTCTACTATGTTAGTTACTTCTCTGTTTGCTGGCCTGGGCTAGTGGTGAGGAATATTTTGGGATCCTGCACACCTTGGGAAGAACAGTAATTGTTGAACTGCAGTATGATTTGTGTCCATGCTTTTGGGCAATTCAGGCTGTGTGCTTCCCCAGTTTCTATTAGGACTGAAAGGCTGCTGGTCTGGCTTTGATTGTATATGCAGACAAAAGCAGTCTTCTACAGGGCAGGGTGCATTAGGTGCACACCTGCTCACATAAGTATAAATAATGAATTCTTCTTTTTATTTTTTGATATAGATTTGTTCGGACCGTGCTGCCATTTTCTCAGGAGTTTCAGCGTGATAAGCAGCCTAATGCACAGCCACAGTATCTCTATGGATCAAAGGTTGGATTTAATTCCCTTTATCTTTATGGTTTGCTAATGTTTAAAGGAATCTCTTTAAATTATAGAAACTATGGTATATGAGAGTTATTAGAAATGGACTGAAGTACATTTTATGTGTATTTTAAAGTGAATGTACACTTTTTTTAAGACTTTGCTGTGAAGCTCACTGTATGTTTCAGCCAAAGTGCAGTTGCTTAGTCTGATGGGTAGTCTTATCTGACAAAGGTAAAAATAAGCCCTTCTCTCAACCACCTTGCATTGTTCAGTTGCTTACAGTGGCAGAGCAGACTGAAAGTAAAGATTAATTACTCATTAATTACTCATCTGGTGAAGTGAGAACAAAAGCCTGTCTTGGGTGCAGCTCTCTCTTGAGTTCCAGTGATGAAGACTGTGATCACAGAAGAAAAGAGAATAGAAAGGAAAAACTGCTTCAGATGTTACCTGACTTAAAAGGAATACAGATTCTGACCATCTTAAACTATCAGATACCTAACTACTTCAATTATTCTTTTTATTGTAATGTTTCTTTGGACTCTACAACCCCAGAGCTGCAAACTCATTGTGATGAACTTGGTGTCTTGGCCATCTCATCTTCTGTATTAGCATCAAATTTCCTGCTTTGCAGTGAGGTGGGCTGGGAAGGTTTGTGCAAGTTTTCAATAGAAGGGTACATGATGTGCAGTCACATACTCTGTCCCTATGGCAATCCCCAGTACTGAGGTTGGAAAGGAGCTCATGTGGGTGACAGGCTGGAAGAGTACTTGGCACAAGAGAAGAGCTGTGGGCTACCCACGTGGGGAAAGTTAGCCTCTAATCACAGGACCAATGCTATGCTCATGTATCATAGATTTGTTCTCCCTGATCACTGCAGATTTATTTTCTTATTCTTCAGAATTATTATTTGTGTCTTAATGACACTTAAAGACATAGTACATTAACATATATTTGCATTTTTAATATGTAGTCAGAAATATAGTCAGAATATGTAGTCAGAAATGTAGTCAAACAGCAGTAAAAACCAGCAGTGCTTTCTTCAGCAAATCATTTGGGACTATATGACAAGGTGTCACTCTAAATTTTGCAATGTTTTCTTGAATATCAGGGTGGCAAGCTAAAGTATGGAAAAGATAAATGAAAATATAAGGATTAAATTAGAGGGTGGACAATAAAAAAAGCTTAAAATTATTTATTATGATTTAAAATTGTTTAAAATATGTACTCAATTATACGTCTAATTTATGCAAGTGAGCTGTAAGTCTTATGGGTAGCTGCTCTCAGTATCTGCCTCCTGCTTAAGCATGAACATAATTAGTCCTTGTCTTACTCTTATTTTCTGCACATCATAGCACAGTTGTATGGTGCATTTTCAACCCAGTAATCTAGGTTTTGAGATATCTCAACAGTTACGAATTTCAGTGCTAAAATATCTGCTGCATTTGTAAAACTTTCATGCCTTTAAAATATAAAGGAGGTAGAAAAGGATTTACATGTCTTAATGTGGAATGTAACAGCTGTCTGTCTGCTCCTGTAAATAGTGTTTTATGTAATTGTTCTCCAAAAAGGAACAGTATATTATAGGAAAGTGGAAATTTCTTTCATTAGAATTATTGTGTTCCTTACTATTTTAGGAGCTGACCAGATGCAGCATAGAGCAAAAACCTGACTGAATTCATAGAGATTGCTAACTTAATTTATCTAAGTGATGATACAGTGGGGTGAGTGACAAAAGATTAACTGGGGAACACTTTTTTTTATCAGTCAGGTTACATTATTAAAATGAATTTAGCAGTCTTCACACTGAGACCTATACATTTTCAGAATTCTTGATTATTTTTGTATATGAGCAGCAGCAATCAAGGGGGTAGGTCTTACTTGCCTTTCTGGGCAAATTTCATAAATAGATAGGCCAATATTAGAAAATGCTCATGACTCTCTATTTTTAAATCTGAACAAGAGCATATTTTTATTCTTGAATTAAATGTATTTTGAAATTGAGGGTATCTGAATGGAGTTTTTAACATTTCTACTTTATATAGCCAGTAACAGATGGGAATTCTTACATTATAGAGGCTGTACTACTACAGGAGTAACTAAAGAAATTTTTTGTTTGTGTCTCAAAGCATTCACATATTTCTAAATGGCTCAAAGCATCTGATCTATATTACTGTGTCTTGATATTTAGCATAGAGAGTTGTAGTAACATTCTCTTTAGCACCTAAAGTTTTCTGAGTGGAATCTTCATGTAATTAGCAAAACAAAACCCCACAGATACAGCTTCCTTCTTCTGGTTGATATGGAAGCAGAGCTGTCAGGTGGGAAGGAGCCAACCTGCAAAAGCTCTTTAGCCTTTTATGTGAGCTGGATTATTTTAAAAGTTTGGTTGAGCATGATCACTGAAATCCCTTTACTCAGGTAATGTGTAGGATTAATTATATTAATGTTAGCAGGTTGGAATTTGGCAACATTGGGTGAATGCATTAAATATTTTATAATATACATATAAGAAAGTATCTTTTCTGGGGAATGGAACTAACTTTCCATGAAATACTTGGTTCTATAGAGGTTGTGTAGACCAGAATTGAAGGGCTTTCTTTCTGTCTTATACAACATTTTCCAAATATTGTCATGTTTTTATGTCTCTGGCACTTTGTAGGTGCTAACTCATTTATTTTGTGAAAAACACATGTTTGAAAGGTACTTCTCATTGTGAATATAATGGTTTTTATCTACTGTTGGTGCACAAATTAAAGTCAGTTTGCACTATGTTGCAACTTGCTATCAGTTTGGTAATCACTTGGAATGTTTGCCCCATACTTGATGATTGTTAATAGTGAGTAGTGAATAATCAAATCTAATACAGAACTGCCTGAATGAACTTGAATTAATCTGTAGTAAAACTTTCTCAGCAAGAAACAAAGAATCATGTTGCTCTGTGAGCATGTGATGACATGAGTTTTTCAAAACTAGAGCAGAAAGCAGATGATACTCTGCATGAATTGCTCATTTGCAGCAGCTGCAAGATGGTCCATTGCTTGTGAGATTATATAAATGTTTATCTTAGTAGTGCACAGTAAACTCTGTGGGTGGAATGGTTTTATATTTAGAGAAGGTAAATCCCTTGGGAGGCACTACCATGGTAGCTCTTTGCCTTCTCAGTCAGATATAGGCATGTCTTTTGGTTGTATGTGTTTGTATAAATAACAAAATGCAGTAAGTCAATTGCCTCAAGACTGCTTTAAGCAGAACTGCTCCTTGTTCTCAGTGTGGTGTGTATATAACATAAATGTATGTCTACATATGTATTGGACTGCCTTAAAGCCCACATAAAGAAACGGACATGCCAGGAAGTAAACAGGTTTCCAAGAACCCAAAATGTTGGCAGAAACTGACTGTGTGTCTCTTGGCTTCATCCCATTAATATTAAAATAATCTTTTCTTGATGAAAACCTAATCAGAGAAGTGTTACTGTTAATTTGATTACAAGATAATTTTAAAGCATTTTCTCTATTCTCGCTACCCCGGCACCCCTTTATGGCACTTATCCTGTTGTGTTGGCTTCATGCTCTGGTGAGGGTTTTTCAGTGCCTATTTCATGTAACACTGTCATTTGAAACAGCAGTGAACTGTTATTCTCACAGTTTTGAGACTGACGTGCAAGACAAAGAAAAACATGTCAGCTGAAGGAAGTGCTCTGCAGCAGGTGGAGAACACGTTATTGCTAACTTCACACAATAAAAATGCCTTTTGAAGTGTTTTCTGAAAGTCATACTCGCCCCCATTCAGCAAGTGCTCCGTGTGTCATGCTTATCCTACTCAAAAAAAAATGTAAAGAAAGATTCATCACGCTTATGCCAGCTTCTCCTTAGCACTCAGAGTCGATGCATTTCACAAGTCGTGGGAATTGTTGTCAAAATAGAGTAGCTGAAAAGATCCACTACCTGCTGTGAAATATTCATGGGGAGCTCTCCTGCCAAAATTGTAACCCCCCTTAGCTGCCAGGGCCGGTGGAGAGGGATGGCAGCTGCCCAGCCAGCAGCTCTCCAGCCTTCCCTGGTACAACCGAGCTGTGTCAGAGAGAGAGCTGACTTCACACATACATTTGTACCAAGAGCAATTAAGTGCCTGCAGTCACAGTGCACCTTTGGGTTTTTGTAGGCGTAATATACAGCAATACTAAGATTTATTATGTTTTTATGGAACACAAATGCACTTCAGAGGTTTTAAACAGGGTGACTTGTACATGTAAATCAGACAACACTTTTCACATTGTGAGGGTGAGCAAATTTCTGTCCAAAGGACCTTGGCACTTTGCCATGAAGCTCAAAGCAGAGTGAGATGATCAGCAGGTTTTCTTGTTACAAAAATAAAATGCATTTTGGCATGTTTTTACTATTTTGCCCCCCCCTCATTACACAGAATGTACTGTGCAATTGGAAAGAAATTTGCAGCTGATTAATGCATGTTATCATTAAAACTGAAAGGGAAAGAGAAAAGGAAGGGCCAGGAGCTGCGTCTCTGAATTCCGTTTCTCTGTAGGGAGTCTCTGGCCCATGGAGCAGAAGGTAGCTTGTGGGGGGAGGAGAAGAGTGCAAAATGAAATAACCCAGGATATTTCCTTAACTAGACATGTCCTTACAAAATCACTATCTTGCATGTATTAGACTGAGGGGAAAATAAGACAGATGAGAGGATACAATTAATTACATTCTTACATTCTAAGACTGACCTCGGTGCAGATGGGAGGGATGGACAACACCATGGGCAGTGAATTGTGTTGTCTAACTATAGTTCTGCTTGTAGTGTGTGTTTTGGGAAGCAGCTGGGATTGTCAGGGTAAAACTCACACTGGAAAACCAGTGCACTCTGTGTGTACGTTCCAGTTGCCTATAGTGTAGCAGTCTGGGTTGCCATCTGAAAGAAAACTCCTACTCAGTTTTATTCATGCTAGTTAACAGAAATTATTTTGGTCACTTTTGGTTACTTTTTATATTTGTTTGCTGTTTTAGGCTAAAGAAAAGCAATGAAAAAATCCCCTTGAAGTATAAACCAATTACTTGCTGCATGCTTCATTTTTAAATAACGGAGGTTGTCTGAAGTGCTCACTTCTTGGGCATGTGGACCTTTGCATACAGGCTGTTGGAAGGGAATTATATCAGAGATACATCCAGGAGTGCTGCAGCGAGCAGTTGGAGCTCCCTATGGTGAGCACCAACAGTGCATGTGATGCATTTGAAGTGGCTGGGTACCTTATGTAGCAAAAACCTTCTCCTGGACAAAACATTTCTAATTTGTAGCTGGGCACCGTCCTGTTACTGGGACATGCTCCTGACTTTTAGAAGATGGCACGATGGGCTCATTGCACACTGAGGGATTCTCTATGATTGTGGCCAGCTGGATGCCACCTGGATGCTTTTCCTCAGCATCCTGTGTGTGCTGGCTCTGCCTGCTGAACTCATCGGAGGCGTGCGCCGCGTTTTTGGTCCGTGGCTCCTCGTGCTCTTGTTTGGAGGTCGTGTTGCGCTCTTGCAAGCGCTCGTGTCTCCTGCGGCACAGCAGGTGCAGGCAGCCGTAGAGCAGGACTGCGGCGATGGTGAGGAGCAGGACGCTGCTGGTGAGCCAGATGCCCAGCGCCAGCTCTTTCTTGGTGTTGCTCGCCGAGGCTGGGTCTCGTTCCAGGGTGTTAAAAACTCTGCACTGGTCGCTGGAGGGGTTTGCGGACTGGCAGGTCACGCACATGATGTACGTTGTGAGGGGAGTCAGGTTTTCAACAACAAAGGAGGAGCGAGTGGTGGGCACCCTCTCTTCCCTCTGAAAGCTCTTTCTGGAGTAGCTGGACAGCATGCTGTTCCAGTTAGGGTGGTACATGATGCTGTAAAAGCTGTCGACACAACTGGCCATTTTTGGCCAAATTACCATTGCTGTGTTTCCTGTGATGTTTTGGATGGTTATTCCCATCAGGATGTTGCTTGGGAGGTTTTTTTCCTCTCTTGATGCTGATCTCCCTGTGGAAAGGGAAGATGTTCTTTGGAGAAACTGCAGCACCGAGGATGTTGTTTGGATCTTAATCTTAGCGCTCTGAAACGTAGGAATGGAGTTTGTTAGGAAAGTATGCTCTCATCTTTGGCACTGCAGTGTAAAAGTAGGAATGAAAGTTCATAAAGTCTGGGGTGTTTTAAAATGTGTATTTCTCTTCCAAGTGAAAGGGTAAAGATAAACTTAGAGAAATTTAACCAGAGCTGCTGCCTGTACAAGTGACCAGTTGTATCTTGAGAGATGGTGATTTTTTGCAGAATTTACAATTGGGGAGTCACTCCCTTTCACATTTTTTTTCCCCAGGTGATTGTAAAAAAATGCAGCAGGTGTTTTTTTCTCTAGTCTGTGTATCTTGCATCTTACGTTAAGTGAGAAGAGGGGTTGGCAGGAGTGGATATTGAGGAATAAATGCCTCTACCATCCACAAGTATTTTTGCCAGTCACAATCAGTTGACTGACCAAAGAGTATGTGGAAACCTGACCATGTATTATTTTGTCTCCGATATCTTATGTTAGTTTCTTATTCACAAGTTCACATAGGAACACCTTCCCTATGAAGACAGGCTGAGAGACCTTGGGCTGTTCAGCCTGGAGAAGAGAAGGCTCCAGGGAGATCTTACCAGGAAGTGCTCTTCCTGGTATCTAGGTACAGCAATACAGCTGGAGAGG
Source organism: Chloebia gouldiae (assembly GCA_003676055.1). Taxonomy (NCBI): domain Eukaryota; kingdom Metazoa; phylum Chordata; class Aves; order Passeriformes; family Passeridae; genus Chloebia; species Chloebia gouldiae. The sequence goes on along the minus strand of QUSF01000007.1, from coordinate 29,893,368 downwards.
GGCTTTTTATATGGGCAGATATTGATAGGACAGAGAGGAATGACTTTAAGCTTAAAGAGGGTATATTTAAATGAGATATTACAAAGAGATTCTTTGCTGTGAAAGCAGTGAGGCACTGGAATGGGTTGCCCAGACAAGCTGTGGAAGGTGTCCCTGCCTGTGGCAGGGGTATTGGAACTAGGTGATCTTGAAGGTCCCTTCCAAGCCAGACTGTTCTGTGATTCTGTGATACTCTCTGTGTTTTGCTGGTAAATTAGACATCTGTAGCCACTGCAGCTACACTGCAGCAGTGGCTGTGAACACTGTACACTGGTGGTATCAGTATCACAATATTTGGTCTTGATGCTGGTCAGCCTCTTGGAAAAGCTTTGTCAAGCTTAGTGAAATACAGCTTTCACTATGTCCTACCTTTTGGATAAATAGTGGGGATTTTTAAAAAAATTACTAATGCTCCCTGCTGTTTTAAGTAATTTTATGTAATCCCATAGTCTGTCTGCCCTGAATTTATACTCCTCCTCGTCCTCAATTCAAATTAGAAAATCTGCCAGTATTTTGAGATTCTCAGTATATGTAACCACTTTGAATAGTGAAAGGAAAACATCTCTTTTCTACAATTTCTCTAAACACATCTATTAAAGAATATATAATAACCAGTGGGTATTTTCATTGTTTGGCTTGGGTTTCATTCTTTTACTGTCATGATGGTAACTTTTGAAAAAGAACTTACCTCAGCAATTTAATCTGATCCCTTAGTTTGATTGTCAGTTTCCAGTGGCACTCGTGGAAGTTTTTTTTTCCACTTTGATAGATTCTCTTTTTTTTATGGCTATAAATGCCCATGACATTAACAATGTATTTCATTGTTTATGACTTTGTTGTGAAAATTAAATCAAATATATATTTTTAAGATCAAGTTTAAAATGTTACATTTCCTTGCTAAATAACAGTGAATTATTAAAAATTCTCCTGAGGAAGAAAGATAGTGAGATTTGCTCATAACATATTTTGAAAATTTTCTGTAATACAAGTATTTTATACTAGATAGGAGGCTGGGAAAATGTATATTTTATAGGATATTTTTTTAATGGGATTTAGATAGTGACATTACATTAATAGTAAGAATTCTGTGCCTGTTTATGTCTGAAAATTGTTGCTCAAGGGTTTTGGATTCTACTTACTGAGAAGTGGGGAAAATATGTATGTTTATTTTCATGACCATGTAAAACCATGGATATGACTGATCTGGGTAGATGCTTCTTTTCTAGTTCTGTGGTAAAGGCACCCTTTCTAATACAGCACCAATATAAAGGAACTGAGTTTGCTATCAGATAAACTTACCAAACAGACACATTTTGGCATCTACCCAGCTACTGCAGATATTAAAATAGGGTGCATTAATGAGATCAGAGTTATACTTCCTCAGTTACCTTCTCTTTAACTGGTAGATCCTTATTACTTAAAATTATAATCTATTTTTTTAGAACACTTTTTAACACAGCCTAGGAACGATTAGTTTCAACAGTTTAATCCTCCTAGCATTTTGTAAGTAGAATGAACTGTAATTAAATAACAATAATACATTTCTATTGTTACAAACCATCAGTTATTATAAAACACACAATTACTGACATGTAAATGTTTGGAGAAGCCATCTCATGTTTTATGGATCATAAAGTCAGTACTTACCGTCACTCCCTGATGGAAATTCCAGAACAGAATTGCTTTATGGTGATGCTGCTGTGAAAATGTTGCAAACACCAAATTTTTTGTATCCCTTTCTACATGAATTATTTCCTGACTGATCTCTGTTTGCCAGTTTGCTTTTTCTTCTCCTCAGAATCTCTGGACTGAATTCTCATTGCTTGGTGATCTCAGTTTTTTTCTCTGATGCTGCTGGTGGCATGATTTCTTTGTCTCTTCCACTTAAATTCCTGCAAGAGCACATCTTGTCTAAAGATGCTGTTGCCTTGCTTTTCAAAGACCACACAGGAGAAGAAAATAGTGTCTTTTCCCCCCTGTCTTGCTTTCCTCCCCGTGACAGTATGCTGCCTGAGCATCCCTGTTATATACTCTTGTGTGTGGACCAGTGATGCTGTGAGTGATTAATGTTAGCACTTTGATGACATCAGCAACAACTCTTTCTTTTTTTTTTTTTTAATTTAAGTAGGGGAGGGAGCAAGTATAGCTTAAAAAATAATGAACAGCAACTTCCCCTCCCTCCCTTTCCACCTCCACCCCCCTCTGGTTAGTGGCTTCTTCCCTAAGGATTTTATGCCTTTGTGTCTCACTGGGGGGGAAGTCGTGTTAGAGTGTAATGTTTTCTAAATTCCTTGTTACAGTTTAGAAAGATCCACTAATCCAATGTTAACAGGTGGACTGTAAATTTTAGGTACTTCCCCGTGAGGTTTACATGTAGGATATATTTTTAGATTGGCTGGCTTCTTATTGTTTTGTATGGACAAATGTTTTAAATACCAAAATCATGGTTTTAGGACTTGCTTTTATATGACAAATTCCTGCTGTGTGAAGAGAGGTTCCCTCCCCTTAACCTCATGGCAGTAAAAGGCCTTAACCCACTAAAATAAATTCTCCATGTGCTGTAGCTGAAATAGATAGTTCTGACAGGTTTGTTGTAGGAGAGCTACTTAATTGGTAACATCAAAAACAAAAAATGAAATCTCATCTTTTAGGGGCAGTTGTGTAAGTCCTTAGTTTATCAGGACATTAATCGGCACATATGTTCTTAAGGTTTTACCTGTTCTCTCTACTGTCTTTGCCCCAGACCTCATTTTTGTATATGGGGAGCTATGGAAATGCACAGGTGGTACTAGTGGGATGCAGCTTTAGGCTGTCCCCTGGTGGGACACTTTTGGAGTTTGGCCTTTTTGTCAGCTCTGATGTAACAGCAGGACTGTGTTATATACTGGGATCTAGAATTTTTAAATTTCTAAGACCTTAGTTGGAAACTGGTGTTTATATAGAGACATACAACATAAATAAAAATATGCATATTCTATTCTGATTGCTTGAAGAGATGATTTTAAGTCCTTTTATGAGAATAAAATCCTTCAAGAGCTCAGTAGAGTTTTCTAAATTGAATTCCAATTAGCTTAATGCTGTGTGTTTACAGTATCTGGTGTTGACTTGCATGGGTAGTTGGGGCAGGATCTGCATTGAAGAGAATGTTTTTCATGGAAAATCTTCTTTTACAGCTGTGTGTGAAGTAAAAAGTTTAACAGTATGCTGTTTTCCTTCTGTATATTAGAGAGAATGAAATTTCGAAAAAACTGTAGGAAACATACTAAGAAAGGTGGCCAAGATTCCTGCTAAAATTACATTTCAGGTTTTAGGAGAACAACCCACTTGCAGAAATGGAGGATGCTAAGTTAGCCAAGCCTCTCTAATGTGCACCTTCAGCAAGACGTTCCTAAATCCTCACATCACATCAGTCTGTACAGCTGTATTCACTTTCATGGAAGTAAACATGACTATGGCAAAGAACCTGGTCCTATTTATACAAATATTTTTTTACAAAGAATTTCTATGAGGTTATATCCCAGACTTAGATTTGCTTTGATCTTGTGTGCAGCAAAGGGGTTTGAAAAGGAAAGATCCTTATTAATTAGTTACAGAGAGGGCTTTTTTTGTAGTTGAGTACTCAGAGACTTAAAACACCTATTATGAACAGAAAATAGGAGTAATTTCTTTCAAGATGTTTTGTGCATAAAATGGAAGATAAATGAATACCAGCTGTGCTTTAAATTCAGGGATCTGGACATGACATTGACTACTTTTACCCTTTTATGCTTGTGTAAATAGAAAAGTACAAAAGAGAAGGTGTTTGTGGCTTTAGAAATGATAAATGGAAGATGTCTGCTTGGGAAAAAGAGTGCTTACAAATTTGTCTTGCTAATAGATTTTTGTTGAAGTTCCTGCCTTAAGAGAAACTGCCAAAATAGAAACTGTATAGTTAAACCTCTTTCAAAGACAGTGAGATACGAAGTTTTTATTTCAGTTTTAATGTACTTTAAAATTATATTCAAATTCCATTATTACTGAGCTACAGGCAGACACAATTTTCATTAATCATATCTGTTTTCTTGTTTTAGGCATTGAATTTGGCATATTCCAGCATTTACAGCAACTACAGGAATTTTGTTGGCCCCCCTCACTTTAAAGTCATCTGTAGACTTCTTGGATATCAGGGCATTGCTGTGGTCATGGAGGAATTGCTGAAAGTTGTCAAGAGCCTGGTATGCTAATTGTCTTTATTCTTCTGCTAGTCCAAATGGTTTCTTATAGGAAATGTCTCAGGAAAAAACAAAGTGAAATTGAGATCCTGGATAAAAATAATTAAAGTAACTTCCATTGAATTTTGATATAAGCTGTGCTTGACAGTACTCGATGTCTTGTGTGAGCAATAGAAAGAAGTGCCTTGGTGCCCTGAGCAGTGTTTCGAAAACTTTGGATTCTTCATTGGAGATTCATGCAATTGGTGCCCTGAGCTGTTAGGGCCTAGGTAGGCCCTGGAAAAGTATGGGTATTTTAAATTAGTTTATTTCAACTTAAATACAATACTCTACATTCACTTCCTTGATATTTTTTGAGAACAGCTGTAGTGTGCTTTCTGCCTGCCACCTAACTTCAGGGCTCTCATTAATGACATCACTCCTTAACGACAGGAGTTTAACCTCTGTGCTTGATTAGCAGTGCTGCTCAGGCCAGTTTTGAAGACATTATCCACACAGCCTGGGTATCCTGTATTGGAAAGGGCCTTCTTTGTAACTGGGAGGAGGTTGAGGTGCTGGCTGTTTGCTATACTATTAGAATCTATATATACAGCCATAGTGCATTGCGGTTAATTTAAGCCAAAGAAATTATATTTTCCTCCCTGTTGCTTGTAGGAGCATGCTGCCAAAATAATCCAACTGTACCAGGGAAAGCTGTGGTGTTCATAATCACACTGAAGGCACTTGACACATTTGGCAGTTTGTTTACAGTAATTCCCAGTGTTCTAAGTACGTTTTTGATGTTCTAGAAAGGCTGAATCCTATTTGAAAAATGCTGTAATTTAATCTTCAGAAAGAGAGGAAAACATTTCTATTTTTCAGGGTTTGAGTGTCAAGTATTGGATTGCTGTGTTTTATGAGAGGGGATTTTTTACAACTTAGTGGTAAATTGTCTCAATTCATTAAAGGTGGCATTGAACACTTGGTCACTTATAAAGAAGGTTAAAAGGCCTGGGGAGGGTATCCTGCCAAAGCCTGATGCAGATGCTCAGATATAGGGGGACAGATAAGGGAGAGGTGTCTAGTGGTAGGAAGACAGGCTGACTGCAGGCTGGGACTGTCTCAACTGGTATGTCCAGAAGAATTAGCTTGGGCTGTTGTAGCCATTCCTAATCACCAGGGCTTTTTTCATGATTTTGAATACATTCAGATGCTTTTTGAATGGTTTTGAAAGCATTCAAATGCAACTTTTAAACCAAAACCCTGAAAGTTAGTTAGATAGTAAAGAGTCTGTAAGAAAAAAACATATTTTCCTTTTTTACCTTCCTGGCCTTAGCTGTTGTGCCATTCTTCTTGTAGCAAAGATGGTTAATGCCATGTGAAGTCTTTACATTTGAAAAAGTTGCCTTTTTAAAGATGATGACTGGCAGAATTAAATGCAAGATTTTTAGAGCTGCTTCAGTTCATGTAGAGTTTGAATGCAGTTTGTTTTAAAGTTTCATAGTTCAACAGCACTGACATGTTTACATACATCTGTTTTTTCTCAGTTACAAGGGACCATTCTTCAGTATGTCAAGACCCTAATGGAAGTGATGCCTAAGATTTGTAGGTTACCAAGACATGAGTATGGTTCTCCAGGTTAGTTTGTGTTTGATGTTACCTTAGCAGCCTTAATAAGCTGATACTAACCACTATCTTCTGACTCTTTTATATCTGTCTTTCCCTCCCTGCTTTTTCCCCTTAATAATCAGATTTTAACCTGGCTTTGCTTTTGTATTTCTTTTGTTTTCCCCATCAAAAGAATCATTGAATGCTATGCTTTTTGAAAGTTTTAAGAATTCTGTATGTAGGGCAGAAGGATGAAAATCTGTATACAGACAGCCTTATGACATAACTGATCTTGAGTTAGGATGTCCACAGTAGTTTCTGTTTCTTGTCTTTCTCATAAGCGTGCTGGGCTTTTGCCTCTCAGCAAGTTAGCCTCTCACATTTTTTTCTGTTTAAATGTCTAATTTAGATAACCCAGTTCTCTGGAACAGCCTCTTTTCTCTTTTCCTTTGCCCTCACCAAATGCAAGATAAAAGGAGTGTGGTAAGCACATTTGCCTGCATTTACAATAAAGGAGTGATACTGCTGGGAGGTAAACTGGTCCTGCCTGAATAGTTATGGCTTGTGTAGGGTGCATCTTAGCCTCTCAACAGGAGGTGTGACAGTTGCAGAAGAAGAAATGGCATTGAAAGCTGCTTGCCACTATGGAAAAATAATTGGCTAATTAGTATTTATCACATTGTTCACTGAAATTCTGAATCTGCTTTCCCCTTCAAAATATTCCTCCTTCACAACTTCTAATTAACACAAATTAGTCCTTCCATGTGCCACCCACCTCCTGAGTTTATTTTTCCAGAGTCACTTAGTTTTATTAAATGCCACTCTGGAATGAGGTTGGGTTTTTTCTGCTTCCCACAGCTTGCTTGACGTTCATTACCAATGTTAAACGAAATTGAGGTCTTACTAAGTGTTTCCTTCCTGTTTTTCTCCCTGGAGAAAATGGATGAATCATGGTAGTTAGGAGTATAAAAATAATCTCTCTGAGGCTTTTAGCCATTCATTAAGGTCTGACCGCAAAAGCAGTAGGTATTCTCAAATAGAGATAATGCATCACCAGGATCTGTGATGCTACAGGTGACATTAGGAAGCTTGCCAGAAATTGTCACCTTTAAGGGCTAAATATTTGGCAGGAGATGCCCAGGGATTTTAGGAGAAACCTTTCTCTTAAGGTTGAAAGACAATCCATCCTATAGGAAAGGAAGAGTTTTACTGGTGCAAGGGTAATGAACTACTTTGACCTTATATTTACTATTCCAAAAGAAATGCCATTTGTTTAGATGCCTACTGTACCAAGAGAACAAAGCAACTCTTGGTTTTACAATGGAATATCATACTTAGTTTTAGAATTGGACTGGATCTTAAAACCCTGCCTCATTCTCTGCTTCTTTACTGCCCCTGTTCCTGTCAGGTTTTGTCTTAACACATACAGTTTTCCTGTTCTGAACTATTTCTAGCAGAGGACGCATAATAACCCCCTGGAGAGTCTCTTCCAAGAAATGCTGACAGCCTTCATAGCACAGTCATGCTGTCTCTCCCTTTCCAAGTTGCCAGACAGAAGAGGCTTGTGGAAGATCAGGACACCTCCATTGCTGTCTCACATCAGGGAGAAACTGCCCTGTGCTCTCTGACACCTCCCCATCATGGAGCTGTCTGCCCTTGGAACAGCACTGGCTGATGAAGGAAAACATTCTCTGTGAAGAGGATGTGCTGCAGATTTTAGCCTTCACTGGGAGAGGAACTGCCAGGCTATAGAAGGGCAGGCTCAAAGCATGCTTCCTTTTGAGTCTCTGTCCTCTCATTTCTGTGCTATATTCTCCTTTTTAGCAGTCTTTGCCACACCTTGATTATGTGTTTTGTCACAGAAACTGCAAGCCAATACACACCAACTGTTGTCTGTTCCCTCCTCTGCCTCCGAAAGCTTCCTCAGAAGTTGTTAGTTGTAGTAAGCCTGAGTGCTGTGGGGGTATGTTTGTGTGCTGCTTCTATTCTTTCATAACAAATAATTTAATAACTTCTTTATAACTGGCACAACCCACATATACAGACCAAAACTGTGATTCCAGACTTCAGATGAAGTATGTAGATTGTCATCTATCTTGATGCAACATGCATTTATTAATTCAGAATTAATTTCCTGAGTCCATTCTCCATGTGCCAAGTGATTTAAGCACACTCAGTAAGTAAGCCTCTAGCTCTTTCATGCACTTTAGACTTTTCAGTTGGAGAGTTTTGTTTGGACTCTACTGATTGCAATTCCTTGGCCCCTTCATAATCAGCCTTCTAGACTTGTGGATTTCTAAATGGTGATTTATTGCTGCTAAAAGGAGCAGGGTACAGACAGTGGCATCAGAGTTGTTCAGGACTCCTCTTTGCCAATGGGTTTGTTTCCATAGGAACAGTCTAAAGCAGTGGGGAACTTGTTCATCTTGTAGTCATAAAAATATTTGTCTAAAAATACATTAAGCATAAGGATTTTAAAAGGGACCTTTTAAAGCTGCTAAAGCTCTTAAAGGAATATTTGCCTTGTAAGAGTTTAAGCTTGAAATTTCGTCTTGGAGGTAACATTTTCTTCTGCTATTTTTTGAGTATTTGAACATGTCATTTCTGCTTTTAATGAATGAATATCCTGCCACTCTGAAGTGTCATTGAATACCGTGAAGAAAAGTAGTTTGTCAGCTCTGCTGTGAAATGAGGCTTTTGTCACTGGTATATCACCCCTCAAAAACAAACTTTTTAAAGGATCAATGACCTTAGTAAGATATAAACTTCATGAGAAAGTAGCCAATTTGTTTATTTTTTTCCTAAGTGTAACATGTCCATATTTCTTGTTCAAAAAAAAAAAGAAAACCACATAACAAAATCAAACCAAAGAAACAGAACACTCAAAGCTGGTGCAGGACAAAGCACTTGTTATTCTAGGCCATGACCTCTTGAAATCCCACAATTTGGCCTGGCATTTTGGGGAATTCCTCCAAAGCCCTGTACCCCACTGGCTGCTGTGTTCCCATCTCTCCCTGGGCTGATTGTGCTGCTGGCAACACTATGGGAGCTGTTTCTGCACCAGCAGTCTGGCAAAAAAGAGTCTTCCGCCCCTCCTTTTCTGGAATATTTCAGGTCAGAGTCTAATAGGAACTGCAGCAAGCCTGAGCTGGGAAGCATGGGGAAGGGCAGCAGTGGCTGGAGGCTGCGAGGGAAGCATCACTTGGGGCATAGCAGAAGGGGTTGTAATTCTACATGTTATCCCAGGTTTTTGATCAACCTCAGATAAGGAGGAGAATAATTCAGGTGAGGGCAGAATGGCTTAAGTCCAGATTGGATGAAGGAAATGTATTCATAGCTCTTCCTGAAACCTGTTCAGTGGAGACAGACTGTTGGAAAGAATTTAGAGGAAACCCAGATCACCTTGATGATTTTAAGTAGGCAGTAAGAATTCATTAGATATGCAGAAAAATTGAATATTTCTTTCTAGCAAAATGAACACAGTGCACAGGCTCCATGGTCATAAGTCCTGGATACATGTATATGCTTAACCTGATGAATATTTCCATTGAAGGGAATGAATGGCAGCACTGTTGATATGCAGAGTTAACGATGCCTCTTGTAAGCCAAAAAAGTATTTGGATACAGCATTTGAAGGTCTCTGTGAAAGTGAACATAAACTAAAGGTGATTATAGCACGCAGTTTCTTGGGAGCAGCTGTGCTGTTGCACATTAGTAGATTTTATTTGATAATAGTCAAGTCAGCTCTTTGCAGAAAATAACTCAAAACACAGCTAGACCAAGAATTATAATCAAGGTCCAGTTTGTAGTCAGAAATTCAGTTCTATAATTAATACCTCCGTTTTGTCGTAATCTTTTAGGTACCAGAATTGTTACAAGCTCTGGAACAAGCTCTGTTTGATTTTGGTCTGTAGGTGTGAATTGAGAAATGAAAGGTGACCAAAGTGAAGGAATCCAACCAGCTTTGAGTTTTATGTGTTGATTTTCTCTGACTTCCTAAATTAATCAGTGTACAGACTGCACAGCTGAAACTTGGCATCTGCTGTTTGAGTGCTGGTGAGATAGGATTTTGGAAGCAGAGAGGGAACCTAATCCTTTACTAATCTTCTGTACTTTACTGATCTATATCAACAGTCTTTGCTTCTGTTGAGCTCTGTGCAAATCAGAAACTGGGATTATATAATCAATTACTATGACACCTAATGTCCTCCCATCTGCAGGAATAGAGGGATTTAATTAAAACTGCTTTCTTGGAGAGGAGGAACAAAAAAACCTTGATTCATTTACCTTGCAAAGTTCTGTGTATATATAGCTAATTCAGTAACTTATGAATTCCACCCACAAACAGAATTAGAGGAAGAAGGAAGGTTGCAAGCAATTAAGTGAAATTAACTTTCCTAAGACGTTGTTCTTTTTCCAGGCCTTTAGTAGGCATGCATAATCTTTCATAAAAATACACCTCTGTGTAATCTGCACAGAGTGTAATTTGGAATGGCATTGCTCAAACATTAATGAAAACATGATGTATTTCTGCCACAGGACTCCACTGGGGAGCAGATTGGTCTTTCATAAGAAATAACCTGTGTAGCTCTGTAAACATTCTTTTGTTTTGCTGGTAAATCAAGCTCTTGATCTAAAGGGAAGAAGTACACTAATGATGGCAGCATTTGGAGCATCTGCATGCTAAATACTGGCTGTCGGATTTTCAAAATAATATCACAATTTGTTCATGAATGTGTGTGGGTGTGCATATTTGTATATCTGTATATGGAGACTGGGGCTTACAGTGAAGAAATAAGGAACTTTGTTAAGGACTTTGAGAGGAGCTCTGTCACCTGGAGCGACTGTAAAAGGCAGTAAGTAGTTTTTATGGTATGAACCTCAAGCCTCTTTGACCTTTACTGTCCTGCTGCTTTTGAGTGGACTTAATGTTCTGGTTTGAAAGCAAAACCAGTGAGAAACTCCAAGTCAGAAATACAATTTATTGGGAAAAGGGAAAAAGACAAAAATACATGCAATGATACAAAAGGAAGACCACTGACAAAGTCAGAATACAACCTGACACCCCTCTGGCCAACGTGCTGGTAGCAGTCCAAATTGGAGTAGCTGCAGTCCTCCTCGAATGGCAGGTGTGGTTGCTGTGTCTTCTCAGAAGCCTGTGGGAAGGCTGCCTTTCTGTCTAGAAATCCCTGGATTTATCCAGGTGGGAATGCCTAGCTCCTCCCCCCTGGGCGGAGCATCTCACAGTGGGCAGATTTATTCTGAGTCACTATGTGTGTCCTTAATCACCTGTTAAACAGAACTGGCTCCTGGAGAGTGTTGTCTCTGAGTCTTGTGGCAACACATTGATGGGCCTATTAACAGGAGATAAGGATATTCTCAGGATTTTACTGACTGTGAAAAAATATTTCTTATCTTTCCAGATGTCAGTTTTTTTTTTCCTGAAACTCCCCACAAAATCCACAGGTTGGGTACGAGATTGAATGGAATCTGAAAACCCCACCCTTTTCCATCCCTGTCATGACCAATGGTTGTTTCCATGTTGCAGCAGCAGAATCTTCCTTGCTGATCTGCTCAACTTCTGTTTCTCACCAAGCTGCTCCCACCCACCACACAAGCTAAAGGGAAGAGCATGTCCATGGCCACACATGTCACCAATATCCTGTTTGCTTGGATAGTGCTTTCTCTCCATGGTGACCCTGTGGAGAAGTCCACAGTTCCTCGTGGTGTTTCAGGGAGTCTTCCAGGCCTTCTGTTGGTTCACCATCAATATCTACGTATGTGGCACAGATCATAAGACCAGAAACATTAGTAGATGTTCTAGTTTGATTTCCTCCATGGCACAGACTTAAATCCAGGATAATACATCAGACATTTGTTTGCAGAAAGTCTTGGAATGAGGAAAGTATTTGACTTCTTGCAGTTCATCCTTAGAAAACCTTTCTTTCTAGATGTGGAAACTCTTTCATCAACAAACACAAAAGAAAGACAAGGGTGTGTAACTAAAACACACTGGAAGTTTGTGATAAAGCTGATTTCAGTTCCCTAACTTTGCATTTTCTTCCTAGCATCAAAAACCTTTTGGGGAAAAGTTTTCAACCTTTTCAGTCTGATCTTTAAAATTGGAGTCCTGGTATTCAGCACTGCAGCATCCTATTGCCATGGTGGGCAGGTCTGTTTAAATGGCAAACACAAGTATTCACTGCTCCTCACACACCTGGGGATTGTGACTGGCTGGTATCCTGCAGTGTTCAGTGAGCACTGACAGCCATTCCCACAGCTTTTCCATTCCACAGTCCCTGCATTGTGGGGAGGTGGGAATTGGTGATGTGCTGGCATTGTTTGCTTTTTAGCTAGTTGTAAATGTGTTACTTTGGAAGAAATTAAGCTCAGCAAGCACTCACTATGCCTGACCTTTCTCCATCAGTTTTTCAGTTCTGTTTTTCTCTGAAGTCACCAAAGTACTAATGTTAGGTCTGGAATTCACCTCCAGTGAATACACGTGGAAGCAGTCATTTACTGTTAATTTTCTATTGACAAACAGTTCTTTGAGATGTAACAGAGCCAGCTGTGCATCCTATGATCATGCACTTTACAGATGTTTTGTGTTACTAATTTTCTGTAGAAAGATGTGGGTTACGTAATTCTTTCCTTTACTGTATGTTTTCAGGTTCTTTTGTGTCAAGTTTTGAGTGGGTCTTGGCTCTTCAAAGAGAGAAGAGCAGCTGTTGGTTGCTGTAAAGTTGTTTTTTGCATGAATACATCAGTCTCAAAGGTGAAGAGTTCAGAGAATTAAAGTCCGTGCCAAAAGCTTTCTGGAATAGAGTCCCAATGTCCCAGGCAGAAGCAGCAGCAGCTCCCACACCTTTCTTTTCCTTCTTCCTTTTTTTTCACCTCAGTACAGGGGGATTATATTCATAAATTGTCCAATAAGCTAAAAATTATTCTAAAACATTCTTCCTTCACCTGAGCTTGATTCTAATGTGCAAAAATAGTGTCACTTCTTACACAAAATCTACACATATAATTCTATCTGTTCCAGCTAGAAACGCAAGCGTTGTTCTGCTATGTTTTCATTATGCCTAGAGCTAAGTTAATTTTATGAAAGGTAACACTACTGAACTTTAAACTAGCCTTTAGGCCTTTTTACTAGCTAATACAGTTTCTTAAGGCACTTAAGATCTATTTCTACTTACTTAAACTTAGACTCTTACTTCATGTCTGTGTGGCTTAATGTATTTCAGTTTCTCTAAAGGTTCCAATTCAATCCCTGCATGCCTTTCTCTCTCTGAGGGACCCAGAGGCTTCACTTCATGCATTCCAACACCTCTGAATTTGAGGAATTTCCTTGGAAGAGATACGCTGCAGGCTGGATTTCATGTTTGTGTGCTCTCTTCAGGCATTGCCTCACTGGGTAGATAGCCAAGTATGATCTCCTGCATGAGAATTGTTCATCAGCTGTGTCAAAGGAACTCATGGGAAGGTGCTGAAGGGCGTCTATGTTCTCTTTCCTTGTCTTCTCTCAAATGCTTTAGATGCAGTTGGGTGGAGATTTATCTGTCTTGATTCAGTGTAATGGAAGTGAATTGCTATGTGCAGCATGCTATTTGAAAGCTTCTTAGGATGCATTTTCTTCTCAGTCAAGTGTTTTGGTGGCTTTTTAGAAGGGACAGGCTTGTTCAGAAAAGATAGAGCAATGCTGCAAAGGATTAACTTGCAAAAACTGAAGAGCTGTCTGACCTATTGTAGTTCCTGCTGCTCTTCCTCTCCCATCCTGCACATGGCTTTAACCTCTGCAAGATAACCAGATTGGGTCTCTGCAAAAGCTACTGAGCCTGTGGTTTCCTGGACTTCTCTAACCAAGGGACTTTCTGGGGCTGGAGGGCAAGTACTGGCAGTCCATCAGCGTGTTATGCATCGCCACTGTTTAGGAGAAGTTTGGTGGAAAAGATACATGATTATGTAGACTATGTGGGTTTGAAAATCATAATTTTAGCTGGTTTTTAATAGCTTTTGCAAAACTTTGACAGAAACTGTGTTCTGGTTATGCTTTTCAGCAGGATCTGGCGTACCCTTGCCTGCAGAGCTTGACTTGTGATCTCTGTATTTGCTTTAAGAAGTCACAGATCACCTCTGGCCCTGTGGCACTGTCAGAGTTATAGCCTGACACTACCCTTCCCTGTATCTGAGCTCTCAGCTCCTTGCTGGCTCTGTCATCCATGAAAACAGCAGCTGTGAATTGAGTTTGTCAGTAGTGCAGCAGGTTGGGGAATGGTGGCGGGAACAGGGCTTAAAGCAGATGAGAGCTCTAGTCTCTCTTCCTGCTCCTGGGTATTTTTTTCTTAGCTCTTATACTGGCTCCCTTTTCCAGCAGTGAAAAGTTAGGCACTCCACTTTGCATGATTTATCCAGTTAAAAAGGTCAGTGCACTGGCTTAACACTTCATAATCTCTGAATTTTAATGCATTTAAATGCTGCTCCTTTCAGTTTCCTCTGGACTGCACGTCTGGAGATAAAATCTCATGTGCTGATACATGGAGAGGGAAGTCTAAACCTGTGCCTGTGGTTATTCATGTTCTCAAACTGTGTATGGAGGCACATTTGTGCAACCTTTGAATAGACAAATTGGTTAGAAAAGGGCTTTTGAAGCAGAAATTTAAATTAATCCTGATCTCTATGACTCTTACTCACATGGCCAGTATCTTTTGTCTGCTTTCCTGAGGTAACAGTGTGCCTGTGTGGTCATCACTAGATTTGTTCTGGCTCCTGAGACTTTTTTTTTCACTTCTCTTCTGATTTCAGGTATCTTGGAGTTTTTTCATCATCAGTTGAAGGACATTGTTGAATATGCAGAACTGAAGACTGTCTGCTTCCAGAATTTACGGGAAGTGGGAAATGCTGTCCTGTTTTGCCTCCTCATTGAACAGAGTCTGGTAGGTGCCTGCTGTGCTAGTTTAAAATCCATCTGTCTCTCAAAATGTACTCTCATATTTTTGTTACTAACGTCATCAATAACAAGGTTGAAATCTGTGAGTTTGCTGTTCCTGATGGGCAGATGGGTAGGAACAGTTCCCTGCACTCATCTCTCACAGTCTTGCAGGGGCTTTCATGTGTGTTAGATACAGCGATGCCTGACTTTGCTGGGTGAGAGACATTGCTTCGTGTGTGGTACCTGAGGATCTGACATTGCAGTCTTCACCATAAATTATAATCACATATGCCACTCCTGCAGCCAGTCCCAGTGTGGCCACTCTTAATGTCAGCGAGCTGTGCATCTGGTACTGCTGTATTCTTTTCCTGCATGTCATTCCTGCTGAGGTCTGACACATCTCAAGGTTAACGTCAACATCCTTAGACGTCCTCCTTGCTGCTTGGATGGCTGACAGTGGTGCAGAAATTCACTCATCTGTCCTAGCTTGAACAAAACTCTGAAATGTGTCAGTCTTTCAGCTGCTTCTGATATATCTAGAGTTTACCTTACACTGTGTAAACCTGCCCACAGCTGACAGCACGGTGCTACAATCCCTACCTCCAGTTTTCTTTTCCCACCCTTGTCCCATGTTATTATTATTTGCTGATCAAACAAGATGCCGAGACCTGTAATTTCTTTGTTTTCAATGCTATTGGGTACTTACAGAGGAAAGGTGGGCATTGATAATGGCTCAGAACAGCAACAGGTCTGCTCGCTTCCTTTTCCTTACCCGCATGGTGGTGTTGAATGTTGAGTGGGGGGTCTCTTCCTGCTGTGCATACAGGCACTCTGCCCAGGCTGTGCAATCTCATGGTGCTGCTGAGGTTGGGCAGCATGCAGAGATCTTTGCTGACTGCAAACCAGCCACGTCATTTCCTCAGCAAGCTGGCTGGGGGCCTGGTGTTGGACAAAAATAAACCCTCATGGAAGGCTTCTCAGGGGTGTATTAAAGCTGTCAGTGTTAGATAAGGTAACGAAGACATGCTGTTCCTCAGGATTCCTGCTCATGGAGTTAGAGGATCCCTCCCTCGTGGTGGAGTGTAATTGTAGGGCTGGGGGTCATGCAGCAAACTTGTAGTCAATAATGGCACAGGTGAAACAGAATGAGAAGCTGGATTCCTTTGGATTCAGGCTGAGTGGGTGCGGGGTGAAAGGGCAGGCAGGCGAGGGCCATCACTGCCTCCTGGGAGTATTGAGGATGTACCAGAGTGACACCAGCATGGAGGTACCTTATCTGGGACACCACTGAGGTTATCCTTTCCAGTCACACACCCCACACACACATCCAGTCACCATCGTGAGTTCGCTGCCTCTCCTCTTGTTTTTGTCCTCAGTCAGGCCCCCATGTCTTGTCGTATATTTCAATATTTTTCCATTGTGGTCATCCCTCATAGCTAATCTAGATTTTTTAGCACAGTGTAATTCTGAGTATATCTGTGGTAGTGGGTGGGTCTCATGCATTTCCCTGATTGACATCAAGGAATTTGAAAAGGAACTGGAAAAGGTGTATGAGCCCCAGCACCATAACCTTGCTAAGAGTATGGATGATGACCAGCTTTTCTAATGTTAGTGCTGAGGGATTACAAATTAGTAGGGTCTCTGCTTCAAAACTGAGGAGAGGGTCATAGCAAAGTCATGCATCTGCTTCTGGTCATCTGCATTTTCCCTATGTGTACACACAGGAGCAAAGAAACAGGAGACATCGGTCTTCCTTTCCCCTGACCCTGAAGATGTAGAATACTTCCTAAGACATGATTCTCTGCTGTTGTCATATGTCTCAGCCGGCCTGGCAGGGAGACACTCCCACCACGATAAGTTCCCATTAGGATAATGGGTTGTGGCTCGGGTAAAAATAACCAAGCAGTGAGTCATCTTCTTCCCCCTTTTGTCTGTGCGGGAGCTGTCTGCCACTTTCCCACCGAATTACTCATTCTGCATTAGTTTATTTAATAAATACCCTGTCCTTTATGAACTGCCAGCTGAGGGTGGGAGGAGCTGCTGGAGTTTCTTTGGGAGCTCAGAGTACCTGGTGAAACGAAGTGGTTTGGGAGGGGTCCGTGAGGAGGGGCAGCGCTCGGGGCGGCTCCTGCCGCTGGCGGAGGCTCGCTGCCCTCTGCTGTTTGCAGCCGCATCGGTCTGCCTTTGGAATGCCGCTCTCCTGATGCTTCTCTCCTAAATGCCTCTCGTCTTCTTTCTGTCCCAGTCTCTGGAGGAAGTGTGTGACCTGCTGCACGCGGCGCCGTTCCAAAACATCCTGCCCAGGGTTCACGTGAAAGGTATCGGCAAAGTGAAAATACCTTCCTTGGGTAATGCTTTCCCCTTTCCCTCCCTGCTGCTGTGCTTCCAGTAACCACCTCTGGCCACCCTCTACCACAGCGCTGGCAATTACAGGACAGAGAGAGCTATCAGATCCAGGTCTGTTTGCCTGGCTGAAAAAACAAATGTTTCCTGGCAATGCTCTGTGCAAATTACAAGGGGAAGAGGAGGAATGCCATGAAAAAAAAGCAGGATGGATGCCAGAGGCAGTATTATCCTGCTTTGTGTATACAGTGAGAGGCTTTTTTGAAGCTGCTGTTTAGCTTATAGAATTGTCAGTTAAATGGAGTGTAGGAGGTCTGTCAGCAAGTAAGTAAATAAAGGTGATCCCTGTAGATTTTTCACTTGCTTTTCACTAAGCTGAGTATGCAGTAGTGAATATTTGCAGGATTGCTTCCTATGGTATCTGATCTCCTCATCTTTCATCATCAGAAAGTGACCTGTTCCCCCTCCCCTTTGCCTTCTTTCTGTGTTTCTCCTCTGTGTCCTTTGTTTTCCATTTCTCACTGCTGGAGCAGCTGATTTGTTCTGCTTGGAGAAATCCCATCAGCTATAAAACTCTGAGAATATTTCCACACTCACAATACCTACTTGCATCTCTGCATAAAACTAACCAGACCATTGTAAATGGTATTTTCCCATTTGCCAGAGAACATTTCCCACTTGCTGGTGTTGAGGAAGTGCCAGCTGCTTTTTAGCCTTGCTATACACAAGATTGCATCCTCACTTTACCTCACCTTCTAGAGACAAACATTTTAATCATAAAGACAACTTAGTTGTCTTAGTACTAGTGGGGGTCAAATATCTTGGCAACAGCAGCATAACAGAGCCTTATATTCTTCCTTGAATTTACTTAATTAGATGTCCTCTGCTACAAATCCTCCTTTCTGTTTGCACATGCAATGTAGCATTTTAAAATATGTGTGTATTTCTCTAAAATTGCATGGAAGATTAACCAACTATCTAATAGTTAAATTGCCTAAAAAGAATACAGTTTTTTTCCTTGCTGGGTAAAGATTGTGTTAAAATAAGAATTCTCTTGGTTAATTGCAATTTATGATTTCTCTCTTCACTTTTTTTTTTCTTTCAGAGGGTGAAAGACTTGATGCTAAAATGAAGAGACTGGAATCAAAATATGCTTCACTACATTTGGTTCCTCTCATTGAAAGACTTGGCACACCCCAGGTAATCTTTATCATTGTGTCAGAGGCAATTCAAGAAATTTCTGGGCATCAGAAAGCCTGTTCTAATAGTTCTGTCAGAACTTCAACCTGCACATCCAGCTTGTTCACAAAAATGATTTTTATTTAGATCCATAAATTTGGAAAAAGCTGTTAAAGCTTAGAAGTTTAAAACATTCAAGACTGGGGCAGAAGTGACACATCTGGGGGAAAATGCTAATTGATATGTTTACCATGAGATACCCTCCCAGTGTAAGGTCCAGCCTAGGAGCTCCTCCTGCAATTTCCATGAAAAGCAATCAGTTTTCTTGTGCACATGTATATATGTTTTTAAAACCTTTTGTCACTCTTTTAGCCACTTAGAAACTCTTGGAAAGTGAGCTGTCATTTGAGTTGAGGTCTCATGGAAACAATGACCATAAGAGAACATTCTTGAACTGCCTTTGCAGCTTCAGCACTGTTTCCCTTTCTCCTGGTGTGAGGGTGCATTAATCCCCTGCTAATCTTAGCAGTTTACTAGTGGTTGAGATATGAATAGTAGAAAGTAAGAGCAGAATGCCCTGAAGCAGAGTTCAGACTGCTGTTGTCATCATAGGTGCTGCAGTTCAGTAGATGCTGCTGCACTAGGAGAGAGTTCTCTGTGTGATGGCACAAGCTGGGACAAGCACAAGCAGCATTCCTCTATTGGATTTTGTGTGAGCCCTTTGGTGCTCCTCTTTGGAGCTTTCTCATCTCTTAACAGCAGCAGCTGAGGGAGGTGTGCAGGAGAGTGCACGCAGGAGCTACAGCAGAGCACTGAACTCTTTGGTTTTGCTTTCTGTCTCCATTCAGACAAAGAATTCTTTAAACTTCCCTGAGATAAATCCAGGACTAGCATTACTGCAGTCAGTGTTACTTACTTTTAAGTCTGTCTGCTTAAAAAGGATTTTACAGTTTTCTCTGAATATTTTTCCACTGATCCCCAGGTTAGCAGTGTCTGACCTCACTTTAAATCAGAAGACATTTCTCCTAGAATAAACCACATGAAACTGAAAAAATGTACATTATTTATTTTTTTGAAATAAAATTTTGTGGTGAAGTGACTGTTACAAGATTTTACGCTTTGTTTCTCTCTCTGTTTCTCTCCAGCAAATAGCAATCGCAAGGGAAGGGGACTTGCTGACCAAGGAACGCCTCTGCTGCGGGCTGTCCATGTTTGAGGTCATCCTGACGAGGATCCGCTCCTTCCTGGACGATCCCATCTGGCGCGGGCCCCTGCCCAGCAACGGGGTGATGCATGTGGATGAGTGTGTGGAATTCCATCGCCTCTGGAGCGCAATGCAGTTCGTCTACTGCATCCCCGTGGGAACGCACGAGTTCACTGTGGAGTACGTGCTGCCAGCTGCCCGCAGTGCCCCTGTGGCAACAGTGCTTGGCTTGTCCTGTTGTGGCAGCGGGGCTGGAGCGGAGGCGTTTCTGTGCCTGCCTGCAGGAGCTTAGTGCAGAACCAGGGAGAAGTGCTGCCATCACCATGAGGGGCTCATCGTCCGCAAACACAGATATTATTGTTATCTGTAGTGAAAATAGCCCTCTATTTTAATTATTACAAGTGTATAATGAATGATGCTGTGACAAACGGGCCCTAGCACGTGTCTCGCAATAGGGGTCGTGCCCCTATGGACACCCAGCTTAAGTAAAATAGCAGAATATTTGTGCATCTAACTTTAACAACTATTTTTTTCTCTGAATTTAAGAGCAGGAATTTAACATGATTAACACAAGTTAACCAGGAACTGTTGTTTGTTCTTGGTTTTGTTGGTTTTGAGAATATACTTATTTTGAAAAACTGTTGAGCTGTAACATGCTTTTTACTGAGCAATTAGAAAAGAGCACAGGACATTTACTTCCTTTCATGCCTGCAGCCAAAAGGAGCAGAGTGGTGTTGAATTCCCGCTTTGTTTTCTTTGCAACTGTTGTCTCCACTGAAAAGGAAATGTAATGGCACAGGAGCCTAATGGGGAGTAAATGTTTTTGGAGTAACTTTGTTATGTGAAATTCAAGGAAGAGGAGGAGTTCTGTTTTTTTGTTAAGTATCTATTTGAATTGCTTGTGATATCTCCAATGACAATTAATATACCAGAGCTTTTGCTTTCTAGATTTATGTCTAACATACTTATTATTTAGTGACGTGGCTGATTACTGAGTGTTTGCTGTGACTGTGTTTTGAAGATGTAGTTGAAACCTGCTCTGTGATGTGTTTCCTGTTCCAGGCAGTGCTTTGGGGATGGCTTGCACTGGGCTGGATGTATGATCATCGTGCTTTTGGGACAGCAGCGGCGCTTTGATGTGTTGGATTTCTGCTACCACCTGTTGAAAGTCCAAAAGCACGATGGCAAAGATGAGGTTATCAAGAATGTGGTGAGTTGAAAAACATCTGTATTTACTTTAGTAATTAAGACAACAACTCTGGGCAGCTTTTACTCAGATGCAGCGTAGATGTGGCAATCCTTTTTTAGAATGAATTGCTGAAAATGAGGGCACCAGGATTTTCAGAAACAAAATACTAAGGCTGGTGTGGTTGGAAGACTGGTCAAGCAGAATTCTGATGTCACAAATATATAAGATTTTCTTAATGCCTTCCATCTTACATGTGTTCACTCCCAAAATGACAAGGCAGCTGTAAACTGAGCTTCTTTGTACCCAAAGCAGCACTGTCAAAAACCAAATTGCACTGTGTATTTCCACTGCTTAGCAGTACAAGGGAAACATTTGTAACATTGCTGAGAGAGATGAGGTAACAGCATTTGCTGGTTTTCTGCCTAAGGCTTTTCATATCCAAAGCTAATTCCTGGGTCTGTTCTTTTGATGTTTGCAGCCTTTGAAGAAAATGGTTGAGAGAATTCGCAAGTTCCAGATTCTAAATGATGAAATAATTGCTATTTTGGACAAGTATTTGAAGTCTGGTGATGGAGAGAGCACACCCGTGGAACACGTGCGCTGCTTCCAGCCACCAATTCATCAGTCCCTTGCCAGCAACTAGATTCTCACCTTAACAATACTTTTTGCACCTCTTTAGGCTAAAAGTGTGAGGGAAAAAAAAGCAAGAAATAAAACCCACACCAAGAGTTTTGAAGAATACTCTCATCTGCATTTTTCAGTATGCCTGTGCCATTTGAGTGGCACACTGTTCTCTCCAGTCTCCAAGCACAGTAACTGTATACAATCCATACTTATTTTTCTAGACTAAAATTTTATACACTTTGATTAAAAGCCTGTAAGATTTTTGAAATCTCTGCATTCCTGTCCAAGGTGGCCATTTTAGACTGGACTGGTATAATTTTCCCCTGAAGCTATAGAAATGATGGCTGTGGAGGGTAAAAAATGGTTCTGTAGAAAAAATTTTTAGAAATCAATGCATAATTGTTTGTATTAGAGCCTTAATTGCTTAATTTGCCTTTATTAAAAAAAAAAGAAAAAACAACAAAACAAACTCTGCTGGTGCTTTGTGAATAATTTTCTAGTCAGTTGATTCTTTTTCCTGTTTGCAAATCTATTCTCAGAGATCAGTAATTATGGAAATGAAGGCTATTTAAATTGTTTCAAAGTTATTTAACATGGAGGTGGCCAATGTGATTCTAATCTTTTAAAAAGATGAAAGTTTGAGTGATTAGAAGGGGGACTGTTTACTTTTTCCTAATGAGAGCTTTAACACAGTTTATGTTTTGGTTTGCAGTACATACCTGCGTACACAAACACGTTTACAAGTGATGAGGAATTCTTGTTTAAGAGAATCTTGACTACAGTGATCAGGTGTAATCTATCCCAGTACATAAACTCTAATGTTGTTAATGATTATTTATTCTAGAAGGTATTTGTTAAATTACACTTGCTGTATAATGCAAACATTGCATCAGTAAAATTGTAAAACTTTGCAACTTTAGAAGTTGAATTTTAAAGCAAACCATTCAGCCAAAAATAGTAATTCCTGCTTGCTTACTCCAGGATCCTGTCAGCTGGCTTTGGGATTAGCCCTAACCAAGATGGCCAAAACATACAGAGACAAATAATTACATGTTTTACCCAGGATATGGGTTTGTGGAGATGTTACTTGGTTAGTTTCTAACCTATAGTATGAAACCAAGAATGCCTCCCTTTGAGAACCTGTTTTTCTTCCTTCCCTCTTAGCAGTTCATGGCTAGGTTCATCTTTTCTCCTGCTCAGCTCTTTCCAGGTGCTTCACAGCCATGGAATTGATTTCAGCAGTGGGTAGAAATGAGCATCTGACAGAAGAGGTGAAGTGAGGAACATGTAGGTACTGGAGCGGCAGAGAACTTGATTTTTAGGAAAGAAATTAACTGAAATTTCCTCAGCAAAACAGGATGGAGATTTTCCAGGCAGTCTATCAGCAAGATTCACAATCACAGGTTTCCCTAGGACATCTGTGCTTGAGAGCTGCCATTCTGGAGTGGTGTCTGTCATGGTGAGAGTGTACACAAGGCTGCCCGGTGCGTGGGAGACAGAAGTCAGAAACACTCGGGTTTTGTTACACCACTTTGTTTACAAGTTGTTTTACATACTATTTTCTTTAAGAAACAGTCTTTTAGTTCACAGAAGACTTTTGGTCAGCCAGATACTTCCCTGTGATTCCAGTTGCAGTTAAGCAAATGAACAACTTCCCTGATTTGCTGACATCATTGTTGGTTTAAGGATGTCTCACACGCCTGAGATTTTGGCTCAGCACTGGTACAGAAATGGTTAACTAATAAAGCCTGATTTTTTTGTTTAAGAACTGTTTAAAAATAACTAATCATGATGCAAATAATTTCTAATTCTTACCAGTTAACTTTCAGCAGTAAAAGAATTGGTCTCTTAACATCTTAAAACTGCTATTAAATACATACTTTATGATCACTAAGGGGGAAGAAAGTTTAAGACAGTTCAGACATTAGTCCTAGGAGAAGTTTGTTTCCCATTTTTATAATGTAAATTTTTATTATTTTTCAAAAAGGATTATAGACTTTGATAGGAGCTAAATATTCTTTGCCTAGTATAACCTTTCCTACCTAAAAGGAAAAATGCAGCAAGGAGCACAAAAGGCATAATTTTCTCATTTCCCATTAGTTCTTACCAAAAACCTTTTTCTTGTTTGATACCTTCTGACACCTTGGACACTTTTCTTGTTTGACTCCTCCTGTATGTTATGACACATAAGAAAGGAAGGCAGCAGAATTTTGTTTCACAGGTGGTAACTTGGGGTTTTTTTTCTGTCCTAGGAACAATCTTAATTTCTCTTAAACAGTAAGCACTAAACCTGACAAAATGGAGCAGCAAGTATTAGTCTCTGTGACAACTATTTCCAACTTTCACATGTATGGTAGAAAGTTCTTATAAAACCTTCTTCCCTTATTTTTATTTTCTGCCTTTACTAAAGTGAATTGCCACCTACCTGCCTCACTCCTCCCCCCAATCCCCCCTTTTTTTTCCCCAAGCAATATCATTAATGTTTCTTTTTTTTTTTTTTTGCTCTTTTTGAAAATCTCAGTGTTGCAGCAAACTAAACAGCAATTCTGCGAGTTCAAGTTATAACATCAGGAACAAGACCAGGTCTGCAGAGCCAGGGCAGCATAGTGCAGCACACACAGACCTGACATCTGTTACAGACGAAGAGGGAGCAGCTTCTTTGGCTAGGAGTAATGATTCAGAGCCTTCCTTCTGCATAAATTGTCACGGCAGGAGCTACCATCTCACTTACCTGCTCAGAACACAAGCTCCTGCCTTCCTGTTTCTGCTGGCCAGTTACTCTGATTTGGTAAAGTTGGGGTTTTTTTGATGCAAATCCAGCAGGTTTTGCATACAGCTTTACCTAACCACTATTCAAAGGATCAGTTGTGCTTGGTAGCCTTCCCTTTTTTCTTCTACAAACTAGGACAGGAGTAGTTGCTGCAGCTCCTGTTTCAATATGGTTACAGTCACTTTATGGTCAGTCAGGGCAAAAGGATTCAGGTTTGCTGCAACCTTTTTACCACCAATGCAGAAATAAAGCCATTTATTTTTGATAAAATTGTAATTAGTGCAATACATCTTTAAAACAGAAGAAATGAAAGTATTTACACATAACTTAAGCAACAAAACCAGTTGTGGTCTGAGGTCATTTTAGTACTTTTTAAAGTAAAAGTAAGGCAAATAAAAAACATTTCAGTGTTCTTCATCCAAACTAATCAAACTCAAAAATCAACGATTGTCTACACATACTGTTAAAAAGTACATGACTTTCCAGACAAGCTCAGACATTTCACAGGAGGGAAAAAAAAAATTCCAGGGTTACAGAATTGTTCTTTTCTTAAGTAACACATTGATATTTTCAGAAGGCTGACAGGCTTCCATTTCTTCTGGCTGAGAGACTCTCAGTGGATTGCATTTCACCTAGGCAGGAAGAACTTTCTTCATCATCATTAAAGCTGTCATATGTGCTCAGCAAAGTGCCATTTGCTGCTCTATCATCCTTCCGCAGAGAGAGGGGCAGGTTTGCTAGGGTGAAGTTAACATCTTTGAAGGCATGCAATAAAAAGATCCCCACAATAATAGTCAGGAAGCCACTGAAGGTGCCAATAATGTCATCAGCCGCCATGTGTTGCCATTCCTTGAAAAGGATGGCAGAACAAGTTAAAACAGATGTTGTGAAGATTACATAATATATTGGAGTCACTATTGAAGTGTTGAATATATCCAAAGCCCTGTTTAAATAGTTGATCTGCGTGCTCACACAGACAGTAAGGCTTAGCAGCAGAATCCAAGACAATGGATGCTTCAGCACTGGTTTTCCTGCAAAAAGTTCCTTTATAGCAATGCCCAGACCTTTGACACAGGAGACTGATAAGGCTCCAATTACAGAGCAAATTGTTATGTACACGAGAATGTTGGTCTGTCCATGGCGAGGTCCCACCACACATATTAGAATTAAGGACACAATGACAACGAGCGTCGCGAACACCACAAAACCTGTGGTTGGAGGAAAAAAAAAAATCTTGTTATTTATAGACACACTTGTTACTTATGGACTCTATCTTAATCAGAAGCAGGGGTATTTATCTTAGGGGTGCAGGGAAAACACTCATTAACAATGGGACCAACTCAGCTTAAACAGAAGAGTTCAGGATGTTTCTCATTATTCCTCCAACATCACAGTTTAGATGATTTCAGAGTGAGCAAGCCAAAACAAAGGTTGTAGCTCTGGCATGCTGTATTACCTTTACCAGTCTATTGGCAAGACTACTACAGGATTAGATTACTAAACTGCCTCACACCCAGTCTCACTGAGGTGTAGATGCCACTAGACACAGGCCTGAGTCTTTTTTAGGAGATCTGTTTTGGCAGGTGGCTGTATTCATCAGCAGGTTTCCAATAATCAGGTCATTCCTTAAGAACAACTTTTTAATCTCTCTGCTGGCTATTTCCTCAAGTTTAAGATGAAAATTGCCTTTGTATAAATTGCATTTTGCAGACGTGCGTTTTTGTGTGCCTCATCTTCCACATGAGCATAGCAGCTCATCTATAGGACTTTAATTCTCAGCAGACACCACAACACCTACCTTTTCATTTTAAGGACAGGTCAAAGTTGGGCTTAGAGGTGACACACTTCAATCAAAATTTATAGAAGTTTTGTTTATCCACCTGTGCTGCTATATTTGTTTAAACCACCACCTCAGTGGTTGCCATCAAGGCACTTTATTCAAGGCTAGACAAGTTCATCTCACCATCATGCAAAGTCCCCTACAGAATTATGCTACAGAATTATGCTGCAGAATTCAAATCTCTACTTCTTCTGGACATGTCTACATGAAGCAGACACAGGCCCTCTTCCTGGAACTTGAATATAATGAAACTATAAAATGAAGAAATTATGAGCTGTGTACAGCTCAAATCAGCATTTTTCTTACCTGGATCACCTAGTTTGTGGGACATTTCATCCAAAGTTTCTACTTCTTCCTCTTGTGGAGCATGAATTACCATCACAGTTGATCCCAGTATACTTAACAAACATCCTATTTTTCCATGTAAATTGAGCTTTTCCTTTAAAAAGAAGGATGACAGAATGGCACTAAAAAAGAAAAAAAGGCACCAACAAACATGGGATTAGTAATATTCATTTGCTGATCAACTGACAGGTTGTTATGACTGTACAAGTCACTTGCATACACAATCTTGAGCTTAAAAATAGCTATTTTCTATCTTGAGATACTTGCTATGGGCAGTATCTGTTAATACTTGTATCTACCTGTTAATATTTGGCATATTTGCCTAGAACCCCTTTTTTATGATGCCTGTCAAAAAAATGCTATATCTAAGAACTTGCAAAAGTAATTTTAGAATGACAAAAATCTTTACTTAGAAATGAAAATACTGCTCTGCTGGGATCATCATGTTTTTGAAATGCAGAAGACAATAGCTTTTTCCAGAGATGGACATGTAGATGCATTGTTAGAACCCTTTTATATCATAACCACTACGTATTTGGAGAAACTTAAGTTACTCCTGATGTTTATAAGCACACTATTGTGAAGAGTGCATCTATTACAGCATAGTTCAGTGACATATTTCTAAAGAAATAATTTACTTTTCTGCCTCAAGTCACACTGCTTTCTGTTAGTGTTTCTTACCTTACAAGAACACTGAGAGCTCCTAGAGGAGTCACTAACGTAGCTGGTGCAAAAGCATAGGCAGCAAAGTTCGCTACTTCGCCAGCTCCCACTGCAGAGGAACAGCAATTAAAACCCAGGAGTTAGGCTGTCTCCTGCAACAAACCTCTGATCCAGGGCAAGTAAATGTCTACACTGTTCATGTAGACACAAACATGCAGCAAGGAAGGGAACAATGCAAAATTCTAATGACAGCATTCAGCTAACAGTACTAGCAGAACCCGCCCCTGCCCATCGTCCCCACTATTAAATTTTAAAAGCAGGCTGTGAACTACATACAACAGGTATTATAATTAATTCTACCAAATCAGGTGTTTTATTTTAGTGTCTGTGCTGTAGTTCCCCAGCCTGCCAGCTTGACTCATGAAGTTCTGCATGGAGAAATCTGCAATAGCAGGATATAGCACAGCACATACAGTAAGCCATAATTACCTAAATACAGACAGTAACTTGAGAGTTCAAGCAATGAAAAAAATTAAGAAAACAGGCATAATCCCAAAATATGCTTCCCTTTAAGAAATCTTATATATATAAGCACTTCTCTGCTAAGACAAAAACCAAAATGCATATCGGTAGCAAAGGCATACAGAACTCAATGTCTGCCTAGTTCCACTACACAAAGAGGGCAGTTATATTAAAGGAAGAGCTTCTGGTGTGAGAGAAGTTATATTAAAATCTGAAATTCATCCATCAAATCACCAGGTAATTGTAATACAATACTACCATGTATTGTAGTAATGTAATCTCGTTCCCTTTTTATAACTATGCTGCCATCTGTGGCATAGTTATTTATTAAAATTATATAATGCAGATTGTAGTTTTGATACTTAGATGAATAATTTTTGATACTTACTTGAAAGAAGTCCAGCCCACCACAGCCATTCCTTAAGGTATGCATGACCACCTTGACCTAAAATTCAAAGAATGTTGGCTATTCCACTAAAAACATTGACACCCTATCACTTACAACACTGCCATGACATAAAATAATTTTTACAACCCATGCCCTTAAAAACATGAGCAGTCTTTTGATACCTAGGCTCTCTAGGTAAAAGGGTTGAAATCAAAGCATCTTCCATTTCTGATGTGCCTGTGCCTCCTACAACCAGTTATTTTACTTCTTTTGTGTTAGAAATGGCACTGATGATCATATCTGCATTACCCTGAGAAATGGTTCTTTGAAATCACTGAAATTACATGAAAAGCCAAGTTATGTGTCTCTTACTAAGACTGCTGCTCTGCAGAAATTGTGCATGGTGTGGATGTGGTTGATTACATGTGCAAGCACATTTTCTCATTCCAAACCAGGGTGCATGAATTATGTATCTCAAGATCAACCATCTTTTAGAAGCAAAGATGACAGGTACTGAATAAAAATAGTCAGAGTCAATTTTCTGAATCATCTGAGGATGCTGCAACTATCCTACCTAAATTTATCTTCTTTCAATTTAAAACCATTGCCCTTTGTCCTGTCAATACAGGCCCTGGTCAAAACCAAACCAAACCCAAAACCAAGTCTCATCTCTTTTTTTATAAGCCCCCTTTAGGTACTGGAAGGTGCTATAAGGTCTCCCAAGACCCTTTTCTTCTCTAAGCTTAACAATCCCAATTCTGTCAGCCTATCCTCAGAAGTGTTCTGTCCCTTTGATCATTTTCATGGCCCTTCTCTGGACTTGCTCCAACAGGTCCATGTCCTTCCCATGCTGGGAATCCTGGAGCTGGATGAAGCACTGCAGGTAGAGTCACACCAGAGCAGAGGGGCAGAATCCTCTCCCTTGCCCTGCTGCTCACACTTCATGTGGACACGTTTGGCTTTCTGGGCTGTCAGTGCACATTGCTGGGTCATGTCCAGCCTCTATCTCCAAGCCCTTCTGGGCAGGGCTCCTCTCCATCTGTTCATCCCCCAGCCTTGTATTGATATTGGAAGTTGCCCTGACCCAGGTGCAGCACCTTGCTCTGGTTCTTGTTGAACCTCATGAGGTTTGCACAGAAGCACGCCCCCAAGGCCATCCAGGACCCTCTGGATGCCTCTTCCTTCACTCTAGAGCACCAAGTGCCCCCCTCAGCTTGGTGTGGTCCACAACCCCACTGCCAGGATACTCAGTCAGTGCCACTGTCTGTATCACTGATGAGGATACTTAAAAGCATTGCTTCCAGTAGGAACCCTTGAGGTGCACTACTTAGCACACTCAGTTACTACATGTGATTTTTAGTTTTCTCAATTTCCTGACACCCAAACATGGTTAAAATTCTCTTAAATTCACTCATTCAGGAGCACAGACATAGTTAGGAGTGCTGCTTGCAATTTGCAAGTACAATTTAGACTTAACTGACATACAAAGGAATCCTTTGATAAGTGTCCCCAGAGGGCATTACATATGCATTAAATAGCATGTGTCACACACACAGTTAAGGGTATCTGACACCAGAGAAAAAACACAGCAGCTCTATGTTTCAGATTTCATATACATGTAACAAAAACCCAAAAAAGTCAAAACAAGATCATTAGTTTAATGAACTAATGAACAGAAGTAATCTTCTGTTAAACAGCAAAACCTAAACATCAGCAATGTATTAAAAGATGTATGTATTTACCTGCTCTCATGGAGCCTTTCCTGGCTAACCGGAGGAGACCTTTCTTTTTCAGGATGAAACTTCCTCCAATGAAAATGCTGGAACTCATAGCTAACACCAGACCAATACAGAAGTCATACTTCCCACGAGTTTGGCTCATCTCGTAAACCACTGAACACTGTCACATTGATCAATGAGGAGCAGAACTTCTGATACTCAACAAAAAAGGATGCAACACTGAAACATGAGCAAAATAAACACATTAGAATTAAGCTGGTAGAAAAAGGTGCTGCATAGGAAAATCCTCAACAGCTCACATGACTGGTTATCCTGCAAGTGGCTCTGCAAAGAGTGGTTAACGAAAAAAAAAAGGCAATCTGAAGCATGTGTAAGCTTGCACTAAGGATGAGTAACTAACAAGTTTGAACACCGGGAAGGAAGGATTTCTGACCTGGCATATAAAAACTGAAACCCAAACAAACAAAAATTCTTTGAGAAGCTTTAGGGAAATTTTACAAATATGTCATTTATTTTTCTTTTCATTGAGTATGCAAGTCTGTGTCTGGCACACCATGATACTGATCAAAAATTACTTACATTGAAATCAGTCTGTAAGAGAGTTTGAGAACAGTCGCAGCATTTCTTCCATATAAACTCCCTAGAAAAATGAGAGTATTAGAAGGATGTTTAATCACATAGCCATTTTCATTATACAAACAAACCTCACATGCATGCACATGCAATTACTCTTTAACAGGAAAATCTGGCAAGAAATAAGTCCTTCGTTATTTGCAGTTTCCCATACTTGTATGAAGCACCTTTCAATATTACTTTTCCCTGTAGTTTTATGCTTTCAACTTTGATTAATTTGCTACACCTCTAGGAAAACCTAACAGAGCTATTGGTAGCTTAGCATTAAAACTGAGCATAGATCCTCTTACTTGCACCCAGTTAGGCTGTGAAAAAGTAGAGGAAAACAATAAGCTCTCAACATAGCACTACGCAAAATACTGCATGAGCCACAGTTAAAAATTCTCAAATCCACTTTCCTTAATCCTTGCACAGTAATTTTTAAATCTTATTTTGTAGGAGAAATTACATAAATGATCTAGAGAAGAATGCTTTCACTTTCTATAAACTTTAAAAAATAAACTAGATTCTTGCATGACACAAAACCACCTAACAAACGAAACCAAGAAAGACAAACCATCAGTGCCTGAGACAGACCAAACCCAACCATTTCACCAACTGCATAAAACATTATCCTGGTTTTAAATTCAAACAAGATTTTCAGTCCCTTGAAGAAGTTTTTAATGCAAGGAAAAGACATAAGACTTTTGTGGCTGTTCTCTCCACCATCTGTTCTAGCAAGTGTAAGGCACTCTGTTCAGGTAATGGAGCTAAGAATGTTCTTCCAGCTCCAGCTGGTGCAAAATGTGACAGTGGTATAGCATCACCTGGGGGAGGGGCTGTTTTGCTAAGTTTTATGCTTTACTGGGTTTTTGAACAGTTGCTACTTTAGCTATATTACTAATGGGATTATTTTTACTTGGGTAGCTTTTTACTAAAAGAGAACTCTCCATATTGGCAAAACCAGTTTTTTTCCTTTTCATCTCTCCCTGGCTTGCGTACCTTCACCTACACTGACAGAGGAAAAGAGCATCAGTTAGTCCCATCCTGATGCCTTCCACCCACTGCATTCCAGAAACAAGGGAGAAGCACAGGCTGCTCTTCTTTGCAGCAGAGGAAGAATTTGATTGCAGAAGAATGAAGAAACTTGTGTGCTCATGGGTAATTTTATGAATTTACACTTGAAAAGGATGCTATACTTCAAAACTAGTATTTCTATTTTCACCCATGTCTCAAATACACTGAAGTACCCTGTTAACCATTTTGTTGCCCTTGTAAACAACTCAATTCTCAACCACTTAAATTACATAAATTCAGATAAATTACTGCTAGCTCTTCCCATCACATTTATTTGTCCTCATAGACATAGCCAGTCGCATTTCTGCTTTGGCTGGACTGTCTTATTTCCTCCTAAGTTTTATTCAGATGTCTACAGTTGTAGACACATCACACAGTCATGGTGGACCCAGCTTCCCTGTGAAGAGATTTGGTTTCCTCTGTATGCAGCAGATATAATTTGCATGTGCAGAACTGACATGTGGAAGGTCAAACCAGTACCAGGCACTGGAAGTTTTACACCTTAGGAAATCAGGACTTAAATTCTAACCCCAAGACTTACTAAAAGAAGAACTAATGCATGCTTATAAACATAATCAAGAAAAATTATCTATGAGCATGAGAAAGTGCCATGAAACGAGCAGTTTCTGGAATAAATAATGCCTCTCATGTTTCTGCCTTGGGACATGCCAAAGCTGTTGCATTCCAGCAGCCAGGGCCACTACTAGGTTATAAACAGGGAAAACCCAGAAAATGTAGGAGGTAATAAAGCTGGCAGTCGTGTAGTTCTGCAAAGGTTCTCTAATCAAGTTCACAGCTGATTTTAACACATAGAACACTTAAGACCAGCAGTGTCATGGAGGAGTACTGGCTTCCTCCTCTGATTTCAGAGAAGTAAAGAAAGGCTGAGACTCTCCTACTCACAGAAGCTACAACATCTACAATGCCTCCAAGAGCCATTCATTAAATTAATTTCCTGTGGATCTGCTGGTATCATGAGTCATAACTCCCAGTGTGCAACAGTGCAATGACAGACCACACAGGGAACTGGGTTTGAAGGTTATCAGAGAGGGAGAGATGGAGAAACTCAGACTGTGAAAAAAAAAAACCAAAAACTATGGGAGATAAGCAAATCCAGATTAGCCACAAAGTTTTTTTTGCTTATTTTCAAGATGTAACCAAATGCGTCACAAATGCTAGCAAGATACAGACTCTCTGTTCTAAAACACAGGATAACTGTTCTTTGACTCTTTGCTCAGAAGTCATTTTCTCTCAAAAGAAGCACAAACACAGTGCTCCAAAGATGTTACATTTATTGCAGCAACTGACCTCTCTAAATATTCAGAAACATTAAAAGTGGTTTAATGAGAAGAAGTAATATTTTGCATTTAAAAGCAGATAAGTGTAAGTAAGAATATGGGAGTTATCAGCCAAAGAAAATTAGTATCACTTCCACAAGCTGTACACTGTATGGAAGCAATAATTAGAGCTTGGAAAGGCAGACATGATGCATTGTTCCAATTTTGCTTACTTGGCCACGAGCCCCCTGGATTAAAGTAGAGAGTCTTATAAGATTTACAAGAAATAATCTAAATATACACTGCATTATTTAAATTCAAGATTATTTTTTAAAACCTGCTCTTTTCAACTATGATTAGGATGATGCCATGATGCCATTAAGCAAAAAAAAAAAAAATTACCTTAACAGGTCATTTACTTCCACCCTTTGCCATGTACTACATAATTCACTGCTGCTCCTCATTATAGATAATTCAGCCAAGCTTCTCCCATGAAATATTTGCCAAGGAAACTTCACAAATCTGGCAGCCATGCTTTGATGCCATTAGCAACTCTCATTATCTGATCATCTTTACTTTTACTACCAAATCCCACTGCTGAAAAAAGATACAAGTCTCTTTATCTTCGAATCCACATATCAGCATTACCCTGCAGGTGCCTCCTGCTGTGCCACCTTCTGAGTCTTTCCCAAAATTTTTTTTTAATTACAATTTCAAAAGCTGTATATAGTACTGTAGCTTGAGTTATTATCACTTCTGCAGTAAGTGGTAGACTGTATTTCTTTTCGAACATCAAAACTAGGTGGGTTTTTTAGCCCTTTTTCTGCAGTCTCCTCCTCTTGACTCATTTTCAACTTCTCTATTAGTATAACCTCCTGCACTTACATAGCAAATTACTCCTGCCTGGGTGTAATACCTTCCATTTATTCCTGTTTAAAAAAACCTCTTTTTTAAGAAATATTTGCTGAAAACATTCAACCAAGGTTACACACGGGCAATCCTTCCCTGCCCAGTGTTATTGATTATTTCTTTGTTTTTAACATTAAACAGCCAAAGATTCAGACATGACAAAAGATTTTTGAACAAAAGCCTGTTTTGACAAGACAATAATACTCTAGGTACAGCCATTCTGTATCTTTTGAACTGTTCTCAGGTTCTTTACTGTCAATTCTGCTTAAGTTTTATGTTTTTAACATTGGAATTAAGCACCTTTTTAATGCCCTTCTAGCCATAAAGCTTGCCAGGGAAGAAAAGGAGCTTGAATCAACAAGTTGCTTTAACAAATACATATTGACTATTATGTGTCATGCTGGTTATTATGTGTTCCCTTCTTCCTTTCCACAAGCATAAAACTACATGACACGAACATTCCCTAACAAAACAGAAATCCAAATGTTCAGTGATGAGCCTTTAGAAGGCTCATTATACATACCAATCTTACTCCAAAATCCAGAGGCATTCACTTCTTAAGTATTTCCAAATTAGGTTTCTAAAACAGAAGTCAAAAATAGCATTAATCGTCATGTTAGGAATTCGGCAAAAAATTATGTCCATTATTTCAAGACAATTTAATTTTCATGCATGACACACAAGACTTTACAATGTCCATCTATGCTGTAAAAAGGAAGAGGATTTTTGTTTTAGAAACACTTGTATAACAAATCAGTGTGATTTTAGATTTGATCTTCCTTAGACTCATCTTGCCCGAAGCTGTAGTTATTTCATCCCTTTGCTTTTCACTTCACAAATCAAAGAAACTAACCTGTGATCTAAGTTATTCTTTAGAAGGTACCAAATTAATACTGAACTGAAACACTTTCCTAGCTTCATTGTGTAACTAAAGTGCTAAGGCATTTTTTATTGCAAGATAACTAATATCAAGTTTTAATTATTTGCTTTGATATGGTGAATTTTCAGAGGATGTTTATATAGAGTCACAGAATATGCCGAGTTGAAAGGAACCCACAAGGATCATCAAGTCCAGCTCCTGGCCCTGCACAGGATAGCCCCAAGAAACCTACCATGTGCCTGAACACACACAGCTTTAAACTCTGGCAGGCTGGCACTGTGACCACTGCCCTGGGGAGCTGTTCCAGCACCAGCCACCCTCTGGGTGAGGAACATTTTCCTCATGTCCAACCCAAACCTTCCCTGACACAGCTTCAGGCCAGCCCCTTGGGTCCTGTCACTGGGCACCAGAGGGAAGAGACCAGCGCCTGCTGCTCTGCTTCCTCTCATCAGGAAGCTGTAGATCCTGTGAGGTCTCCCCTCAGCCTCCTCTTCTTCAGCCTGAATAGTCCAAGTGGCCTCACTGCTCCTCGTACAGCTTCCCCTCTACCCCCTTCACTGTCTTTGC
Organism: Chloebia gouldiae; assembly: GCA_003676055.1. Taxonomy (NCBI): domain Eukaryota; kingdom Metazoa; phylum Chordata; class Aves; order Passeriformes; family Passeridae; genus Chloebia; species Chloebia gouldiae. The sequence goes on along the minus strand of QUSF01000007.1, from coordinate 29,858,474 downwards.
AGCCTCCTTTGCATACACGGAATGCTGGGGCAGTGGGGAATACGAACACAGAAATCTTCTTAGTAAGATTACCAAAACCCCCCAAATATACCTAATTATTAAATCCAACCCTTCCTCAGTCATGTTCCATCCACTCACAAATATGTATTTTAAACATACATATACAGAGAATATTGTTGCACAGACACAACAGTGTTAGGATAAACGAGTTCAAACCTTAGTGCACCTTTAAAAGGCTAAGATGGATGCACACAGTACCTATGGATTCTGTACACACTGTTTAGGAAAAAATACCTTCAATTTTGTACTGCACATTTGCCCCAATACAGGATACAATCTTCCAGCTCTGTCAAAGTTAAAGACTGCCTAAATTTATACACATAATTATTTACATATTATACACAGACAAGCTAAAATCATATTTATGTTATATATATGCATATTTATGTTATATATAACATTATATATAGGCATATATGTATAACTCAGAAAGCAAACCATACCTTAACTATCCTAAAGTTGTCGATTTTTAAAGGTTTACATGAACTATAGGGAAAATTAATACTTTACAGCAGATTTCTATTTATAAAGCAAAAGCAACAAGCACTTCATCTCATGAACCTAGAAGGAAACAAAAAAATTCCACATCAAAACCCCCTTCTTTGCACGTGCTACGTGTAGTTATTCTATAAAAAACTTGGCCTTTAATTAAAGCACTTTCACATAAAGCTAGAAAGTATCTTCACTATAAGAGTGTTATTCATTAACTGAATACAAACTACAGGCAGTGCTTTATAACCGATACTGCATTGACTGTTTTCACAGAAAGCTATCAAAATAAACTCAAGGTAAGAGTTGCCTCATCTTTGTTGTACCTGGCACATGAGTTCCGCTCTTGTGGGAGGAACAACCAGCACAGGGTCAGTAAAGTTGTACCTTTGGTATTTAATATGGGAAGTTTCAAATTTAAAATAACTCAGGAAGCTGAAGTCCAATCTATACATTAGTCACAGCTACTCTTCTGACATAACTGAAAACCTATTATAACCTGCTTTCTTGTCACCAGAATTTTATCATCAGAATTAAGTACTTTAACAAAAGCAGAACTAGCGTGACACTGAATTCTAAATACAGTGATACCAACAAAACCTTATGGAATAATTTTCTATCGCTGAAGCTGTGGAAAAGCCCTAATTGTACATAACAAGGCACATCAAAGGCATTAAGATAGAACCACAGTGACTTACATTTATCACGTTTTCAATACAAACAATGTTAAAGATACTGTAATGAAATAGAGAAAGTTGACTGCTTGAAAAAGATTTGGGTGGGGGGAAAAACAGGGACAAAGGAGTTAGATCCAGGCAAAATCTTCACTATGTATTTATGAATGAGCAAAAATCTTCACCGTGAATCACAGAATCAACTAGGCAGGAAGAGACGTGAGAGGGAGTCACACCTATGACCCAACCACCACTATGTCAATAGACCTTGGCACTGAATGCCATGTCCAGTCCAGAACAGTGACTCCACCAGGTACTTTTCCCTGGTCAACCCATTCCAACACCTCATCACCGTGCCTATGAAAAAAAATCCTCCTAATGTCCAACCCAAACTTCCCCTGGTCAGCTTAAGACTACAATGAACTACAATGCAAAACCATGATGCTTCTTCCACGTCAAAATGATCCACCAGGGCTCTGAAGTTGTGCAGGTGCTCTGGAACCAGGCTGCCCAAGCCTCAGCCCTGGACCAAACGGAAGATGAGCCAGTTTAGGTCCGTGGCTAACCACCGGCAGACGCCAGAGCGGGGCACAGCGGCTCCGGCAGGGGCAGACCCAGCGCACTGCACCCGCACGCCTCTGCCCGCCGGGAGGACCCCGCAAACAGCGCGATCCAGCGCCTTTAACCTCGGCCTCTCCCACCAAAGCACACCACGGAGAGCCCACCCGCGGCCTCCTGCAGCCACACTCAAGGCCGGAGCCCGCGCCCCGCTCGCTCCTCCCCGCAGTGCCCGGCACGGAGCTCCGCAGGCACGGAGCTCCGCGGGCACGGAGCTCCGCGGGCAGGAAGCTCCGCGGGCACGGAGCTCCGCGGGCACAGAGCCCCGCCTCCCCCCGCGGCCGGCCGGGCCCCTCCCGCCTCTCCCCCGTTACCTGCGCCCGGGGTCCTCTCACAGGCCCGCCGGGAGCGGCGAGCCAAGAGGAGACGGGGGCGGGGGAGGCCGGAGCGGGCGGCGGGAGGGGCCGGTCCCCGTCGGCTGCAGCGCCATGAGGGGCCGGGACGGGGCGGGAGGGGCCGGCGGCGCAGGCGAGGCGGCGCCCCGGGCCCGCCCGCCCCTCCGCTCCGCGGTTCCGGCAGCGGCCGCCGGAAGGGGCGCGGCCCGGCCCCGAGCTCCGCCCGGCGCGGGTCTCGGCCCCGCAGCCCCGCCTGCCCCGGGCCGGCTGCCGGCGCGCCCGCCGGGCTCCGGCATTCCGCGATCCGCTCGGGCCTGCAGCATCCGCGCTGCGCAGATTTTACACTCGCAGAAAATTGTAGAATCACAGAATGGTTTGGGTCGGAAGAGGACCTTGAAGATCATCCAGTTTCAGCCCACCCTGCTCTGGACAGGGACACCTTCGACGAGAGCAGCTCGCTCAAAGCCCCATCCAGCCTAGCCTTCACCACTTACAGAGATGAGACATCCACAACTTCCCTGGGCAACCTGTTTCAGCTCCTCTTCACCCTCACAGTGTGGAATTTTTCTTAATATCTAATCTAAAACATGCCCTCTGTCACCTTGATACCATTCCCTCCTGCACCGTCACTACATAAATAGTCTTGCCCCATCTTTCCTTTAAGTTTCCTTCAGGTACTGGAAGGCTGCAATTAGGTCACCCCGAAGCCTTCTCTTTTGCCAGCTGAAATAAACACAAGCTGTTTGCTGTAGGGGAGAGAGACATTTTACTGGGCTAGGTAAAGGGAACGGTTAATGAATCGATTTAATCCAGGTCACCCACCCTCAGCACCTGCTTTAACCAAGCTGTTTTAATCTCATAAAAAGTAAATGGATAAGTACAGTGAGACAAATATTTGTCCTTGCACACAGGGCTGTTGTCTTTGAAACATCATAACAAGCATCAAGCTCAGAGGATTCTTTGGTTTCTTCACTACTATCTCTGAGGATTGCTTTACCCAGCTGCCTTGTAACATTAAGTCTGAACAACCAACACTGCCAAAATACCTGTGGTAGCTCCACATATAAGATTCAGCTCTGCTTCTTCTAACTCAAGACAGTTTTGTCACATCCCTTAGTGACAGCAGTTCCTATTTTTTTTAGTCTTCTCAGGATTTGTGTTGACATTATCCCAGTCTGCCCAAGCAGCTGCTTCATTTTTGCTACACCTGGAAACAAAACCAATCTTGGCTTTCACCTGTGGGATACCCATGACAAAGCCACTCCTCATCAAGTTACCCTCTGTGTTATATCTCATTAAAAATGGTCCCTCGCTCTGAAACAAAAATTAAATTTCTACATCATTCAAAGCACATGGAAAAATGTTAGGCCTATTTTGTTCTCTAAGGCAACATTCCATTCTCCAATAAAAAACTAATCTAGTATTCTTGACGTGAACTTTGCACTTACAAAACAGTATTGTATGTGTGTGTGAGTATACAAAATATACTTTAAGATAAAAAAATTGCTAAGCAATTGACAGTAATTGCTTATGTACTGACACAGTAAGGCACTGGCTTTTCTGTGTTTGACCAAAAGATATCAAAACTGTGAAGTCTTTGAAAAAGTTAACACCTGGTGAAAATGGTTTCTCAAATTGATTAAAAGATACCTGTACCACCTAAACGAGTACAGTATAACAGAAGCATCTAAGTACTGATAGCTAGGTTCAAAGCTTAAAGGAGCCAAAGAACTTCATGTGCCTGTGATCATGCCAAATGCTGATAATGTGTATGAGTTAAGAGTAATGTCTCAAGCAAGTCAATTTAGTCTTCCCCTTCCACTCTTTGTCTCCTTCTGCTCTCCTCCCTTCAAAAACACCTCTCAACCAAGCTAAAACAATAATGAATAAGTACCTGAAAATATGAACTGGACTCCTCTAAGCAGTTTAGACGTGTGTGGAACTTCAGTTGTATTGTTAATCCCCTCTCGTGTTTTTTCAGCTTCGAGTTCTACTTAACATACATGCAACTGTTCAAAGTACAAATTCAATGCTTTCCATTTGGCACAAAAGTTGTCACATTAAATATTTATTTCAAAGCCAAGAGATGTGCTCAGTAATGGAAAATACTCAAACTATCTCAGAGTAATTTACAACAGCACAGAATTTCAGGCATGATTGCTGAGTATCTGGCAAAAACTCCAAGCATGAGAATGGTGGTAACCTGCCTAATTTAACTTGTTCTCAGGTGCACAAACCATCCTTGTGCCCAAGGAATTTCATGAGAACAGTCAATGTAGGTCCTTTTGTGTGGCTGTGGACAGATCTTTTAGGGCTTAGTATCTACTATGTGTATAAATATCTTGTAAAATTTAAAAGGGCAAAGAGCAAAAATACACCTGTACAACCTCAGGAAGCTTTAACAGGGTCTCTGCTGACCACTTCTCTGCTGTGTTTTGTGAAGACAGCTGAGCAGAACAAAGAAACCACATCTGTAAGTCTACTTGTGCAACATCTACAGTGTCACAAGGAACTTAAGGGACTCTATGTAAGACTTAAATTTATAGAACAAACCTCACAAAAATCAACAGGATTTTTTTTTATTTCAACACAATGAGATTTTTGTCTTTAATGCTCTTCCGATATGAATTGCATTGCTGAGATAATTAACTGTGTTGCAGAGATAAATATGCTTAGGATTGATTATGTCCCAGACTTTCAGTGGTGTAAGTGGCACATTTGCCTTTACCACAATGCTGCTACTTTAGAGGCCTAGCTCCTGACATACACAAGACAAGGATAGCTGAATTTTCTTGCTAACATACAGACTCTTTATCCTACCTACTTAAAAATCAGAGATGCTACATGCAGAAGTGAAAGCCTTTCAAGGTTTCTGATCTATCTTTGTACATTGCATTAATATCATAAATACCTTTAAAAATGAAATTGCAACAAAAAATCCATACCAATTTTTTCCACTGCATACATTTAATATTATTGAGGAGCTAGTTTCCTTGTTTAAAGATAACTTTGAATTTTGACTGGCAATAATATCAATGCATCCCCTAAAACACAAATGCACAGAATGAAGCAGTTCTTAATAATAAATCCCACCATTAAAAAAAAACCCAGCCAACCAAAATCTAAGACACACACACACATGGACTCTAAGTTATGTATCTGCCAGTACCTGATACAAGAGGCTAGGAATTTCAGAAGAAGAATGAGATGGGCAATCACTGTAATTTTCCACGAAATTCTTTCTACAGGCAGCTATTATTACAGACAGTAAATTAGACTGGTGACACAGACTTCTTTACAGCTGTTACCACTTGATGCACACCCAACTGTGGAGCAGTAGATCTTGAAATAGAAGCTGTAGCAAGTACCCAATGTACAGCAGTGCAGGAATAAAGCACATGTTAACCCTGAATACACAGTTTGAAGTGACTCAAGCCCCAGCAAATATTTTTGCCAGAGAAGTCTTTATTCTACCTGTGAGCGACCTTCAGTCCAATGGAGACATTAAGACTGCAGCCTGCTGGTAGATAATGGTACAGGGCAACTGAGCCCTTCGTAAGCCAACTGATCTGTACCCATGCAAGAATCTGTTACTCTGATTAAAAGCAAAACTGCTATTTTATGAAAGGGAAATGGAAACAGTTTAGGCTTATGAATTGGACTTAGCCTGTAAAGCAGTGTGTGGGAAACTTGATTTCCCCCTTACCCCATTTGCTAAAACAAGTCACAAAACAAGCATTGAGCTAGAAATAAATCATTTATTTTAAAACAATACAGGTTAATAAATAGATTAGTTATCAGAAAACTTAATAAATAGCCTTTTATAATTTACACAAGGCAAATACAACATGCCTATAACTATTTTTTAAAAAGCAAAGAGTAAGCTTGACTTGTAAGCCATTAACAAATCTATATATACATTATTTGGAAGCTAATAAAATAAACCACTTTTATGTAATCTGTAGTAACTATATTGCAAGAGCATTGAAGCAACCAAACCTGGCATTGTGTTTTTGTTGCCAACTACCTTTTCCCTATATCCCATTAGAACTACTTTTTACATTCCAGGGGAAAAAAAAAAAAGGGGGGGGAATTAAAAAAAGAAAAAAGAGAAAGTTACACAGTTTAAAAAAAATTGACTTAAAAATACGCTTTTTGTGTAATCTTTTCCAATATTTCCACTCTCTAGAGCAACTGTCTGGGGAGGGATTTGGACATGGAAGGACCCAACACAACCACAAACAATAAAAAAACCCTAAACTAATTTGCAGCTTCTAAAAAGAAATTTCTTAATCCATAACATTTCAACATTGCTGTCTGATACACTTGGGCATTAGTAATGATAACTGTTGACAACATTGGTGCCTAACATAGTACACATTAAAATTCTGCATTCTGTAAGCCCACAGATAGCACCAAAGAATTATTACAAAGGTAACAGGTAACAGATAAACATTTGATAATGCTTGATTTAACAGTAAAACTTCAGCAGTTACACCATCTCAAGACAACCATGGAATACCTGTAGAATCCTTGATGTCTTATGTATATGAAACAAGGATGTGAGGGCGGGTACAATGTGCAAACAACTTCCCATTTAAAGGACCCCCTATTTATTAACTCCAAATTTCTTCAAATGCAAACCCTGTATTTCTTAAAAATAAAATGAAAGCTAAACCTCACTTTCTAGGATTTCAACAACTTAATCCAGTGTTCTGATTTTTCAGTGCTAGTTACTTCAGAAAAATACATATGTTCCAGTAAAATCAGTATTATTAATAGGAAGCCTCACTTGTCAAACTGTGATGATAGGTTCTTATTAATGTTAGTTGCAGCTCACTAATAATAGGCTCTATTTACACATACAGAGTCCTGGAAAGTCAATACAGCAGACAACTTGTTTAGATATTTTTCTTTTTTTACAGAAGTACTTGAAGTGTAACAAATGTGGGTTTTTTGGTTGTATCAAAAAGGTTTCTTTTCTCCTACTGAACATTTGAGGGAGTTTTGTGTTTGACACCTAATAGAGATTGTGACTGACAAATGCAAATCCTCCATACACTGAAGGGAAAATGATCAAAGAGCTATCCTCAAGTGAGTACCAAGCGAGTATGTTTGACACGCATAATAGAAGTCAGACATACAGAGTGAAACACCTTTCCTGTGGATTTGAATGGAATTCAAATGCATTCCACACTGTAATGAGCCCACTTTTTCTGTGTGTAGCCTCTCCCATTTCTACTTTGGAATCAGAACTGAAGTCATCTGGCTTGCAGCTATCAATGCATGTAACACAAAGAGAACATGAAAAGGGCAGACCTATGAGGGATGCCAGACCTCAGGAGACAACTATGCACATTTGCTCCCTGAGATGATGGAACTCGGTTATCTGTCTTATTCAAAGTGCTTACTTGTCAAAGGGGAGGGGAAAAAAAAAGAGAGAACAGCTAAAATTCAACTTCAACAGTGCCTCCGTTTAAATCAGAAAAGTAATGGGACTAAAAAAGGTAGGACACCTAGAAAGAGGAGGGCGTGGGATGGAGGGGGAAAGAATCATATCAACAGTGACAACAGAAAATGCTAATACATTTCTAAAGTTAGAACTGAACCAGATCCTGGTACAGCAGAACTTGAAAGAACACTGCTACACACTGAACGAAGTAGCAAAAATAAAGCTTTCAGTTACTTAGCATTCAAGAAGTAAAAGGCTGCAGATACAAATGATGTGCAAGGCCACGAGAATTTCTTTCACCTTATGTGCTGGCTTTTGACGTCTTTGTTTTAAACATCAAGATTAATCAGACATTTCTAGAAAGCTCATCACAGATGAGGAGCAGCTGGGGAGAAGAGGAGAAAACTGTGCTGATACTTATCAGTGGTTACAATGGTCAGAGGACCACAGAACATGGTTGCTACTTTAATTCTTCCTCTGCATAGTGAGCACTTACCAAGTAAACTTCGTGTGGTGCAGAAAATGTCAAGGTTTAGACAGGGTAATCAAGTTATTCTGAATCTAACATTTACTAATAATTTGCATATGCATCTAACATACTAGGACAGGCACTTTATAAATAATTAATAATTAATTTTAAAAACAACTAAGACAAACAAGTATGGCTAAAGAAGGGGTAAGATGAGGCCACAATAATTTCCATTCTGACCTAAAGATTTTCAGAGATTAAAGGCTAATACAAAACCAACATACAACTCATGATCTCTGAAACTGAATTTTGAAAAGACAACTTGACTGCTTCAGAAAACAGATAACATTGTTTTGAAAAGTAGGTTAGTACAGGCCTCGTAACCTATGTGCAATTCCAGGTTCAATTAAAAAAAGAGGGAATTAATATGGCAAAATATGAATGTTTACTGAGAACCAAGATACCATCTTCCAATCAATACTGGACAGAGGCTAGTTTTACCAGATTTCCTAGCCTGATTACCCTCATCTACAATTCTCATACTTTCCAAAACCTTGCACAATATTTGAAAATCTTAGAAGATGATCTTTTCTCTGCTAGAGCTTCTTTATTTCATTAAGATACTCAGTTGCTGTGTGTTGGCCTGTAACAATGCACATTTCTGCCAACTCAGAGCCATTCCCTGCAATATGGAGTTTAAAAACAACCTTGCAAATAACATAGTAGGGCTCTTACTCCCTCAGATCAATCCCTTCAGAACACTAAATCTTTTGGATTCACTTTTGCAATTATTGTTGCCATTAGTAGGGCTTACAGGATTCATTTTAAATGAAAATGGTGGCTGAGTTTTAAGGAAAACTCAGTTCAGGTCAACAAAAAACATCACAAGAGCAGACACTATTACTCCCCACTAATCAGCATCCATGGTCCTGTCAGGCAGCTACAAAATTACATTCATGATTTCTTGATAAAATATTCTGATTTTTCTCAAATACTGTCTTGTAATCATATTGGGATTTTCTGTTTTCTAGGGAGATGTTCTGAACTAGAGATGTTGAGCTGCACTGCACTCTTCCATTTTTGTACTTAGATGGAAACAAACATTCATTGCTTTTCAAGCTTTCAACTTTTTGACTCATGATGTTTTCGCTACCAAATATAAGTAGAATATGAAATTAACTATTTCATTCTTTAATATTCAGTATTCTGTAAATGGTTTAAACTGAGCTGTTCAGTCATTCTCATCATAGCTTAAGCTGTCTGTATTTCTTGTCAAAATATTACAACTGAAGTGTTCACACACATCTATGAATTACTGATCTGACTGTTATGTCCCCATCAGTTACCTAAAACTCAGCTTTCTGAATGCTTTAGTTTTTTTCAGTCTTTAACCTCCTTTTCCCACGTTACAAGAACATCAGATCTTTTTTGAGCTATGAGAAATCTCATGCTCTTCTCTCCCTTAAATTTCTTTTTTGTGGTCCCTATTTTTTAGCTGTTTCACAAAATGGTCTCCTGCATTTAGTCACTAAACTAAACTAAAAGTATGCTGGACTGATTTCAACACTCCTCTTCCTATTAGGACTGTAAGTTTTTTTCAGAAAAAAACTTTTCAGAAGCTGTCAAGGCATCCAGGGGTTTCAGTTCAGGTTTGTAAATTCTTCCAAAAACATATGGTCCTTCTAGATGCTTTATGTGTTTAGAATTTGAATATAGTCCAATACTGTAGACAGTGAAATTGAATTATTAAACTGGTATAGGCCATCTGAAACAAATACATTCAAAATTATGCAGTATTTTTTGATTGCAAAGGCACTGAAGCAGTTCTGAGCTGCTTACAAATAAGCCACCATGTAGGCAGTGAGCCTGTGCATCATTTCCACATCCTTCACAGTCTTTCTACCTGCTCCCAATTAAAACTCTCAGATGAATGTAGTATGTCTTAATGTATGTAAGTTACAAAGAAAAATGCATACCTGGACACTACCATGAGCTGATAAGTAATTAGTGAAAGATATTTAAGGGTCCACAGCTCTCTATAACGATTTCAATTTACAATTCTGCTGTGTCTTCACTGCATGGCAGACAAAGTTGCCAAGACAGTCACTAAAAAGAACATATCTACAGTTCATGATTCAACAAAAATTTGTCTGAGAATTCACAGCCTTGACAGTGAAGACATTGTTATACCAAGATTCACAAACCATTCCACTTACTTTTCCCCCCTTATTTTAAGGTATACATCACTTATGATGAAAGGTATCAGATTGAGTGCATTAGAAACTGATGTCCTCTGCCCACAGAAATGGTAGCTCAGAAGTCACAATACAAGCTTTCACACAGGTCTGTCAGAATACTCACAGAGCTTTTCTGATGGACTACCTTTTACAGTGAGGAAATACATCGGTCTCTATGCTGACTCAATTAGTAGTTCCAATTAAGGTCATTTATTGTGTTGACTGGGTTACATGGACAGCTGTTTCTTTGAAACTGGATGGAGGCCTCCAATTCATTTCACATAGGCCACCAAATTGTTAGAGGGCAGTTACCAACCTGAATCCTATTTGAAATAGTGACCTAGAAATGAACAGTCTGTATCCTTCCCTGAACCATCCAGTTTCCCCTCAGAAATATTTTAATCTGTCTTCATGTTAGGTTTGTTTAAATCTCCAATATTGAAGTTGAATTCCTTGAAGACTTGTATAAGAACAATTCCAATAGACACTGTGGTGAATCCACAAGCCATACCCAAAAAATCTACGACTCCTACATTACTCCATTCCCTAAAAAGGATGGCTGAAGCCAGCAGGACTAGGGTGGTAAACACAACGTAGTAGATGGCACCAAACACAGAGGAGTCAAAACACTCCAGTGCCTTATTGATGTATCTGAACTGAATGATAATGCTACATCCTAATACTGCCAGAAGTACCAGACAGAGGTACAGAGCCCTTTGGCTTGATGGGTTATTGTGAAAGATATCTTGAGCAGCCAGCCCAATGCCTTTCGTGCTGGGAACAGTGAAACTGCCCAACAGAGAGCAAATACTGATGTAAACCATAATATTAGTAGGTCCATGAGCTGGAGCTATCCAGAAGATAAGCAGGAGAAGCATTAGCAGCACTATGCAGAGATAACCCACGAAAACTGGAAAACAAAAAGAAAACAAGACAGTATCAAGGTAAGAACTCTCGGTCTTCTAAAGATTTTAGCAGGCAAATCATGTCCTAGCAGTGGCTTTGAGGTATACATCACAATTAAGATTTGCTATTGAAGATAGACCCAAATCACTGAGCTTCCAGAAATATTGGCATCCACGATTGATGTTGTCATGTTCTTTGGGAAAAACAAATGTAGAAAATTACACACTGTGGGACATTTGAAATGGATTTCAGATACCTTTTTAAATTTTATTCTCTTTTCCATTAGCACTATACTCCTTAAAGTCTCCTATGACAGACAGAAGGATAACACCTCATTCATAATCATTAAGGCACAGTGTGTGGATCCAGCAAAGAGCTTAAACATAAAGTTAGATCCCACTAAGGTGAGCACATGAGTAGAGACAATTAGAACAAACATGAGGCCATATTATTTACATTAGACCATCAGTACACGTATAAGACCAGTGAAAGACATTTCATGCTTTAGAGTTTTTAAAAAATATATAGCCAATGCATTTTGTTCAGATTCAAATGGTAAACTGAGATCAAGGTATTTTTTTTCTTTCTTTGTTTGCGGACTTTTTGAATAACTGATGTTACTAGGTTTGAGTTTCTCTCACTTCAAGAAAACACAAGAAAAACAATAGTTGGCAGTTTAGCTCTTAAGCAAGAAAAATAAAAATTGGCCTGGAACATATTAGTACCAGTATGTGTCTCACCAGCTGGTGAGAAAGAACAGGCATTTCAGCATATGTCTCAACAGCCTATTTCTACATACCTTTATTGTGCAAATAAATCTGGGAACATAACTGGTATTTAGTATAAACTTTTAATTTAAAAAACATGGAGAAATAAAGGAGAGAGGAAAGACAGTGTTTTTTGTTTTGTATAAAACAACTTAAATTGAGGTCCTAGATTTGTAAGATACAGTCTTTCATAGTGTTACAAAATTACAAGTTCAACTGGCCATTGTCTGAGCTTGCTGTGCAAGATAATGTTTTCAAAAGTATCCATGCTCTCCTTTCTGCACGCATGTCCCAATAAATATGACAAGTTCTAAGAAGAGTGGGGCATAGTTTTCTTACACAAAACCTGTCCTGATCTGCCTCTGTCACATCATGATTTGTTCATAAGTCAGTTTCCCTACCTGGTATAAGTGGTAAGCCTCTTCCTCAAGCATGCTCCTGCTCAACCTCAGAAAATCATTATGAATTAATGAAAAAACAAATTACCTGGATTTGTAAGCTTCTCTTCAAGCTCAGCCTGAGTCGTTACACTCTCGGACTTCGGGGAATGGATAATGAGAACAACAGACCCAGCACAGCTCAGCAAACACCCCAGCTTGCCAAGAATGTTCAGCTTCTCTTTCAGCAGGTAAGAAGCTAAGATGGACCTTTGAAAAGAGGAAGAAAAACAGAAGTTTGACTATATCCTGTTAATAATGTTTAACAGTGCTGTGACATATGAATTTCCCTTTTAAAGGAGTATTATCAAATGTTGATGAATTCTCAAAATGTGTTTCTAACTTACCTGAGGAAAGATTAATCCATTTGCAGTTTTACTCAATCCTTGACATCTCACCTTAGGGAAAAAAAACCCCAAAACAACACAACAAAACAAGACAAAAATCCCAACAAAACTCCTAGCCACAAGACCCCAAAAAACAAAACCACATCATCCCCTCAAACCCCTCCCCAGACAACCAAAACCTCCCAAACCAGACATCTGACCCCAGAGGCAGACATCTACCCACTACCAATTTGGTGAGCTGTCAAAAAGCCCCATTTTATAGGTGCTAAGCAGTCATGAGATAAAAGTAACCTTTGGTTACAAAGATCCCAGGGCTGGGCTCAGATATGTAGTTGACCAAAGTAAGCAAAAGTATGTGGCCTAGGTGGTACTTAGAGCACCATCAGTGTGCTTCATAGTGACAGAACTAAAGACAGACATGAATCAATGCCATCTACACTCTGAAGCAGATGATCAGTGCAGTCACAATTCAGCAGGCAACAGAAAAATCTCAAGGCTTTCTTTTCAAAGAGTTGTGCTTTTTCACTGCAGTGGTTCCACAACTGTATTCACAAAACATTCATTACATATTAAACTCCTTAAACTCAATGCCTTTTCTGTGCCTACCACAAACATAACTCCTAAGAAGTTGGAGGCATGCATGTATACAAGGAACTCTCTTGAGTTTTTCTCCTTGGAAAGAGGCCAGATCCAATGAAATGAAATCAGTATCAATAAACACATGTGGGCTGTGGATAGCCGGGTAGAGAAAGACTGAGACAAAAGGAAAGATCAACATAGTAAGGGAACTGTGAACAAGAGAATAGGCAGAAAAGTCCAGAATAACCACAGACAAGGGAGGGAAAAAAAAAAAAAAGTTTATCTGTTCCGAATAATAGTGAAAGCTAAAAGCAGAAGATATTCAGGAAAACCCTTTTTCACACTGCCTTCCCCCAGCCATGCTTTCCTGGAGAAAACAGGAATAGGTGACATTGTAACACATCATGAACAGCCATAAGCCTAACATTTCTCAGTGGATCTCCAGGGAGCACAGAGTCCATCTGACATTTTATTAAATAGTAGTGACATCCAGATAAGAACAAGAAAAGCAAACTCTTACCCAAATGGAACGCCAAGAGCTCCCAAGGGTGTAACTAGCACAGTTGGAACTGCAGTGTAGGCCAAGAAATTCCCTATTTGACCCAGTGCCACTGTCAAGAGAACCAGAAATAAGCCTTTAAACCCCTTTGTAAAAATAAGCAATCAAAACTTGCCCAATACTGTTTGGGAAAGACTGACCTAACTGGAAAACAGATGTTACAATTTTCTTAGTTCTGTTAATTTTGCACATAAACAAAATGGCTGGAAATTTTCTATAGTGTTGTATTTGTTAATACAGGATTTATATTTGCCACACAAGAGTATCCAAGTAGGCACAGTAAATAATCTTATTTGTAACTTCTCTTAGTCAAATATAAATAAGACTATAAATTAGAAACACTAATGGATTATAATCTCAGTATTACACTCAAATATTTGTATGAGGAAGGGTAAAAGTATATCTAATCCATGATTTCATCTTTAGAATGTGCATTCACGTAAAACAAAAGTACTTGATTATAGTTCCTAACAGCAGTGTTAGTTTTTTGGGGGGAAATGGAGACAGTGCTGAGGAATCTTCTACTGAAACACTAAGCACATAAGGGCTCTTCAATATACTACATCAACTTTTCATAACACTGTGTAACATCCAGAGTAATTCCTGACAACTGTAAAATGAACATGCCTGACAAAACACAGTAACACCCTCAACGATATTTTTCTTTCCTCCAGTAAAAGCAAATTCCAAGATATACCAGAGTGTTGCACATCACAGCTGTGATAACATTTCATGTGTTCAAGTTTTCAGTTAAAAAACAAAAGCTGGATGGTTTTGCAAGTGCTGGCAAGTATATAATAGGTCAGCTTGCATAGTTACAGGGTCTGTGGTAACTGGCAAGAAGCTTGAGATTGAGCACAAATTACATACTGCTCAAATTTCTAGTTGTTGTTAAAAGCCTTTATCAGCATTTAAAAACATTTCAAGAATCCAAGATGTATTTGTGCTCAGGCTGGCACTGCCCTCAACTATCAAATATCATTACTATCATCCAGTTTTTTACATCTGCAAAGCATTCTGCAAATGTTAATTAATTTACCAATTTAGATCACATTATCAGTAGAGCTGAAGACCTGTGTAACTTACAGAAAAGATGAAGGAGACAAACAATCTCACAAAACTGCAGAGTGTGGAAAAATTATACTAATTAAATTCACTGAGGCTTTCTCTATATGCAGGAGTGAGATGGAGAAATTGATGAGCAGCAGTTCGAAGGCACAAGAGACAGTGGTGGTCTCTCCCTGCCCCTGAGAACAGAGTAATTCAGTTATCAGCCTCAGGCTATTTGGAGATCTATGCAGCAACTCTGGCATTATCCTCAAGGCATCTGAAGGCATTGGGGCAGATCTTGGATGGAGAATGGTGCACAGCTGTCACTGTGCATTTCTGCAGATTTCATACATTTCCAAATGACTCGGACAAAAGGTTGCTTTTTTTGGAGGTCAGGTGTCTTAACTTTTTGTTGGAAGAACTCTTTAACAGATAGCATCAACATCAATCCATAAGCTTCAGTCAAATGGAACATATTGTAAGGCAACTGAACTTACTGGAGATTTTCCATATCACCATGTAGTAGTAACAGTCCCTTACCACCACAAATGACAGACCAGGACTAGTTAACACCCATTAAAAAAAGAATCTCAGTGATTAGGACCTTTACTGCCAACCTATCCAGTCCTCTCTGAACAGAAATTCCTCATCAGATACATCAGAGTGCTGTAAGTCAAGACATGACTTCAGTTCCTGAAGGCACACCAAGCTTTTAATATGATAAACAAGTACCAGTACCCTTGATGTTACTGCAACACAAAACCTGATGCACACTGGCATGTTTCCATTAGCAAGGAAACCAAGAGTAGACCTGTACAGCAGAGGATGTCTATTCTAGGCATGCCAGGGGGTTTATTTCAGACTAACTTCAGCCTGCTCCCACTAACTTCAAGTCTATTTGCAGCTCACATGCATCGAGTACATTAAGTATGTTCCTAGAATTCATCTTCCAACCTACTTTCATTTTAAAGACCAGGTTAGGAGCCCCAGCTCTGCTATGAAATGTGAAATACAGCCGAATCTATGGTGACAAACTGGAGACACACTTCACAAGTGTACTCCCCATCTGTAATACAACACTAATGCAGATGTTTTCACTGTAAGAGCCAGCCACATCTATGCTGCTATCAAAACCTGCATTAGTTTAATGATCATTAAAATACCTGTACACACGCTGCAATCACTCTTTTGAGTACAGAGTAGGGAAAAATCCCTTAGCAGAATGTGCAGCCCTTCCTCTGAAGTCTTCAGTAATCCAATGGATCCCAGGGCCCCCAAACAGTTGGGCAGCATTATGCTGAGTCAGCATGCCAACACAGAAACATTTATTCACCATTTGAACAAATATCATGAGAACAAGTTGATAGAGTTTATGTGGCTTTTGTTAGTCATCCAAACTCCAAATTCTCTGCTTGAGAAAATGATGTCAGCTGTTATCATTTCACCCAGATAACCGGGGGTATGGCTAATTCCACAAGTAACACCTTTCCCCAAGTAGTACTTTTCTCTGCATCCCATAAGTGCTTATCTGGGCCTTGCTATTCCTGTTTGTGACTGTGCTGCCATTGTGAGTCTATAATAGCCACAAGCAATTCCTCTCGCTCGGTTCCTTGGTAAAGCTACTGAGGTTTTGTTTTGAAATACCTGTGTCTAGCTACTGCAAAAAAAGCCAACTGATACCATTCCCTTCAGCTGTTTTGCCTTAATTAAATTCTGTCAGCTCTTTTAAGCATGAAATTGTTTTCTCTGATTCACCAAGATAATTCCTGTAATAAAACCTCCTTTTTTTAACTCCTTCTGCTTAGAGGTTAATTGATGAATTCTCAAATTCAGGAGCCTCAGGAGTAATAAACAGTGACTGATGCACAGATTTACTTCTACTTAGGCAGTAGTGATCCTGTCAGGGGAGGAAGCTGTCAAAGAACTACTTAAACTTAGGTTAAATGAGCTGAGATCTGAGGATTTTCCTTCTGAAACTCTGTTGGCTTCTACACTTGATGTGACCTTTGTCCTTCAATGGGATCGATCGGTTTTCATTCCTTTTGCATAGCTTTAAGATAAGAAAACCACGAATCAGGGACATACCTTCTTACCTTGCTGCCACAAAACCAGGGGCACAACTGGACTCATATACTTCTCAGAAACAGCATCAGAACTTTCCAAATAATTCACAAAAGGCTGGATTAGAGTCTAAAAGTGGGGTATGATTCTAAGCTTGTGGGCAGGACTAGGGCTGATGTGTAAGGGGAGAACGCTAGTTGCTCTCCATGCTTCAGATTCACATCAGAGAATGAACTTGGTGTTAGCAGAGTTACAAAGATATTAAGGGTAAAATTACACTGATCTCATATCAGCACCACAGAAGGCTTTGCATTAATCTT
Organism: Chloebia gouldiae; assembly: GCA_003676055.1. Lineage (NCBI taxonomy): Eukaryota > Metazoa > Chordata > Aves > Passeriformes > Passeridae > Chloebia > Chloebia gouldiae. Next base: position 29,841,114 of record QUSF01000007.1, on the reverse strand, counting down.
GCCGATTAAAAGCAAAACTGTATCTGTTTTGCTGAAGCAAAACTGAAACTGTATCTGTTGAACAAGAAACCAAAAGCTTTTTTTTTTTTTTTTTTTTAATGGAGGCTGGTTAAATGCTTTCTGATCTAAAACATAACATGTGCTCAATGAGCCCTTCTGTCCAGAGCAACAATTTTTAATTCAGCTTTGAATTTTATTAAAAGCTGAGCTGGCCAGTGCAGTACAGAGACACAAACCATTCAGGAACCTAGAGTCAGAGCAGTGTGTGGCTGCCAAGGGCTGCAAGTACCAAATGGTTTGGAAATGTGGAAAGATGTCTGACTCATGTTTGTCCCAGCTCTTTGTCTCTGCAAACACCACCAGGCATGGTAGCCATAGTAAGAGTTTACTAAAAGTGGAATATTTCTACGGATGGAAATTCCATGACAAGAGAGTGTTAGATTCAAGACAAAAACCCAGATTTCCTGATGTCTCCTATCACTATCTAAGCAAAGCTCTCTTTAAAAAAAAAAATTAAATTTTTTTAAGATACTTACTTGCAATAGTGCCCGACCACCATACTATATCAGTTAAGTATGAAGTACCTGGAAGTACAGGAAAATGTATTAGAAAAATATGAAATCAAAATATTGGAACTATGAAACAACAGTCTCAGTTATTAAAGACCTTGATCTTAAACCTATTCTTCAAGGCAACTGAATGTGAGATTAAAAAAAAAAATAGAGAGAATATTGGATTTGTCTTATGTTTCCAAGTAAGACCTCCTTAAGATAATGTGTTAGTCAGAAGTCCTGGTTCCCACTTTGAAGTACCTATGTGACACTAATGCAGTATTGTGTAGAAGAGCATCCAAAATATCACCAAGTGCTTCTGAGGGTGACATTTAAACTCAGAAATTCGAATCACTTCTAGGAGAACTGTAAACCTATGGAATAAGAACATGATTTGGCTCAGTTAGTTTGCTAATACGACCTCAGTGAAATTGTATAGGAAAAATTGCAGCTGGGAAATTGTTTTGGCAGTTTTAGTACACAGGTTTGACAGGATCATGGTGTTGCCTGATCCTCCTGCATTTAAGCACTAGAAAGTGCCACAACATTCTCTGAATTCGTAACATAGTTCACTGTTTCAGTGAGGAGTAAAAACTCTGCATTGTCCTTAGTGCCTCCCAAACTAGAGGATGATTATTTTCACTGTCAAATTATAAGCTCTTGCCTTGGGATGTGCCCAGGTGGAGCCTGAGCACCACAGAGGTTCTGCTTCTGTAGAACATCAAGACTCATAACCACTTCCTAAACTAAAGCATGGCCTTCTCTGAGCACAGTCTTGGCATCAAGTCACGTTCCTATGTTTTGCTCCTCTTTCTAGCAAAACAGCTCTGCATTAATTTGGGAAGATGCCCTCTCAAAAGCTGCTGGAGTAGTAGGAAATATTGTACCTACCCTGAAATCCCAAATGGAAGAAAAATACAGTCATCACTAACTCTAGAGACATATAAAGTATTAAGCACTTGGAAATCACACTATACGATTGAAAAGAGATGAGATATGACTAATGAAAATGGCCAGCTTTAGAGTGGGTGTAGTAATTTTTTAGACTTTTGTTATTGCATATAAAATAAAAACACTGCTGGGGGCAGAAATTATAGAAAATATTGACTCAAGTAGGGTAACATTGCAAAATATTTGTCACCCACTGCTGTTTCTAACTAGACATGGATTGCTAATTACATCAATACTATATTATTGATTCAAGAGAGAAGACAGAAGAGTCTTGAAGTGCCTCCTTGTTAATTATACAACACCTGCTGAAGACAATGGAAAGAAGACATAATTTGACACTGGCCATCTCAGACTCACAGCGCCAACTGCTAGATTCAAGGCAGATCCCTACTGTTTCGTAACATGAAATACAGGGAAACCTGGGGTATTCTCCTGGATGCCTCCTCACTGAGCATGCCAAGAGAAAGAACTACAAAATGCTCAGCAAGATGCACAAACACCAGTAATATCTTCAAAACAAGAAGTTTTACAGCTGCTAACACTGAGAAAACAGGCACACGCCCATCACTCACTTAACCCAGTGATCCACTGAAAGCTCTTCGAATAAGTACACTCAAAAAGGAAACTTCCTCCAGCTGCCTTGGGAGGCAAAATTATTTTTCTCTTGTGTTTTCTCATTGTTTCCCTTACAAAAAAAAAAAAAAAAAAAAAAAAAGGGTTTGTATTTACGATGCAAGCATCAACTCTCCGTGCACAATCAAAATGGGTTACAGCCACTTTGGCAGGAAAGGGAGACTATGCTTGCGAAACAAAAGTTTGTATGATGCCTTTAGATGCAAGATCACTGCAGAAAAAGCAAAAAAAACTTTTTAGATCAGGCTGCCAGGTTGTAGTGACATTGTTCCAAGCTTGCTTTTCTCCACTGCATTCATCCTGAACATGCTAGATGCAGCAAGCAATGGAAATACAAGTACAAACAAATATATATAAAATATTTATTTGTGTATTTATTTGTATATTATTTGTATATGTACATGTATGTACCTATTTATATATGTGCAACGTATACCGAGAAAATACTTTGTCCTGGAACTAAAAAGGATTTTTTATAAAAAAGATTTCCTAGAACTTATGGACACATGTTCATACACAGACACCATTACCTACAAAAACAAATGGCTACTGACCGCAGTAATACAATTCAAAGGCATGATGCAACCTGTGTTTACAGTCTTCCCCTTACACAAGATACTAAAAACAAATAATTTTTTTTAAATTGCATTTTCCTATATTCAAAGCATG